>CM051235.1:346859018-347459018 GCA_027917425.1 Gastrophryne carolinensis
CCAGTGTCTTTATTTTTAACTAGACACCCCCTGCGTCAGCACCATGGCCAGACATTCACCTCTCACCACATACCTTGAAATGGGCGTTTCAAACAATTGTTTGAGTACCCCGGACCTAGCGAATGGTAGGCTAAATCCAAAAATGTGCCCTGAAAGTTGGATGCTGAATGGGTACACTTCATGACTTAGAACTGAGGTCACTTAGCAGTTGGTCCGAGCCATTGCACCTCTGTAAACTTGCGTGGGTTTGAACAAAGGTCACCATTGCTCTAGAGTTTAGTAATATTCCAAATAGAGCTATATTTGATTACCTATCCCAAAAAAGGTTATGTGTGTGTGTTTACGTGGTATTTTTTTCTCTTCTTCAGCCCAGCATGATCCCTCAGCAAGGGTAAACTCACCCCCCAGTTTGGTTATGCCTACCAGGTCCGTACAGCATCGGAGCCCAGATCAGAGATTTTCGGTAAGTTTATTTAGTAGCATAAATAATAACAAGTGCTTAAGAATGTGTTAATCTGTTGAAATCCTACATTGGGACGCAAACTTAGCCTTTTTTTTTTTATATGTCCCTACAGACCCGCACACTCATGGAAGAGATCCAGGACATGGAGGAAGATGATGATGTCTCCGTACAGGGCACGTCGGATGAACTCCCCCTGGGTCCCAATTTGGAACTGCTCGATAATGTTTCTCTGGCCAATCCTCAGCAGCAGAGTGAATCTCCATCCATTGTGCTTGCACATGGGGAGACTGACACTACAGTCCCCAGTGTTCACTCTGCTGCTGAGGATTTGCAAAGCAGGCCGGTTGCTGTTGAGGGTACGACACCACGCGGCAGGGCACGCCCAAGAGCCAGGGTAATTGTGCGGCGGACGCCATTACGCCGCCCCACAATTTCCCAGGGGAGGCAGAGTGCCCTGCTTGAATTATGGACCCAACAAAGGGACTCTTATGACGCCCAGCTCGTAACAGAGCGTGAGCAAAGGCATGCAGACATGGTGAACATCCATACCAGTCTACAGGGCATCCTCGCGGAGTTGCGTACCCTCAACAGCAACGTGGCCAATTCAAGTAATGGCATCCAGTCAGCCATGGCTGAGATGACCAATATGCAGAGAAACATTGTGGAGCAGTTTCAAATTCACAATGCTGCCATGGCCCAGGCTAGGTCCCATTCCCATGGACCTCCACCTGGACCTCCACCTGGGTATTATGGGCAGCCACCCTATTAAGCCATGGGTGTGTGGGACATCTTTTCTCTTAACCCCCACTGTATTTACTTGTCCTTTGAGGTTTCAAACAATCCATTTTGTGTTGCTCTGGCAGGTTGTGTTTTGTATTTGCTCCCATATAGCTCCTTAGAGTAATGCTTAAGGCCACTAGCCAATGCCATAGGTCTATGTGGAGTTTATCTGGCCACTTATGGCTTAACCTATGTATTTGGTTGGTGCTCCTCCTGTTTGCAGACATGTTTGTGTGACATTATGGCCATGCCCAAATATCCCTGGGCACAGGCAATATTAATGACTGGACTAGGCTGGCCTTTGGACTGGGTGTCCTTGTTTGGTTGTGCCACTCACTTCCAGGTGTAGATGTGCTCGATGTTTATTTAAATTTAATCCATTTGTTACCACAGATGTATGTGGACTGATTTGTGTTAACCACTATAATTTTTCATTTGCTAAGTAAAACAAAAAATTAACTTCCAATACTTGTGGCGTTTTTAGTGGGAAGACTTTTGTAACAGCTTGGCCTAAACCAGAAAATTTTGGTTGGAAGAGGTGTAACAATGCACAGCGAAAGCTAAGGAAACTACATGAAATACATTAGGCAACAATTAAGGTCGAAATGTTTTACTTAGAGGTAATGCCACATTAGGGCAAAACAACATATGTTTCCAAAAGGATAACACAGACATACAGAATGGTGAGACAGGGAAAAAACTTAACTAAAATGCTGGCTGATCAGGTTGGCTCTAACAGATTGGCCAGACTCACTGGGGGGCCCCTCAAAATTCTCGGCTTCATCCTCGACGGCTGAAGAGGGCAGGCTGTCCACATAACGTGGGACACGTTCCAGGATGGCAAAATTGTGCAAAACAGCACATGCCATTATAATGTCGATCACTTTCTTGGGATCATATTGCAGGGCCCCCCCAGTATGGTCAAGGCAACGAAAACGTGTCTTCAGCAGACCAAAGGCCCTCTCCACAACAGCCCGGGTCTTGCGATGTGCACGGTTATACGCTTCCTGCGAGGCATCCTGGGGCCGCAGCACAGGCGTCATGAGCCAGGGTAGAAGTGGGTACCCGGAATCACCTTAAACAGAGAATTAAATGTAATCAAAATTAAAAAGGCAACACAACCAACACCAAAAATTTCACATATATCATAATGATGTAAGGTAAAGTGTCCCCAAGAAAAAACAGGGCACATTAGGGCCCCCAAATATTGCACTAAGGTATAACCTAAATAAAAATGGCACTTCTATATACCAATTAATTAACAAACATCTGCACGGCCAAGGGTATTTGTATTTTACATATATTTGTAGTTTTCAGACATGTTACAATTAGGATGCTGCTGAGGGCCTATCCACATTTCACTGGAAACTACAATGTATGCAGTTTAAGTCCACTTTGACATTTAACGACCAATAGTACAAAAGCAGCCAAATGTCAAAGATCCCTAGCCACATTTCACTGGAAACTACAATGTAGGCAGTTTAAGTCCACTTTGACATTTAACGACCAATAGTACAAAAGCAGCCAAATGTCAAAGATCCCTAGCCACATTTCACTGGAAACTACAATGTAGGCAGTTTAAGTCCACTTTGACATTTAACGACCAATAGTACAAAAGCAGCCAAATGTCAAAGATCCCTAGCCACATTTCACTGGAAACTACAATGTAGGCAGTTTAAGTCCACTTTGACATTTAACGACCAATAGTACAAAAGGAGCCAAATGTCAAAGATCCTTGGGTATAAACTCCAAACCAATATATTTAGCCACCAGGAACTTACAGACATCCTAACTAAAGGGAAAACATTCTGAAGGCCAAAGCGAGACAAGGATTTTTTGGGTAAGTTCATAATATATGAGCCAAGAAAAAGGCAGTTGGACGCTTCTGTCTATTTTTCCAAAACAAACATATCAACAAATACAAGATTAATGCCACATTTAATAACACACAAATAGGACACACTTACCAAGCAGCCATGCCCCCGAAAATTCACCAGCCTCAAATCTCCGAAACAACCCAGATCGCCTGAGTATATAGGAATCGTGGGACGATCCGGGGTAGCCGGCAAGGACACTCATAAACCGCATATCCGGACCAACCACGGCCTGGACATTAAGTGAGTGTCCCATTTTACGATTCCTTAAGGCAAAAACATACAAAAAGGGTAATTGATATTTGACCCAAAATAATAAACTAAACACAAAACATGTCTGCACTCTATTGGGAAATACTAATGAAAAGCCGAGATAAAGCAGCTACACAAATGAGGGATAAACAAATATGCTGCCGCAAAGGAAAACAGGTGACATGACACGTTGGGCAACATAATAACCAATCTCAATACCTATATATATACTCGTCGGCTGCCCTAGGTACGAGTGCCACATGTGTGCAGTCAATTGCACCAATAACGTTGGGCATGTCGGCCACATTATAAAACCCAAGCTTAATGGCGTTTCTGGCTGCCATATCATCAGGGAAATAAATATATTTTTGAGTTATGGCAGCCATGCCTTCCAAAAATTTAGATAGTGCGCGGCTCAGCGTAGGCTGTGACATCCCCACGGAGAGGGCACCCAGCCTCTGGAACGAGCCGTTCGCCAAAAATTGCAGGCAGCCAAGCATCTTGGTCATACCTGAAATTGCATGCCCCTTCCTTGTGGTGCGGGCTAACCATGGCCGCAGCTCACTATATAATTTATGGAGGGAAGCGCGATTAAGCCTGGTCAGCTCGAACAGCTCAACATCATTCATGCTATCGATGTTCATGCGACGACGCAGGGGCAATCTGCTCTCAGACATCTCGATCAACTCAATGCCAAAAAGCATAAGCCCTTGATGTGCCACAAACTCGCTCCGCTCCATCCTACTCCCGAGGCCAAATAGCTGCCGGCAAACATTTCGTAAAGCAGCTCTTTAATGGGCTTCAAAACAATTAGCAATCACCTCTCTGAATTGGGCGCAAGCCCATGTGAAGGACGTAAAAAATAGGATCGGACGCAAATAATACGAATTGGACGGGAAAAACACACGAACTAACGCAAATAATACGATTTGGACGGGAAAAACACACAAACTAACGCAAATTATACGATTCTCGTACGAAATGCGTATGTTCATATACGTCTATGCGCGAACGATCGTACGAATACGAAATGGCCAAAAAAACCAGAAAAAATGACAAACACCCACCCAAACTTACGATTCTCGATACGAAATCACTTAACTTTTGCTCTTTGAATCGAGGGGTAGGTTGGTGAGTTTCATTTACCATACATTCAAGACAATCCCCTCGATTCAAAGAGCAAAAGTTAAGTGATTTCGTATCGAGAATCGTAAGTTTGGGTGGGTGTTTGTCATTTTTTCTGGTTTTTTTGGCCATTTCGTATTCGTACGATCGTTCGCGCATAGACGTATATGAACATACGCATTTCGTACGAGAATCGTATAATTTGCGTTAGTTTGTGTGTTTTTCCCGTCCAAATCGTATTATTTGCGTTAGTTCGTGTGTTTTTCCCGTCCAATTCGTATTATTTGCGTCCGATCCTATTTTTTACGTCCTTCACATGGGCTTGCGCCCAATTCAGAGAGGTGATTGCTAATTGTTTTGAAGCCCATTAAAGAGCTGCTTTACGAAATGTTTGCCGGCAGCTATTTGGCCTCGGGAGTAGGATGGAGCGGAGCGAGTTTGTGGCACATCAAGGGCTTATGCTTTTTGGCATTGAGTTGATCGAGATGTCTGAGAGCAGATTGCCCCTGCGTCGTCGCATGAACATCGATAGCATGAATGATGTTGAGCTGTTCGAGCTGACCAGGCTTAATCGCGCTTCCCTCCATAAATTATATAGTGAGCTGCGGCCATGGTTAGCCCGCACCACAAGGAAGGGGCATGCAATTTCAGGTATGACCAAGATGCTTGGCTGCCTGCAATTTTTGGCGAACGGCTCGTTCCAGAGGCTGGGTGCCCTCTCCGTGGGGATGTCACAGCCTACGCTGAGCCGCGCACTATCTAAATTTTTGGAAGGCATGGCTGCCATAACTCAAAAATATATTTATTTCCCTGATGATATGGCAGCCAGAAACGCCATTAAGCTTGGGTTTTATAATGTGGCCGACATGCCCAACGTTATTGGTGCAATTGACTGCACACATGTGGCACTCGTACCTAGGGCAGCCGACGAGTATATATATAGGTATTGAGATTGGTTATTATGTTGCCCAACGTGTCATGTCACCTGTTTTCCTTTGCGGCAGCATATTTGTTTATCCCTCATTTGTGTAGCTGCTTTATCTCGGCTTTTCATTAGTATTTCCCAATAGAGTGCAGACATGTTTTGTGTTTAGTTTATTATTTTGGGTCAAATATCAATTACCCTTTTTGTATGTTTTTGCCTTAAGGAATCGTAAAATGGGACACTCACTTAATGTCCAGGCCGTGGTTGGTCCGGATATGCGGTTTATGAGTGTCCTTGCCGGCTACCCCGGATCGTCCCACGATTCCTATATACTCAGGCGATCTGGGTTGTTTCGGAGATTTGAGGCTGGTGAATTTTCGGGGGCATGGCTGCTTGGTAAGTGTGTCCTATTTGTGTGTTATTAAATGTGGCATTAATCTTGTATTTGTTGATATGTTTGTTTTGGAAAAATAGACAGAAGCGTCCAACTGCCTTTTTCTTGGCTCATATATTATGAACTTACCCAAAAAATCCTTGTCTCGCTTTGGCCTTCAGAATGTTTTCCCTTTAGTTAGGATGTCTGTAAGTTCCTGGTGGCTAAATATATTGGTTTGGAGTTTATACCCAAGGATCTTTGACATTTGGCTCCTTTTGTACTATTGGTCGTTAAATGTCAAAGTGGACTTAAACTGCCTACATTGTAGTTTCCAGTGAAATGTGGCTAGGGATCTTTGACATTTGGCTGCTTTTGTACTATTGGTCGTTAAATGTCAAAGTGGACTTAAACTGCCTACATTGTAGTTTCCAGTGAAATGTGGCTAGGGATCTTTGACATTTGGCTGCTTTTGTACTATTGGTCGTTAAATGTCAAAGTGGACTTAAACTGCCTACATTGTAGTTTCCAGTGAAATGTGGCTAGGGATCTTTGACATTTGGCTGCTTTTGTACTATTGGTCGTTAAATGTCAAAGTGGACTTAAACTGCATACATTGTAGTTTCCAGTGAAATGTGGATAGGCCCTCAGCAGCATCCTAATTGTAACATGTCTGAAAACTACAAATATATGTAAAATACAAATACCCTTGGCCGTGCAGATGTTTGTTAATTAATTGGTATATAGAAGTGCCATTTTTATTTAGGTTATACCTTAGTGCAATATTTGGGGGCCCTAATGTGCCCTGTTTTTTCTTGGGGACACTTTACCTTACATCATTATGATATATGTGAAATTTTTGGTGTTGGTTGTGTTGCCTTTTTAATTTTGATTACATTTAATTCTCTGTTTAAGGTGATTCCGGGTACCCACTTCTACCCTGGCTCATGACGCCTGTGCTGCGGCCCCAGGATGCCTCGCAGGAAGCGTATAACCGTGCACATCGCAAGACCCGGGCTGTTGTGGAGAGGGCCTTTGGTCTGCTGAAGACACGTTTTCGTTGCCTTGACCATACTGGGGGGGCCCTGCAATATGATCCCAAGAAAGTGATCGACATTATAATGGCATGTGCTGTTTTGCACAATTTTGCCATCCTGGAACGTGTCCCACGTTATGTGGACAGCCTGCCCTCTTCAGCCGTCGAGGATGAAGCCGAGAATTTTGAGGGGCCCCCCAGTGAGTCTGGCCAATCTGTTAGAGCCAACCTGATCAGCCAGCATTTTAGTTAAGTTTTTTCCCTGTCTCACCATTCTGTATGTCTGTGTTATCCTTTTGGAAACATATGTTGTTTTGCCCTAATGTGGCATTACCTCTAAGTAAAACATTTCGACCTTAATTGTTGCCTAATGTATTTCATGTAGTTTCCTTAGCTTTCGCTGTGCATTGTTACACCTCTTCCAACCAAAATTTTCTGGTTTAGGCCAAGCTGTTACAAAAGTCTTCCCACTAAAAACGCCACAAGTATTGGAAGTTAATTTTTTGTTTTACTTAGCAAATGAAAAATTATAGTGGTTAACACAAATCAGTCCACATACATCTGTGGTAACAAATGGATTAAATTTAAATAAACATCGAGCACATCTACACCTGGAAGTGAGTGGCACAACCAAACAAGGACACCCAGTCCAAAGGCCAGCCTAGTCCAGTCATTAATATTGCCTGTGCCCAGGGATATTTGGGCATGGCCATAATGTCACACAAACATGTCTGCAAACAGGAGGAGCACCAACCAAATACATAGGTTAAGCCATAAGTGGCCAGATAAACTCCACATAGACCTATGGCATTGGCTAGTGGCCTTAAGCATTACTCTAAGGAGCTATATGGGAGCAAATACAAAACACAACCTGCCAGAGCAACACAAAATGGATTGTTTGAAACCTCAAAGGACAAGTAAATACAGTGGGGGTTAAGAGAAAAGATGTCCCACACACCCATGGCTTAATAGGGTGGCTGCCCATAATACCCAGGTGGAGGTCCAGGTGGAGGTCCATGGGAATGGGACCTAGCCTGGGCCATGGCAGCATTGTGAATTTGAAACTGCTCCACAATGTTTCTCTGCATATTGGTCATCTCAGCCATGGCTGACTGGATGCCATTACTTGAATTGGCCACGTTGCTGTTGAGGGTACGCAACTCCGCGAGGATGCCCTGTAGACTGGTATGGATGTTCACCATGTCTGCATGCCTTTGCTCACGCTCTGTTACGAGCTGGGCGTCATAAGAGTCCCTTTGTTGGGTCCATAATTCAAGCAGGGCACTCTGCCTCCCCTGGGAAATTGTGGGGCGGCGTAATGGCGTCCGCCGCACAATTACCCTGGCTCTTGGGCGTGCCCTGCCGCGTGGTGTCGTACCCTCAACAGCAACCGGCCTGCTTTGCAAATCCTCAGCAGCAGAGTGAACACTGGGGACTGTAGTGTCAGTCTCCCCATGTGCAAGCACAATGGATGGAGATTCACTCTGCTGCTGAGGATTGGCCAGAGAAACATTATCGAGCAGTTCCAAATTGGGACCCAGGGGGAGTTCATCCGACGTGCCCTGTACGGAGACATCATCATCTTCCTCCATGTCCTGGATCTCTTCCATGAGTGTGCGGGTCTGTAGGGACATATAAAAAAAAAAAGGCTAAGTTTGCGTCCCAATGTAGGATTTCAACAGATTAACACATTCTTAAGCACTTGTTATTATTTATGCTACTAAATAAACTTACCGAAAATCTCTGATCTGGGCTCCGATGCTGTACGGACCTGGTAGGCATAACCAAACTGGGGGGTGAGTTTACCCTTGCTGAGGGATCATGCTGGGCTGAAGAAGAGAAAAAAATACCACGTAAACACACACACATAACCTTTTTTGGGATAGGTAATCAAATATAGCTCTATTTGGAATATTACTAAACTCTAGAGCAATGGTGACCTTTGTTCAAACCCACGCAAGTTTACAGAGGTGCAATGGCTCGGACCAACTGCTAAGTGACCTCAGTTCTAAGTCATGAAGTGTACCCATTCAGCATCCAACTTTCAGGGCACATTTTTGGATTTAGCCTACCATTCGCTAGGTCCGGGGTACTCAAACAATTGTTTGAAACGCCCATTTCAAGGTATGTGGTGAGAGGTGAATGTCTGGCCATGGTGCTGACGCAGGGGGTGTCTAGTTAAAAATAAAGACACTGGTGGAGGGGCTGGAGCTTTCAAAGTGCAAACTAATAAAGGCTGCTTGCCCTTGCTGGGCTGGATGGGCCAGAGCTGAGGGGACAGGGATTGGATGTCTAAAGGGGGGAGTTAACGTATTGATGGTGATGTGATGGATGGAGCCAATCTGTTACAAATGTATGGGGCTTATGTGGGGGGGGGGCATGGGGGGACTGTGGCACATGGGCCAGAGCAGGGGCAGCGGGACACGATTGTGGCCAGTGAAAATTTAAATAAGTTACTGTGTACCTTGCAATGCCACTTCCTGGCCAGTACTTCATATTGCAATGCTATGTTTCACGGAGCCATGACATTGGGCAGGAGACCAACCACTACATGGCCGATCAAGGGGGCAGCTCTGAGCACGTCAACACAGAAGTAACTGAGTGCAGGGCTGTCTGGCCAGGGGTCCTTGAATGTGGTGCCAAGGTCCGCATTGGGACCCCGGGCCGCCAGTTGAGTCTCGCTGCTCTTGGTCACATATGTTTGTGGGTGGCTAATTAAATAGTTAACTCAAACACAACTCACACAACCAAAAGGCAACCCATACATAATGATGTGTGTTTTGTGATTGATTCTAAATATCTCACTTATCTTGCGAAACTTCATGACTTTAACAATACAATTGGCCATTTGATCTTTGCCATAATGGCTGTGGGCCTAAATGTGTGATTCACAGGGACCAAAAAAGGACACAAACAGCCACAGTAGTGCGAGGCCAACCAAGGCAAACCATAGGGGCATCCCGTTATCTTGTTACTAGTGAACTGTAGATTATTTAGCAAACAGGCAAACATGCAGATTTAAGAGTACTCACCGTGGGTACGGGTCGGGGAGTCTGTGTCCCTTAGACCAGCATGTCCACCGACCGCGACCGGATGGAGAAGTCCAAGCACAATCTCCTCAGCAGGGGTAAACTCCAATTTAGATGGGAAGCCACCTCCAGTTTTCATGCTGAAAAGAGAAAATCGTTTGGTATTCAGAAAAGGGGCATACAGCACATCCCAAACATTATATTTAGCGAAAACATTTATTTACCTGTAATTATGCCTTTTAATTTCTTTTTGCCGTACAGCATACTTCAGATCAGAGATTTTCTTCTGAATTTGGGACACATCTTTCCTCTCTTCCCCCGCTGCATTTACTTGTCGGAGGATGGTTTCAAACAATGCCATCTTGCGCTGCTTGGTGGTGTGTTTGGATTTGCTCCCATATAGCTCGTCATAGTATAATGTAAGGCCACTAGCCAATGCCATATTTTGGTCATGGGAGAATCTCCCACTCAACTGGCCGCGGCGCAATGTGCGGCCAGATGGTTGGCTTGGCTGCTCCTCCATGTGTGCAGACACATGTGGTGACATTATGGCCTGGGGCTGGGTAGGGGAATGGCCGGATTGGTGGCTTCCCAATGACTGGACTGGACTGGCCAAGGGACTGGGTGTTCTGGCGTGGCTGGCCACCGAACTTCCAGGTGTAGATGTGGTCATGGTTGCAATTCGGGGCCCTCTTGGGGGGCTAGGTTCCCGGCTGGTGCCAGGTCGGGGGCTCTGTTCCCGGCTGGTGCCAGGTCGGGGGCTTCTGGCCCTGGATGGGGTTCGGGCCCTGTAGGGGCTTCTGGCCCTGGATGGGGTTCTTCTGGCCCTGGATGGGGTTCGGGCCCTGTAGGGGCTTCTGGCCCTGGATGGGGTTCTTCTGGCCCTGGATGGGGTTCGGGCCCTGTAGGGGCTTCTGGCCCTGGCTGGGCTTCTGGCCCTGGATGGGGTTCTTCTGGCCCTGGATGGGGTTCGGGCCCTGTAGGGGCTTCTGGCCCTGGATGGGGTTCGGGCCCTGTAGGGGCTTCTGGCCCTGGCTGGGCTTCTGGCCCTGGTTGGGGTTCTTCTGGCCCTGGATGGGGTTCGGGCCCTGTAGGGGCTTCTGGCCCTGGCTGGGCTTCTGGCCCTTCTGTGCGGGCTGGAGGGGCTTCGGGCCCTTCTGTGTGGGCTGGATGTGCTTCGGGCACTGCTGTGGGGCCTGGGTTGGCTAAGTGCCCGGCTTGAAAGCATGGCTGGTGTGGGCTCCCTTGGGCGGCCTCTTCTGGGGGCAGAGGTGGTGGTGGCTGCTGTGGCCTGTTTTTTGGCCGCAGGGGCACGTGCCTTTTGGGCCCTTTTTTGGAAAACGGAGGGTCCAGTGTCCCTTGGTGGGGCCGAGGTGGTACTTGCCTTCTGGGCCTTCTGGGACCTTAGCTTCTTCGGTCGTTGCTGGGACCTGGTTGTTGGGCCCTCAGAGGTCTGGCTTTGCTGGCCGCGTTTAGCTGCTGCCTTTTTTGGTGCCATTTTGTCCAAAAGCTCAAAGAGAATGAGCTTTGGGTGCAGGGACCTTTAAATCATGCGCCCAGCGTCTGACGCCTATGCGCACGACTACGCGCTCGTACGGACGTACGTTCGTGCGGAACCAGGAAACCGCTGGGGTTTCACTTATCTGCTGCCTGGAAGAAGACTAAAGATGGCGCCCACTATCTTCACCCGTCAACAGGAAGAGATCCTCATGCTGGTAAGTGGCTGCCTGTGCATTTTAATGTAATAGTCAATGCTGGCCTAAATGTAAATGATGCGTTTGGAACTAGTTTGGTGTCTCTTAATGTTTAATCACTGCCTCCTCACACTTCATCCTCAAGGGCCGAGCCTGGCCACGTTTTCACCTGTCTATGCTGATGTCCTAATTCGGCCAATTGCTCCGGCTTAGCAACAGTTAATTAACCTGTGGAGTAGCGGGGCGAGCTGTCAAACCTGGCCTGTCTCGGACCTTGATGCGGATGTTTGAGGAACACTGTTTTCCTAAGCCATAAAAACACAACGGGAAGCCACACACGTGGGCCAAAAGCCTAAGCATTAGGCTACATCTTGGATCTTTAAAACATCCTAACATGCCCTAGATGCAGGTGGCCTGATTGTTGAGGTTGGCTATTATCTGTATGTACATGGTGTGTGATACATATAACATAAGACCAGACTGTCAATCACAGTCAACGTCCTCTTTAAGGCACTCCCCAAAAATGGCGCCCATTCGAAATGTGTGTGTTAATGTCATTAAATACTCAACTTGTGATGCAACACATATGGGTCTGTGTGTAAAAGTACAAGCTCTGTGTCCATTATGTTTTTCAGATTATGCTTCAGCGCCGGTATGACTTCGCGCCCAATGTGTGCGAGAAAAGGGACATCGCCCGGGAGATCATCGCGGAGATACACCGTGTGACCAGCACCACCTTCACTCACACCCAGATAATGCAGCATTGGTCGGACCTGAAGCGTCTGCACATGCCCCGGGTGCGGAGGTTTTTTGGGATCCATTTCCCAAGTAAGTACTAAGCAATTGCATGGTATATGTTCCAAATGTCTAAGTTATGCCTTTATTTATAATGACTTTTCTTTGGTAGTGTTGGAAATGGATTTCAGAATTCGCCGCACCCGGAGACGTACAGGCCGACCAGTGCTGCATGACTCTGCTTCTGTGAGTGAAGGTGGTGGATCTCCCGGGCGACGGACCTACCCCTCCTCTGTGGCCTCCTCAGACCAGCCCCTGGACCTTACCACAGAGGAGGGGCCAAGGCGCGTGGGCGTGGAGTCATACCTGGCCACGCATGGGGAAGGCTCTGGTATGTCACTCTTCATGTATAGGCACAAAGATATACATGGCAGGCCAAAAACTAAGTTATCCTTTATTATGTATTTGTAGAAGCTTCAGGAGCGGGTGAGATAGTGGAGGAGGAGGCAGCAGAGATGCTGGAAGGAGATCCTGGCGAAGGTGAGTGATGTCAGCCAGACTGGGAGCCAGATATGTTGGGGATAGTGACTATCTACAAATACTAACCAAATGTCACATGTTTCTCCAGGGACTTCTTCACAGCCGAGCCAGGACCAAGGGCAGTCTGTTGGCCCCAACCAGCCATCTGTCGGCCACCAACTCCGTAAGTCTCCATGCCATTATTCATATTAATGTTTGCTTAGCTAATAACACACACATAACTAAAGGCGTAGCCAATGTGTAGTTCACACTTTAATGTGGGCACTTCGTTAGCTTAAAGAGGACCCTAACTAGTATTAAGAACCAAAGACTTAGCCATCACACTGTACCTACAGATTAGAAACATGGAAAAACACCCTTCACCCATCTAATGCATGTTATTAGACAGAACCCAACCAATATTGGGGAATATGGAATGCACAATATTTACAGGCAGCATGGGATACAGATTGAAAAAAGGAAGGTGCTGCCATGCATTGTGTGAGTGATGACCTTTCCCACAACCCAGCTATGCTCTGGATTCCCAACGCACCACTGTAACCTACTCCCCTGTACTTTATCCAACTCTCCACTCCTCATTAAGTGTTATGCTTCAGAGTCCAGATGGCGGCGCTGTAATCCCCAAAAAAGCCTAACTAACTTTTAGGTGGGGCAGAATCATTTGTGAATAGTTTTTGTTTTTCATTAAATAATGTTGAAGGTCCGGTTTAAGGAGTTTAAACACTTACCTGTGGGAAATGCATTAACTGTATCCCTTGGAAGAAGGACATATGTCATGCATTTACATGTATTTGATTAACCCTAAATCTATTTCCAGCATACAAACCGGTCTGGGACTCCTATTTATGTTTCTTTCTCTATTGGTTACAGGGATGATCCCCAAAACCTTGGCGGGTAAAAAAAAACGAATGAAGGAGTTGGTGGCCGAGCTGCTGGCCATACAGGCAACGTTGGGGCCAACAGATGAAGAAGAGGATGATGAATAGTGCCCTTGGTCCTGGCTCCTTTGTTTCACGTTTTTTTAAAGTTGATACAATTTTATAAAGTTTTTAATTGTTTTTTAAAAAAAAAAAAATATATTTTTTAAATACAAAAACCCACAAAAAAAAAAAAAAAAGTTTTACTGTTAAAAACAAATAAAATAATTCGATATGTTTTCCAGAGGCCAAAAAAAAAAAACGGTTTTCAAAAAAAAAACAAAACTAGAAAAAAAAAGGTTGAATTTTATTCAAAACCAAAGAAAGAAAAAATTTTAAATAAATTATATTTGAAGCCTTCCTAAATGTGTCTTTTCTAATATGCACACACCCAAAAAATTACACAAACCAGAAACAACACACTTAGAAACATATAGACATATGTAAATTATGTGATTTTCTTACGTTTTATGGACCGAGAAATGAAGTTGGATGCAGGCGCTAAGGGGTTTAGGTAAGTTTGAGGGAGCGAGAAATGAAGTTGGATGCAAGCGCTAAAGGGTTTAGGTAAGTTTGAGGGAGCGAGAAATGAAGTTGGATGCAAGCGCTAAAGGGTTTAGGTAAGTTTGAGGGAGCGAGAAATGAAGTTGGATGCAAGCGCTAAAGGGTTTAGGTAAGTTTGAGGGAGCGAGAAATGAAGTTGGATGCAAGCGCTAAGGGGTTTAGGTAAGTTTGAGGGAGCGAGAAATGAAGTTGGATGCAAGCGCTAAGGGGTTTAGGTAAGTTTGAGGGAGCGAGAAATGAAGTTGGATGCAAGCGCTAAGGGGTTTAGGTAAGTTTGAGGGAGCGAGAAATGAAGTTGGATGCAAGCGCTAAAGGGTTTAGGTAAGTTTGAGGGAGCGAGAAATGAAGTTGGATGCAAGCGCTAAGGGGTTTAGGTAAGTTTGAGGGAGCGAGAAATGAAGTTGGATGCAAGCGCTAAGGGGTTTAGGTAAGTTTGAGGGAGCGAGAAATGAAGTTGGATGCAAGCGCTAAGGGGTTTAGGTAAGTTTGAGGGAGCGAGAAATGAAGTTGGATGCAAGCGCTAAAGGGTTTAGGTAAGTTTCTGGTTGAGGGTGCGCATGCGCAAGATCTTATATACATAAGAACGCACGAATCTAAGAGGCCAAAAACCAATGAAAACCAGAGGCAAACGCAAGTAATTGGAAGAGCTGGACGATGGAAGCCGCCGACAAAACAGGCTGCCGCCGCCACAGGTGAGCACATGAACGTGATTTTTACGATTGGCAACTGACTGAGGCAAGTTCGGGAGATATCATACGAACGGACGTATCTTTTAGGATAGAAACGTATTTGCTTATTGAATCACTCGCAAGTTCTTACGAACGCACGAGCGGACGTGAAAAATAGGATGATCGTGAGCCAAATCCAAGCTGTTACATGTTTCTTTGAATCAACCCACTAGTCTTTCAATTAAGATACAATAGGCTTTCTTTAGGACTGGAACATGGCCTTTGAACACATTTGGCCTAATGAAAGAATGTTCTTTTGTTGTGAGTGCTTTATACACTCTGAATGTGTCCTAGAACTGTATGATTTTAAATCCTAATCTAGCATGACATTGCTTGTTTGGTTTGGCTCTTGGTTACAGAGAGGCAATTAGCATTGCCTAAGCAACAGACTTTTGGGATATTTTTTCAAGCAAAGGCTTTTAAAAAGTAGATAATAGCATTTAAATGAGTAAAGGAAAAGGTGTTAAACCGGACCTTCAGCATCATTTAATAAAAAGTCCAGACCCCTCAAACACGATTCGCCAGCATCTACAATTAATATATTTTATGTTTTTAGTCACTTTTATTCTTTCCCCTGCTGGGCTGCAACACTGTTCAGGACTCTAGGATACAGGTGCCGCCATCTTGCCTCAGAAGCATCACATACTGAAGAGAGGAGAAAGCAAAAGTACAGGAGGCAGGTTACAGCTGTGCTTAGAGCTGGGGTCAGGAAAAGGACAGCAATCCCAGAATGCAGAGTGGCACAGTCAGAAGAAACAGCCTGAGACTCCACGTGCCGCCATCTTGGATGTTTAAAGGCTCATAAAATGCAGTAGATGCAGGTAGGATGATTTTTAATGTGAGCAATCTGTATGTACAAGGTGTGGGAAACATATAAGATAGACTCTTATTCAGGCTGAACGTCCAGTTTAAGTAAAAAGTGAGGCAAAACTTTACAGTGGTTGAAAAATTAATGCGAGTTTACAAAGGCCCTTATTTATGAAGGAATAGCGACAGGTAGCGCCTGGTGAGCGACCGGTAATGACGGGCACCGCCACGAGAACACCGGCTCCCCACCACAATCACACATTTATCAAGCCAATCCTGCTTACCGACTGAGATAGCGCCAGATAGCCACTCATTCATCATTATTCCAGCCTCAGCCCACAGCGCCAGCGTCCGACCTTGAACAGCGACAGGTATGACCTCTCGCTACCTGGCGCTCTCCAATGCATTTCAATGGAATAATCTTTAAATATTCATAATTCATTCATATTAATGTTTTTTTTTTTTTTTTTTATGTGAAAATTTCTGTTACCACTTCTGCCATGTTAGATATTTTTTTTAAGGTAAAAAAAAAAAAACCTTTGTGCAGAATTGATATTACAGGTCTGATATTAATGTATTCATATTGCAAAATGTAATTAAAAACTTTTTTTTTTTGGGTTTACAAAAATATGGTTGTTTGGGGGTTAAAAAACTACTTTTAACCCATCGCCGCCAGCGCTCTGGGGTTTAAACATGCATTTTACAGCGCGAGAATTTTTGGAGCGTGATTTGTTAATGAATATGGTGGGAGCCGGTCGCTATGGCCAGTCGTTATCATGCGCTCCCTTACAGCGCGGAACCTGTCAAATAGCGACTCCTCACCTAATATTCAACATTACTGCACACCGACTGAGTCGCTATCAACAACCGAACAACGGCCAAGCACAGCGACTACTAGCGGGCGCTGTGAAAATGCCGCTACAGTTGCTCAACTGTCGCTACCTGGCGCTATTAATGAATCGGCCTCAAAGTGTAGATCCTACTGACTTTTATGGCAAACCAAGAATGCTGAGAAAACATACAGACTACAGGAATGGCATTTGAAGCTTAATAAATTGGTGACATGACATATTGTGAGGCACCAGGAATGGCATATAGATCACAGGAGTCAGAACAGCCTTTAGGAAAAAAAAGGCAAACAACACAGAAGTAGGTTAACAAGTTGAGATTATTTCTAGTAAATGTTTAAAAATATTGCTATTTTTGTAGACACATATTTTATTTTCTTTCTGTTCCTGGGCTGTGTTAATAGTACTGGAAACATTTTATTGCTATTCATTTTGATGTAAAATGTAATAGTCCCCATATTTGCTCCACAAAACATTGCCTCGTTTTAGTAAATCTGGCTGGACACTCACTATGGCTTGAATGACTTAAAATGAATAGCATCCAGCATGAATCCAGAGGGATTAATAGGGTTGGGGTCGTTTTTTTTCCATCTTACTAGATATATATAAAATAATAATAATATTAATAATAGTACGCTTGTAATTTTAATATTGTAAATCTGTATATAATGCTAAAGGTTTCATTTAGGCAAATAAGGCATTTTTAGGCATTAAAGCAGACCAACAGCCAAAAATGACTTAAAGAGGCCCAAAATTCATCCTGGAGTCTATGAGACTCCAGGGCAGGCATACTTGCTCCCCCCGATCGGGGGTGCCCTTCTGTGTGAAACCTCCAAGTTCACCCGAAAACCTTCATTTCCGGTCCGCGAGCAGCAGCCGCATCCCCGCTATCCCTTTAGCAGGGCGCATGCTTGTGCCAGTGGTTTGTGAATGATCGGTGCAGGCACGATCCCTGTTAAAGGATAGTGGGGGATGCAGCTGCCAGTGCAATCAGATCCACTCGCATTAGACTAGCTCCTGGATGAAGGGGCTTGAGCGGATCTGAGTTTGCAGATTGGATGAGTTACTACGCATGTGCTGTAGGACCAGGACGAGGTGAGTTTGTTCAGGTGACCCTAGGGGAAAGTCAAAATCCTGGGTTTTGGTTCACTTTAAACCAGGCCAACACAACACAAACAGTGTTCATATGCATCCCTCCCCATGGCAATTTAGATTGCTGCACATACAAATTCATTTACCTTTTTCTAACTGCTGCTGTGGTGAATTTTCGAAACAAGATGGCGGCTCATGCATTTGCAGGCCACCTGCAAACAGGAAGTGCTGCTGTGTTTCCTGTTACTGTGCATTGTCAGTTATGTCAGATCAATCCAGGCAGCAGCATGGCTGAGATGCTGGGAGAGGAAGCTCCAAAATGGCCGCTACCTTTCTTTTCCAACTGTGTCAGGTTGTTGGTTCGGGTTTAAAGCTTTAAAAAAATGACCTTCTTTGAAGCAACAGCTCACCATCCCAACAAAAGTTCAGCTGTTTAAAGGAGAACAAGACTCTCACCCCCACCCCAAGTACCTCAGGAGTTGCTACAGGCTCAGCAGGGGGGGGGGGGGCACTGTTTGAAGGAAAACTGCTTTTACCACCATCGTAGCTTTGAAACTGCCAATGCCAACTTTGAAACTGCCAACTTCATCCCTGGCGTCCATCCTATCTGAGACACGCTCTTACCTCAGCCTTTCTGAATATCTGAAGCGCCAGCTAAAGGGAAGTCAGGGATGCAGCTAAGGAGATTCTTAGGTGATTGAGTAGGTAATGCCCTTATTCATCAAGCGATAGCGCCAGGTAGTGTCTGACGAGCGCCAGGTCCCGCCAACTAACGGCGGCTACCGACTCAAGTACGCCCGGCGTCGGCCACAATGACGCATTTATCACGCTAAATGAGGCTAGGGCCGGCGAGAGCGACAGCTACCGCGGGATTCATCATGTAGCCGACTGCAACGAACAGCGCCGCTGCTAATCCCATCACAGTGCCAGGTATGACCTGTCGCACCCTGGCGATGTTCAATGCATTTCAATGGAGCAATCTTTAATTAATCATAATTAATTGCTATTAATGTTTTTTTTTTTTTTTTTTAATGTCAAAAATTCTGTGACCACTTCTGCAATGTTAGGATTTTTTTTTAAGGTAAAAAAAAAAAAAAATGATTTTGTGCAGAATTGATATTACAGGTCTGATATTAATGTATTCATATTACAAAATGTTTAGAAAAACTTGTATAATTTTACAATCAAAAATTATGGTTGTTTGGGGGTTAAAAACTATTTTACACCCATCGCCGCCAGCGCTCTGGGGTTTAAACAAGCATTTCACAGCGCGAGAAATTTTTGAGCGTGATTTGTTAATGAATCTGCAGCAAGCCGTTCGCTCTGGCCATTCACTGTCAGGCGCACCCACACAGCGCTGAACCTGTGAAACAGCGACCCCTAACCCCGTATTCAACATTACCGCACACCGACTGAGTCGCTGTCAACAAGCAAACCCCGGCCAAGCACAGCGAATACTAGCTGGCGCTGTGAAAATCACGCTACTGGCGCTCATCTGTCGCTACCTGGTGCTATTAATGAATCGGCCTCCCCGTGACAGCCAGTATAGATTCAGCATCAGTGCCCCCAGCAAGTACTCTCTTCCATTACCATTCTTAATATCTATTGTTCTCTTTTCAAACGCAAACAAAAATGATTTATGAAAGCTCATATACATCACAATCATCATCCTAAACAGTAATGCAAATTTGCTTGATGTTTGATGACAGAGAACTAATCTTTATCTCCATATGGCCTTTATGACGTACATTATAATATATTATTAAGGTTGCTTTTTTCATTTTCTAACCCTAATGACATTGTCGCAGCTTCTGTTGTAGAGGCAAATAATAGCAACAATGCCTAGAGACAAAACACACACGCACAAGTAAACAGGTTAAAAGTGTAAAGGCCCTGAGCATGTTGCTTGTATTTTTTTATATGAATTCGGCAATAAACATTCTGTGCTATGAAGTCATGTTGCCATCTAGCGTCTCTCCTCTATTGCCAGGAAAACTAGCCAGCGAGAAAGTCCTTTGTGTTTATAGAAAATCCTGCAATGCTGTAGTGTAATGGCAGCATCTAATGTGATTTAATTGCCTCTGACAATATCTCTTAAACATTTTAGAAGATGCATAATTTAATTCAGCGATTGCTCAAGCATTGTTTGTAGCAAATAACAACGCAGCAGGATGGATTTTGACTTATGCCAACAAAACATTTCCTGAATCTCTGAGCTGTTACTCGCTGTTAGCACAGGTTTTTGGTATATCATGAAAGTAAAGTAGTCACATTTTTTTTTATTTCAAAAAGGTATCACAATACAATGTACTACTAAAGGTTTCTACTTTCTACAATGGAAATTATTTAAGAAGTGCCATTAGAATTCAGGGCTGCAAGGAAATATATGAGCTCCTGTAAGCTTAAAGGAGCAGTATCGCAAAATTTGCATTAAAAAAGATAAATAATTAAATAGCCACACAATAGCTTATAACATGTGTATAAATAATCTGGCAATAGAAAAAGAAAAAAATATATGCCTCTCTTTTAAATTGTATAATGACAATGGCTCAGTCCATTTGCTGAATAGGGGGATCTGCTGGGTTGTATTTAGTGAGCTGCTTCATTTAGCCCACTGGTCTCCTAGCAACACTTTACCTCAGAGGCTGACACTGTAATCAGTGGTAACGGCTGTGTGTGTGTGAGGTGCTGCTTTTGTTATGAGACCAGGTGACTCAAATGTGTAAAATCTATACAAAATAAACTAAACTGACTGAAAACGACTGAAATTCTTCTTTGAATAACTGTGCAGGAAAATCTAAAGGTATTAAAGTGGAACAAAACACTGAAGACTCTGCCATTGACCTTCCCCCTTGGGCATTCTAAATCAGGATGCCCCACTGTGTGAAACGACCCCTGGATAACCACAGATCCCCCCATTTTTCTGGCGCGCTCACGCAGATAGTCATTTAGACAGGCCGGGCGGCCAGGAAGGTTACTGCTCAGGCTCCCCATCTGCATGGAAACAGAGCCGGCCAAGCAAACAGCGCTGATTGGATGAGAACCCGTGCATGCGCTGTGGGATAGGGAAAGGTAAGTTTTCACAGGCGAACTTGGGGATTTCACATATCAGGGCATCCAAAGTCGGGATGCCCATAGGGGCACAAAACAAAACTCCAGATAGTGAAAATCCTGGGTTGGGCTTTGCTCAAAACACACAAAGCTGAAAGAAAGATCATATGGAAAAATGAAAAATAAGAATATGAAAGAGAAAATGATAAACTGAAAGATTCTGCAGCAGAGCCAACATGAAGGGAAAACTGTCAAAATCAGCTAAATGACTTTTAGAGCTTTTCTCTCTGTTTTAGATATATATGTTCTGGCCAGGCAATGTTGCAATGTTGTTATCTTATGCTGGACGGCTGCCAGCACTGAACAGCTGATACTTTGATACATTGTTTCACCCCCTCTCCTCAGCATGGAACAGGCCAGAGTGTCGGGTCCCGACACTCAGCAGACATAAACATGAGCTATTAGCCTCCAGCTGTTCAACACAGACATCATTTTTTTCTACATTTGTAATTCTTACTCCAATACTTACCTACATTCAAAGTACCATTTAAATATAAGACACCAAGAAAAATTCACGATACTGCTCCTTTAAGGAGGACAGCAGAGACCCCATCCCCTTATTTGGGATACCCTGTTGTGTTAAACCCCCTTGATCCTCTGTAAAACTTACTTATCCGCTGATCCAACGGGGCATGTGACAGTCGCACCTTTCTTACTGGTGATCTGGGGGTTTCACACAGCAGGGCATTCCAAAGCTTTGAGAATTGGACCCAGTATGGTATTCCACTAGTAAGGGTGAAGGTGTAAGGGTGATGGAGCATGAATTAAGTAGCCTTGACAACTCTCTGTTTCCTATCATTTAGCCTATTACTTGCCCTCATAAACACATTTTCACCTGATCCAAGCATTCTCACCTACTTTAACTACAGCAATTTTACGTGTCAAGGATAAGGGTTCATGTAGCACTGTATTTAATTCCCTAAAATAGGGGGATGTATGCCACCTGGACCCATGAGTTTGTCTTTTTTTAGACTTCAAGGTGGTGTTGCACTTCTTTTGTGGTTAGACTGGTTACATTTAATAGAGCATTTTGGTAATCTCTCACATTTCATACCACAAGTCATGTTCCTCTCTGCATAAAGTGAAGAAGATGTTTGTTAAGTTATCTTACTCTGCATCCCCCCTCCACAATCATTGTGTACTGTAGCTAAAGAGCATTGTGGGGCTAGATTTACTCTATTTGCCAACAAGTCTCCAGCTTTGCTATCTTAATCTGTTGATTAGATAATTTTATTTAGATAATAGATAGTTTCTTTGTAATCTTGTTTTAGATGTTCAAGTGTTCTAACCCAGTCAATCGAGTCATTGTGATTAGGGTATGTCTGAGGTGAGCCCTTCTGAAGCATTTTTGTGCCTTCATGATGCTTTGTTTGTTAATATTAGGTCCAGGATAGCCCTCTATCTAGTTGAATCTACATATTTTGGTTTCCCAATTCATATCTGACTAGATGAAGTCCCCTATAATAACTAATTCATTTACATTTGCTTCTTTGTCTGTTTTATTCATTAATAGCGCCAGGTAGCGCCAGATGAGCGACTGTAGCGTGATTTTTTCAGCGCCAGCCAGTATTCGCTGTGCTTGGCCGGCGTTAGCTTGATGACAGCGACTCAGTCGGTGTGCGGTAATGTTGAATACGGGCTTAGGGGTCGCTGTTTCACAGGTTCAGCGTTGTATGTGAGCGCCTGACAACGAATGGCCAGAGCGAACGGCTAGCTTCATATTCATTAACAAATCACGCTCCGAATTTGCTGTCGCTGTCCATTCCTTGTTTAAACCCCAGAGCGCTGGCGGCGATGGGTGTTAACTAGTTTTTAACCCCTAAACAACCATATTTTTTGATTGTAACATTATACATGTTTTTAGAATCATTTTGTAATATGAATACATTAATATCAGACCTGTTAGATCAATTCTGCACAAATTTTTTTTTTAATTTTTTTTTACTTAAAAGTAAATCCTAACATTGCAGAAGTGGTCTCCGAATTTTTGACATAAAAAAAAAATAAATAAAAAATTAATACCAATTAATTATGATTAATTATAGATTGCTCCATTGAAATGCATTGGACATCGCCAGGGAGCGACAGCTCATACCTGGCGCTGTGAAGGAATTTGCAGCGGCGCTGTTCATTCCAGGCGGCTTCATGATGAATGCCGCGCTAGCCATCGCTCTCGCCGGCGCTAGCCTCATTTTGCTTGATAAATGCGTCATTGTGACCGCCGCCGGGCGTACTTGAGTCGGTAGCCGCCGATAGCTGGCGGTACCTGGCGCTCGTCAGACACTACCTGGCGCCAGCCCGTGATAAATAAGCCCCATAGTCTTCTGTGGAAACTTCTAAATTTGATGACTTATAGTAAATCCCCACCAGCTTTTATTTTGTGTTCCCATCCATGTATTTCTACCCATACTGACTCCACATGAATATTTTCATGCAGGATGGGCTTTAAAAAGGCTTCTCCTTTCTTCTTCAGTTTTGCCGTGCCTTCCAACACACTGGCTGTTAGCCAGGTAACAAGAATTCCTCACTGTGGAGTATATAGGGAGGTTTTGCAGTCTCTGGCTTAGAGCCAGTGTTAAGGGAGGAAGATATGGAGGCAGCCCAGTAGGCCACAGATGCCAATGGGGGACCCAATCTAGCTGGTGCCCTAGAATACACATGTACAAGCAGAACACAAACTAAAAACCCCGGTGGTATGTTTTTATTTTATTTTTAACTCTGACGGAGTCAGTGGACTTCTTTATCTGGTAAGGGGCCTGGGGTGAAAAGCTATGAGTCTGCCATACTAGGCTTGCAGGTTGCTCATGTCCTCATAAGGCTGGTGTTCTGTGAGCAGGTATGCTTGGTGGGCCCGGCTTGACTCCATACACCTCCATAATCCCTTTTAATAGTAAATACAAATATAAACTATAACACAATACTTTTGTTGGAAACAAATTCGCAACCGGCCTAATCAGGTCACAGATTCCTAAATAATACATAGCATAGAGAAACATAGCTACCATAAATAGCAGAAGTATTGCCTTTTTAAAGGATGCCTGCACATAAAAATTGCATTTGTAAAGCAAAGCTATTTTTATTCTGCAGTTACTGGGGACTTTTAACATCGCCTGTTTAGAACATTCATTGACTGTTGTGACTTACCCTTTTGTGAAATGTCACATGCAGTTTTACAGATAATAAACTGACAGGTTGCCTAAAGCACCAATCTTACACTTTAAAGGGCTTCAACAACAAGTGCGTGCATAAGGTGAGATCATAAGTAGTTACATATATAGGATTCTATTTAGGTTAATTATATATTCATATTCTACATACATGTTTTAGATAACAAAAGGAGGGGTTAAATAAAAGACCTTTGTGGTATAAATTCCTACCTAACTCGTCTTTTTCTTGTACTCGGAGTTAAAAATATAAAGGGTTTTACATGCATTTGCAAATATGTGGAACTGAGACTTTTATTTTAATCAGGATTTAGAAACAGGCTGCTGGATTTGTTTGTTTGCTGGTTGTCAGCTGTAATGCTATGGTTTCCTATATTTAATACCCAAATTGAAAGGAGCAGCTGCCCTTTTTTCATGTTTCTTATGAATATGTATAATTTTATAGGTCAGAATCCTCAGCTATATGGAGTGGTGTTGACCTCCTCCATGTGCAGCAACAGAGCTATGGGGAAAACCTTAGGCAGGCTAGCTCACAATCTATTGCTGTGCGCTGTGCAAGTCCCGAACATGTAGGTCTCACATAGGTGCCTTTGCGCCAATTTCCATATGCGTTTGCAAATGTGGAAATATGGAAATGGATCTTAGAGACAGATTGGAGGTTGCTTGCTGACAGGGTTTGAATGCTGGGGTCTTTTTGTATCTAACATATTACTCAGTTAAAAATGGGTTTACTATGCATTACTTTGTTAAAAAGAGCTCCAGCATTATATATACCTGTTTTTTCACTCTTAAATTACATTAGTCAGCAAAAAGGAGACAATTGTCATTATTTAAAAGTAAATTTATATTTTAGGACCAACTCCCCTTCCCCCCAAAAAACGCACACCCTACTGCAATGAATGGAGTGGGCATGCAGAAAAGTGAAATTGGTGGTGGCGCCATGTCTGACCAGGGGGCTCATTTTCAGCATTTGGTAATGCAGAAGGGCAAAATTGATGGTGGTGCCATGTCTGACCAGAGTGCTCTTTTCCAGATTTGGTAAGTTTGAAAACACCAGAGCCTCGAGAAGGAGCTGTAGAGAGCAAAAGGTGAGTATAACCATTTTTTTATTTTTTGCCTTCAAAATAAATTTAAAATAGAACTGGAGATGATTCAAATTTTGCCAATATGTCGTTTGGATCAAAACAAAATGAATCGCTGAAACTTTTTTTAGTTTTTAGCTTTACTTTAACCCTTTAAATGCCAGCCACGTAAAATTTACATGGTTGCCTCTCCGTCACCTAAGTGCCAGCCACGTAAAATTTACGTGCCTGGCATTTACCCCTCTCTAATTTGGTGCCATCCGATCCCCCGTGGGGGCTCGGATGGCTCCAGGAGAGCCCCCGGAATAGGCCCCCCCCGCTTCTGCAGCAGCAGCTGCTAACTGTACACCTGCGTGTGCGCTGGCTCCTGCTGTCCCTCCTCTTCACCTGGGGGGCTCCGATCCCCCCCCAGGACTTACGGATCTTCAGGAGAGAGCCCAGGAGGCTCTCTCCTCTCTCCTTCTCGATGGTGGCCGCCATCTTGCCGCTAAGCCCCGCCCCATTGGGGGTGGGGCTAATGACGTCATCCCAGCCCTGATCTCCGGCTTCAGCTCTCTCAGCTGTCAGATGCCGGTGATCGGTGCCGGGGAAGGAGGTGGCAGGAGATCCTCTGATCTCCTGCCTCCCCCTTCTCTGGATGCCGATCACCGGCATCTGTCAGCAGAGCGGTGAGGGACAAAGAAGCTTACAATCAAAGGTAAGTACAGTAAATTTTTTTTTTTTTTTTAATAAAATACTTTTATTAATTGTGTTGTCTTTTTTTTCACAGTTAACCCTTTGTGAGCTGGTAAGGGGTCCATGAGACCCCATGACACAGTGGTACCGCTGTGATCGGGAGAAATTGGGATTTCACACGCAATAAGATTTTATTGACAAACACATTTTTTATTACAAAAAAACACTACAAATTGTAAAAAATAGATTTTTTTTATTTTTTTGCACATATTTCACCAAAAAATATTGAGAATACACCTAAAAATGACAAACAAGCTCAGACTCTGCTGGAAAAAAACAATATATCATTTTCCTGGGAAATCCCTGGAAATCCCTTCAAAAATCACATTTGAACATGGGGAGCGCAAAATAGTGCAAAATGGTCTGGCAACAGAGTGTGACAAAAACTCCAGGTAGGCTGGCACTTAAAGGGTTAAAGGAAACCAAAAGCAACACATTTTTTTTAATATATTCACAGTTTTTTCAAGGGCTT
The DNA here is from genome assembly GCA_027917425.1 of Gastrophryne carolinensis. Lineage (NCBI taxonomy): Eukaryota > Metazoa > Chordata > Amphibia > Anura > Microhylidae > Gastrophryne > Gastrophryne carolinensis. Next base: position 346,885,365 of record CM051235.1, read on the forward strand.
TGATAGTATTAGACGTTATACAACCCACTAGTTTCTAATGCTAAGGCAATTCTACAGGCATTCAAGATTGCTATTGCTATTTCCTCTTCAGAGCTTCATTCCTATTTTTTTTTTATATTGTAATGTACATTTGCCAGTCGATTATGTTGCCGAACAATTCCAAACACAGTAAAGGTACTTTGATTCCGTCAGCAGTATAAACCCCACTGAGAGTCATTACTGAATTGCAAATGTGTAGTTTGACCATTAATATTCACTACTGCCAGTTAATGCACAGCTTACACTGCATAGGGAAACATACACAGCACAAATGACAGGCCTTCTGCCTCTCCATAGGATACCTGCACTTAACAAATGCATTTGTAGAGCAAGCTATTTTTAATCTGCCCACTGCTATGGTTACTAGGTATTTCTTACCTTTGTATAGAGCATTCATTGACTACCATGGCTTCCTGTATTGTGAAATGTGAGCAGTGGTTTTGCAGGTAATAAATAAGCAGGACGCCTAAAGTACCCGTCTTTGAAAGGAAACTAAAGCAGGTGTATAATGTGTTGTTATAAAAGTAATGAAGCTGACTATTTTATATAAGGCCACAAATACCACAATTATTGTGCCAACCATGTATACTTAGCCTGTGTGAAATGCAAACTACTTACAAAGGTCCTAACTACTGAACCCAATGTACCACATACTGTATACTGGATCAGCAAGGAAATCATTTAGTAGAATAAAACCAGTTTTAAAGGAGCCCTATTGTGAAAAAATAGTCTAATAAGCAACATCTGCATAAATGTGCTAGATAGCAAGACAGGGGTTACTTATACACCCTGTATCAAAAACATTACAGCCAAGATTTTGCCTTTCATTTACTGGAAGGAAGAAAAATTAGGAGTGACATGTTGTGAATGGATCATTCTGTATTTACAGGAGAGGATAGCTTTACCCTGTCCCTGGAGACAGTCTGTGCTGGGATGAAGGCTTCTTGACATTGCAATTATTTTGATGTGTTTAGATGTTTTTACTAATAATGTGGTTAATGCTAAATTTCCCTAACAGTTCGTCTCGGGAGGCAAGCAGTCAGAGGGGAATAATGGTATGCTCAAACGTGTTTTTCCCTACTAATAAACCCACAAGCTTTTTTCAGTTGCCACCAATATGGCCATTTGGCCATGGGGGATTTTGATTTTTATTTTAGACAAGTTCACGATAGAGCTCCTCTAAATATGTGAAGTGCATAAACATAACCCACTAACTAAAAACAATAAAACAATACATAAATATAGAGGGGTCATTGCATTCACCTTAAATGGATCGAAATGCATCTTCTTATGTCAGTCAAATCATAATTTTATTTCACGCTGTTTCTCACATATAAACGTGATTCACCTATGCATTAAAACATCAAAACATAATACAATTAAAACACATCAATAAGTGCCAATAAGTGCAGTTATCACATATGGTATAGCTGTGGTAGATACAAAAGGTGCCATAAAAGAAGAAAAATGTTGTAAAAAAATAGCTATATAGACAAAAGATGTGTTGGGGGAGGGGATAATAATTAGCAATCATCCTTAGGATCACTGTATGAAGAAAAAATACATTCTTTCTGCTGTTATTGAAATGGGCAGCCACAGCCACTCCTGTTCTAGGAACATTTTGTTAAACAATTACTGTAGCAGCTGCCCCAGCTACAACAGTGGTTGGATTGGGAAAGTATCACTCCCTAGAAACACAGCAGCAGCAACCCCTAGTATATAGAAAGGGCTTCCTGTAGAAAAAGGAACATTAGCATGGTTCCAGTGAGTAAATCTTTTCATTTATTGTGGTAAATGGGGTTAGGGGGCTGAGTTTAGATGATATGGCTACTTTAACCCCTAACTTTAGTAGTACAATAAAAAATAAAATAGAAAACGATTCCAAAAGTTCCAAAAAGATCCAAAAATGTTCCTCCATGATTAGGAGCCAAAGAGTACACAGTGCAGAGTGTGGGGCCCTGGCTCACAGAGTGAGGGGAAGTCTGCTTAACCAATCATAAACCTCTGTCTATAAAATGGGCAAACACATCCAAAATAGTTGAGATTTTCATAAAACGTCCTTATCAGGTGGTAAAGTTAGATTGGTATGTCCTATTTCTAGTCTGTTGTGTATGCACCATGGATCTGAAGATGTGATGGTATTGTTGCTGAATAGCTTGTCTCTTCTCCTTTTGGGGGGGACTCCATATTTTCCCATGCAGGTGTCCTTGTGATGTCATGCTGTCTTATTTATCTTCTAAATGCCTGTTTGTGCACCACTGTTTTTCTAATACATTTCTCTATTTCCTGTAACTTATTTACCTATTGGAGAAACTTTTTTTGGAAAACTTTCTTATCAGGTGGTAAAGACTTGGCATGCCCTATGCCTAGTTTGTTGTGTATACGCAGTAGATCTGAAGATGGGATGGGGTTCTTGCTGAAATGCCTTTTTCTTCCTCATTCAGGGGATTTTTTTTGTTGAATTTACACTTTAGCCAGCAGGATTATCAATCTTGGTTACTGATGAGCTACTTGATACTAACTAGCTGCGAAATAGTTAAACCGGACTTTCAGCATCATTTTATGAAAAGCTCAAACCCAGCATCTAAAATTAATATATTTTAAGTTTTTAGTCACTTACTTACTTATTATTCTTTCCCCCACTGGGCTTCAACTGTTCAGGACTCAAGGTTACGGGTGCTGCCATCTTGCCTCAGAAGCATCAAATATTGAGGAGAGGAGAAGGGTGAAAAGTGCAGGGGGTGGGTTATAGCTGTGTTTTGCACAGACATAGCAGGGCTGGGGTCAGGAAAATGAGAGCAATCCCAGAATGTAAAGCGGCATAGTCAGAAGAAACTTCCAGTCTGCAGGCAGCCTGAGACCGCATGGGCTGCCATCTTGAATGTTAAAAGGTTAAAAAAACGCAATAGGTGCAGGTAGGATGATTAGTGTGGGCAATCTGTATGTAGGGGGTGGGGGAAACATACAACATAGGCTCTTAGTTCCGCTTTAAGACAACCTCTTAATATTATACTAGAGATATGCACCAAATGATGGTCAACGTTTTTGTTTTTTTTATGATTTATTGAAATTTGATTCGAAGAGACACACATTTCTTGGGGAGATTTCTTGGGAAAATTCAGCAAATCGTCTGAAGCAAAAATGAATGAAGTAGTATCTTACTGATGCCTCAGCGAGTACTGTTAGACAATCAGAAATAAAATGACATGGCCGCTTATGACAGATACCGGTGCTGATTCTGTTCCAGTTGCAGTCCAGGTGCTAAATACGGACAGGTGTAAAGGAAGCCAAACTGGAACAGAAACCACAACTGCTTATTCTTTGCTTGAATGCAAGGTAATAGCCACATTGTGATAACAGCGCGCATGATAACTTGGAAGGGCAGCTTGAAATGGGATAGTGGACAAGAGACAAGCGTAACTGCCCAAAAGGCAAAACATATATAAAAGATTTCTATCAGCAAAAATGTGTAAAGATTCTTGATTGCAGGGGTCAAACATCTAATAAACAAGACATTTTTTATTGAAATTGGGTTGGCCATTTTCCCGCTCACAGAGTAGATGTTAATTACTTTCTCTCAAAGTGGTGAAGACAGCCCAAATTGCACTAAGAGCACCATGGCTTCTGAACCATCCAAGTCAGGCATATGACTTGCTCAACTGGCACACCAGGGTAGCAGAAGGTCCTCTGGTGAGGCCAAGGCATTGACCCAATGCCACCATCACAGAAGATTCAAGACAAAACCAATGCTTTGGGCTTACCTGTGGTGTTCTGTGAGTTTGTTGTTTCTTCAGTAAGTAACATTGGCTATTTTGTCAATAAACTTGGGATTGTATCACAGGCATTCAATGTTTATTGTATAAATTGTGTTTTGTGTAAAGCACATCTAATTGTGTTTTAGCAGAAGGGCCCAAACAATGTTTTCCTCTCGTGCCTCTAAAAATGTTTTCCACTAGTAGGCCGCAGTTGCCTCGTTTTGCCCTTGTACATATGCCTTTGGTGCTGCTTATGTAAGTCATTTTAGGTATGCAAATTGTTCTGTGTAATCCAATGGGAATCTTCGCACAGCCTAAAAAAGATGAAAACTTTAAGGAATTAATGCTAGGGGAATGGAAGTTCCTCACTGGTTTGGATTTGGCCTTCTTTAAGACGTGGGAGATTCATGAAATGAAAAGTGTTTGCATTTTAGCTTACTAGATCATTTTATTAATAGACGCTCCATCTTAATAGATAATTACATTGAAAATTATCAATATTAATGGAAGCTCCAGCGTCATTTATCAAGTTATTATTGGAAGTTCTGATATTTTTGCTGAAACCTTATAGCCTTACATAATATGTTACTATGTGAAATATATACTGGAACTTGCAGAGGCAGATAGAGAAGCCATATCAACATAACTGCATGATTATTTGTCCCCTGGCGATTGCAGTGACAAGGAGCACTAAGTCGGTATAGGAGGACAAACCAGGTGACTAACGTTGGGCTTCCCTTAAGCTTAAAAGCGGACCAAAAGTAAAAAAAAAAAGTAAAGTTTAGTAAATTGCTCCCCTAAAGCTTTAGGTGAGCTTAACTCCATGCAGAGGGCTTAACTCCATGCAGATGTTCAGGCCGATTCTTTGCTGCAGAACTGCATGGGAGTGGCCATCTTGTCACACACATAGGCAAGGAAGGATTACTGTGCTAGCAGCAGCCCACACCACAATGAGAGAGATAAATGCCCCTGAAACATGGGCAGCATGTGATTAACTAAATAACTACCTACTAGAGGGATTGTGTGTGAGGAAACAGCTGCAACAATGTTTCTTTATCACTGTTCACTGCAGAATCTGAATTTACCACACACTATTCAGTCAGTGTAAACATATGTATCTTCTAAAATGTCACAATTCTTTCAGCTGTGCAGCAGAGTAATTAGTCATCACAGCTGATGTCTTTCTACTAGAAATAAAGGAGGATTGCACTAATATGTGAGGCAATTTTGGCTGTGGGATTGGGTTTTTCAGAAGCTGAACTCGTGTATGTGCCAAGATGGTCACTCCCATTCAGAATCTGCCTGCTATTCTATAACAACTGCATGGAGTTAAGCCCTGTCAAATAGTTTATGTCACTGATGCTAGAGTGGGGCTTTAGGGATGCAATTTACTGAATTAGCTTTTTTGGACCGTTGGCCCACTTTAACTGGAGGAATACCATTTAGTTCTTTAGTCATGTTTTACTGCCTAAATCATTAGTGTCACATATTTTATTCTGTATATGTCTTGCATACAGTCAGGCTGTTGACACTGACAATAGGATTGTTTAGGCTTAAGCTATCCAGTAAAGGAAGGTTGCTTCTTTTCCTATGGTGTCAACTTCTCATCCCTCAGGGCACCATTCTCATGAAATATTCTTTGATCAATATTTCAGCATCTTCAGATAAAATGAATAGACCTATATTTCTGGAGCAAATTTTCTGAGCAGGCATTTATATGATATTATGGTTTCCCATTGTTCACAGCAACCTTTAGATCTAAATGCATTTTATTACTTTTATTTATGTACCCAGTGTAGAAATCTATAAATATATATATTATTTTACTGATAGATTCTTTTTATTTTGGATTCTGAAGGGCATAAAACATTTAGATATAAGAAATGTGTATTCAAATTCAATGCAGTGCAATTCAATTTTTACATACTGTTTAGTTGGAAGCTCTCTTTCCTTTGGTGTACTCCTTCATAGATGAATTTAATAAATCTAAATGGGTACTCCTGGCTTACCTATCTAAAATAATCCACAGTGCCTGTTATAGTACCAGGTAGTGTCCCATTTCTCATCAGCGCCGGTCCCTACTCCACATAGCTAGACATGTTTGTTGCTTGATATTTAGTTGATGAGAAGGTTAAACTGGGCGGTAAATTAGTTCCCAGGCCCTGAATAATAATAATAATTTTGTATAAATAATAGTGATTGAGCTGCTCCCACCCCCTTTATTCATTTGAATTGCCATGAGCACAAGCAGGGAGGAATTCAGTCAATATGGATTTCTCCCTGTGAAGTGTTCTAAAGAAAGGCTGGCTGCTTCCCAGGTGAGTAGCTCTCAGATATTTGCATTGCATGTCCCAACTTTGGGGACTCAGAATTAAGAGTAGGGACCACACTAAACACAGAGTGCCTTGCCGGGGCAGTGTGGCTTCCACATGTATCTGCAGGTATATGCAACCAAATTTCTGTCTTTCCACATAGCTAGACATGTTTGTTGCTTGATATTTAGTTGATGAGAGGGTTAAACTGGGCGGTAAATTAGTTCCCAGGCCCTGAATAATAATAATAATTTTGTATAAATAATAGTGATTGAGCTGCTCCCACCCCCTTTTATTCATTTGAATTGCCATGAGCACAAGCACGGAGGAATTCAGTCAATATGGATTTCTCCCTGTGAAGTGTTCTAAAGGGAGGCTGGCAGCTTCCCAGGTGAGTAGCTCTCAGATATTTGTCTGCATTGCATTTCCCAACTTTGGGAACTCAGAATTAAGAGTAGGGACCACACTAAACACAGAGTGCCTTGCCGGGGCAGTGTGGCTTCCACATGTATCTGCAGATATATACAACCAAATCTCTGTCTTTCCACATAGCTAGACATGTTTGTTGCTTGATATTTAGTTGATGAGAGGGTTAAACTGGGCGGTAAATTCATTCCCAGGCCCTCAATAATAATAATAATTTTGTATAAATAATAGTGATTGAGCTGCTCCCACCCCCCTTTATTCATTTAACACATATACACCTGTAACAAAGCGAAAACACATGGAATGATATTGTTTAAACACTGTGACATTTACACTTTAGTGCCAGACCTGTAATGAGAATTCTGCATAAAAATATTGCAGAATTCTTGCAACCAGGAGAGGTCACACAATGATTTGATAAAAAAAAAAAAAAAAAATGTCATTTACACAAGCAAAAAATGTCATTTACACAAGCAAATGAATGGCCATTGAAATGTATGGGAGAGCGACACTGAACGAAAGGTAATACCTGGCACTCTGGAAGCTAGAGTGCCGGCGCTATACGCTGAGCCACCTGTAATAATACATGTGATGGTACATGGCGCTGTTACAGTCACTCACCAGATTCACTTTCATAAATGTGGTTTGGCGTACAGCACCCGGCGTTCACCAGGTGCTGCCTACCGCTACGAGGCACTATACCTTCTTAAATAACCCCCCCCAAGGCCTGAAAAAAAATGGTTAAATTATAAATTTGCCTCTAAATGTCCCAGTGTAGGATAGAGAATCACAAAGCATGTGAAAGATACTACTATCCTCTGCACTAAGAGCCTCCCAGACCAGGAGAGATGATTGCACGCATTAAGAGCCATGTGATGGCTGTTCCTATTCAGTGAGCTTGCTGTTGGTAATAGCTGATTCCAGTTTTGTCAGCATTATTGATTCCAGGCTGCTGTCGGAATGGGATGAAGACTGTTGCTTTCTCACAAGTATAATATTGCTTTTGAGGCAGTATTCAACAATTTGCAGCCTAATTAAAGTATAAATGTATCATATAAAAAATAAATAAATAAATATAAATATATATATATATATATATATATATATATATATATATATATATTAGATAGATAGATAGATAGATAGATAGATAGATAGATAGATAGATAGATAGATATGCAATGTAGAGTAAATTACATGAAACATTAGGGAATTTAAAGATTAAAAGTGAAGCAACACCCATCATGGGCTGGCACTTTTGGGCCCAAAGAGGTATGGAAATTGGGCTCACAGACACATACAGAAATAGATGAAAAAAAAAACACTAATTCTAGAGGAAAGGTATTTGGGAATAACTCTTTGTGAAATGGTAATAATAAAAAAATATATTAGAACCTGGAAGGGGCCAATGTATCAATATCTGAATTTATAAAGCCACTAAGAGATGGTTGGTTTTTGCCCGTTTAGTCACCTGGTCACCACAATACATTTTGAACAAAGGCATCAATAGCCTAAATTTCTTTTATTAATCTATCAATATACCTCAAAGATTAAAACGTGTGATTAAAGATTAAAAAACTCCTGTCTATATGAAAACAATTGATAAAACAATATAAAAAATGTAAATGTAATATATGTCATATACAAAGAAAATCATATATATCAAATCTGTTTTTATTTTTGTTTTTAATTTCTGGGAGCTTTTTATATTAAAATCGTGGTATATTACTATTCTTCATTGATTAATAAAATATCAATGAATAATAATGATTAATAAACATTTAATTTATGTGCCCAAACGTGCCTTGGTTTATTAAATTATTTTTGTTTACTATGGAGTTATAATAATAAATCAGTTAATAATCTTGCCAGTGTCATTGGAGTTGCATTGTATATATCTGTTAGATATTTATAATTAATTCATCTCAAAACATTGCTACAATTTATGTTATATTGTATTTAAGTTGTATATATACTCAAACCATCTCTTTAAATAAATAGTATAATGTATCTAATGGATTATAGATTTGCCTCAAAGTAGATGCTGTCTAGTAGTGTGGTCTAAAAATGGGTTGCTGTGGTCTGGCACAAGCCCCTACAGATACGAGCCATATAATGGAGATGCCTCTGTCTCCTGCTGCCTTGTGCATCTCCATTGCCAGCGCTTCTGATGACCGTCTGAGCATCGGTTTCTAGCCCCCCGGCAGGAGGTAACCCCTGTGGCTTAATGTAAGCCAGGAAGTCCTGCTCTTCTCTGTAGAGTGCAAGGAACTTCCTGTATAGGTTGGTGGCGCCACTCTCTGATTGCAGCGTCTGATTCATGCCGCCGTGTGCCTACACCGGTGTTAATAGGTGAGGGCGAGGGTTAAAGGTGGGTCTGGCATTAGGCTTTAAGCAGCCACTACTGTTATTTTATGGGAACAATGTATTCGCTTACATATTACTTAATTAATACGAATATAAAATTGATAATAAAATAATATCAATATACATTACTGATAATATAACCCCAACGTCACAGAAATAGGGGAAACAGTGGTAAAATATTTGTCTTGCTTAAGTTTCGTAGCTTCTGTGCAGAAGCAGCCCACACCGCGCAGGTACCCAAACTGGGAAGCCTCTTATGCATACTTCCCAACGATCCTAATAACGTGCTGACGTGCAGACCAGGCTTGCAAGGGGACTGAATCACAGATTCTAATAAGGAGGAGACACGTGGCAATGGCTATAAAAATAGATCAACATTTCTCGTATTAAATTACCTAATGTACTCTAAACCAAGCCAATGTCTTTGCTTAAATTTCTTGCTCGAGTCTGAGATTTGAAGGGCATTTCATGGCACAGCTTTATGAGCCTTGAGCATGTTCTGCTGTGGTCAGGGACATCTGTGGAACCATTGTGGCTTGCCGTGCTCCCTTACACCCAGAGTACCAAGGGGCATAGTGACTGTTAGACCACTTTTTTGTATGGTCCTGCAGGAATAAAACTGAATTAAGGAGGAAAAATTTTGGCCTCTACCCTGCACTGTGGCCTCTATACTGCACTTTGGGCTCTCCCCTGCACTGCATGTAATAAAGAAGAGGCTCATAGAACAGGCATTATTATTATTAAAGTTTATTTATAAAGCACCATCATCTTTCATGGGGCTGTACAATGTGAAATTGCAAACATGGTAAAACAACTAAGGGGTTTATTCATCAAGGGATAGCGGCAGGCAGTGCCTTGTAGCGTCAGGCAACGTCTGGCGAACGCTGGGCGATTCTGGTGAGCGACTCTAACAGCGCCATGTAGGGTAAGATACATTTCAATAGATGTTCATTTTCTTCTGTTTAAACAGGGTTTTTTGTTTTTAATTTTTTTTATCTCAAATAATTGTGTGACCTCTCCTGGCCCAGAAAAAAATCATTTTTGAAATTCTTGCGTCAGCAGCTCTATGCTATAGCGACCAGATCCAGAGTACCTACGCTGTGTGTGTCTGTTTATTTTGTTGAATATGGTGTGAGACGCTGAGAGTCGGATGCACTGAGCTGGCGCTACCTTTCGCTCGCTGCAATGCTGTACTGGTGTTAGAACGCCCAACATACATCTCATTCATCAATGCCGGCCAGGTTACTATAGTGACTGAGACGCTGTAACAGAGCGCCGATCACAGCTTATAATAGCGGTCGCTCTAAGCTCTGCTATACAGATGCTCATCTGCCGATACCTGGCACTAGTAATGAATCAGCCTCCAAGTTTCAAAAAATATCAAAAAAGCACAAATACAAAGTCATACTGAAATACACTAGGAGAGATGACCCTGCCCTTGCTGGCTTACGAGCTAAAGGATACAGGTGGAGATAAAGGGTAGGTCACGAATAGTATATACTTAGTATGATGGTAGGTGATCTGAAGTGGCTTGGCTGTCTTTTATTTAGGCCAAGTGATAGGCTTGTCTGAATAGGTGGGTTTTGGGGTGTAGTGAATTGCATGGAGGAGGGCATTCTAGAGTAATGGGGCAGCGCATGTAAAGTCCTGGATGCGGAAGTGGGAGGAGGTGATTAGGGTTGAGGACGGGAGGAGGTACTGAGCAGAGAAGAGATTGCGTCTGGCTTTGTATTTCTTAAGGTTAGTATTTTAAATTGAATTCTCTCAGAGAATTATTGGCAGCCAGTGGAGGGATTGACATCACTAGAGATGCGAGATGAGAGATGAATCAGCAGAGTTGCGAATAGATTGGTGTCAGCCTGTTTGTTGGTAGACCACAAGGAGAGTGTTGCAGTAATCTAGTCTAGAGATGATCGGGGCATACACTAGTATTTGGTGGTATCAGGTGAGAGGGAGTAGCGGATGCGGGAGATGTTTTTAAGTTGGAGATGGCAGGAGGTGGCAAGTGATTGAATGTGATGTGTGAATGATGAGAGTAGTACAGTACAACACAAAGGCATTGTGCTTGGGGAGTTGCAGTGATTGTGAGATTATTGACAGATATAGTTGGTGTGGAGGCAGTAGGAGTTTGATGTTGGGAAACAACAAGGTCAGTCTTGTCCATTTTTGGTTTGAGGCAGTGAGGTGACATGAATAAGGAGATAGCTGACAGTCAGGAATATGCGATAGGAGAGCAGAGACATCTAGGCTAGAAAGGTAGATTTGAATGTCATCTGCACAGAAGTGGTGTTGAAAGCCAATTGAGTTTATGAGTTCTCCAAGACCATAGTGGTAAACTGAAAATAAAAACGGTCCAAGTCAGGATCTTGTTGTACATCAACTGACAGGGGACAGTGGAACACACTAAATGTGCGATCAGAAAGGTAAGAGGAAGGCCGTGAAAGTGCACCATATTATATATTAAAAAAGCATGTATAAGAGGATGGTCAACAATGTTGAAATCAGAGGAAAGGTCAAGAAGGATAAGGATAGAGTAGTGACCTTTAGATTTTTCTGTTAATAGATCATTACTTTGGTGAGGGTGGTGTCAGTAGAGTGATTGGAGCGGAATGCAGATTGAAAAGGATCTAAAAGGGATTTAGCAGAGATATAGCATGGCAATTCAGAGTGAATGTGCTGTTTCAGATGTTTGGATGAAAAGAAAGCAGCAAGATAGGTTGGTATCTGGTGAGGGCTGACGGGTCCAGAGTGGATTTTTTGAGTATTGACTGCATGTTTGAATAATGAAGGAAACGTGCCAAATAAGAGGGAGAGGTTGAATAGTGATGGTGTGAAGAGTGTGAGGTGTGGATTAAGGTGGGATGGAATGGGGTCTAGTAGTGAGGTGGGCCTTGGAGATGAGGGAAGATTGTTTTGGATTCCAGGCCTGTGTAGATATAAGCAAGGTAAAGTACGCTTGCTTAGCGGATAAAAGAGCAGTCCAGAGCTCCTGAAGGGGTTGTTTGTATAGAAGCAAAGCCTCATTAGATTTCAATTTCCAGTAGCGCCGTTCAGTGACTTTAGAATGCTGTTTCAGTTTAGTGATGTTCATATTGAGTTGTTGCACATTGTGGGTGGCTGTGGGTGAGAGGAGCAACAGAGTCCAGGCCTGAAGTTAAGGTGTTGCAGTAGTGCAAGGCTGCAGAGTCTGTGTCAGTGAATGAGGAGAGAGTGTGTAGAGGTTTCAAAGAATCAGCAAGTGAATGAAGGTCTAGTAAGCGTATGTTTCAGTGCAAAGTTGCCTGTATATGGGTAGCAGAAGTAGAGGGAGTAGAAGAGAGGGTCAGAGTTAGCAGGCTGTGGTCAGAGAGTGAAGAAGATGAAAGGAAGTTTGATACTGAGCAGAGGTTAGTAAAAAGAAGGTCGAAGGTATGGCCGTCTTTGTGAGTGGAAGAGGAGGACCACTGTGCGAGGCCAAAGAAGGAAGTTAGTGTAAGTAGTTTGTTAACAGCAGGACTGCCAGTGTCAATAAGCATGTTAAAATCTCCCATGAGTATTGCAGGTATGTCAGTGGATAGAAATTGAAGGAACCAGATTGATAAGTGATCAAGAAAAGGTGCAGTGGAGCCAGGGGGGTGATAGAAGAAGACATTTCTGAGCTGAGGGGGGAGTATAGGCGGACAGAGTGAACGTCCAAGATAGGAAAGGATAATGATGGAAAAACAGGGAAGGGCTGAAGAAGCAGTGCTCAGACAGTAGAAGAAAAGGAGGCAGTGCATTTGCTCTGCAATTTTGATGAAAAGGAGATTGTTTTAGTGAGACAGAGAAATGTATGAGATGAGATATGCAGAGAAGGGTAGAAGTGAAGGGGAAATGAAGACTATGGGACTTACCCATAGTAAAGGGATGCATTGGCTATGCATTGCCTGTGTAGTTCTGAGGATGATTGGTAGCACAATGGTCAGGCAGACGATTTTCCTTTGATCAGTGGGCGAAGGTTTTGGTGGGAAGAGTCTTATGCCTGGTCACTTCAGTTCACAGTTCAATTCTGGATGTAATGTTGGATGTTCAGTCCCTTTAAATTATCTTGCATAAAGTTCACTTTCAATATTTACATGACATAATGCTTGCACTAAAAGACTACAAGAAAAAAGCCAGTTAGGGCTTTAAAGACAGGTATCAGTTGCCTGCCCCTTCTAATGATGGACTAACTTTTTCCTTTGCTTCTCAGCCAATACATTCTGCTGCTACTTAGAACGGCTGTTACATTGTGATACATTGTATTAATGTTTTATCACATAGACTAAAATACAATTTTTCACAATGTAACATCCAATATCATCATCAGGAGAATGTAACTAATTTATTAGCTGAGAGGAATAAGACTGTCTGTGATGGAAATACATTAAAGCTGTTGCCAGTAAGAACAGGCAAATGATACTTGTCTGTTAGGGTGGTGCATACCCTGAACACTCCTCCCTCCCCCTATGCTAAGCACAATTTGTGCACATAAAAAAAATTCACTGGGGGCGGGTGATCTGCAGGGAGTGTCAGGTCTGTCACCCAATCACATGCTGCAGTGTGACTGTACTAGTCTGTCTATCAGGTTCAACTGTCACTCAAGCCCACAGCAGCCATGCAGTGCCCCTCCCTCCCCTCCCACACCATTAGAAGCGGATTTTGATGATCAGGTTGTTTTATTATTTAAACACCCAAGACAGGCTTATCACATAGAGAGGGGAGGTTCAGGGTTACAAAAAGCTTGGACTTCCACTTTAATACTTAGTCCTTCACTCTTTTTACACAATTCAGTTACAGACACTTTTACAATGATTCAATAGATTAGGTCAATCGTATTTCAGTCTATGGGTAAGTTCAATTTATAAGTGGTCATCACAATCATTAGAAACAAGGTTCAGTATTAGAGCTTTAAAATACCTAGGGTTAGGAAGATAGACATGTGCTATGAAATAAATGGACAACGTGCATTTAATTTGCAGAAAAAAGTTACAACATAAATGGGAAAAAAATCCTATACCTCATCAAAATCTTCAGATTCTGAGGGTTGGAAGTCATTGAGTGGGACCAACACCACGATTAGAAATTGGAACACTTGTATGACTCTGAAACAATTTACCCAACTGCCTTTATTATGATATCAATATCAAATACTGGATACCAATTTGACCATTAGAACTTCAGAAATACCATAATTTTATATGAGAAAGTATGAATAAAAGTATGAATGAGAAAGTATGAATAAAAATATGACATCAAATGTCTAAAAATATGACATCAAATGTCACTAATCCAATTTGGACTCCACTTACTCTTTAATCTAAATTAAGTAAGCTTACTGCTACCCCACCCCACCACTATCAATGTGAGATATAAGCCGTCATTGACATAGAAACAATATACAATGTGAAATAGCCAGTAGCCAAATATCTGTTCTCAAACTAAGGACTTGAGTTTTGGGGGTGTGCATTTTGCTTTTTATCTTAAGAGATCTTTCCATCATCACATCATGGCTGAGTGCGAAAGTAACTGGAACACTTGACTAGTATAGTAATATTAGAAATAATGAGGGAGGTGTCACTATGTCAAAAGCTTAACCTGAAGGAAGCTAAATCTGCTGTAGAGGTGCAGTTGGCCCTCAAGGGGCCCATGTGATTGTGGGTCCAAAAGACCATCATACAAGGGAGTTAGCACACACCCTCCATATAGACTAAATTTTACCTTGACTACTGTACAGTAGTGTTTTGGAGGAGCTTTGTTTATACTAGTGGATGAAATCTAGGTTTGCATTGAAAAGATGTTGGTGTGAACTAACTGTAAAATATAGATACATATATCATGGTTTATGGATTGATAATAAATAAGAAGGCATGTCAATTAATCATGTTAAAGCGGACCTTCACTCTGAATAAGAGTCTATCTTATATGTTTCCCCCACACTGTACATACAGATTGCTCACATTAAAAATCATCCTACCTGCATCTACTGCATGTTGTGAGCCTTTAAACATCCAAGATGGCGGCTTATGGAAGCCGCCATTTTATCAGGCAGCCTGCAAACAGGAAGTGCCTGCAAACAGGAAGTGACTGTGCTGCTCTGCATTCTGGGACTGCTGACCTTTCCCTGACCCCAGCTCTGCTCTGTCTGAGCAAAGCACAGCTATAACCTGCCCCCCTGTACCTTATCCCACTCTCCTCTCCTCAGTAAGTGTGATGCTTCTGAGTCAAGATGGCGGCGCCCATATCCTAAATTCCTGAACAGAGTTGCAGCCCAGTGGGGGAAAGAATAATAAGTTAGTGACCAAAAATGTAAAATATATTAATTTTAGATGCTGGGGAATCGTTTTTTAAGAGTTTGGGCTTTTCATTAAATCATGGTGAAGGTCCGGTTTAATAATCATTCCAGACCAACCCATCTATTTATGCTTACATGTATAGCCTAAAGCAATGTATTTGGACATCTTAAACAAGTAAACGCCTCTGAGCAAGTGAGTACCTAAAATTCTTTTGCACTATTATGCCATGATTTATTTGTGTACAATGCAATGAACTATGTTTTGCTATCTATGATGTCAGTTAAGTTTGCTGCCCCCTGAGGTAGCTATGAAATGCTTCGGGACACAGAGATTTGTTTACAAAACAACTATAATTAAAGACTTATTTGGAGTAAACTTTTTTATGTGTTTTCCTCAGTAATCTGAGTTTCACATCACATGTATGCACATATACTTATGTATGTACTTGACCCTTTTAATTTTGGAGTCATAAAATCTACATTTGAACCAATCTATTCCTTATCCATGCTCTGAGGTTCAAATCAATTTGAATTAAAGGTGTGTACCGAGAACCAGACATTTACCACTGCCCCAAGTGGTTTACTGCATAAATTTAATAATACTAGATTTAGACTAGGAAGACCAGACGGAGGCAAGTACAAATGTAATTCTTTGTGACTGATCTATCTATAAAAAAGACTTGCCCATACCATGTTATGGTGTGCATTCCCAACACAGAAAACACCAGAAAGTGTTTACTTGGGGTGTCAGACAGGCATTGAACCCCCCATGTTAAAGGAGCACTATCACGAAAAATGGGCTAATTATAAAAATCCATATAAATATGCTGGATGGTGGGAGGAGGGGTCACTTATACACCTGAAATATCCAATCAGGCTTGTTTTTTTATTTTAATAAAAATAAGAGGAAAGCAGGGGTGACAGGATCTATCACCCCTGATACACTAAACTTATCACCCCTGGATTTTAATCCTACCATGAGAGAATAATCCACAAGCTTGGTGGGAGTGTTATTCCGTTTGGGTGTATAAGTGACCCCTCCTGTCATTAGCCAACGTGTTTATATGGATTTTTAATATTACACAGCAGCAGTTCCCGGGTGAATACCTCTGTGGTAAATGTGAGCAAATTGCAAACCTGGAAGCTCGGGTTAGAGATCTGGAGGAGCAAAATGCAAGACTGAGGAGGATTGACAATATGGAAAAGAGTTTTCTGCTCACTGAGCAGGTAGTAAATGGGGTAGATACAGAGGGTGGAGAAATGGGTCAGGAGGAGCAGATAAGTAGCTGGGTAAATGTAGATAGAGGGAGTAGAAAGGGTGCACAGAAAAGGAAGGCCATTCCTGTGTCTGCGCACCCTAGCAAAATTGCCAAGTTGGGTAATGATGCAAGAGTGTCAGTCTCAGAAATGGCAGCCCTAGCAGATACTGTTCTCCCTAACAGCCGGGAGAACAGCCCAGCTAGTGAGTGGGTGGTTGGGACTGCAGGTAGGACTAGACAGTTAGTGGTCATAGGGGATTCTATTATCAGGCGGACTGATAGAATAATTTGTCACCAAGACCGCCTCAACCGAATGGTTTGCTGTCTCCCTGGTGCCAGGGTTCGGCATGTGGTGGAAAGGGTGGACAAATTACTGGGAGGGGCTGGGGATGACCCAGCGGTCGTGGTCCATGTGGGGACCAATGACAGAATTAATGGGAAATGGAGGATCCTTAAGAATACATTTAAGGAATTAGCCACCAAGTTGAAGGGAAGGACCTCCAAGGTTGTATTCTCTGGAATACTGCCAGTGCCATGCGCTACACATGAGAGACAGCGGGAGCTTAGAGAGTTAAACGCATGGCTCAAGTCCTGGTGCAGGGCAGAGGGATTTGGGTTCCTAGAGCACTGGGCTGACTTTTCATTGGGGTACAAACTGTATTCTAAAGATAATTTGCACCTGAATGGAAGGGGGGCTGCTGTGCTGGGTAAGAAGATACTAGAGGGGGTGGAGAGTTATTTAAACTAGTGATGAGGGGGGAGGGCAAGAGTGAAAATAAAAGTGAAGACAGGTTACTTAGGGGACAGCATATGATGGTGGGTGGAGAATTAGAAGGGGGGAGGACTGCTATGATGGATAAGGAGATCCATGAGTTGCAAACCAGCAGTAACAAATTAGACGGATGCATTACTGCAGGAACTAATAATATACCCCAATGTGTCAAACTAGATAGGAACATAAAGTGTATGTTCACAAATGCCAGAAGTCTGGCAAGTAAAGTGGGGGAGCTTGAGGTTCTGGTGCTGGCAGAGAATATTGATGTTGTTGGTGTGGCTGAGACATGGCTGCATTCCACACATGACTGGACTGTCAATCTACAAGGTTTTGCTCTTTTTCGGAAAGACAGAGCAAAAAGGAAAGGGGGTGGCGTGTGTCTTTATGTAAAGCAAGAACTCAAAGCATATATTAATGAGGGGATACTAGCAGAAGATTGTGAGGATGTAGAATCCTTGTGGGTAGAAGTAGGGGGCGATATAAACAATGCTAAAATACAGTTTGGTGTTATCTATAGGCCCCCAAATATAACTGAGGAAATAGAGGGTCAACTGCATAAACAGATAGAGCGGGCATCACAGGCTGGTACAGTGGTGGTGATGGGGGACTTCAACTATCCAGGCATCGACTGGAGACATGGTTCTGCTTCCACTACAAGGGGGAGAGCATTCCTCAGCTTGCTACAAGATAATTATATGAATCAGTTCGTGGAGGCATCAACTAGGGGTGATGCTATTCTAGATCTTGTAATATCAAATAATGATGACCTGATGGGGGCAGTAACAGTCCGTGAAAATCTTGGTAACAGTGACCACAATATAATTGTATTTAACATAAACTGTAAGAAAGATTTTCTTCCTGGGAAGGCAAAAACATTAAATTTTAGAAAGGCCAACTTCCCCAGGCTCAGAGCTGCACTCAAGGACATAGACTGGGAGCATCTGTTCAGGAATAAGGATACAGATGCCAAATGGGAGTGCTTTAAATCAATTGTGAGTAGCAACGTTGCAAAATGTATTCCTACGGGTAACAAATATAAGCGGCTAAAGTTAAACCCCTCATGGCTGACACCTGCGGTTAAAAGGGCAATAAAGAACAAAAAAAGGGCATTTAAACATTACAAGGCTGAACTCTCAGCTGTAACACTTGAACAGTATAAACTAGTAAATAAAGTGTGTAAGAAAGAAATAAGATTGGCAAAAGCACAAAATGAACGAGATGTGGCCAAAGAAAGCAAAACAAACCCTAAACGATTTTTCAAATATATTAATTCGAAGAAAACTAAATCAGAACAGGTAGGTGCCCTAATTAATGATAATGGGGAAATGGTCACTGGGGATGAGGATAAGGCAGAGCTGTTAAATGGATTCTTTAGCTCTGTGTACACAAGAGAAGCGCAAGGAGCCAACACAGGAGATGCCACTGATAGTAATAGCCCAAGTATAATAATTAACAAGCTAAACGTGGATATCATCCAAGAAAAACTCAATAATTTAAATGTGAATAAGACAGGAGGTCCAGATGGACTTCACCCAAGAGTTCTCAAAAAACTCAGTTCCGTTATCTCGTCACCTCTGTTGTTGATCTTTAAAGACTCACTAGCAACTGGTATAGTGCCAAGGGACTGGCGCAGGGCAAATGTGGTGCCCATTTTTAAAATGGGCTCTAGGTCTTCTCCGGGCAATTACAGACCTGTTAGCTTAACATCCATTGTGGGGAAATTGCTTGAGGGACTATTAAGGGACAACATACACGAATATGTAACTATCCATAATATTATAAGTGACAACCAACACGGTTTTACTAAGGACAGAAGCTGCCAAACTAACCTGATTGGCTTCTATGAGGAGGTGAGTAGAAGCCTGGACAGAAGGGCGGCTGTGGATATAGTTTTTCTGGATTTTGCAAAACCATTTGACACTGTCCCCCATAGACGCTTATTGGGGAAATTGAGATCTTCAGGATTAGAAAACGCAGTTTGTAACTGGATTGAAAACTGGCTGAAGGATCGTGTGCAGAGAGTTGTGGTTAATGATACCTACTCTGAATGGTTACCAGTTGTAAGCGGTGTACCCCAGGGTTCAGTGCTGGGCCCACTATTATTCAACTTGTTTATAAACGACATAGAAGATGGAATTAAAAGCACTGTCTCTATTTTTGCAGATGACACAAAGATATGTAGCACAGTGCAGTCTATTGAAGATGTTCACAAGCTTCAGGCTGACTTGTACACATTGAGTGTCTGGGCATCCACTTGGCAAATGAAGTTCAATGTGGAAAAATGTAAAGTCATGCACTTGGGGTCTAATAACCCGAAGGCAACATATGTCCTTGGGGGAGTAAAACTGGGAGAGTCACTTGTTGAGAAGGATCTGGGGGTACTAGTAGATCACAGACTAAATAACAGCATGCAATGCCAAGCAGCTGCTTCCAAGGCCACCAAGATACTATCGTGCATTAAAAGAGGCATGGAATCACGGGATAGAGATGTAATTTTGCCTCTTTACAAGGCACTGGTGCGCCCTCACCTGGAATATGCCGTCCAGTTCTGGGCACCCGTTCATAGAAAGGACGCCCTGACTCTGGAAAGGGTGCAAAGGAGAGCCACCAAACTAATAAAGGGAATGAAAGATCTTAGTTATGAGGAAAGATTACGAGAATTAAATCTATTTAGTCTTGAGAGGAGGCGATTGCGGGGGGACATGATTAACTTGTATAAATATATAAATGGACCATACAAAAAATATGGGGGAACACTATTTCACGTAAAATCCTCTCTAAGGACAAGGGGGCACTGCCTTCGATTGGAAAAAAAGAAATTTAGTCTCCGGAGGCGACAATCGTTTTTTACCATAAGAACTATAAATCTATGGAATAGCCTCCCACAGAAGCTTGTTACAGCATCAACCGCTGACAACTTCAAAAAAGGATTAGATGCTTATTTTGAAGAAAATAACATTAACAGTTACTACTAGTGGTTATCAATAAAAAAAAACATAGACAAAAAATTAAATAAGTGGCTTCCCCTATGAAATAAAAAATAACTTCCCCCTACCCCAACACCCTTGGTTGAACTTGATGGACATATGTCTTTTTTCAACCGTATTAACTATGTAACTATGTAACTATGTAACACAATTTTGCGATACACCTCCTTTAATGTTCTACAATATTTTATCCTATTCAAATGGAAACATCCAAACATTTTCACATTGCAGACCTAGCAAATTAGATAAATGGGAGGTTGTAACCTTTTATTGTTGCAGAGTGTAAAAAAAACCTTGTACACAGGAAAATAGAACCTTTCCTCATTGCAGAGTTAGATAAATCTGCTAAATTTGAAACTTTCCTCATTGTAGAGCATAACCATCTGATAAATAGAAAGGTTGACTTATTGCAGAGTTAGATAAAACTCATAAATAAGAGGGGGAAACCTTTCCTCATTGCAGAGATAGACAAATCTGATATACAGAAAGATGTAATTTTACAGATGTATCATTCTATACCTGTCGATATCTGTGTATTGGGGGCTACAAGTGCAAAGAGCAAACACTGATTTATTGGGACAATCTGGTGTTACTCCTCAGTACTTACTGGACTAAATCAGTAACACTTGGTGTGTATGCATATGTTTGTAAGTGGGTGTGATTTCCTTGTGTTTAGGTTATTGCATACACATGAAAAAAAGATGTTGCGTGGGGGGCGGTGGTTTTGTAATATATTATTAGGAGATGACAGCTCTTCTGTGAACAGAAGCTTCACACTGAGCCCACGTTTGCTACAAACCATACTTCAGGACCAACTATCTTGCCATCCCTCAAAGCCCTTCACCATAGTCCTGCCTGGACTTCAGTGCAGATGGTACCCCAAGGTACTTTTTCCTGTTTTACCTTATAAACGAACCTGATGTTTTCGACCTACTGACCACTGTATGCCTGTTTCCAACACCAGGTGAAAAAATCACCTCTGGCACCTGCAACATCATTATACATCTCTCACCTAGGTAGCCTAACTGACCCTAAGCTCAAGACAATACGATCCCTCTGATGAAGCCAGTGTAGGCGAAGCCTGTCAGGTCACATCAAACACCATAGCTCCATTAGAACTTAGACCTTAGACCTTTAATTAACCATATGTAACAATACCGATAATTTCTAAATGCGATCCAATTCTGTGTATTCTATGCATTTGTATACCTGTAGGAATATATGTTACTGCATGATATTGTTTGCACACATTATCTGTGAATCTAACAGAGTATGTTTTCACAATAAAAACAAACCACTTTGGTTGACATATGAATATACAACAAACTATTTGCCTTATAGCTACATAAGGCCCACATTTATTGCTCTCTCATTCTTCCCGATATTAAATTCAAATTGGTGTGTATCATTATAACTCACCCAGGCATTTAAACGTGCATAAACACAACTCTTCTGTGAAGATAGGAGAGGGAGGCCCAATCGCATTTTCTGCGGCCTAAAGAAGGGTCCACAAACTTGGACTTTCCTCTTTTGAGTAATATAAACTAGCAAACTAGCAAAATCTTATCTATGTCTCAAATTCCACTTATCTGGCCAGCTGAATGTGCTTTCCTATCAGTTGCTGGTTTCAATGCTATTGACATCTATCAAAATTGAAAAACATCCTGCACCCTGCACTAAATGGGCTAGGGAAAGTACTCAAAACCATAACAGAATCCCCCAAAAATTAAGAAATACACCAATAAAATAAAAAAATAAAATATTAACATTTTTTTACAGGGGTTGGAGGCCTAATTAGGGGGTAACACCTGAGAGATTGCCATGTTATTGTTTTGAGGGAAAGTATTCAAAACAATAACAGAAAACTAAAACAAATTAAAGAAATACACAAATAAAAGCAAAAAAAATATTTTTTTTAGGGGGGTTGGATGCCGAATTAGGGGGGGAGGGACACCTGAGTGATTTCCCTGCACAAAATGAGCTAGGGAAACTACTCAAAACAGTAACACAAAACTAAAAACAAATACCGTATATACTCGAGTATAAGCCGAGTTTTTCAGCCCACTTTTTGGGCTGAAAAAAGCCGCCTCGGCATATACTCGAGTCCAGGGCCGGCCGCCGCCGCTCTCATTCATACAAACAAGCACACACATTCACACACTGACCGGCACTTCAGGCTGCTGCGCGCTGGTCGTCAATGGGCGGCGTCCAATGTTTTCATTGGACGCCTGCCATATGGGGCACGCCCACCGATGACGAGCACACAACAGCCAGAAAGTGCTGATGTGTGTGTGAGAATGACGACGGCGGCGGCTGGCGGCTGGCGAGGAACGGAGGAGGGGAGGAGGGTAACCTCGGCCAAACCCTGACCCCCGACACCGGGGCATCTGAGAGCGGCGGCGGCGGCAGCAACAGCAGCAGGTACCCACAGGGTTTCAGGGTGGGAAATAGGGACAATTTACTTACTTACAGTAGAAACACTTTGAATAGGGGAATGAATCATTTATTAATGCAGATCTGCATGTTACACCTCAAAGAGGGACAAAGAAGAACAACGAGGGACCTGGGGGCATGAGCTTCAAAGAGGGACAGTCCCTCCAAATCAGGGACACTTGGGTGGTATGGTGTGTGTGTGTGTGTGTGTGTCTCTTTCTGTGTGTGTGTCTCTTTCTGTGTGTGTGTCTCTTTCTGTGTGTGTGTCTCT
Organism: Gastrophryne carolinensis; assembly: GCA_027917425.1. NCBI lineage: Eukaryota > Metazoa > Chordata > Amphibia > Anura > Microhylidae > Gastrophryne > Gastrophryne carolinensis. Next base: position 346,908,281 of record CM051235.1, read on the forward strand.
TTCTGTGTGTGTGTCTCTTTCTGTGTGTCAACTCCAATTCCAATTGAAAAAAGCCGCCTCGGCTTATACTCGAGTCAATAACTTGTTCCATTTTTTTGTGGTAAAATTAGGTGCCTCGGCTTATATTCGGGTCGGCCTATACTTGAGTATATACGGTACACAAAAAAAAAAAAAATTCATCAATCAATATGTCTATTTGTACAAAAATATATACATTTATACATCAATAAATAAATATATACACAAATAATTATATACATCAATATATATATATTAATATATATATATATGTATATATATACACATACAGAAATAACAAAATATATACATAAATCTATACATATATACATCAATAAATAAATACATAAATCAATATATACACAAATAAATCAGTTCAAATATTGCATTTTTTTAAAGGTGTCAGAAGTCCAGGCCACGGCTTCATCCGGGCTCATCTTAAGGAAGGATGTCCACGTTGACTCTGGATAGGCAGATCCTCTTGTCTGTAATGACACCCCCTGCAGTGCTGAACACACGTTCTGATCGGACAGTTGCCACAGGGCAGACCAGCACCTCCAAAGCATAGAGGGCAAGCTCTGGCCAAGTGTCTAATTTAGCAACCCAGGAATTGAATGCAGAGGACCAGGAGATGCAGGGACAGGTAGTCATCCACCATCAAAGTCTGCCTCCTGGTATTATGGGCCGTAGTATCTGATGGTGGTGGATGTGGCGGACAATGGGAGAAGTTGTTCCACGTTATGGCAATGCTCACTCTCCCCTGTGAGGTGCTGCCAATGCCCTTGCTGTGTTGATGACTTGTTCCTCCTCTTCCTCATGCCACCACTCAGCCCTTAAAGACAGCTGGGAACTCTGCCAGTAGTGCTTCCACCAGTGTGTGTTTGTAATTATTTTTGATCTTACACCTGTTCTGGAATAAAGGAGGTGATGTTGTTCTTATAGCGGGGATCAGCACTGGAGACTATGCATTGCGCAGGCACTGAAGCATGTAGTGGCTCATGTGAACCAGGCTGCCCTAAGTCAAGGAAAAACTGTCCTCAGTGTCAGGTGCCTCCTCCTCCTGCTCCCCCTCAAGCCATGCTCCAGTGATGCCCGTGTAGTGTGCTGGGTGCCACCCTGCTATGAGAGAAAGTAGTCCTCCTCCCCCTCAAATTCCTCCAAACCTATCCTCTCGCTGGACATTGACGTGGTGGGGTTCCCACATGCTCCCTTTGGGGGCAGAAAGGTGGCCTTTTTGTTGAAGAGGTGGAGCTGGAGGTTGAGACAGAGGGAGACTCAGCTATTTGCAGGCTTTTGGTAGTTTTGCCACTGCAGCTCATTTTTTTGCTTGCAAATGCCAGGTACCCATGAGGTGCAAAGATGATTAGCAGTTTTCCATAATTTTAGCGACAGCAGTTTACATATGACCTATGTTTTGTCCACTGTGGACTGCTTGAAAAAATGGCAAGCTGGTGAGATCCTTTGAGGCAGATTTGGCGTGTTCAGCCCCTGGGCTTGGTGGCCAGTAGTTGCAACGATTTTCGCCTTTCTCCTCCTTCTGCTGGCTGCCTCAGCCTGTGTGGCTAACACCTCTGAACTCTGATGGCCTTCATTTCATGTAGTGCCGAGGACCTCCCTGGCATCCTCTTCCACCCACTCCTCCCTGCTAGCCTCAAGAAAGCTGTTGCACTTGGCACTAGGGTTTCATTATCTTCAAGGGTGTCCTGTGATGGTCTGATGGTCACGTCCTCATCCTCCAACATAAGTTGTTGGGCACCTGGTAACCCTAGATCTGCAACTGGGGCAGGTGGATGCTCCACGGTATCCTAGTGTCATTAGTGTCATCATAGAGCATTAGTGACTGGTACTAATGCATGCCATATAATCTACGACTGCCTCAATATGTTCTGGCCTCACCACTAGGCCAGCAGTGTCTGGGCCTACAGAAATGTGCTCCAAACCCTGGTTCCTGTTTGCACCAGAGGAAGGCGTAGCAGGCAAGGATGGAAGACATTCTCTCCCTGCAGCACCAGCTACCGGACGAGCAACAGCTCCATTATCAGCAGCAGCAGAAGCACCATGGCCACGTCCCTGTCCCTTATTTGCTGCCTTCTGCATTGTTAGACACCTGTATTTACAGCAGCCCGAAATGGACAAATAAAAATACATTTGTAGGAAAATACACCTAAAGTACCTAGAAAGTTGTAGTATACATTCATACCAGTGCTTATACCAAGTTGTGGTATAAGGAGTCACTCTCACTCCAGTCTTTACAGCAAGTTTTGATATGAGAGGACACTCGCAAGTTGTGGTATGAGGGCACTCTCCTTCCTGTCTTTACAGCACGCTGTGGTATAAGCCAGCACTCTCACCCCTGTCTTTACAGCAAGTTGTAGTATAAGGTACACACTAACCCCAGTCTTTACAGCTAGTTGTGGTACAAGAAGTCACTCTCATTCCTGTCTTTACAGCAAGTTGTGGTATAAGGGGACACTCTCACCCCAGTATTTACAGCAAGTTGGGATATAAGGGGACACTCTCCCCTTAGTCTTTACTTCAAGTTGTGGTATAAGGAGGCACTCTTACCCCAGTGCTTAGAACATGTTGAGGTAAAGGGGACACTTTCACCACAGTCTTACTAGTCTTCTAGTAGAAACCTGTGTTCAGCTTCTGGCACATGGATTTGACTTTTGCGGGTTGGATCAACTTTTTTCTATTCATAATAGACCATCAACTCCTGTAAAGCTTGTTGTGACGTTTACATTGTTTATATCAAGATTTGCACAAATTAATTATATGCTAAAAATTTCAATAGTATTCAAATGGTCACATGGCACAGAATGTCACAGAATATCTGCCCAACTCTTTATAATTCAAACCTCCTGCTTGGTACAAGGAAGCTAAATGGGGGGGGGGGGGGGGTAAACTCTAGTTGACCTAAACCAGACATAGAATCTAAAAGACTGAATCTGGAAATGCAGATTTGGCTACTTCTTCCACTCTGCATGCATCAGGCAGACCTGATGGGCAGAGTGGGATGCAGCAGCAAAGCTGTTGATTGCCAAGTATTGCTGCAGCTGGATCCCAGAACTAGTTGATTTTTACACTAGGAGCATCCTGATTTGATACCTATGTAAGGGCTTCAGTATTCCCTAGAGCCTTTAAGACTTTTGAACCAGTTTTGGTCCACTTATTTTTAGTGTAAATTGGACCAAAGCCAGGGACTTTTGTGCAAACAACCTGGAAATGCACATTGGCTTTTTCGTTTATGTTTTTTTTTTCACGTAATATCGCTATACACTCGGGGAATCAGTTGCTCAATATTTCATAATATAATTAGTGATAGGAGAACCTGTGGAAGTTACGTTCAATGGGCAAAGTTGCTGCTAAAGTTTGGTTCAGGTCCCTGAACTTGAACCGAACAAACCCAAACTGGATTGAAATCAATGGAGACCCAAGCAATGGTTACAGAGCTGAAAATCGAAGGGAACACCAGTGCTGGGTGCTACCCTGCTGTAAGAGAAAGTCAAAACCAAAATCAAAGCCCAAAAGTATCTAATGCAAGATGTGCCAACAACTCACTAGTTTTATCAAAGCACAAAAAGGGTCTAATACAAGGTCCACAAGTCCACAAGTAACTAGTTTTATCAAAGTCCAAAAGGAACTAATGCAAGATGTGCCAATAAGTAACTAGTTTTTATCAAAGCCCAGAAGGATCTAATGCAAGATGTGCCAATAAGTAACTAGTTTTTATCAAAGCCCAGAATGGTCTAATGCAAGATGTGCCAATAAGTAAATCATTTTATTAAAGCCCATAATGGTTTATTCAAGGTGTGCCAACAAGAAAGTAGTTTTATTAAAGATCAAAAGGATCTAATGCAAGGTGTGCCTACAATAACTATAGTTGTATCAAAGCTCAAATGTGCCCCAGCAGTTGCTCATCCTCAGTGTGTATTAAGAACAGGAAGGTATCCTGCTTTGTCCTTCCCCTAGCTGTCCCTCACTGACACCTTCCACTCTCCATAGCTAGGTGCCCAAAAACAATTTGAGATTCAAACAGCCTCCTCTCCCCTGCTGTGTTCTAAAAAGGACTATTGGGCTGTCAGTTTTTGTTTACACAGATCCCTAATCTGTCCCTCACTGAGCAGCACATCTCCCTATCTACTACACAAGGTTCTTAGATTGGTGTGATGCGCAACCCCGCCTTTTATAGGGCAGGGTAACATGTTCCGTCTGGCCAATTACAGCCATGCCTGCCCAAGCTCGCAAAGTTCAGTGCGAACCCGAACTTTGCAGCTTGGGCTTGATCATCCCTCACCATATTTCCTACAGTGCGGCACTATGTAGTAATAATGCTTACAGTTCTATATCCCTGGGGGGGGGGCTGTGTGAAACGCCCAGGTCGCCTGAACAAACTCACCTCTCCCCGGTCCTACGGTGCATGCGCGGCCTCTCGTCCAATCAGCATGCTCGGATACACTTCGCCTAAGCCTTCATCTAAGTCGAGCGGTAGCCGCATCCCTCCCTACCCTCTAACAGGGAGCGTGCCCACGCCAGCCATTCACAAATGCCTGAAACAGGCACACTCCCTGCTATGCGCCGTTGGACCGGGAAAGAAGGTGAGTTTCTGAATGACCTGGGCATCCCGATTCTGGATGCCTCAAGGCGGGAAACAAGCGGCCCTAGAATCTTATAGACTCCAGGGCTGTTAGACCTTTCCACTTTAATGTGTTTCCCTCACTCAAGTCATGCATATTTATTCCATGCTAGGATTACTAAGTGTTCAATTTTATTGTGTGATGATTGGGATTGTAACTTAATATTTAATCCACGCATCATGCCTACAATGTGGAAATGTATTGATTTTTCTCTCTTTATAATATATATTTCACAGATTCAAACCACCAGCGTGGCCACATGTGCCTTACTAAGTTGATTTATTTATTTGTGAGTCAGTATACCATAACTCTTAACTAAGCAGGGCCCCCAAAGTCATTTTTTACTTCACCTTCATGATGTTGATCTTCATGGCAGGTTCTCCATGGACTGTCACTAACGAGCTGCCCTCCCTCTACCTATTTAAGCACAGACATGACATGAGTGTAGATATCGGTTTGACACAAGATGGCAATCCAGCCTAAAATACAGAGGAGTGGGTATAACGGGTAAGGATTTTTAATGGACATCGGAAAATTTAGATGGACATGGTAAGTTTTATTGCAATTTTGGATACTTGTGATGAAAGGGCTGGCATTTTTTTTCTTTGGGAATTAGATGCTTTTCTTGCCTTTGGGAAAGAGATGCATCAGTCTTACAAATATTTTGAGTAAGTATTGCATTTTTCCAAATCATAATTCCATTATCTTTTTTAATGTCAAAGATGGTCCTTCTAGAGAGAATATCACCAAAGGGATCAAACTGCTAGTGGCATTGCCTACTCTGCCAAGGCAAAGTGTCACCTTTTAGTGTTATCCATCGAGACTATTGTTATGTCTCAACCAGTCAGCAGCAATTGCTCGTTAGTCAACTATCAAACACATTGCAGGACACAAATGCACAATTACATAATTAAATGGTATTTGTTATGCCTATTGTTGGGTAGAATTTGAACACATTTCCTCTCAGGGCCGCACACAGCCATTCAGTTGAGGCAGGCAGGGCCATACACAGCTGAGAAGGGAGGTGAGTGAGCTTGGAGGAAAAGTAAGAATATTGGTCACCCTGGAGGGTTTCACACACCCCAAGGGGAGGGATTAAGCCTGCCCTGGGGTCTCATAGACTCCAGGATGGGTTTTGGTCCACTTTTAAAAGTTACATGAAAATTTTGGCCAGTTTTACCGGAGGATAGTGGCAATAAAACACTCCCAGAAAAGCTAATTATATGTTGCAGTGCAGCAAAAATACATTAAAATTACTTTGAGGAGTGTATTTTCAATATGTCCATCTATGCCAGCTTCTCCACTCTGACATACCTAACAGAAGAAACAGTGGCTCCACCCCGAGCCCTCTTCTTTCTCACACTCCTTCCCAGCACACACAAAACGGTTCAGTCTTATACAACAGATTATCTGCTCTCATTGAAAAACAACTTGCCAAAATGTCTAACCATATGTCATCAGAGTTCAAGGAATTGAGGGCTGACATTAAATGCATAGGTGCAAGGATAGATATGGTTGAAAACCCGTGGGAAAGCAGCTTCCAAAGCCCGCACCAGTACCTGCATTTGAATCCAGGGAAATGCGGGCTGTGGAGGCAGCTGGAACCGGTGGGCTGGCCGCGTCAGAAAGCAGGAGGCCGAAGCTGAAGATCCTGGAACCTGGTCGATGCCTAAGTCCACAGGGAAAGCTTTGGCTGGTACCTGAGGGCGAAAGCGGCCCGAGGTTCTCTGGGCCGAGGGGTATGTAACCACTCAATCCTGTCAGGGGTTTCGTCCACCGGGGAAAGGGATGGGTTCCTTTCCTTTGGGAAAGGGTCGGGCCCTTAGCCAGGCACCACTTGGGAAAGGGCAGGGCCCTTAGCCAGGCACCGCACATCAGGCGTCCCACTGCCAAACATGAATGTAATTTATTAGAATGTGTTGAAGTGTACTTGTATTGTAGTGACTTGTGTGCTGTGATGCAATACATGGTGTGCAGCGTTTAGATGTTATAACGGCTATGCAGCTATAGACATCAACCTAGTCCTAGTTAAATCCTTGGTCCCTAGGTTTATCCATATTAAATATCCCACCTTCGACCACGATAGTTTTAGAGAAAAAGAAAAGGGGAGTGGCCATCTGCTTCTCTAAAAGAGTGCCCTTCTCCCTTATTGACTGCATACCGGACGCAGAGAGCAGGTATCTTCTGGTCAAAGGGAAAATCAGAGAAAATATTGTCTCCATTCTCTCATATTACACTCCCAACACAATAAAATATTTTTTTTCAAGCTCCTCTGGAAATAAATTAATCCTAAAATGAAAGGAACGATTGTCATAGGAGGATAAATCCTCATTGCGCACTGTAAAAATCAGATCTCCTCCCAAAACAGGCTCGTATCTTTCCAGACTAATATACTCCCATGGCTTGGTCGATGCTTGGCGTGAACTTAATTATTATATCAAAGATTACACCTTCTACTTGCAAGAACACAAGACCTACTCTAGGATTGACCACATTTTTATCCCTAGCTTAATGATAGATTTGACAACAAACCACTCAAAACACTATCTGGTGATCAAAGGGAACTAAATGAAAACAAATTCTCCCTACAGGAGGTCACATATGCTATTAATTCCCTAAAATCCTCTAAGGCTCCCGGACCAGAAGGCTTTTCATGTCTTTATTATAAAAAATGTATTCTAGCTCCCCAACTTCTGAAGTGGTTTAATTACATCTGCCAGAGAGGTCCCAGCCAGAGGGAAGCTAAGATGGCCTTTATAAATGGTAAACCTAAATCAGGCAAGGATTTTACTGATTGCAATCAGTACTGCCCCATATCACTCATCAACAACCAACTTTACAAAAATGTTATCTACCATTTTTTCTACACCCTCCTCCCATCTATCATCCATTATACCAGGTTGGTTTTGATCACAGTAGACAGAGGCCGGATCAGATATAAAGTGCAATAGATATTATTTCCTCCATCCACTTGGACTGGGATGGTAATGGTCTAAGACAAGGCCTCTATATGGGTCTAGTCCCCTTTCATGGGGCTTTCTACAATACATTCTAGGGAGATTTGGGTTTGGACCCCTATTTACTGTATAAAGCGAATCGCAGACCTCAATCTCCATCAAGGGTGCCCACTACAGGACCTTTGATAGCTTGAGGGGCACTAGGCAGGGCTGCCACCTGTTCCCTGACCTTTTCACGTTAGCAATTGAACCCCTTGCCATTGCTATCAGACATAAGAAAAACATTTAACCTTCCTATAATTTGCTCAGGTTGTGAACACAAATGTACACATTTCGATGATGACATACTCTTGTTCTTGTCCCAACCCTTAATCTCCCTTTTCAAATGTCTGAACCAGTTCTCTGCTCTCTCAGGCCTTGAAATAAACCATTCTAAAACTGAAGCTCTCAATATCAATATTCCAAGCACTGGTTTTGATAACATGAAATGAAAATTTGTATGGAATCAGACTGTCCTCCACTTATGAGTGGCTATACAAAGCTAATTTTCCCAAGTTTTTAAAAAAACTGATTCATGACATGCAACCATAGTCTACACTATCCCTCTCATGGTTCGGCAGCATTGCAGCTCTTAAATGACCCCATTTCCTATACTACTTTCATTCCCTACCTGTGTAATCAACTTCATTTGGCTAGGCAAGACAAAGAGAGTAGCATAAATGACTTTATTCACCCTCAAATCTCAGGAGGGCCTAGGGGTACTGCGCCTGTTACACTACAATCATGCTTCAAATATCGCCCAAAAGGTTGTGACAGAAGCACCCTTACCACGATTCTCTCAATAGGTGCAAGTGGTGGTGCCGCACATCAAGTACAAAGTAAAACCCAGCACTGTAATCCACGTCAATATGTTATATTAGATATAAATAGACATACAAAGTTCATATAGATACATACATAAGTCCACATGCAGTCCAAAGTTTTGGGGTGCTGCTCACCCATTCATCAGGGATGGACAAACAAGTAGACTGTCCTGCTTAGACCTGTCCTCAACAGCATACAGGCAGTGCTGCCCCAGCCAGCGAAAGAGCTTACACTTCAATCGCCATGGTCTGAGCGGAATAAAACCCAGGGCGGTGTGGTGTGCTGCACCTGGCGTGGTGATCCCTTTGTGGCAGTGAGAGCCTAGGCTCAAGGGGCAATTGCAAACAATGAGGTGGAAAAAAATGCATAAAATAATGGTAAAGAAGTACTGCAGAACCAAAGAATATAGTTAAATGAACTGAAATAAAAGGGATGCAAGGAAAGCAGCGGAGGTCCTAGTAAGAAGAGGAGAATGAAAAAAGAGAATGCTACAAGAATAAAAAGGTGGAGAAAGAAAGCCAAGAAAATAAAACTGTGAAGTGAAAATAGGCATAGACTGAGAGGACAAGATAATAGAATATCCAAAGAGCAGACAAACAGAAAAACAAGGGGGAGAAGAAACAGAAAAGAGGAAGGAGCCGCTGAACATGTGGAGGGAGGAAGGACAAAGAGAGAGCCAGAAAAGAAGATAAAAATGTAAAAAGAAGATAAGAAAAGAGAGTGAGAAACAAGAAGAGGAAAAAGAAAGAAAAAGGAAAAAAGGGAGAAGAAACAAGGGCAAAGGAAGAAGCAAAGGACAAAAGAAGAGGGGAATGAGAAAAAGCCATAAAAGAGAGAAGAAAGACCAAGATTGGGTGAGTAAAAGGGAATGTAAGGTCACAGTAACAGGCAACAAAATAATAGAGCATCCAAAAAAAAGAAAAACAGAAAAGCAAAGGCGCGAAAAGACAGATTAAAGGGAGCAGACACTAAACAAAAATGGAACTACAGAGAACACATGGAGGGAGAGAAGAAGAAGAAGAAGAAACACAGAAAGACCCAGAAAAGAGGAGGACAGGAGAAAGAGAAGAGAAAAGAAGGAAAATGAAGAAAAGGAAAGAGAAACAAGAGGAAAAGAAAAGAAAAAGAGGGAAAAATGTGGAAAGACAGAAACCAAGGGGGCAAAAAGAAAGGGAAGGAGAGAAAGACCAAGAAGAGGAAGAGAAGAAGAAAAGGAATAAGAGAAGAGAAGAAAACCAAGATTGGGTAAGTATAAGGGAAAGTCAGGTCACAGTAACAGCAACCAATACAGGCAATAAGTAACGTCTCTCAAGGAAGCATGAGAATCCAAAGGAGGTGTTAAGTCCTAGATTGGACCGTGTCCAACTTGTGTATCCAGAAAGTCTCTTTCTGTAATAAATAAGTTCCGAAATAAATAAGTACCCCTCAAGGGTATTGGACTTGGTCAATGACCAACCGCCACTGTTTTTTCATAATCAATCAATCTTTTCGCCCTTCTTATGTCTCTGAATGATAATATTAATGTCAGTGTGTCACTGCAATGTTGCTGAAAATGCTTCTTGAAGGGCCCAATCGTTTTACAGATATAGATTAATCCACAAGAGCATTTCAGCAGGTAAACACAGAATTCAGTAATGCAATTGCAAAAGTCCCCCCCCCCCCATTTTTAACCTCTGTCCTGTGTGTGCGTGGGAAAATTCTGATCCCAGGATCATTGAATTTCATACATTGCAATTATTGTATCTGAAGCACCCGGTCTTAGATGACAATCTAATTGGTGCTTTGACTAGAACATCTCTGAGGCTTTTTTTTTTTATTATACACCCTTCTTGGTGGTTTCTTCACAAGCAAGCATAAGCTGTAGAATATTGTGGTGCCATTTTGTAATATGTTTGATCGAGGGTGAGATCAGAATTATATGTTTGCAAAAATTAGATGAGTTCATCCTTTAAGATCCTATCCTCCTCCATTAAGATCCTAGCATCATGTCCCATAAATAAGTCCATAGCTTTTTTCGAGCCCTCTGTAGAATCTGGTATGGATACCCTTGGACTTTGAATTTATCATACATTTCCTGAAGTTGTATTGTTCTTAGACCTGGGTCTAAGTTAATCCGCAGGACTCTCAAGAATTGTGAGATGGGAAGCTGTTTCATAGTGCAATACTGTGTTGAGATCAGTCAGTTTAGAGAACAACCCCGTGGCAATCTCCCCATTTGGGTTTTTCTCAATTGCTACATCCAGGAATGTCACATAATTCCTGGACACCTCGAAGTTAAAAGTGATAGTAGGGAAGATGGAATTAATTCTTTAAATTTCTCCTCTCCCTTCCACCACAACACCATCACATCTTCTATGTAGCGCCCCCCCCAAAAAAAAATTACATTCTCGATTAACAAGGGTTATGGATGTACCTGTCCTCAAGGTACCCCACAAATGGTTTAGCGAATGAGGGTGCTGCCGCAATCCCCATAGCAGTTCTGATGACTTGCCTATAATAGGTAGTTCCAAATCTGAAAAAGTTATTGTATAACACCAGCTCAAGTCTGGTCAAAATGAATTCTACAGGTGTATTGAGTGTCTCTTGTGGCAAGAAATATTTGGCAGCTTTGATCCCATGGACATTCGCCATGTTTGTGTACAGCGAGGAGATTTCCACAGTGGCCATTAGTGTGTTTGCTTCAATCGGAGTACTTTGCAATTTCTCAAGAAAATCTCCTGAGTCTCTTAAATAAGATGATACTTTTTCCCATATGGCTGTAAGTTGAAATCCAGTCATTGTGCAACGGTGCCTGCCTCTATTGATTTGTATTTTAGTGGCTCCTGGCCCTTATGGCTAACCCATAGATCACTGGTGTGATTGGAAACTCAATATTAATAAAATTGCAGTTTCTTCATGAATCCATCTGTTTGCCAGTCCCATTGAAACATATTCCTTAACAGTATTGCGAACCCCCATCATAGGATTACTACATATTTTCTCATAGCTATGAGCATCAGACAGCATATCTAGAATACTGTTCCAGCAGACACTATAGTCCAACACCACAATTGCACCGCCTTTATCTGCAGGATTTATAATAATACTATTGTCAGTTTTCAAGTTATTTAAGGCGGTATTCTCAACCTTGCTGATGTTACTGTAACGTCTATTGTTGCTGGTTGTCAGTCCGAATTGTTCTGATGTAGCTCTCAATAGAACCATAATTGCCTGGAGGAATAAATCGTCTTTTTAGCCTGAACTGATCTGGTTCAGTCTTTTTTCCCCTCTCTCAGAGAAAAACTGAGAGAAAGTTTTATTCTTCCCTTAAAAAGTTCTCCATTAGATTTGATCAAGTAAAAACTGGAGGTAGGACAACAAGATAATCCCCGGCTGAGCAGGCTTACCCCATCTGATATGAGGGATCTGGGTGACAGGTTCATCACCGGGATTTCTTGTGGGCTGATCGCAGTGTCATTGCTGTGTTGTGGACCTCCATGCCTGCCCCGCCGGAGTTGTTGTGCCGATGGCCTTACGAAAACGGTCACTTGTCACTCACAGGTTTTTGTGCTGCAGGCTTCTTAGTGGCCAGTCCCTTGTTCTCTGTCCGAGGAGTAGTTTTCTGTAGGGGGTTCGCTGTCAGAGGAAGCTGGTAAAAGGGATCCTCTAAATCCTTTCTTGTAGAATGGTCTGATCGGTTTCTTGTAGTCCCGACAAACAAATGCCTGGCCTGTAAGCCACGAACAGACTCTATTCTCAGAGTAGTTTTGGCAAACCTGTTTAAGTTTCTCTCTTTTATAGCATTTCAGTTTATCAGTTTATCAGAGTAGGCTGGGATCTCTTTTTTAAGTTTTTGAAGATCTTCATCTATTTTAGGGGTCTCCACAAGGTTTTCTTTCTCCTGCAGTTCGAGGGTATTAATCTCCCGATTTAGCTGGCACAATTGGGCTCTAACTTCTTGAATATCCAAAAGAATGTAATTCAGAGAGTTCTGATTGGAAACCTCACATCATCTTTTTCAAAACTCTGGTTTGTTTTGCCCATTGTAGGTTGCTTTTTAATCCTAATGGTATCTTTTTCAACCAATAATGCTCTGAAAGGGTCTGTCCATGCAATTCTAGATCAATTCATTTCTTATTTAGTTTCCCTAGTTCTCTGATCACATCCATTGATTTATCTTTGCCAAATGCTGCAACTGGGTTGGAGGGAAAAAGAATGGTGTAGATCTCTACTTGGTTAAATGAACATGTTTTTGCACGAATGTCAGGGTTGCCATCCACGTCAGCAAAAATCTCCATGTGTAGCGAAAGCAAAAGTTCAAATATTTATAGTTGGTATGTGCAAATTCTGTTGATACCAAAACTAAGCCCAAAAGGTTGTGACAGCAGTACTCTTACCACGATTCTCTAACTAGTTGCAATGGCCAGCGGTGGTGCCACAAATCAAGTCCAAAGTAAAAGCCAGCACTCCAATCCCCTTCAATGTGTTATATTAGATCCCACTAGTGACATACAAAGTTCATAAAAAAATACATCCATAAGTCCGCGTACAGTCCAATGTTTCGGGGCACTGCTCGCCCCTTCATCAGGAACGAACCAACAAGCAAATTGAAACACCCTGCAATAGTTAAATACCTTCGGGGGGGGGGGTCAGAAATTCCGCCTGATCTCACAATAACACACAAATGGCAAATCAAAACTATGTTGTAAACATACACACAACTATGTGTGTATGACTTGCCCCCCCCAGGTGCCGACAGGTATTGTAATGACCCGGTCCATGTCACTGCTGAACAGGGACAAGCACTGCAATGCATGGCAATGCAGCACTTCGCCTTGGGAGAATCATGTCTGCTGGGCCGGGCTGAAAGTCTACCTGGCAACAGATGACAGGCATGGACTCAGCCCTCCAATTGGCGGGTGGGTCCAGCTTAGTCCTGTTCTCAGTAGCGTACATTCAGCGGTGCCCTAGCCAGCAGAGGAGCTTGCACCTCAATTGCTGTGGTCCAAGCCAAACGCTTTCTTTTTTCTTTTAAAATCTACCCACACTCCTTTAGCCACGTTTCTGGGCAACCCTGCCTTTTTACCTGGTCTACATAGATCTAATTTCAAATAGTGGTCTAACAAGGGTTTATATAGAATAGGCGACCTAATTTCCATTCTTAGAAAATATACCTTTCTTGACTTCAGCTTTTCAATCAATTTCCTAATATTAGAAATATTTAGAGCTCAGCAGATTTATCATTTTCTCCTCTCCATCAGAAAGAACTCACCAGATACTCAAACACAAGCCCTCTTCAAAAAATACTCTCTAAACACTCCCGGACCAGCCGGGGGTATTTCACTGTTATACAACCAATTTACGAAAATCAACACAAAGCTCTCCTATATGGAAACATGGGGCAAGGAATCAATGATTAGAATTACAAAATGTTCCCTGAACACTGCTTTATCTGAGGCCAGCTATAAGGTGGCCCTTAGGTGGTACATGGTGCCAGCCAGGATAACCAAAGCTTTCCCAGATCAATCCCCATCCTGTTTTCTATTATGTATCAAAGTTGGAGACATGTACCACACCTGGAGGTCTTGCCCTACTGTAACTCTAGTCCAAGATTGCAAATCTTATTAAAGGAGCACTATCACACGAAATTGATAAATATTAAAAATCTATATAAACACATTGACTAATAAGAGAAGGGGTCACTTATACACCTGAACTGAATAAAACTCCTACCAAGCTTGTGGCTTATTCTCTCATGGTAGGAATAAAATTCAGGGGTGACTGGTTAAGTCTATCAGGGGTGACAGAGCCCCCCATTTCCAGATGCTACTTACTTAACAGCAAAATCTCAGAAATATCAAAACCAATATCCAAACTAATCTTATAATGCTACTAGCAGCTAAATTACTATCACTGTATCATGGAGATCTCCCCACATACCCTTCCCCACAGTACTGAAAGAAATGAATTGGATTATGGTAAACAACAGACTCACCAGCATCCTAAAGGATTGTATAGTTAATATGGTCCCCCTGGGTTCATATCTCTATGAACCCCTAAATGAGTGGACCTTGGGTTCCCTATCTACCCTAACCTAATTTACCCCATTCTAATCCCTCCTAGCCCTCCCCATCTAGTTATACTATCTATACTTTCCTCTCCTTCACACCTCCGATGTCAATGTCACCTAGCAACCTCATATCCTTATTCTTTTTTCCTTCCTCTTTTTTCCCACCTCTCCCTATATGAGGAGACCCCTGGTTACTCGTATGCATAACCTAAGTCGTACAAAACTGTTACTAGATCCCATATTTGAATATTGTACAAGATTGTCAGGCTTTTTTAATAAACCAATGTACCTATTATATCATTCCATACCACATTATGGTGCATTGGTAACATATTGTTACTCATTGCCCTCCTGAAATGCGGAAATGTCAAAACCAAGAAAAACACTGAACGTAATTGAACCTAATTCTTTTTCAAAACTGTATGGGTTCCCCCCTTCCTAGTAAAACCAGTCCAAGCACAAGATATGGGGGCTGGTAGACAATGGCACAGAAGTCGGCTGTAAGGCTACCAGCCAGCATAGCCCATATTGGCCACAGGCACTTATGCGCCCACCTGGGCTTTAAAAATATAGGCAATCTGACTTACCAGCCCCACCTGCCTTGTGAACTGGTATAGGGGTCTCAAGCACCCATTACCAGTTCACAAAGAGTTAAATGTAAAAAAAAAAAACACACATACAGTGAAAAAGACACTGCACTGACTGCCAGAAGTGATTAGTGGAAGCCAGGCACCAGGTAGGGGTTCAGAGTCCTCTTGCCCAACACCCAACCTCCAGATGATGTAATCTCTGTCACCATATAAAAAAACCCTCCCTGCAGTTGCCGGCAAGACAGAATCTGGCTGGGGGGGAAGGGAACGGGCGTTCTATACCTGGTTAACCCCTGAAATATGAGTATGAGGGCATATATTTACACACAGTTTTAAGAGACCATCTAAATAGTACTTTGTATTAGTTCCTTGGGTTTATGAAATGTATGAGCTCTCGTCGACTTTAGCACATACGTTTTACTAGTCTGCCTCATCCTTTTACTTTCCCTAGACTATTTCCAGTGTATCATGTATGCAAGTTTTCTGTAGCTTTTGGGTAATAATTTGAAAACAGTATATAGAAGCTATTTTGGCTTTCAAAACCTAGCAAGAGCTAGATCAGTCATTGTGTAAAAGAAAGCAATGTCTTTAATGCAGCGTTGACTGGCAAAATATCTTCAAGAAAGTCTAGTTCATTTGCTTTAACTTTTTACTACAGATATACATGGTGCAGAGTTGTCCCCATGAGAGTGCCTCACCACTAATATATTGTAATTTGCATCACCAAACTGTTAACATGCACCACAACTAGTATTGAGCGAATTTGAGCTGCAAAGTGATGCAGCACTGGACAGAGGACTGGTAAAAGGAAGGATACATTAATTAAGTTAATTAAACACTTCGCCGGCATTTGGTAAGGAGGGGGGCACACAGGTTTCCTTTCATATTGAGAGACGGAATCTCTCTGGAATCTCCTCCAACGTGACTTACACATCACAGGAGGGGAGGGGTATGGAGGAGGGTTCCTGAGGAATCCCCCTCTATGTCCCTCCACACATGTGACTTATGTTGTCATGTGGGGCAAATCCCAGAGAGTCGCTGCCTCTCAATATAAAAGGCTCTCTATAGAGTCCCTGGCCAAGAGCTGGGCAGAAAGTAGCCGGAACCTTTTGTCCCCCGCTCTCCAAGCAGCAGTCCTGATGCCCCAGCATTGCCCAAAGAAGATGATGGGGAGGGGCACTGAAGAGCCCAGAAGATGAAGAGGAGACCCTTTGGTTTTATTGTCTCCTGGTGGAAATAAAATCTAGGGGTGACAGTTTTTTTATATTTTAATGGATAAGGAAGACACCCCTGATTTTCTCTTCCTTCCATTAAATAAAAAGAAAAACAAGTCTGGCTGGATATTTCTTGATGTTGGGTTTATGAGGGGTCACTTATACACTCAAGGACTGCTGCTTTACATGTTCTGTCACCCCTGATACACTAAACCTGTCACCACCAGATTTTATTCCTATTTTTTTAATTTTGCGATAGAGCTACCAAATCCCAACACATAATATCACACCAGACAACACATATTTGCCTTCCACCAGATCAAGTAGTAGAGAACCCTTTCTATTGTAAGTGGTGGAGGCCTGGGAGTGTGGGCTATTAAACTTTTCCCTATAATCTGACCCTGATTATGTGCCATAGGTGAAAAAGATGCTGGGCCCCTGAAATTCAGAAAGCCATATCAGATGCTCCATTGCACCAAATATAATCTGTCCCTGTCTACATGTAATGATGATATGTAGTGATTAGGTTATTAGCAGTAGGTGGTTCAATCAGTGGCATCAGGTTCGGGTGAATAACTCCCCCCCTCCAGATTATGGTGCTTATATACATAAGCTGTGTTTCCATTTTTCATTGTTAGCTTTCATCATACACATAAAGTCCATTTGTATATTAGTATTGGTAATCTATAGTCATCTCAATAAAGACTTGTTTTGTAGCTATCCACTCTATGATATAGATAAATGATATGCATGCATTTAAAGCTACCTTATGTTGCTATAAGGTGAAGTTGACTGCCTTCTCCCTCTTGAGCACTCACCAGGGAACCTCTGGCAAGACCGGTCCCAGTCAGGGTGGCTGTTTCCCTCCCTTGATCCACTTACAGGTAAACTGTCATCCAAAAAATGGCACCACAATCCTGGGAGGAGAGATTTTTATTCACCTCACCCTGGTGCCACTGATGAAACCACCTACTGCTAAAAAATGTATTACTGTTTATCATCATTAGACAAGGACATATTCTAATTCAAGCACATGAGCAGGCCCAGATTATAGGGAGATAGGGACACACCCCCAGGCTTCCACCACGTGCAATAACTAGGGTCCTCTACTACTTGATCTGGTGGAAGGTAAATATGTGTGGTCTGGTTTGATATTATGTGTTGGGCTTTGAGATGTCCTAGTGTGGATGCCTTTTTTATATCTGGTTGTAGTGCAAAACAGTGGAAGACTTGGAGAGCATGCAGTGGAGGGTGTAATGTTGATAGGGGCCCCTATAAGAGAAATCTTCTCTACCATGGACACTTGACACTTAAACGAGCACTCTCGTGAAATGGTTTAATATTGAAAATCCATATAAACACATTGGCTAATGAGAGGAGGGGTCAATTACACACCTGAACTGAAAAAAACTCCCACCAAGCCTGTGATTTATTCTCTCATTGTAGGAATAAAATCCAGGGCTGACAGGTTTATCAGAGGTGACAGAGCCTGTAACCCCTGATTTCCTCTTCCTTCCAATAAAATAAAAAAACAAGCCTGGCTGGATATTTCGTGATGCCGGGTGTATAAATGACTCGTCCCGCCATCCAGCATATTTATATGTATTTTTCTGATGGGGCCATTTTTCACGATAGTGCTCCTTTATCCTGCCGTTGAATACACACAAGTGAAAACTCTAAATCACATTTTAAAATTGAAGAAAATAACTAATAAAATAATACTAAATAATACAGTGTGTCCACAGGAGAATAATTACAGAACGTAAGTGCCCATGACTGAAAAGCATTTATGCTTAATGGCAAATTTATTTAGTACATTTTACTTAACACTTGTCTGAATGCTAGCCTTTATGACCTTTACATGCCATCAAAATTGGCATTCCTGTGTCATATTGTGGCAGAGCAACGGCAACTCAGAATAATTACTGTTTGCATTAAACTTTATGACCTGAAATTCTGTAGCCAAGCAACAGCTGTACCTGCAACCTGAGTTTACTTTTGCACGCTGTCAAGCATCAACAATAGGCATGAGCGAACCTGCTAAAGTTCAGGTTCGTCAAGTTTAGCCATACTTACTGTATGTTCAGTTTGGGTCCCTGAACTCAACCATAACCGGGATGATTGCTCTGCACAAAATGGGCTGGGGAAAGTACTTAAAATAATGACAGAAAACAACAAAAATAAAGAAATACATACATAAATGTAAAAAAATATATATATATATTTTTTTTAGGGGTTTTGGAGGCCAAATTGGGGTGGGAACACCTGGGCGATTGCATTGCAAAAAATAGGCTAAAGAAAATACTCAAAATAATAAGGGAAAACATAAAAAGAAAAATATGCATAAAAAAAAAAACTAAATTTAATTTTTTTGATATGGGGTTGGAGGCCAAATGGGGGGGGGGGGGGCACCTGGCCAATTGCCCGGAACAAAATGGTCTAGGGAAAGTACTCAAAATAATAACAGATAACAAAGAAATACATACATACATACATAAAGAAAGACTGGACCAAATTGGGGGGGTGGGGGGGCACCTGGGCTATTGCCCGGCTAGGTGAGCTAGGTAAATAATAACAAAGCAAAAGAATGTAGGAAATGAATACATACGTAAATAAATTCATCAATCAATATATACATAAATGAGTAAATAAATAATTAATAAATCTATACATAAACAAATATATACATCAATAAATAAATATATGCTTAAATACATTTTAACATCAGTTAATAATTAGATATATAAATAAATTAATCAATTGCAATATTACATTTTATACAGGTGTCAGAGGTCTGGGGGAGAGTGGAAGGAGGTGGTAGATGTGGACGTGATGGTTTAAGCACAAGGGGCAGAGGAGGAAGAGGTAGCAAACACTTTAACCATTCGCTCAGGTGCTGGCACAGCCAACTCCAGTGGGATCCACACCTTGTTAATCTTAAAAAATGTAATCATGTCTATATTGGCTGTGGATAGGTGGCTCCTCAGGACACTGATGATACCCCCTGCAGTGCTGAACACACCTTCTGATAAGACCATTGCCACCAGGCAGACCAGCACCTCCAAGGTAGAGAGGGCAAGCTCTGGCCACGTTTCCTATTTAGGAACCCAAAAATTGAACGTGGAGGACCCATCGCTCAGTAACAGGAGACACATGGACAGGTAGTCATCCACCATGTCTGCCTCCTGGTACAATGGGCCCCTGCTGCGTTGGCGACTTGCTGCTCCTCCTCCCTAGCGTCATGCCACCACTGAACCCTCAAATTCAGCTGGGAACTCCACCCATCGTGTGTCTACCAGAGTGAGCTTATACTCTCTCATTTTGCGAACCTGCTCCAGTGCTGGTATCAATGAGGTGATGTTGTCCTTATAGCAGGGACCCAGCAGTGTAGCCACCCAGTAACCAACACTGGCGACTATGCAGGCAACTCTGTGGTCATTGCGCAGGCACTGGACCATGTAATGGCTCATATAAGCCAGACTACCCTAGGAGAAGCTGTCCTCAGTGTCAGGTGTCTCCTGCTGCTCCTCCTCCTGCTTCTCCCTCCAGCCATGCTCCAGTGCTGTACATGAGCTGCACTGGGTGCCACCCTTCTGTGAGAGGAAATCCTCCTCCCCTCCCCCCTCTTCCTCCTCTGAATCCCCCAAAACTGTCCACTAGCTGGACAGCGGTGTACCTGGCTACTGTCAGCCCAGCAACCCACCCTGTGAGCCTTGTGTGCTGGGAAAATGGACCTTCTTCCTCCTCCTTTGCTTCCATCACATCCTCCATCATGGCCTAAAGGGTTTTTTCCAGCAGGCAAAGGATGAGGATGGTAGCCCTGACAATGTCATCAGCACTGACCATATTGGTGCGGTGCTGGAAGGCTCACACATTGGTGGTGAAGTCCTGTTAGTCTGCGCTTCTCCTCACCTGGGCATTCGGAAGCTGAAACTCCCCTATCGCCTGCTGCTGCTCACACACTTTTTCCAGCGTATAAAATGTAGAATTACACCTGGTGGGCAAGTCACATATGGGTCGGTGGGTGGGAAGTCCAAAGTTCCTCTGAAGTGCAGTCAAGTGAGCGGCAGCAGGGTGGGAATGCCAAAATATGTGCACATTCTACGCACTTTGTGCAGCAGTGTCTACCCAGTTTGGACAAGGCTGCTACAAGGTTACACCGAATGGCCTCAATTCATCCAGATTTGAAAAATGTTCATGGTAGTAAAATGTTCATTTAATGAGAAAAAAAGCCTGAGAAGAAATCACTAGTTAGGAAGATAATGAAAGTCACTCATTTTTACACTGTTGTAAAATGTAACTGTTGATAAATCACTAGTTAGGAAGATAATGAAAGTCACTCCTTTTTACACTTTAGTAAAAAGTACCATTGACTTTCATTGTCTTTCTATCTGATGATTCATAAACAGTGAAATTCTCATGCTTTTTTCTCATGAAATGAATTTTTTATTACCATGAGATTTTCTTTTCAACTCTTAATGAATCAAGGCCATTGTAGTACACCACCTCGCCAGGCTTCAAGTGCAAGGGCAACAGCCATCTGTCTGCTCCTGAATGCCAGTCCACATCTCCTGGGCGGTGTGGGGTATTTCGCCCAGACTGATGAGTTTTAGCACCACATGTTGTTGTTTCCGCATGGCTGAGCTCAAATTGGTGGTGCAGGGGCTGCGCTGACTGCTTGAGGAGTGGGCAGGGGAGGAAACAGTAGGAGAAGGAAGCAACAGAAGACAATGACTGAATTCCAGCAATCCTGGGTGGTGGAAAGACGCGTGCTGCGGTGCTTCCCGCCTCAGTCCCAGCCACCACTACATTGATCCAGTGGGCAGTTAGAGAGATGTAACCCATCCCTGCCCATGCTTACTTGTCCACGTGTCAGTGACACACATCTTATTTTTATTTTTTTATTTTTTTTTTATTTTTTCCACAACCTGTTGGTACAGAGCAGAGATGGCCTGGAGAGAAGTAGTGGCTGTTGGGAATGGTGTATTGTGGAACAGCCGCCGCCATCAGATCCTTAAAACTGTCCGTCTCCACCAAGTGGAATGAGAGCATTTCAAAGGCCAGCAATTTGGAAATGCTCGCATTCAGGATCAGGAATCATGGGTGGAATGGGCCCAACTTCTGCTTTCTCTTCAAAATCCAGTGACCACCCAAGTGGTTGGAGCCAGTGGCATTAAAGCGTACTGACACATCATTTTTGTTTTTTTCAAAATGGCCCTGAACCAGTAGATACTCACAATTGGTAATAAAGAGTACACACACACACACAAATGCCCTCAGCCATTGGTATTAAATAGCAGTGATACCCAAGTGGCCTGAACTATTGGTATTAAAGAGTACTCATACCCAAGTTAGAACAAGTGGTATTAAATAGTGGTTGGAGCAAGTGGTATTAAAGTGTACGGACACACCAGTAGTTTGAGCAAGTGATATTAAAGAGTACTCACACCCAAGTGTCTGGAGCAAGTAGCATTAGAGTACTGACACATCACTGGTTTAAGCAAGTATTAAAGAGTACTGAACCAACAAGTGGTTTGATCAAGTGGTATTAAAGAGTATGGACACACCAGTGGCTCGAGCAAGTGGTATAAAAGAGTACTGGCACACCAGTAGTTTGAGACAGTAGTATTAACCCTTTAACCGCCAGCCTACCTTGAGATTTTGTCACCCTTTGTTGCCAGACCATTTTGCACTATTTTGCGCTCCCCTTGTTCAACTGTGATTTTTGAGGGGATTTCCAGGGATTTCCCAGGAAAATGATATATTGTTTTTTGTCTGGGCTTTAACATGAAATGTCTTGTTTGTCATTTGTTAGGTGTATTCTTAATATTTTTGGGTGAAATATGTGCAAAAAAAAAAAAAAAATTTTTACATATTGTAGTTTTTTTTGGAATAAAAAATGTAAGTTTGTCAATAAAATCTTATTGCGTGTGAAATCCCAATTTCTCCCGGTTACAGCGGTACCACATATGTATAGGTAGACACCCTTTCCTGCCCAGGAGACTCCCCCAAACTGAAACAGCGCTTTAGGAGATTTTCAGATAAAATACAACTATTCTATGCAATATGCGCACCTTGCGGTTTTTCCAGAAAAACAACCCTTTACATTTAAAATACCCCCAACAAACTATATATTCTCTGGAAGTACACACCTCAGGCTTTCTAGGCGTACCAGGCTTGTGGATGTGGCCATAGTTTTCTGGAAGTAATCCCTCAACGTAATCTTTGGTTGCAAAGAGTTTCCCTAAAAAAAGGATAAAAAAGCAGAATCAAAGCCACATTTTCCTAAAAAAACTATATACAAACAAGAAAAATCAAGTTTAATCTGAAAAAGCAACATCTCCCGAACAGAACGATACCCAACATGCATAGGTTCTGTCAAGGGAAGAGTTGCCAAACACCCCAAAGTAAAGCATGCGCATAACGGTAATTTTACTTGAAAATTTCAGCTCTGCAGACAAAGTGCGCACCTTGCGATTTTTCAACCAAAACAACCCTTTACATTTGGAATATCCCCCATAAACCATATATTCCCTGAAAGTACACACGTTAAGCTTTCTAAGGGTACCCAGCTTGTTGTAGTGGGCTCATCTTTCTGGAATTAATTCCTCAAAGAATTCTTTGGTTGCGCAGGGTTTCCCTAAAAAATTTATAAAAAAGCTGAATAAAAAACACCTTTTCCTAAAATATAAATATGCAAACCAGAAAAAACAAGCTAAGTCTGAAAGCGCAAGGTCCCCCGAACAGAACAATACCCAACATGCATAGGTACTATTAACCCTTTTAATTGCCAGCCTACTTGAGATTTTGTCACCCTCTGTTGACAGGCCATTTTTCCCCATTTTGCGTCATGTTTTGCGACGTTTTGCGCCATTTTTGCTGGAACTTTCAGAAAAATTATATATTTTTTTTTTGCAGCAGAGTTTAGACTTTAACATGAAATGTCTTGTTTGTAATTTTTTTTTTTTTTTTTACAATATTATTAAGTGAAAAAAAAAATAAATAAATAAAATTTTTTTTTAAGAAAATTGACTCCTTTATTTTAAATAAAAAATGTATTTTATTAAGGAAAATCATATTGCATGTGAAAGCCCCATTTCTACCGATTAGAACGGTACCACATATTTATCGGTAGCCCCCCGTTCCTGCCCAGGAGACCCCCCTAACTGAAACAAGTATTTTATAACATTCACAAAAAAAACACAAAAACCATCCACACTACAAAGGGTTAAATCGAGAAAAAAAATGACATAGGGTCCCCCCTCCCAGGGGAGGGAGACCCCATTTTTTTTTGATTTTTAAGGGTTAAAAACCCTTAAAAATCAAAAAAAATTGACGTGGGGTCCCCCTTACCCGAAGTAACCAGCCCGGGACCAGCTATGGGGGCTTGTAGGCACAGAGTGGGGGGGCCAGCTTTTGTGGCCCCCCCACCCTGCAGCCTACGAGCCCACATAGCCCATGTGGGCCCGGGCTCTTCTGCCCCCCCCTGGCCTTTGGGGAGGCAGGTAATGGGGGTGCCGGGGGTTAATGGCAAGCCACCCGCTAGCGCAGGTGGCTTGCCATCCCCCCAGCCTTGTGAACTGGTATAGGGGTCATGGACCCCTTACCAGTTCACAAGAGGTTAAAAGTAAAAAATGACACAGACACACAAAAGAGAAAAAATATTTTATTAATTTTTTTTTTTTTTTTTTACACTGTACTCACCTCCCATCCATCCTGGAGCACTCTGTCCCTCGGCGATCACTGGCTTCTGCTCACTTGCTAGAAGCCTTTTATAGCTGCTGGATGACAGAACACAAAGGGTTAATCAAAAAAAAAAATGACATAGGGTCCCCCCTCCCAGGGGGGGCGGACCCCATTTTTTTTTTTATTTTTAAGGGTTAAAAACCCTTAAAAATAAAAAAAAAAATTGACGTGGGGTCCCCCTTACCCACAGTAACCAGCCCGGGACCAGCTATGGGGGCTTGTAGGCACAGAGTGGGGGGGCCAGCTTTTGTGGCCCCCCCACCCTGCAGCCTACGAGCCCACATAGCCCATGTGGGCCCGGGCTCTTCTGCCCCCCCCTGGCCTTTGGGGAGGCAGGTAATGGGGGTGTCAGGGGTTAATGGCAAGCCACCCGCTAGCGCAGGTGACTTGCCAGACCCCCGAGCCCTGTGAACTGGTATAGGGGTCACATGGACCCCTTACCAGTTCACAAAGGGTTAAAAGGTAAAAAAAAGACACACACGTTTTTTTTAAAAAGTTTATTAAAAAAAAAAAAAAAAAAAACTTTTACTTTACTCACCTCCGATCTTCATCTTCTGTGTCCCACGGCAATCTGCTGTCATTGACGGCTGGGCAGAGAAGGGGGGAGGCAGGCGATCGGAGGATCGCCTACCTCCCTCCTTCCCCTCCCAGCCGTCACCGGCATCTGAGAGACGAACTGCCGGGTGCCCCGATGACACCCGGCGGTGACGTCATCTGGCCCCGCCCCGTGACGTCACCAAGATGGCGGCCGCCATCGGAAGGAAGCAAGGGAGGAGGGCTGTTATGCCCCCTCCAGAAGACAGAAGAGCGGGGGGGGGGAGCCCCCCCCCGTGAAGAGGAGAGCCTGCGGGAGCCGGCGGGGACAAAGGTAGGTGACTGTTTTTTTTTTTGTTTTTTTTTTATAGGAAACCGGGCGGCTGCTGAAACGGGGGGGGGGGGGCACCCTGTTCCGGGCCCTCCCCTGCAGCCGGAGGAGCCCCGATGGGCGATCGGAGCCCCTCTGGCTGAAGAGGAGACCCGACCGGATCGAACGAGGGGTCAGGTAAGTGTCTTTTATTTTTACTTTTTTTTTTATTTCTGGGGAAAGTCAGGCACGTAAATTTTACGTGGCTGGCGTTTAACTGTTGGAGAGGCAGCCACGTAAAATTTACGTGGCTGGCGTTTAAAGGGTTAAAGAGCACTGACACACCAGTGGTTTGAGAAAGTGATATAAAAGTGTAATCACACCGAAGTGGTTTGAGCCAGTGGTATTAACGTTTATTGACACACAAGTGCCTTGAATGAGTGAACACTACACACATTTTTTGTTTTCTTTCAAGAGGGTCTTAAGTGCCCTAAACCAGTGGATATTCCACTAGAAATTGGTATTAAAGAATACTGACACACAAGTGCCATGAGCAATTGGTATTAAAGAGCAGTGACCCCCATTGGTATTAAAGAGTACATCCAAGTGGTTGGAGCAAGTGGTATTAAAGAGTACTGGCACATTATTATACTGCAACCCAAGACAAATTAAAACTCCTTGCAAAGCAGAATAAGGACATTTAGCTTTCTTTTCTGAGGTAAACTAAGTGTCCATGTAAAAAATCCCCAGACAACAACGACGACTGCATGTGGGGACAGGTCCCACACTAACGAATGTAAAGGTGAAGGCACTGCCTGTGAGGCAAAGCCTCAGCATGGTTACTCAGCAAAGACAACAGACCAACAAAAAAAAGGAATATTTTACCAGAGAATACATTTTCTGACAGTTTTCAAAGCTTTATCTAGTGGCAGAGGTTCAGCAGGTTTTCAATCAGTCAGTCACAAGTAATTCTTCCCACTCCATTAAAGCACAGAATAAGGAAGCATGATAAAGCCCTTATATCACATATATCACTGCTGCTGGACAAAAAGCTTACAATGGCTCATAATAAACTGACTGCTGATTTGAAAAAAGATTTGGGACTATAGGGCAAATAATTGATACTATAGAAAGAAAGGTATATGAAACTGTAACTAGAATAAATCAATATGAGCAGATTATGGGAAAAATTCTGCATCACATAGACCAATCTCATTCTAAAATGGAAAACCAAGAAAAAAGGGTCTAAAAGATAAAATTTTAGGGTGCAGGGCCTTCCTTAATCCATCACAGATCTAGATTTGTCCATAAAAGAACTCATAAAAGCTATTCTACCTCATGCTGATGAAGGTCAGGGTACATAGGACTCTCACAGCACTTAGACAAAACGGAACACCGAGAGATATAATAGTAAACCCCCATCAAATTAAGGAACAATTTTAAATGGCTGTAAGAGAACACCCTAATATAATGTTAAGAGATAATCTAATCCAAATTTTTGCTAAATTTGCTCCATTAACAATCTAAAAAAGAAGAGAAATGAAACGTCTCTTGACTAAATTGATTCAAAAGAACATCAAATACAGGGGGGCTTTCCCCTTTCACTTCAAACTTTATTTTGAAAGACAAAAATTATTCCTTTGCAACTTTTTCTGAGGGAGAATTTTTACTCCTTGAACTTGGCATAATATCATCTAGCCTATGGGAATCTTCTATAAAAGCTAGGCTAAACTTCTACCCCTTTCTCCTTTGTGGAAGAACATTTGAGAGAACTCCTAAGCATTCAGATAAAGATTCTATCACTTTCTACTTGGTTTTTCAACATTTAGTTTCAACATCTAGGTTGATGTCCTTTAACACTTTGATACTAATAGGAAAATTATAAGTAGAAGAGGAAAATACCTGATTTGAAAAAAAAGCTGTTTACTATGTTTATATAGTTTTGAAATTTTTGGGGTGATTTGGGCTCTGTTCGCACCTCTGCGCTTACTTTGCAGTGCTGGTCTGCAGCACAGTTACAACGCAGAGGAAATGCTGCACATTATCCTAGATGCGCAGCAGCAGCAGCAGCAAGTGGTATTAAACATTACTGACATCCAACCTATCTAGCCATCAATCCAGCCGCTTTCCCCTGAATAAATATCCTGAAAAGAACAATAGCGTGTTCAACAATCTATGTAGGCCTTACTCCAGCCACTTTCCGTGAAAAGGACAATAGTGTGCTTAAAGTGGACCAACACCCAGGGGTGATCGGCCCGGGAATCTATAAGATTCCCAGGCCGATCACCTCCCACACCGCGGGACATCCGAGATCGGGATGTCCCACGGGGTGAAACCCCCCCAAAAACCCTAGACGTGCGTGCGCCCGCGCCGGCCGTTTGTGAATGGCCGGCGCTGGCGCACGCCCTGTAAGAGTGACGTGCGGGAGGCGGCGGCGGACACGCTGTCTCGGACATCGCTGTCACCCGCTTGGAAGTCGGCGGGGATTGGACAGCGCGGTCACGTGGGAGCGTGGTGAGGGGAGTTTTTCGGGGTTTCTGGGGGGTTTCACACAGCGGGGTGCCCCCCCGAAGTGGACCAAAACCCAGGATAGTCAAAATCCTGGGTGTTGGTCCACTTTAACAACATTTCTAGCCCTCACCAGCCGCCTTCCCTATAAAATTTCCTGAAAAGGACAATAGCATGTTCACCAACCTTTCTAGCCCTCACTTCAGCTGCTTTCCCCATATAAATGTTCTTTCAAGGACAGTTTTAATAAAAAAAATAAGCCCTATCTGTCCCTCATCCGCAGCTGCAGCCAGCCGCTCCTTTCCGCAACCACTGCAGAGCGAGCAGCAGCGTGATCAGCGTGATGTGGACCCCGTCCCACCAAACTCACAAAGTTTGGTTTGAACCCAAACTTTGTGGTTTGGGTTCGCCCATCAGCAGTAAACGTATGGTAGATAAAATGAAATTATGTGGTTTGAAGATTCATACTACAAACTTTTTTTTCTTTTTGGGAGCTTGAGTTCTTAATTTTAGTCTTGTATGTCAGTAATGTATCTTATTGTGTTTCTCTGATGTTGTGGTACTTGAATTCTGTGAAACTATTTGACATTTGCTGAAGTACCAAATTCAAGTCAGTAGCTATTGATTGACATTACTATAAATGGATCTTTTGGATTGGAGTTCAATATCTGCAGGTAGCTGCCAAAGCTGTGAAATGAGGTAAAGCACCTAATTCACATAAACAGGGACTGACAGAACACTTTTATTCATATTACTGTAACACAAATGTGTGGCTCCCATTGGATCCAGTTTAGTCCTGCCAAGATACAGACTGGGCGAAGAACTGAACCCCTATGCCAGGAGTTGTGTGGCACAGATCTCTCCCTGAGCTTCTCATTGTAGGGGTTAGGAACATACACCCCCTACCTGTAACTGGATTATTAATGTATGCCCCATATGCCAGCTCCTGCAGCTTTGCCTAGGATGACATCAGAACTCACTGAAGTGTGAGGAGTGCTGCTACAATGACTAGAATTCATTCCTTGAATCTTTGCTCCCCCCAACACAGACTGACTTCAAACCTGCATTGTTTTTTCCCTTTTATTTTACTGCTGCAGTTTTCTGTTTTTATCACCTATTTAAAGATCTCTTGTTTTACATAATTGCACAATATTTTTAGATTTTCCAGACTGCTCAGGTTGTTGATAGTGGCCCGTGGAATGGTGGCCACTTCTCTTCAATGGCTGTACAAATTTGCTGAATGTTTGCTGAATGTTGACAGGAACTGGATCACACTGTTGTATACGCCTATCCAGAGCATACCAAACATACCAAGCATACTTAATGGGTGATATGCAACATGGGGCTGTGCATTATAATGCTGCAACATAAGTTGATGGTTGAGATGACTAGCACAACAATGGGCCCTTAAGATCTCTGCGCATTTCAAATGCTATCAATAAAATGCAACCAGCATTCATTGTCCATAATAAATGCCTGCCCATACCATAACCCTACCACCACCACATACTTTATTCACAACACTGACATCAGCAAACTGCTCACCCACATGACGCCATACACACATCTTCCATCTGTCCAATAAAAAACAGGATTTATCTATGAAGAGAACACCTCTCCAACATGACAGCCACCAGTGAATGTGAGAATTTGTCCACTGAAGTCGGTTACTACAACAAACTGGAGGACCTGATATAAATGACAAGCATGCAGATGAATTCCCTTAGACAGTTTATGACAATTTGTGCAGAAATGTTTTGGTTATGCAAACTGATTGCAGCAGCTGCCGGCTGGTCATAGTCAATCTTGGAGGTGAAGATGCTAAATGTCTAGATTGATAGTTGTTAGGTCCTGGGCTGGTGTGGTTACACTTGGTAGGTTGGAAGTACTGACAAATTTTCTGGCTTATGGAAGAAAAATGAACAAATTACAGGCAACAGCTCTGGAGGATATTTTTGCTGTCAGTCTGCCAATTGCATGCTCCCTAAAAACTTCCAACATTTGTGGCAGTGTGCTGTGTAATAAGTTGCACACTTTAGAGCAGCTTTTTATAGTGCCTAATCTAAGGCACACCTGTGCAATAATCATTCAGCATCTTGCTATGTCGGTGGATTATCAGGAAAGGGTAAAAGTGCTCACTAACACAGAAACATTTTTAGATCTTTGAGTTCACCTCATGTAAAATGGGAGCATTTATTTTTTTGTTAAATGTACCATGCATGATAGAAACATTGTGTCAGTAAGGACAGGTGACAGTGAGTTTTTAGTGCAATGTACAAAACTTAAAATTGTATGGAAAATGTAAGAGCAATGGAACATAATATTTAACTCTAGCCCCTAAAAAGAAAAAAAACACAAAAAGTTATGTACTGGGGATTTGCAGTACACAAAATACAATACACTGTACCTAAGTAAAAATCTAACTCTGGTATTATCTGTAGTAATAATTTATCTGAACAAAACTGAATCTTTTTACTATTTAGGCTATGCTTCTTTAAAAGGATTTTGCACTTAATGTCTGTGCTCTATTTTACTTTGTGATTTGGGCTGCAGGGAATATAGATATTTATAGTCCAATATAAAAGCATGGGGCAGATAATTAGCAGCTACGCTGAGTTGAATTACTGTGCTTCGGGGGTTTGTTGTTTCTTGTCCTAGCTGTTTGATGTTAGGTATTTGCTGTTTCTATTAGGACATTAGTATAGTTGCCAGCAGATAAAGCTTTCTTTTGTGTCTTTTTAGTAACGTCTATTGCTTGGTTAACAAATCTATGACAAACACATACACACATAGGTTTACAGGTTGGGCAGGCTGGATATTGATGGGAAAATTAGAATAGAAGATAGGTCTGGATAAAAGAATATGCCAATCTTATGAATGTATTTAGTCAAATGGACACATTTGTCCCTGCCATTTTATGCTGCCCGTTGTTTGTGTGTAATGTGTGTAATTTTCTACATTCCTGCACTTTCTGAAAAAATACAGACCAGAATGTGCCAGAAGGCATGAGACTCCCATGCATACCCACCACTCATAGCTCACCCATTTGCCCTGCTATGAGAAGTCGATTATGGGCAGGTGTCGCCTAGGTACACAGCTCTCCCCTTAAGAATAATAGGCTCCTCCAAACATGGAAGATCCCTCTGTATGAAAGCACTTTCTATTCTCCATGGGGAGGCCCATTGCATTTTTTCATCTTCAGTGTACATATATTGACTTCCTCAGGTCTTTTGGTCATAGTTAGAAATATCCAAAGTGCAGTAAGCCGTAAAGTAAAGCAGTAAGTGCAGTAAACTGTACGGAGCCCCCTCACCTGTCACCCGCCCTGCGCCGATCACCACCGGCATCTGTCAGTGACAGCGGCGCGGGACATCGGCGAGGGACGTCGGATCGGAGGTGAGTACAGTGTAAAAAAAAGAAAAATAAAGTTTTTTTTTCTCTGTGTCTGTGTGATTTTTTACTATTAACCCCTTGTGAACTGGTAAGGGGTCCATGACCCCTATACCAGTTCACAAGGCTGGGGAGATGGCAAGCCACCTGCGCTAGCGGGTGGCTTGCCATTAACCCCTGGCACCCCCATTACCTGCCTCCCCAAAGGCCAGGGGGGGGCAGAAGAGCCCGGGCCCACATGGGCTATGTGGGCTCGTAGGCTGCAGGGTGGGGGGGCCACATAAGCTGGCCCCCCCACTCTGTGCCTACAAGCCCCCATAGCTGGTCCCGGGCTGGTTACTGTGGGTAAGGGGGACCCCACGTCAATTTTTTTTTTGATTTTTAAGGGTTTTTAACCCTTAAAAATCAAAAAAAAATGGGGTCCCCCCCCCCTGGGAGGGGGGACCCTATGTCATTTTTTTTTTTGATTAACCCTTTGTGTTCTGTCATCCAGCAGCTATAAAAGGCTTCTAGCAAGTGAGCAGAAGCCAGTGATCGCCGAGGGACAGAGGGCTCCAGGATGGATGGGAGGTGAGTACAGTGTAAAAAAAAAAAAAAAAAAAAATAATAAAATATTTTTTCTATGCTTGTGTCTGTGTGATTATTTACATTTAACCCCTTGTGAACTGGTAAGGGGTCCATGACCCCTATACCAGTTCACAAGGCTGGGGGGATGGCAAGCCACCTGCGCTAGCGGGTGGCTTGCCATTAACCCCCGGCACCCCCATTACCTGCCTCCCCAAAGGCCAGGGGGGGGCAGAAGAGCCCGGGCCCACATGGGCTATGTGGGCTCGTAGGCTGCAGGGTGGGGGGGCCACAAAAGCTGGCCCCCCCACTCTGTGCCTACAAGCCCCCATAGCTGGTCCCGGGCTGGTTACTTTGGGTAAGGGGGACCCCACGTCAATTTTTTTTTTGATTTTTAAGGGTTTTTAACCCTTAAAAATCAAAAAAAAATGGGGTCTCCCTCCCCTGGGAGGGGGGACCCTATGTCATTTTTTTTCTCGATTTAACCCTTTGTAGTGTGGATGGTAGTTGTATTTTTTTTGTGAATGTTATAAAATACTTGTTTCAGTTAGGGGGGTCTCCTGGGCAAGAATGGGGGGGCTACCGATAAATATGTGGTACCGTTCTAATCTGTAGAAATGGGGCTTTCACATGCAATATGATTTTCCTTAATAAAATACATTTTTTATTTAAAATAAAGGAGTCAATTTTTTTAAAACATTTTTTATTTATTTATTTATTATTTTTACTTAATAATATTGTAAAAAAAAAAAAAAAATTTACAAACAAGACATTTCATGTTAAAGCCTAAACTCTGCTGCAAAAAAATATATATATAATTTTCCTGAAAGTTCCAGCAAAAATGGCGCAAAACATGTCGCAAAACATGACGCAAAATGGGGAAAAATGGCCTGTCAACAGAGGGTGACAAAATCTCAAGTAGGCTGGCAATTAAAAGGGTTAATAGTACCTATGCATGTTGGGTATTGTTCTGTTCGGGGGACCTTGCGCTTTCAGACTTAGCTTGTTTTTTCTGGTTTGCATATTTATATTTTAGGAAAAGGTGTTTTTTATTCAGCTTTTTTATAAATTTTTTAAGGAAACCCTGCGCAAACAAAGAATTCTTTGAGGGATTACTTCCAGAAAGATGAGCCCACTACAACAAGCTGGGTACCCTTAGAAAGCTTAACGTGTGTACTTTCAGGGAATATATGGTTTATGGGGGATATTCCAAATGTCAAGGGTTGTTTTGGTTGAAAAATCGCAAGGTGCGCACTTTGTCTGCAGAGCTGAAATTTTCAAGTAAAATTACCGTTACGCACATCCTTTACTTTGGGGTGTTTGGCAACTCTTCCCTTGACAGAACCTATGCATGTTGGGTATCGTTCTGTTCGGGGGATGTTGCGTTTCCAGATTAAACTTGTTTTTTCTTGTTTGTATATAGTTTTTTTAGGAAAATGTGGCTTTGATTCTGCTTTTTTATCCTTTTTTTAGGGAAACTCTTTGCAACCAAAGAATCCATTGAGGGATTACTTCCAGAAAACTATGGCCACATCAACAAGCCTGGTACGCCTAGAAAGCCTGAGGTGTGTACTTCCAGAGAATATATAGTTTGTTGGGGGTATTTCAAATGTAAAGGGTTGTTTTTCTGGAAAAACTGCAAGGTGCGCATATTGCGTAGCACAGTTGTATTTTATCTGAAAATCCCCTAAAGCGTTGTTTCAGTTTGGGGGAGTCTCCTGGGCAGGAAAGGGTGTCTACCTATACATATGTGGTACCGCTGTAACCGGGAGAAATTGGGATTTCACACGCAATAAGATTTCATTGACAAACTTACATTTTTTATTACAAAAAAAACTACAATATGTAAAAATTTTTTTTTTTTTTTTTTTTTTTTGCACATATTTAACCAAAAATATTGAGAATACACCTAAAAAATGACAAACAAGACATTTCATGTTAAAGCCCAGACTCTGCTGAAAAAAACAATATATCATTTTCCTGGGAAATCCCTGGAAATCCCTTCAAAAATCACATTTGAACATGGGGAGCGCAAAATAGTGCAAAATGGTCTGGCAACAGAGTGTGACAAAAACTCCAGGTAGGCTGGCACTTAAAGGGTTAACAGGAGTAGAATCTTTGTCAGGCAATGCTGTCTCTCCTTTGAAACAATTATGGGAATGTTCATGGACACTGGATCAGGTTCATGAGGCTCCTGTGGTGCTGCTGGTTAGCCTAAGTTAACACCATCTAGAGGAAAGCAGGGGGCAGTAATTGTTGGAGCCCTTTTTTTAATAGTTCATTGGTGGCTCAGCAGCCATCATGTTGCAGTTAATCATTGGTGCTAATCCACCAAAGATTGAATGTATGAAGAAAAAAACAGGACGCAGGGCACCAGTCACATTTCATGAACAGGTAGCCTACTATTTAATAATGTGGGGGCTCTGTAATTTGCCTCAGGTGGCAGAGAGGCTAGTTTTGCCCCTGCTTATGCTGTTTATAAGAGGGGCCTGCTCAGCTGACTGTGAAAGATATGGAGGGGTGAATCACAATGAGGTCCCCTGGCAGGATCATAACCCTGCTTTGATAAACAGAGCCACAGTGGCAGTCAAAGCCACTTGATACCCTGAAAATACTAATAAATGCTCCACTGCCATTGGGGCTGGTGGCCAGCATTTTGGTGAAAATCTTGGAACATGGGTAGGGGGTCATTGTGTTAATTTTTTTTCCTGCTATTTTATACTTAAGGTAGATAATAAAAATGAATGGCACTTTTCAGCAACATAAATCTCATAAATCTGAGAAAAAAAATATTTTTGCTCAAATGCACAATGAGATCTACACAGAGTTTGACCACAATGATTCTATTAGACTCGATCTCTGTTGAGCTCAACCTTCTCCTCAAGGGGAACCAACAGGTCAGGTTTTGCAGATCTCCAAATAGATGCACTGGCGTGGATTAATCAGCGCACAGACAGAGCTAGAAAGCCGATGGTGTGGAGATCCACAAAACCTGACCTGTTGGTGGACCTTGAGGAGACAGTAGGGCACCTATGCTGCAAGCAACTATGGCTGCTCTTACTCATTCTTTGACCTGCAAGTTAGTGTTTTCACGCCCTTGTTCATCTTTACTATTGGAACAAGCAAACTTGCTGCCTGCTTCCTCTACAGTTTATACACATCTTGTTTATCGTCTAACCTCAGTATTCATAGCTCCCATCTGTTATCCTGTTTTTTCATGTCATCCAGTAAAAACCTTGCAGCATATTTTAATCACTGATCTGCTAGAATACAACACTATAGCTACTGTGTGTACTAAAGAGCGTTGCTTTGTTCCAAAACTAAATGAGAATAAAATCTTCTAAGCCTCTCATATATAAAAGAAATAGAATTAAATCCCTTGGTAATGCAAGAGAGAAATCCCCAGTGTAGCTTGTCCCTCCGGTTTTACAGGTGAACACAAAAAAAGTGCAAACCATGTATGCATTGCTCATTGCTGAGCTAATGTAAGGTGTTGTTAGGAAATGTAGAATGGAGTAAAAAGGAGCAGAACATCAAACATGTACAAAATGTATATACACTGCTTAAAAAATTAACTAAAATACCAAATTCTAGATCTTAATTGATTAAATATTCCAGTTGCAAATCTTTATTAATTACATAGTGGAATGTGTTGAGAACAATAAAACATAAAAAAAAAAAATCAAAGTGGGAAATTAAATTACTGGCTGATTCAACTTTAGTGGAAATGCCTCAAGACAAGGAAAAGAGGCTCAGTAGTGTATGGCCTGCACGTGCCTTTATGACCCCCATACAATGCCTGGCCTTGCTCCTGATGAAGCGGAGGATGTTTTCCTGTGGGATCTCCTAGACCTGGATTACAGCAACGCACGGCATTAACAGGAACCCGCCGTCATGAGCCCTAAAGACAGAGACACGCAGAGATGGAGGCACGCAGCATGCGCAGCCGTAGTCCATCAGTGAAGCCAGCGTGGAGGAAAGAAGCAGTATGGCTGGGTAAGTATGCACAAGGTAAGGAAGTACATACTACAGAGGTCGGGGAGGCAGCTTTTGCCGGGCCCTCTTTTTCCACAAGCATGGGAGAACATCCACTGCTTCTATGGTATGTACGCCCCTGCTGGGTATGGCAGAGTACCTCTGGCTAACACCTGAAGGGTTGTGCGGCCCTCCAAAGATATACCTCCCCACACCATTACTGATCCACTGCTAAAATGACCATGCTGGAAGGTGTTGCAGGCAGCAGAATTTTCCTCTCTGCATCTCCAGACATTTCACATCTGTCACATGTGCTCAGTGTGAACCTGCTTTCATTTGTGAAAAAACATCTCACCAACTATACCCAACACTCCTCGGTCCAATGGCGCATGTGAGGCCGCTGGTTCAATCAGCTGCACATATTAATGTGGAGATGGAGAAGCTGAATCGAAACCCTTGCCACACACATCGGTTATGCATCCATTGCTTCCTTTGTATGTGCAGAGCCACACACAGCCATTCAATTGCAGCGGGTGTAGCCGCGCATAGCAGAGAAGACTCCAGGGCGATTTTGGTCCACTTACATGTAGACATCGCGCCCTCATACCACCTTAATGGATATTAGTGTCCTTCTGGAGGTCATTTTACAGGGCTCTGACACTGTTCCTCCTTGCACAAAGGAGAATGTAGTGGTCCTGCCGCAGGATTGTTGCCCTCCTTTGGTCCCCTCCACATCTCCTGGTGTACTGGCTTGTCTCCTGGTATCTGCTCCATGCCCTGGCCCATTTGCTACTAGATATGGCTTATATTCTTGCAACAGCCTTCATTGATGTGTCATCCTGGGTGAGCTGCACCACCTGAGCAATTTTTGTGAGTTATAAACACTGCCTCATGCCACTTCTTGGGGGAGAGCAATGATAAAATGCAAAAGTGACCAAAACAACAGCCAAAAAAGGAAGAGAACATAGAAATGCAGACCCACTCCTATAGGGGATTGTCTTGCTAACTTCCAATCATTTCTAGCCGTTGTCTGTTCCATTTGCACAAAAGCAGGAAAAAAACTATTTACAGTCATTGTTGCTTGGACAAGTTAATGTTACAGAAGCAGCATTAAAAGTCCGTCACCCTGCTTTGCCTCAAAGGAAACTGTAATGCTATACCTAACATTGTAATGATACAATCAAGACAACTGGACATGTACCCATTAAGTTCTTACTGTGAATGAAATTCTAGAAACTGGTTCTTGTGGAGCCGAGTGTAGCAATAGTAGCCTTGTGCTGGCTGTCCCATTATAACAGGTCCTATGGATGTTAGCTTTCACAGTATAGGATGGGCATGCTATGAAAGAGCCTGCAAAACACCCTTTAGAATTTAAAAGGGGCAATTAGGCCAAAGTTTGTAGAATGCACAAACCACATGCATTCCCTTGTCCAATCACATTTGGTTCAGTCCTATAAAGGTTTTCTCCCCTCAGTCTATCGCTGCCCCTGTGATAGCGTTTAGCTGGGTGTGTTCTTGATCCTGAGATTCCTGCTTTATCCCATTGCAGACCTTGTTTATTTGACCATTCCGTGATTGCAGCCTGGACCCATTCTTGCTTGTACCCACTGCCTCATCTCTTGTGCCACGTACTTGTAACCTCCCCGATTGACCTTTGGCTTGACCTTGACTCTTCTCTTGTCTCTCCCTTGTAAGCTCACATCCTTTGTGCTACGAATTCCTGGGGGCAACCGCGTTCAGCGAGGCATGTAAAGAGTCCCGAAAAACGGGGGCTTGACTAAAGGTGAAGTTAGCAGCGGAAATTGGGGATTGTGGGCTTATCTAGAAGGTGGGTGTCCCACGGGGCCTGACACTTTCTTTTTGGTTTTTACTCTGGGGCAGGTTACTCCTTAACCTCCTTAGTGGCGATCCCGAGCGTGACTCGGGGTTAATTTGCGCTGTAAGTGGCGGTAACCCCGAGTCACGCTCGGGATCGATTTGGGAGCAGGAGCGGGCGGCGCAGTCTCCTTACCTTCTCCCTGCGATCCAGCGATGTCCCCGCTGCGATCGCAGGTGAGAGCCGCGGCTTCGGCGTCCGTCTCACTTCCTGGTTCCGTCTCTGTGAGCCGCAGAGGCTCATGGGGGCGAAGCCGTGCGTCAGAGACAAATGTAATGGTAACGCTTTCGTTACCATTACATTTGCCTCTATCATAACGCCAGGGGGGTTAACTGAGTATTCTCCAATATTATGAAGCCAAGTGAATTGATAAGACAAAAATAAAGAATGAAAATGGATTCCCTCACCCTTGTGGCTCGGGGGCATTTAAATCCCACTCTCCAAGCCTCCTTGTTGTATGCGCAGTATAAAGAGCTCTCTGTGATCTCCGGTTGTGCTGTTGTCTCCACACCACTGTATAGAAGCCTCCAGCTTCTATGGTACAAACTTCAGGGAACCAGCCTTGTATGATTTTTTGCACTCTTATATTTCCAACAACAGCAGTAACACTGGTAAAAGTAGAATCTCCAATACTCATAAGTCCCAATCTGTCCTTTTAAGGGTCCTTTGTGTTTCTTATTACCTTGGTAGCATGGCTTAGCTTCCAGTTCACAAGAGCATGGCCTCTTGGAATAATGAGCTTAATCATACATCCCGCTGTAGTTTTCTATGTTGACTCTACACTTGCTATGTAGGATGTTGGAAGCCGGCTCCATTCGCCCTCTGGCGGCTGGATGGGTTGAACTTTAGGGAGGGAGTATTTACAACCTCCTTTCATTGACTGACTGTTTCTGTCCAGGGCATGGCCATCAGTCTGCGGGCTACATCTTGAAATGTGACCACTGGAGAACTTGTGGACTGCCCTTCCCCTGTCCATCCCCCCTGCCTTGGGTCTCCTCTCTCCCTTGTTGAGTTTCCCACCACACTCTCGGATTAGCGTTTGGGGCATAGTGGACAGCTGTGCCCTGTAAACCATTCAATCTGCCTGGAGAATTCACTGTGGTGTCACTCATGCCCTTGGTTTTGGGTTAATTAAGTTCACATGTAGACCTTGCTGATATTCTTCATATCAAATGAGAATGCCTAGACAGCTTGGCCCCGGTGCATGTATTTATCAAGGTAATTATGCAATGTGTTTAATATATGTATGATTGCCATGCCCTTTCTCCTTCTTCTTTTCCCCTTCATCGCGTAGACTGATGTTAAATGTTATTTTATGTAAATGACAAATTTATTTGATAACTTTTTCTCATGGATGAAGCTGGCTTTTACCTTTTTCCCATGTGCAGAACCATTGTTTCTGTGACTGGTGCACAGATTGGGTAATTACATGACTGTTGGGATTTTAATGCACTTGTTGAATCATTGTAAAATATCATGATTAAGGGTCCAATGGAAACTGAAACACATCGACCTTTTATCATGCTGCTTTGATATGTGCCTGATATTTTGGATGTGGTTATATTTAACTGATTGTAATAAATGCAAAGTTTTATGGACATTCCTGCTGGCAATCCTTTTCTACACATTGATCATTTGGAGGACTGAGCCATGTCCGCCGTGCAGGATTCACAGGCTGGTAAGCTGGTGTCTCTGTGTTTTTTATTCCCTTGCTAGCGCGGCTTAGTTGGCAGTTCACGAGAGCATGACCTCTTGGGAAATGTAGTTCAATCATACATCCCGCAGTAGTTTCCTATGTTGACTGTTAACAGAAGAAAATGATGCATGTCCCTAGATTAAATGCATTAAAATGAAACGTCCATCACAGTTCAAGACATAGTGATTGCTAGGGATGAGCGAATCGTTCCGGACGAACCCGGATTCGATCCGAATTTCAGGAAAAATTCGATTCGGATCGAATCCGAATTTCCCCGCGATTCGATCACTCGAAGTTTTCCTTTCA
This sequence comes from Gastrophryne carolinensis, assembly GCA_027917425.1. NCBI lineage: Eukaryota > Metazoa > Chordata > Amphibia > Anura > Microhylidae > Gastrophryne > Gastrophryne carolinensis. The sequence continues at coordinate 346,947,515 of CM051235.1, forward strand.
CATCCATTCATTTACATTTACAGGCATTCTAAGATGGCGGACGGGACATGTCTGGACATGTATCCCGCGCCAGTGCAAGCTGGGGCAGTCACATGCAGCCTATCAGCAGCCAGCAAGCCCGGTGACGTCACAGCGGTATTTAACGCGGCCATCTTGCTTTTCCTCATTTCTCTATTGCATTCGTGAGAGACAGGACGCTGTGTAGCTGAGGCAGTTAGACAGGCAGGGACAGACAGGGACAGACAGGGACAGGCTGGAGACAGGCAGGAGACAGACAGGAGACAGACAGAAAGCCAGGGAAAGGTAGGAAAAACGGAGGCTGTCACAGGGAGATTTTTTTTTTTTTTCATCCAGCCTGAGTGTTACTAGCTGGCTGACAGGCTTTGTTAGCGTTTTCAGGCTGCTTATAGTAACTAACTGTGCATATATACTGAACTGATCTTAAGTCTGCTGTGAGGCATCCCATTCTGTGACTAAAGCAGCCTCTGTTTAAGACCATATAAGCATTTGCTCTTATCATATTTGAAATTAGGCCTGATAAAGACACTTTTGCTGGGCATAGCACTACTGGACCCTGCCAGGTCCACTTCTGTTGGGGCATCCCATTCTGTGACTAAAGCAGCCTCTGTTTAAGACCATATAACCATTTGCTCTTATCATATTTGAAATTAGGCCTGATAAAGACACTTTTGCTGGGCATAGCACTACTGGACCCTGCCAGGTCCACTTCTGTTGGGGCATCCCATTCTGTGACTACAGCAGCCTCTGTTTAAGACCGTATAACCATTTTCACTTATCATATTTGAAATTAGGCCTGATAAAGACACTTTTGCTGGGCATAGCACTACTGGACCCTGCCAGGTCCACTTCTGTTGGGGCATCCCATTCTGTGACTAAAGCAGCCTCTGTTTAAGACCGTATAACCATTTTCACTTATCATATTTGAAATTAGGCCTGATAAAGACACTTTTGCTGGGCAAAGCACTACTGGACCCTGCCAGGTCCATTCCTGTTGGGGCATCCCATTCTGTGACTAAAGCAGCCTCTGTTTAAGACCATATAAGCATTTGCTCTTATCATATTTGAAATTAGGCCTGATAAAGACACTTTTGCTGGGCATAGCACTACTGGACCCTGCCAGGTCCACTTCTGTTGGGGCATCCCATTCTGTGACTAAAGCAGCCTCTGTTTAAGACCATATAAGCATTTGCTCTTATCATATTTGAAATTAGGCCTGATAAAGACACTTTTGCTGGGCAAAGCACTACTGGACCCTGCCAGGTCTATTCCTGTTGGGGCATCCCATTCTGTGACTAAAGCAGCCTCTGTTTAAGACCATATAAGCATTTGCTCTTATCATATTTGAAATTAGGCCTGATAAAGACACTTTTGCTGGGCATAGCACTACTGGACCCTGCCAGGTCCACTTCTGTTGGGGCATCCCATTCTGTGACTAAAGCAGCCTCTGTTTAAGACCATATAACCATTTGCTCTTATCATATTTGAAATTAGGCCTGATAAAGACACTTTTGCTGGGCATAGCACTACTGGACCCTGCCAGGTCCACTTCTGTTGGGGCATCCCATTCTGTGACTAAAGCAGCCTCTGTTTAAGACCATATAAGCATTTGCTCTTATCATATTTGAAATTAGGCCTGATAAAGACACTTTTGCTGGGCAAAGCACTACTGGACCCTGCCAGGTCCATTCCTGTTGGGGCATCCCATTCTGTGACTAAAGCAGCCTCTGTTTAAGACCATATAAGCATTTGCTCTTATCATATTTGAAATTAGGCCTGATAAAGACACTTTTGCTGGGCAAAGCACTACTGGACCCTGCCAGGTCCATTCCTGTTGGGGCATCCCATTCTGTGACTAAAGCAGCCTCTGTTTAAGACCATATAAGCATTTGCTCTTATCATATTTGAAATTAGGCCTGATAAAGACACTTTTGCTGGGCATAGCACTACTGGACCCTGCCAGGTCCACTTCTGTTGGGGCATCCCATTCTGTGACTACAGCAGCCTCTGTTTAAGACCGTATAACCATTTTCACTTATCATATTTGAAATTAGGCCTGATAAAGACACTTTTGCTGGGCAAAGCACTACTGGACCCTGCCAGGTCCATTCCTGTTGGGGCATCCCATTCTGTGACTAAAGCAGCCTCTGTTTAAGACCATATAACCATTTGCTCTTATCATATTTGAAATTAGGCCTGATAAAGACACTTTTGCTGGGCATAGCACTACTGGACCCTGCCAGGTCCACTTCTGTTGGGGCATCCCATTCTGTGACTAAAGCAGCCTCTGTTTAAGACCATATAAGCATTTGCTCTTATCATATTTGAAATTAGGCCTGATAAAGACACTTTTGCTGGGCAAAGCACTACTGGACCCTGCCAGGTCCATTCCTGTTGGGGCATCCCATTCTGTGACTAAAGCAGCCTCTGTTTAAGACCATATAAGCATTTGCTCTTATCATATTTGAAATTAGGCCTGATAAAGACACTTTTGCTGGGCATAGCACTACTGGACCCTGCCAGGTCCACTTCTGTTGGGGCATCCCATTCTGTGACTAAAGCAGCCTCTGTTTAAGACCATATAAGCATTTGCTCTTATCATATTTGAAATTAGGCCTGATAAAGACACTTTTGCTGGGCAAAGCACTACTGGACCCTGCCAGGTCCATTCCTGTTGGGGCATCCCATTCTGTGACTAAAGCAGCCTCTGTTTAAGACCATATAAGCATTTGCTCTTATCATATTTGAAATTAGGCCTGATAAAGACACTTTTGCTGGGCATAGCACTACTGGACCCTGCCAGGTCCACTTCTGTTGGGGCATCCCATTCTGTGACTACAGCAGCCTCTGTTTAAGACCGTATAACCATTTTCACTTATCATATTTGAAATTAGGCCTGATAAAGACACTTTTGCTGGGCAAAGCACTACTGGACCCTGCCAGGTCCATTCCTGTTGGGGCATCCCATTCTGTGACTAAAGCAGCCTCTGTTTAAGACCATATAACCATTTGCTCTTATCATATTTGAAATTAGGCCTGATAAAGACACTTTTGCTGGGCATAGCACTACTGGACCCTGCCAGGTCCACTTCTGTTGGGGCATCCCATTCTGTGACTAAAGCAGCCTCTGTTTAAGACCATATAAGCATTTGCTCTTATCATATTTGAAATTAGGCCTGATAAAGACACTTTTGCTGGGCAAAGCACTACTGGACCCTGCCAGGTCCATTCCTGTTGGGGCATCCCATTCTGTGACTAAAGCAGCCTCTGTTTAAGACCATATAAGCATTTGCTCTTATCATATTTGAAATTAGGCCTGATAAAGACACTTTTGCTGGGCATAGCACTACTGGACCCTGCCAGGTCCACTTCTGTTGGGGCATCCCATTCTGTGACTACAGCAGCCTCTGTTTAAGACCGTATAACCATTTTCACTTATCATATTTGAAATTAGGCCTGATAAAGACACTTTTGCTGGGCAAAGCACTACTGGACCCTGCCAGGTCCATTCCTGTTGGGGCATCCCATTCTGTGACTAAAGCAGCCTCTGTTTAAGACCATATAACCATTTGCTCTTATCATATTTGAAATTAGGCCTGATAAAGACACTTTTGCTGGGCATAGCACTACTGGACCCTGCCAGGTCCACTTCTGTTGGGGCATCCCATTCTGTGACTAAAGCAGCCTCTGTTTAAGACCATATAAGCATTTGCTCTTATCATATTTGAAATTAGGCCTGATAAAGACACTTTTGCTGGGCAAAGCACTACTGGACCCTGCCAGGTCCATTCCTGTTGGGGCATCCCATTCTGTGACTAAAGCAGCCTCTGTTTAAGACCATATAAGCATTTGCTCTTATCATATTTGAAATTAGGCCTGATAAAGACACTTTTGCTGGGCATAGCACTACTGGACCCTGCCAGGTCCACTTCTGTTGGGGCATCCCATTCTGTGACTAAAGCAGCCTCTGTTTAAGACCATATAACCATTGGCTCTTATCATATTTGAAATTAGGCCTGATAAAGACACTTTTGCTGGGCATAGCACTACTGGACCCTGCCAGGTCCACTTCTGTTGGGGCATCCCATTCTGTGACTAAAGCAGCCTCTGTTTAAGACCATATAACCATTTGCTCTTATCATATTTGAAATTAGGCCTGATAAAGACACTTTTGCTGGGCATAGCACTACTGGACCCTGCCAGGTCCACTTCTGTTGGGGCATCCCATTCTGTGACTAAAGCAGCCTCTGTTTAAGACCATATAACCATTTGCTCTTATCATATTTGAAATTAGGCCTGATAAAGACACTTTTGCTGGGCATAGCACTACTGGACCCTGCCAGGTCCACTTCTGTTGGGGCATCCCATTCTGTGACTAAAGCAGCCTCTGTTTAAGACCATATAACCATTTGCTCTTATCATATTTGAAATTAGGCCTGATAAAGACACTTTTGCTGGGCAAAGCACTACTGGACCCTGCCATGTCCATTCCTGTTGGGGCATCCCATTCTGTGAATAAAGCAGCCTCTGTTTAAGACCATATAAGCATTTGCTCTTATCATATTTGAAATTAGGCCTGATAAAGACACTTTTGCTGGGCAAAGCACTACTGGACCCTGCCAGGTCCATTCCTGTTGGGGCATCCCATTCTGTGACTAAAGCAGCCTCTGTTTAAGACCATATAAGCATTTGCTCTTATCATATTTGAAATTAGGCCTGATAAAGACACTTTTGCTGGGCATAGCACTACTGGACCCTGCCAGACCCACTTCTGTTGGGGCATCCCATTCTGTGACTAAAGCAGCCTCTGTTTAAGACCATATAACCATTTGCTCTTATCATATTTGAAATTAGGCCTGATAAAGACACTTTTGCTGGGCATAGCACTACTGGACCCTGCCAGGTCCACTTCTGTTGGGGCATCCCATTCTGTGACTAAAGCAGCCTCTGTTTAAGACCATATAACCATTTGCTCTTATCATATTTGAAATTAGGCCTGATAAAGACACTTTTGCTGGGCATAGCACTACTGGACCCTGCCAGGTCCACTTCTGTTGGGGCATCCCATTCTGTGACTAAATCAGCCTCTGTTTAAGACCATATAACCATTTGCTCTTATCATATTTGAAATTAGGCCTGATAAAGACACTTTTGCTGGGCAAAGCACTACTGGACCCTGCCAGGTCCATTCCTGTTGGGGCATCCCATTCTGTGACTAAAGCAGCCTCTGTTTAAGACCATATAAGCATTTGCTCTTATCATATTTGAAATTAGGCCTGATAAAGACACTTTTGCTGGGCAAAGCACTACTGGACCCTGCCAGGTCCATTCCTGTTGGGGCATCCCATTCTGTGACTAAAGCAGCCTCTGTTTAAGACCATATAAGCATTTGCTCTTATCATATTTGAAATTAGGCCTGATAAAGACACTTTTGCTGGGCATAGCACTACTGGACCCTGCCAGGTCCACTTCTGTTGGGGCATCCCATTCTGTGACTACAGCAGCCTCTGTTTAAGACCGTATAACCATTTTCACTTATCATATTTGAAATTAGGCCTGATAAAGACACTTTTGCTGGGCAAAGCACTACTGGACCCTGCCAGGTCCATTCCTGTTGGGGCATCCCATTCTGTGACTAAAGCAGCCTCTGTTTAAGACCATATAAGCATTTGCTCTTATCATATTTGAAATTAGGCCTGATAAAGACACTTTTGCTGGGCATAGCACTACTGGACCCTGCCAGGTCCACTTCTGTTGGGGCATCCCATTCTGTGACTACAGCAGCCTCTGTTTAAGACCGTATAACCATTTTCACTTATCATATTTGAAATTAGGCCTGATAAAGACACTTTTGCTGGGCAAAGCACTACTGGACCCTGCCAGGTCCATTCCTGTTGGGGCATCCCATTCTGTGACTAAAGCAGCCTCTGTTTAAGACCATATAAGCATTTGCTCTTATCATATTTGAAATTTGGCCTGATAAAGACACTTTTGCTGGGCATAGCACTACTGGACCCTGCCAGGTCCATTCCTGTTGGGGCATCCCATTCTGTGACTAAAGCAGCCTCTGTTTAAGACCATATAAGCATTTGCTCTTATCATATTTGAAATTAGGCCTGATAAAGACACTTTTGCTGGGCAAAGCACTACTGGACCCTGCCAGGTCCATTCCTGTTGGGGCATCCCATTCTGTGACTAAAGCAGCCTCTGTTTAAGACCATATAAGCATTTGCTCTTATCATATTTGAAATTAGGCCTGATAAAGACACTTTTGCTGGGCATAGCACTACTGGACCCTGCCAGGTCCACTTCTGTTGGGGCATCCCATTCTGTGACTACAGCAGCCTCTGTTTAAGACCGTATAACCATTTTCACTTATCATATTTGAAATTAGGCCTGATAAAGACACTTTTGCTGGGCAAAGCACTACTGGACCCTGCCAGGTCCATTCCTGTTGGGGCATCCCATTCTGTGACTAAAGCAGCCTCTGTTTAAGACCATATAACCATTTGCTCTTATCATATTTGAAATTAGGCCTGATAAAGACACTTTTGCTGGGCATAGCACTACTGGACCCTGCCAGGTCCACTTCTGTTGGGGCATCCCATTCTGTGACTAAAGCAGCCTCTGTTTAAGACCATATAAGCATTTGCTCTTATCATATTTGAAATTAGGCCTGATAAAGACACTTTTGCTGGGCAAAGCACTACTGGACCCTGCCAGGTCCATTCCTGTTGGGGCATCCCATTCTGTGACTAAAGCAGCCTCTGTTTAAGACCATATAAGCATTTGCTCTTATCATATTTGAAATTAGGCCTGATAAAGACACTTTTGCTGGGCATAGCACTACTTGTCCCTGCCAGGGCATCCCATTCTGTGACTAAAGCAGCCTCTGTTTAAGACCATATAAGCATTTGCTCTTATCATATTTGAAATTAGCCTGATAAAGACACTTTTGCTGGGCATAGTACTACTGGATCTTTTTTGGGGGCATCCCATTCTGTGACTAAAGCAGCCTCTGTTTAAGACCATATAAGCATTTGCTCTTATTATATTTATATTATAAGACACTTTTGCTGGGCATAGGCTTACTGCTGCCTGCCAGGTGCACTTCTGTTGAGGCATCCCATTCTGTAACATAGCATACCCCTCTTTATTTACACTAAGCAGCTCTCTTATTTACACTAAGCAGGCCTGTTGGAGGCTGAGTGTTACTGCTCACTTTTGGTGTGCATTATATTCTGTTTCATATAGACCCACCGCTGCCCGGGGGATCTTAAAATATCACCTACTCCCACGCCAGTTAGACTATGTCGGGCAGACAAGTGCCTGGAAGTGAAAAGAGGAGTGGCAGAGGCCAAGATTCCGCAGGCAGAGCTCGCATCAGACTGGGGGCCAGTAGCAGCAGGAGTCACGCTGAGAGACCTAATCTGCCAGTATCTCCTAGCGGTCGGGTCTCCACCAGTAACGCATCTGCCGTGGTAGATTGGTTGACGCGCTCATCAACAACATCATCACAACTTACGTCTGAGACCCCCAGTCTAGGGTCGGTAGGTTCCTCTGACACAACCCTGAGTTGGCATGCCCCGAGAGCAGTCCCTGTCCTCCCATTGCCTCTGTCCTACGCCGTTCCCTCCCCCAGCGACGTATCCTATGCTTTGGGTTCAGCTCCACTCTTTAGTGAGGAGGACCATCAGATAGAGGACAGTCAGCAGCTACTGCCCAGCCAAGAAATGGAGGTGGCTTCTCTAGCTAGGCAGACAGATAGTGATGTGGACAGTGTCGTGGGTGCTGCGAGCGTTCCAGCTCCTGCGCCAGACACTGTTGACGAATCCACGAACATCAGTGACGTACAGCCACAACTCGGTGATGATGATGATGACGATGAAGCCGATCGCACTTGGGAGCCAGGTGATGAAGGGGCTTCATCGTCATCATCAGGAGAAGAGGGGCGCAGGTTGCCCCGGAGTCAGCAGCTGAGGCAGCAAGGTGGTAGCAGTCAGCATGGGGGCACAATTCCAAAGGCTGGAGCCGGCCGGGGCCGGGGCCGGGGTAGAGCACCTGCTGTGCGGCAGTCTACCTTATCGGGAGGTAGTGGAGCAGGGGTTCCTGGAGTTGGCAACAGCAGCAGTGAATCAGTGAGGCCAGGGGGTGGGAAAAGTAGCTACTCGGCAGTGTGGCAGTTTTTCCTGAGGCATCCGCAGGAGGGTAACATGGCCACATGCAAGATATGTAGGCAAAAGGTGAAGCGTGGCCAGGGTCCAAATGTTGGCACCACGGCCCTGCGTCAACATATGATGCGTCACCATAAAACGACCTGGGAGAACCGAGGCTCCCAAGGGGTGGTCCAGTCTGCTTCCTCACCAAGTGAGCTCCCAATTTCTGCCAGCCAAGGCTCCAGCACCTCAGCCGAAGGCAGCTGTGCGTCATACCCATCCTCTGTCGCTCCTGCTCCTCCTCCTCCTCCTCCAAGTCATGCATCCCGCCAGCAATCCATCAGCGAAGCCATGTCCAAGAGACAGCAGTATGCGCCCACTCATCCTACGGCGCAGAAGCTGAATGTGCTCCTGTCCAAGTTGCTGGTGCTGCAGTCGCTCCCTTTTCAGGTGGTGGAATCTGCACCTTTCAGAGAACTGATGGCTTGTGCCGAGCCGAGGTGGAGACTCCCAAGCCGTCATTTCTTTGCCAAGAAGGCAGTACCAGCGCTGCACACTTTTGTTGAACAGAAGGTGGGCCAGTCCTTGAGCCTGTCGGTGTGTAGCAAAATACATGGCAGCGCCGACATCTGGAGCTGTAACTACGGTCAGGGGCAGTACATGTCGTTTACGGCCCACTGGGTGAATGTGGTCCCTTTGCAGCAGCAACTTGGACAGGTCACGCCGCTTCGGCCTCCGCGCTCTCTGCCCATTGGGCCTGTGACACCGTGCGACTCGGCCTCCTCATCCTCCGCCATCTCCTCACCCTCCACTGTAGGCTCAAGTCTCAGTGCCCCTCCAGTCTACCATGTGTGCAGGGCACGGAGGTGTCACGCAGTGCTTCACATGGTTTGTCTTGGCGAACGGAGTCACACAGGGGAGGAACTGCTTAAATGTATTCATCAGGAAATCCAAACATGGCTTACTCCGAGAAAACTTAAAATGGGAATCATGGTTACCGACAATGGGAAGAACATTTTGTCTGCGCTGCGCCAAGGAAGCCTGACCCATGCCCCCTGCATGGCTCACGTCTTCAATCTGGTTGTCAAGCGGTTTCTGAAGTGTTCCCCCCATCTGCAGGACATCCTAACAACTTCACGGAAACTTTGCATGCACTTCAGCCACTCCTACACCGCCAAACACACCCTTCTTGAGCTACAGCGTCAGAATGGTATCCCCCAACATAGTCTGATTTGCGATGTTTCCACCCGTTGGAATTCCACCCTTCACATGTTGGACCGATTATATGAACAGAGAAAAGCCATCACGGATTTCCTGATGATCCAAGCAGATAGGGGGACTCCCCTGTGTAACTTCAATGTCAACCAGTGGCAGCTCATACGTGACACCTGCCGTTTGCTCAGGCCCTTTGAGGAAGCCACTTTATTTGTCAGTCGGCAGGATTACGGGATGAACGACGTGATTCCACTGCTTCATGTACAACAGCACATGTTGGAAACCATGGCTGGTCAGGGCACTGGAGACATGGCGTTTACATCTTACTGCCACATGAACCCCGTTGGAGCTGAACTGGAGGAGGAGGAAGAGGAGGAGGAGGAGTTGCCCAGCGAAACACAGTTTAGGCTTGGCGAAATGGCTGGTTTATCTAGTCAGCGGACAGGAGAGGAGGAGCAGGAGCAGCCAGAGGAGCTAGAGGTTTTTGAGGAAGGAGAGACAGAGGACCCGGGCACACCGTGGCCGTATGCAGTGGAGATGGAGACAGGTAGTCCATCCGAGTCACTTGCGCAAATGGCACGAAGCATGCTCACATGCTTGCGTAGTGACCCCAGAATTGTTTCCATCTGTCGGCGGGATGACTTCTGGCTGTCCACCTTATTGGACCCTCGCTTCCGGCACAAAATGGGGGCATTTTTTAAACCCACCGAGAGGGAGGACAAACTCAACTACTACAAAGACATTCTACGTAGGCAGTTGGCCGATGCCTATCTGCGCCATGGTCCATACTCTTGCAGGTCTGACTCGAGGGGACCTCTGCGCTCACCTTCCACTGCCATGGCCGCTGGGGGGGTTGGCAGCAGCAGCAGCAGAAGCTCCATCAGCAGCAGCAGCCTCAGTCTTCAGTCGCTAATGAGTAGCTTTCTACACCCGCATAGTGAGGCTACTCATGAGCAGCAGGAAGACCTGGAGCAGGACCTGAACCAGCAGGTCATGTCATACTTTGACATGACCATGCCAACACACCTTGAGGATCCGCTGGACTTCTGGGCAGCCAAACTTGATTTGTGGCCGCAACTAGCAGAGTTTGCCCTGGAAAAGCTGTCCTGCCCGGCAAGTAGCGTGCCATCTGAGCGGGTGTTTAGTGCGGCGGGGGCCATAGTTACGGCGAGGAGAACTCGTCTGTCAACTAAAAATGTGGAGAGACTCACCTTTGTCAAAATGAATCAGGGATGGATCAGCCAGGATTTCCACCCACCAATGCCTGATGCATGCGACTAGATTCAGCATGGTGCCACGTTTTACACTTTCCAAATGGTGCAAAACATATTTATGTCTTTAGGCCATTTTTTGGGCTCCTGCTGCTGCTACTGTCAACTCCTGCCAACTCCAGGGTGTGATTCATCCAATTTTTGGGCTCCTGAAGCCAACTCCAGTGTATATTTGGGCTCCTGCTGCTGCTGCTGTCAACTCCTGCCAACTCCAGGGTGTGATTCATCCAATTTTTGGGCTCCTGAAGCCAACTCCAGTGTATATTTGGGCTCCTGCTGCTGCTACTGTCAACTCCTGCCAACTCCAGGGTGTGATTCATCCAACTTTTGGGCTCCTGAAGCCAACTCCAGTGTATATTTGGGCTCCTGCTGCTGCTACTGTCAACTCCTGCCAACTCCAGGGTGTGATTCATCCAATTTTTGGGCTCCTGAGGCCAACTCCAGTGTATATTTGGGCTCCTGCTGCTGCTGCTGTCAACTCCTGCCAACTCCAGGGTGTGATTCATCCAATTTTTGGGCTCCGGAGGCCAACTCCAGTGTATATTTGGGCTCCTGCTGCTGCTACTGTCAACTCCTGCCAACTCCAGGGTGTGATTCATCCAATTTTTGGGCTCCTGAAGCCAACTCCAGTGTATATTTGGGCTCCTGCTGCTGCTGCTGCCAACTTCTGCCAACTCCAGGGTGTGATTCATCCAATTTTTGGGCTCCTGAAGCCAACTCCAGTGTATATTTGGGCTCCTGCTGCTGCTGCTGCCAACTTCTGCCAACTCCAGGGTGTGATTCATCCAATTTTTGGGCTCCTGAGGCCAACTCCAGTGTATATTTGGGCTCCTGCTGCTGCTGCTGTCAACTCCTGCCAACTCCAGGGTGTGATTCATCCAATTTTTGGGCTCCTGAGGCCAACTCCAGTGTATATTTGGGCTCCTGCTGCTGCTGCTGCCAACTTCTGCCAACTCCAGGGTGTGATTCATCCAATTTTTGGGCTCCTGAAGCCAACTCCAGTGTATATTTGGGCTCCTGCTGCTGCTGCTGTCAACTCCTGCCAACTCCAGGGTGTGATTCATCCAATTTTTGGGCTCCTGAAGCCAACTCCAGTGTATATTTGGGCTCCTGCTGCTGCTACTGTCAACTCCTGCCAACTCCAGGGTGTGATTCATCCAACTTTTGGGCTCCTGAAGCCAACTCCAGTGTATATTTGGGCTCCTGCTGCTGCTACTGTCAACTCCTGCCAACTCCAGGGTGTGATTCATCCAATTTTTGGGCTCCTGAGGCCAACTCCAGTGTATATTTGGGCTCCTGCTGCTGGTGCTGTCAACTCCTGCCAACTCCAGGGTGTGATTCATCCAATTTTTGGGCTCCTGAGGCCAACTCCAGTGTATATTTGGGCTCCTGCTGCTGCTACTGTCAACTCCTGCCAACTCCAGGGTGTGATTCATCCAATTTTTGGGCTCCTGAAGCCAACTCCAGTGTATATTTGGGCTCCTGCTGCTGCTGCTACTGTCAACTCCTGCCAACTCCAGGGTGTGATTCATCCAATTTTTGGGCTCCTGAAGCCAACTCCAGTGTATATTTGGGCTCCTGCTGCTGCTGCTGCCAACTTCTGCCAACTCCAGGGTGTGATTCATCCAATTTTTGGGCTCCTGAGGCCAACTCCAGTGTATATTTGGGCTCCTGCTGCTGCTGCTGTCAACTCCTGCCAACTCCAGGGTGTGATTCATCCAATTTTTGGGCTCCTGAGGCCAACTCCAGTGTATATTTGGGCTCCTGCTGCTGCTGCTGCCAACTTCTGCCAACTCCAGGGTGTGATTCATCCAATTTTTGGGCTCCTGAAGCCAACTCCAGTGTATATTTGGGCTCCTGCTGCTGCTGCTGCCAACTTCTGCCAACTCCAGGGTGTGATTCATCCAATTTTTGGGCTCCTGAAGCCAACTCCAGTGTATATTTGGGCTCCTGCTGCTGCTACTGTCAACTCCTGCCAACTCCAGGGTGTGATTCATCCAATTTTTGGGCTCCTGAAGCCAACTCCAGTGTATATTTGGGCTCCTGCTGCTGCTGCTGTCAACTCCTGCCAACTCCAGGGTGTGATTCATCCAATTTTTGGGCTCCTGAAGCCAACTCCAGTGTATATTTGGTCTCCTGCTGCTGCTACTGTCAACTCCTGCCAACTCCAGGGTGTGATTCATCCAATTTTTGGGCTCCTGAAGCCAACTCCAGTGTATATTTGGGCTCCTGCTGCTGCTACTGTCAACTCCTGCCAACTCCAGGGTGTGATTCATCCAATTTTTGGGCTCCTGAAGCCAACTCCAGTGTATATTTGGGCTCCTGCTGCTGCTGCTGCCAACTTCTGCCAACTCCAGGGTGTGATTCATCCAATTTTTGGGCTCCTGAGGCCAACTCCAGTGTATATTTGGGCTCCTGCTGCTGCTGCTGTCAACTCCTGCCAACTCCAGGGTGTGATTCATCCAATTTTTGGGCTCCTGAGGCCAACTCCAGTGTATATTTGGGCTCCTGCTGCTGCTGCTGCCAACTTCTGCCAACTCCAGGGTGTGATTCATCCAATTTTTGGGCTCCTGAAGCCAACTCCAGTGTATATTTGGGCTCCTGCTGCTGCTGCTGCCAACTTCTGCCAACTCCAGGGTGTGATTCATCCAATTTTTGGGCTCCTGAAGCCAACTCCAGTGTATATTTGGGCTCCTGCTGCTGCTACTGTCAACTCCTGCCAACTCCAGGGTGTGATTCATCCAATTTTTGGGCTCCTGAAGCCAACTCCAGTGTATATTTGGGCTCCTGCTGCTGCTGCTGCCAACTTCTGCCAACTCCAGGGTGTGATTCATCCAATTTTTGGGCTCCTGAGGCCAACTCCAGTGTATATTTGGGCTCCTGCTGCTGTCAACTCCTGCCAACTCCAGGGTGTGATTCATCCAATTTTTGGGCTCCTGAGGCCAACTCCAGTGTATATTTGGGCTCCTGCTGCTGCTGCTGCCAACTTCTGCCAACTCCAGGGTGTGATTCATCCAATTTTTGGGCTCCTGAAGCCAACTCCAGTGTATATTTGGGCTCCTGCTGCTGCTGCCAACTTCTGCCAACTCCAGGGTGTGATTCATCCAATTTTTGGGCTCCTGAAGCCAACTCCAGTGTATATTTGGGCTCCTGCTGCTGCTACTGTCAACTCCTGCCAACTCCAGGGTGTGATTCATCCAATTTTTGGGCTCCTGAAGCCAACTCCAGTGTATATTTGGGCTCCTGCTGCTGCTGCTGCCAACTTCTGCCAACTCCAGGGTGTGATTCATCCAATTTTTGGGCTCCTGAGGCCAACTCCAGTGTATATTTGGGCTCCTGCTGCTGTCAACTCCTGCCAACTCCAGGGTGTGATTCATCCAATTTTTGGGCTCCTGAAGCCAACTCCAGTGTATATTTGGGCTCCTGCTGCTGCTGCTGCCAACTTCTGCCAACTCCAGTGTGTGATTCATCCAATTTTTGGGCTCCTGAGGCCAACTCCAGTGTATATTTGGGCTCCTGCTGCTGCTGCTGTCAACTCCTGCCAACTCCAGGGTGTGATTCATCCAATTTTTGGGCTCCTGAGGCCAACTCCAGTGTATATTTGGGCTTCTGCTGCTGCTGCTGTCAACTCCTGCCAACTCCAGGGTGTGATTCATCCAATTTTTGGGCTCCTGAGGCCAACTCCAGTGTATATTTGGGCTCCTGCTGCTGCTGCTGTCAACTCCTGCCAACTCCAGGGTGTGATTCATCCAATTTTTGGGCTCCTGAAGCCAACTCCAGTGTATATTTGGTCTCCTGCTGCTGCTACTGTCAACTCCTGCCAACTCCAGGGTGTGATTCATCCAATTTTTGGGCTCCTGAAGCCAACTCCAGTGTATATTTGGGCTCCTGCTGCTGCTACTGTCAACTCCTGCCAACTCCAGGGTGTGATTCATCCAATTTTTGGGCTCCTGAAGCCAACTCCAGTGTATATTTGGGCTCCTGCTGCTGCTACTGTCAACTCCTGCCAACTCCAGGGTGTGATTCATCCAATTTTTGGGCTCCTGAAGCCAACTCCAGTGTATATTTGGGCTCCTGCTGCTGCTGCTGCCAACTTCTGCCAACTCCAGGGTGTGATTCATCCAATTTTTGGGCTCCTGAGGCCAACTCCAGTGTATATTTGGGCTCCTGCTGCTGTCAACTCCTGCCAACTCCAGGGTGTGATTCATCCAATTTTTGGGCTCCTGAGGCCAACTCCAGTGTATATTTGGGCTCCTGCTGCTGCTGCTGCCATCTTCTGCCAACTCCAGGGTGTGATTCATCCAATTTTTGGGCTCCTGAAGCCAACTCCAGTGTATATTTGGGCTCCTGCTGCTGCTGCTGCCAACTTCTGCCAACTCCAGGGTGTGATTCATCCAATTTTTGGGCTCCTGAAGCCAACTCCAGTGTATATTTGGGCTCCTGCTGCTGCTACTGTCAACTCCTGCCAACTCCAGGGTGTGATTCATCCAATTTTTGGGCTCCTGAAGCCAACTCCAGTGTATATTTGGGCTCCTGCTGCTGCTGCTGCCAACTTCTGCCAACTCCAGGGTGTGATTCATCCAATTTTTGGGCTCCTGAGGCCAATTCCAGTGTATATTTGGGCTCCTGCTGCTGTCAACTCCTGCCAACTCCAGGGTGTGATTCATCCAATTTTTGGGCTCCTGAAGCCAACTCCAGTGTATATTTGGGCTCCTGCTGCTGCTGCTGCCAACTTCTGCCAACTCCAGTGTGTGATTCATCCAATTTTTGGGCTCCTGAGGCCAACTCCAGTGTATATTTGGGCTCCTGCTGCTGTCAACTCCTGCCAACTCCAGGGTGTGATTCATCCAATTTTTGGGCTCCTGAAGCCAACTCCAGTGTATATTTGGGCTCCTGCTGCTGCTGCTGCCAACTTCTGCCAACTCCAGGGTGTGATTCATCCAATTTTTGGGCTCCTGAAGCCAACTCCAGTGTATATTTGGGCTCCTGCTGCTGCTGCTGCCAACTTCTGCCAACTCCAGGGTGTGATTCATCCAATTTTTGGGCTCCTGAAGCCAACTCCAGTGTATATTTGGGCTCCTGCTGCTGCTACTGTCAACTCCTGCCAACTCCAGGGTGTGATTCATCCAATTTTTGGGCTCCTGAAGCCAACTCCAGTGTATATTTGGGCTCCTGCTGCTGCTGCTGCCAACTCCTGCCAACTCCAGGGTGTGATTCATCCAATGTTTGGGCTCCTGAGGCCAACTCCAGTGTATATTTGGGCTCCTGCTGCTGCTGCTGTCAACTCCTGCCAACTCCAGGGTGTGATTCATCCAATTTTTGGGCTCCTGAGGCCAACTCCAGTGTATATTTGGGCTCCTGCTGCTGCTGCTGCTGCCAACTTCTGCCAACTCCAGGGTGTGATTCATCCAATTTTTGGGCTCCTGAAGCCAACTCCAGTGTATATTTGGGCTCCTGCTGCTGCTGCTGCCAACTTCTGCCAACTCCAGGGTGTGATTCATCCAATTTTTGGGCTCCTGAAGCCAACTCCAGTGTATATTTGGGCTCCTGCTGCTGCTACTGTCAACTCCTGCCAACTCCAGGGTGTGATTCATCCAATTTTTGGGCTCCTGAAGCCAACTCCAGTGTATATTTGGGCTCCTGCTACTGCTGCTGCCAACTTCTGCCAACTCCAGGGTGTGATTCATCCAATTTTTGGGCTCCTGAGGCCAACTCCAGTGTATATTTGGGCTCCTGCTGCTGCTGCTGTCAACTCCTGCCAACTCCAGGGTGTGATTCATCCAATTTTTGGGCTCCTGAGGCCAACTCCAGTGTATATTTGGGCTCCTGCTGCTGCTGCTGCCAACTTCTGCCAACTCCAGGGTGTGATTCATCCAATTTTTGGGCTCCTGAAGCCAACTCCAGTGTATATTTGGGCTCCTGCTGCTGCTGCTGCCAACTTCTGCCAACTCCAGGGTGTGATTCATCCAATTTTTGGGCTCCTGAAGCCAACTCCAGTGTATATTTGGGCTCCTGCTGCTGCTACTGTCAACTCCTGCCAACTCCAGGGTGTGATTCATCCAATTTTTGGGCTCCTGAAGCCAACTCCAGTGTATATTTGGGCTCCTGCTGCTGCTGCTGCCAACTTCTGCCAACTCCAGGGTGTGATTCATCCAATTTTTGGGCTCCTGAGGCCAACTCCAGTGTATATTTGGGCTCCTGCTGCTGCTGTCAACTCCTGCCAACTCCAGGGTGTGATTCATCCAATTTTTGGGCTCCTGAGGCCAACTCCAGTGTATATTTGGGCTCCTGCTGCTGCTGCTGCCAACTTCTGCCAACTCCAGGGTGTGATTCATCCAATTTTTGGGCTCCTGAAGCCAACTCCAGTGTATATTTGGGCTCCTGCTGCTGCTGCTGTCAACTCCTGCCAACTCCAGGGTGTGATTCATCCAATTTTTGGGCTCCTGAAGCCAACTCCAGTGTATATTTGGGCTCCTGCTGCTGCTGCTGCCAACTTCTGCCAACTCCAGGGTGTGATTCATCCAATTTTTGGGATCCTGAGGCCAACTCCAGTGTATATTTGGGCTCCTGCTGCTGCTGCTGTCAACTCCTGCCAACTCCAGGGTGTGATTCATCC
Source organism: Gastrophryne carolinensis (assembly GCA_027917425.1). Taxonomy (NCBI): domain Eukaryota; kingdom Metazoa; phylum Chordata; class Amphibia; order Anura; family Microhylidae; genus Gastrophryne; species Gastrophryne carolinensis. Next base: position 346,964,791 of record CM051235.1, read on the forward strand.
AATTTTTGGGCTCCTGAGGCCAACTCCAGTGTATATTTGGGCTCCTGCTGCTGCTGCTGCCAACTTCTGCCAACTCCAGGGTGTGATTCATCCAATTTTTGGGCTCCTGAAGCCAACTCCAGTGTATATTTGGGCTCCTGCTGCTGCTGCTGCCAACTTCTGCCAACTCCAGGGTGTGATTCATCCAATTTTTGGGCTCCTGAAGCCAACTCCAGTGTATATTTGGGCTCCTGCTGCTGCTACTGTCAACTCCTGCCAACTCCAGGGTGTGATTCATCCAATTTTTGGGCTCCTGAAGCCAACTCCAGTGTATATTTGGGCTCCTGCTGCTGCTGCTGCTGCTGTCAACTCCTGCCAACTCCAGGGTGTGATTCATCCAACTTTTGGGCTCCTGAAGCCAACTCCAGTGTATATTTGGGCTCCTGCTGCTGCTACTGTCAACTCCTGCCAACTCCAGGGTGTGATTCATCCAATTTTTGGGCTCCTGAAGCCAACTCCAGTGTATATTTGGGCTCCTGCTGCTGCTACTGTCAACTCCTGCCAACTCCAGGGTGTGATTCATCCAATTTTTGGGCTCCTGAAGCCAACTCCAGTGTATATTTGGGCTCCTGCTGCTGCTACTGTCAACTCCTGCCAACTCCAGGGTGTGATTCATCCAATTTTGGGGCTCCTGAAGCCAACTCCAGTGTATATTTGGGCTCCTGCTGCTGCTGCTGCCAACTTCTGCCAACTCCAGGGTGTGATTCATCCAATTTTTGGGCTCCTGAGGCCAACTCCAGTGTATATTTGGGCTCCTGCTGCTGCTGCTGTCAACTCCTGCCAACTCCAGGGTGTGATTCATCCAATTTTTGGGCTCCTGAGGCCAACTCCAGTGTATATTTGGGCTCCTGCTGCTGCTGCTGCCAACTTCTGCCAACTCCAGGGTGTGATTCATCCAATTTTTGGGCTCCTGAAGCCAACTCCAGTGTATATTTGGGCTCCTGCTGCTGCTGCTGCCAACTTCTGCCAACTCCAGGGTGTGATTCATCCAATTTTTGGGCTCCTGAAGCCAACTCCAGTGTATATTTGGGCTCCTGCTGCTGCTACTGTCAACTCCTGCCAACTCCAGGGTGTGATTCATCCAATTTTTGGGCTCCTGAAGCCAACTCCAGTGTATATTTTGGCTCCTGCTGCTGCTGCTGTCAACTCCTGCCAACTCCAGGGTGTGATTCATCCAATTTTTGGGCTCCTGAAGCCAACTCCAGTGTATATTTGGGCTCCTGCTGCTGCTACTGTCAACTCCTGCCAACTCCAGGGTGTGATTCATCCAATTTTTGGGCTCCTGAAGCCAACTCCAGTGTATATTTGGGCTCCTGCTGCTGCTACTGTCAACTCCTGCCAACTCCAGGGTGTGATTCATCCAATTTTTGGGCTCCTGAAGCCAACTCCAGTGTATATTTGGGCTCCTGCTGCTGCTGCTGCCAACTTCTGCCAACTCCAGGGTGTGATTCATCCAATTTTTGGGCTCCTGAGGCCAACTCCAGTGTATATTTGGGCTCCTGCTGCTGCTGCTGTCAACTCCTGCCAACTCCAGGGTGTGATTCATCCAATTTTTGGGCTCCTGAGGCCAACTCCAGTGTATATTTGGGCTCCTGCTGCTGCTGCTGCCAACTTCTGCCAACTCCAGGGTGTGATTCATCCAATTTTTGGGCTCCTGAAGCCAACTCCAGTGTATATTTGGGCTCCTGCTGCTGCTGCTGCCAACTTCTGCCAACTCCAGGGTGTGATTCATCCAATTTTTGGGCTCCTGAAGCCAACTCCAGTGTATATTTGGGCTCCTGCTGCTGCTACTGTCAACTCCTGCCAACTCCAGGGTGTGATTCATCCAATTTTTGGGCTCCTGAAGCCAACTCCAGTGTATATTTGGGCTCCTGCTGCTGCTGCTGCCAACTTCTGCCAACTCCAGAGTGTGATTCATCCAATTTTTGGGCTCCTGAGGCCAACTCCAGTGTATATTTGGGCTCCTGCTGCTGCTGTCAACTCCTGCCAACTCCAGGGTGTGATTCATCCAATTTTTGGGCTCCTGAGGCCAACTCCAGTGTATATTTGGGCTCCTGCTGCTGCTGCTGCCAACTTCTGCCAACTCCAGGGTGTGATTCATCCAATTTTTGGGCTCCTGAAGCCAACTCCAGTGTATATTTGGGCTCCTGCTGCTGCTGCTGTCAACTCCTGCCAACTCCAGGGTGTGATTCATCCAATTTTTGGGCTCCTGAAGCCAACTCCAGTGTATATTTGGGCTCCTGCTGCTGCTGCTGCCAACTTCTGCCAACTCCAGGGTGTGATTCATCCAATTTTTGGGATCCTGAGGCCAACTCCAGTGTATATTTGGGCTCCTGCTGCTGCTGCTGTCAACTCCTGCCAACTCCAGGGTGTGATTCATCCAATTTTTGGGCTCCTGAGGCCAACTCCAGTGTATATTTGGGCTCCTGCTGCTGCTGCTGCCAACTTCTGCCAACTCCAGGGTGTGATTCATCCAATTTTTGGGCTCCTGAAGCCAACTCCAGTGTATATTTGGGCTCCTGCTGCTGCTGCTGCCAACTTCTGCCAACTCCAGGGTGTGATTCATCCAATTTTTGGGCTCCTGAAGCCAACTCCAGTGTATATTTGGGCTCCTGCTGCTGCTACTGTCAACTCCTGCCAACTCCAGGGTGTGATTCATCCAATTTTTGGGCTCCTGAAGCCAACTCCAGTGTATATTTGGGCTCCTGCTGCTGCTGCTGCTGTCAACTCCTGCCAACTCCAGGGTGTGATTCATCCAACTTTTGGGCTCCTGAAGCCAACTCCAGTGTATATTTGGGCTCCTGCTGCTGCTACTGTCAACTCCTGCCAACTCCAGGGTGTGATTCATCCAATTTTTGGGCTCCTGAAGCCAACTCCAGTGTATATTTGGGCTCCTGCTGCTGCTACTGTCAACTCCTGCCAACTCCAGGGTGTGATTCATCCAATTTTTGGGCTCCTGAAGCCAACTCCAGTGTATATTTGGGCTCCTGCTGCTGCTAATGTCAACTCCTGCCAACTCCAGGGTGTGATTCATCCAATTTTTGGGCTCCTGAAGCCAACTCCAGTGTATATTTGGGCTCCTGCTGCTGCTGCTGCCAACTTCTGCCAACTCCAGGGTGTGATTCATCCAATTTTTGGGCTCCTGAGGCCAACTCCAGTGTATATTTGGGCTCCTGCTGCTGCTGCTGTCAACTCCTGCCAACTCCAGGGTGTGATTCATCCAATTTTTGGGCTCCTGAGGCCAACTCCAGTGTATATTTGGGCTCCTGCTGCTGCTGCTGCCAACTTCTGCCAACTCCAGGGTGTGATTCATCCAATTTTTGGGCTCCTGAAGCCAACTCCAGTGTATATTTGGGCTCCTGCTGCTGCTGCTGCCAACTTCTGCCAACTCCAGGGTGTGATTCATCCAATTTTTGGGCTCCTGAAGCCAACTCCAGTGTATATTTGGGCTCCTGCTGCTGCTACTGTCAACTCCTGCCAACTCCAGGGTGTGATTCATCCAATTTTTGGGCTCCTGAAGCCAACTCCAGTGTATATTTTGGCTCCTGCTGCTGCTGCTGTCAACTCCTGCCAACTCCAGGGTGTGATTCATCCAATTTTTGGGCTCCTGAAGCCAACTCCAGTGTATATTTGGGCTCCTGCTGCTGCTACTGTCAACTCCTGCCAACTCCAGGGTGTGATTCATCCAATTTTTGGGCTCCTGAAGCCAACTCCAGTGTATATTTGGGCTCCTGCTGCTGCTACTGTCAACTCCTGCCAACTCCAGGGTGTGATTCATCCAATTTTTGGGCTCCTGAAGCCAACTCCAGTGTATATTTGGGCTCCTGCTGCTGCTACTGTCAACTCCTGCCAACTCCAGGGTCTGATTCATCCAATTTTTGGGCTCCTGAAGCCAACTCCAGTGTATATTTGGGCTCCTGCTGCTGCTGCTGCCAACTTCTGCCAACTCCAGGGTGTGATTCATCCAATTTTTGGGCTCCTGAGGCCAACTCCAGTGTATATTTGGGCTCCTGCTGCTGCTGCTGTCAACTCCTGCCAACTCCAGGGTGTGATTCATCCAATTTTTGGGCTCCTGAGGCCAACTCCAGTGTATATTTGGGCTCCTGCTGCTGCTGCTGCCAACTTCTGCCAACTCCAGGGTGTGATTCATCCAATTTTTGGGCTCCTGAAGCCAACTCCAGTGTATATTTGGGCTCCTGCTGCTGCTGCTGCCAACTTCTGCCAACTCCAGGGTGTGATTCATCCAATTTTTGGGCTCCTGAAGCCAACTCCAGTGTATATTTGGGCTCCTGCTGCTGCTGCTGTCAACTCCTGCCAACTCCAGGGTGTGATTCATCCAATTTTTGGGCTCCTGAAGCCAACTCCAGTGTATATTTGGGCTCCTGCTGCTGCTACTGTCAACTCCTGCCAACTCCAGGGTGTGATTCATCCAACTTTTGGGCTCCTGAAGCCAACTCCAGTGTATATTTGGGCTCCTGCTCCTGCTACTGTCAACTCCTGCCAACTCCAGGGTGTGATTCATCCAATTTTTGGGCTCCTGAAGCCAACTCCAGTGTATATTTGGGCTCCTGCTGCTGCTACTGTCAACTCCTGCCAACTCCAGGGTGTGATTCATCCAATTTTTGGGCTCCTGAAGCCAACTCCAGTGTATATTTGGGCTCCTGCTGCTGCTGCTGCCAACTTCTGCCAACTCCAGGGTGTGATTCATCCAATTTTTGGGCTCCTGAGGCCAACTCCAGTGTATATTTGGGCTCCTTCTGCCCCTCATAGTGATGCCACTTCAACTCTCTGCAATTGTGCCGCTCTGCGATTCTATTAGCGATGCCTCTGATCTGCATGTGATATTTCTTCAAAGTATTATTTAACTAACCCAGCACGCATCCTGTGCGTGTTACAGCAAGGCTGAATGGTTTACAACCCTATTGAGGCTCTAGGAGGCTCAGAAATAGCCGTTTTTAATAGCGATTCGTCGCGAATTTATTCGGGTCGAAACGATTTTTGTCGGAAAATTCGGCGAATCAGTCGAATCGAATTTTTCAAAAGTTTGCTCATCTCTAGTGATTGCCATTAGGCTGTCAAATTGACATAAAAGATAAAACAGGCTATACAAAACACATGATCAGTAACAGTAACTGCCTTTGCCTTCTAGGAACCAGTGCTTGCCACGTGACTGGTCAAACTGATCAACAGGTTATCTATCCTAGTATATTCTGTCAATGTTGGTAATAGGTAACAAGGTGCAGCATGTGCACATGGTCAGACAGGCAGGTCAGACGTAAAGCAACTGGCAACTTGTCACACTGACCTGATCACACAGGCAGTAGTTGGTCACACGGCTTAGCACAGGGTAGCAGGCAAATTGGTGCAGGATTAGGCTGAAACAGCATGGCTGCCTAGTGCAATTTCCATGCTGTTCTTTGAGTCAGCTATTGAATATCGCAGGTTCTTCCTATGTCAGGTATTGCCTGCGGTTGTCATATAACTGTATAGGCCTGTGACAGGTGCACCCAGCATGCATCATATACAATAAACTTAGGCACACTTTATAACTAAACAGTAGTACAGTAAAGTACAGCATGGCTCACCCAGCACAGCATGCTTTGAGCCTCAACCACCGTACATAAGCTCTGCACTGTATAAGCTGAATTGTAACTGTCAGCAGGGCCAGCCAGCAAGGGCGGCAGCTGCCGGGGGCCCCCACTCTCGGCGGATTGGGAGGGCACCGCCACAGCTGGTGCCCAACTTCTCCTCAAATGGCAGTTTCCACACAACTGGCATCTCGATTTAAATTCCAGGGAAGGAAGTGCTGGGTTTTGTTCTGCTTTTAAGTTGCCCCCCCCAGCTTATTTCCTATCCCTAGAGCATCCCAATCTGTGATACCCTCCTGTGTGAAACCGCCTGGGATAGCTGGCATACCCACTATGCAAGCAATTCCACCCCTGATTTTGGTCCGCTTTACAGGAGCATCTCTTTGCGATGCCCCTGTTTGTGAAAGAACCCCCCTAGTTTGGCCGTTAACTCAAACTGGTGATCCCACTGTGCATTCACCAGTTCCAGGAAAATAATGAACAAAGGGGAGACGGGGTCACACACTGGGGTGTCCAAAATCAGGTGAATCTAGATTCGTTTAGACACCGAGGTCAGGTTTAGAGGGGTTTGGTACGCTTCAAAGTAGACCAAAACCAGATCCTTAGGGGGCATCCAGATTTGGGACATCCTTCAGTGATGTGACGTGAATCTTCACCACAAAGGGGCCCACTGACACCATGCCGCCCAAGGGCCCACATAAACTTGGAGCTGGCCCTGACTGCCAGTATCTGACTGTTCCACAATTTCACTAAATTGGATAAGCCATATTGACTAATGTCCTGCATGTCACACAATTACAGAAACATAAGTGTATAGTTTTATGGACAAATATAATACTTGTCTGTAACATATCTGACAGACAGAATAGATGCTGCATTACAGTATCTATTTGTAGATCAGTTAAAATCATTATTTATAAATATGTTTAATGAAAATAGACTTAGATTTTAATATTGATATTCCCAAAGCCCAAAAAACATGTGAAGTGACATGCTGTGTAAAATGCTCATGCCCCCCACCCCCTGCCCAGATCACTTCAGCATGCAAACCCATGACTGCAAAAGTCAATGCGTCTTCACAACACCCGGTTAGTTTAATAAGATTGAGTATTTACGCAAAGTTTGATATTTTTAGCGTCCAACACCTAGGTAACAAAAACACAATTTACAGAAAATGTGAAAGAAACAATTTCATTTGATGTTCAAATTAATTGGGCAGAGCAGGGCAATAAGAGAGACATAAAACACATTAGGTAAAACAAGCAGGTGAATGATTCACTACACATGTGAAATGAAAATACAGCAAAACAGTATATTAGAAGCACACCATTAATGTTGCTCGGACATGGTTCTGTTCAGTTCAGATTTGTTTGGCCAAATCTGTATATTTAGGATAGTACAGATGTGTTTTAGTCCTCTGGATTTCTTACCAAAATGTGTAATCTTAGTAATAAGGAATAAAAGCAGAAGGTTGAACTGACTAGATGTCCCACTTTTGTTTGGAAAGTCCCACTTTTGAGGCCCACCATCTATCTGAAAAACCCTGGGAACACCTAAATGTCCCACTTTGCTGACACTATGGGAAAGACTGTCCCATGAATTGCAGGATGTCTGGGTGGCTGAATGGTGGTAGTGGAATGCATGGATTGGCTGAGCACTAGCTCAATAACCAACATCTTTTATGAACCAAAGATTCCATGAGCATGTGACAGGAGGTGGAGCTAAACTTACTTATATGCTTACATGAGTAGCATAGAGCGCAGTGGATCTTTGTTTGACAAAAGCCTGTAAATAAGCCACACCCTTGAATCACCCTAACCACACCCATCACCCACAAACTGCTTTAAGTTGTCCCAATTTGAGGCCCCCAAAAGAAGGTCAGTTTATAGAAGGGGATATTTGTCAGGCATGAGGATGTTGTGCAAGCTCCAGCCACTGATTTATATTAAACATCAAAGATTTCATGGGGCAACGACTTTTGAGGTTCTAAGTACCCAAGTTGGAGCTGATATCATTGTTTACCATTATGGGCAAGTACAGATTGTAAATGCTACTTTTGACTAGGCGGGGTTGATATGGTATCTGCTGGTGGTGGTAAGCAGCAGACTGTGGAAAAAATCAACATGGGAATTTACTAGCCCTATCCAGACCATGACCAGCCCATGAGCCGGAATTCCCCTGTTTCCAATATTGAGTGTGCTCATCAACTTAGGCCCTTATTCATCAAGTGATAGCGCCAGGTAGTGTCTCACTAGCGCCAGGTATCGCCAGCTAACAGCGGCTACCGACTACAGAACGCCAGGCTGCGAGCACAATCACGCATTTATCACGCTAAATGAGGCTAGTGCCGGCGAAAGCATCAGCTAGCGCGGGATTCATCATGTAGCCGACTGCAACGAACAGCGCCGCTGCTAATCCCATCACAGCGCCAGGTATGACCTCTCGCTACCTGGCGCTCTCCAATGCATTTCAATGGAGCAATCTTTAAATATTCATAAATAATTTATATTAATGTTTTTTATTTTTTTTTAAATGTCAAAAATTCGGTGACCACTTCTGCAATGTTATATATTTTTTTAAAGGTAGAAAAAAAAGAAATTGTGCAGAATTGATATTACAGGTCTGAAATTAATGTATTCATATTACAAAATGTTTATAAATACTTGTTTATTTTTTTTTTTCAAAAAATAAGGTTGTTTGGGGGTTAAAAAACTACTTTTAACCCATCGCCGCCAGCGCACTGGGGTTTAAACAAGCATTTCACAGCGCGAGAAATTTTTCAGCGTGATTTGTTAATGAATATGCTGGGAGCCGTTCGCTATGGCCATTCGCTGTCATGCGCTCCCATACAGCGCGGAACCTGTCAAACAGCGACTCCTAACCCCGTATTCAACATTACCGCACACCGACTGAATCGCTGTCAACTACCGAACAACGGCCAAGCACAGCGAATACTAGCCGGCGCTGTGAAAATAACGCTACTGCCGCTCATCTGTCGCTACCTGGCGCTATTAATAAATCGGCCTCCCGACTATAGTATTGCATACTGAAATACATACTGAGTACTGAAGCAGGGGCCTGGGTGGATATGACCCCTGTCATGCCCAAGGCCTGATTATATCTTGGTATAATATATATGTGTGTGTGTATATATGTATACAGACTGAGTGTCTGTGAATTTCAATTTAATTAAGAGGTCTGTTTGTGACCAGCAGAATGTGTTGTCTGTGCACCATCATAAAACTCCCCCCCTTCATGCACACACAGTTTTATGGGGGAAGTCAAATGTCTTTGAAGGAGCAGTATGTTGTCTCAGATAAGGAGACTTGGGAGAGGAATGCCCCTCCCTTAGGAATTCCAGGGAGATGGGGGATGTCATGTAAAATGTTTCCCTCCAAAATTAGCTAAATAAATGCTAAGGGGACACATGCTTTTGAACATAACCTAAGAAGGAACCTGGGACATAACATCGGTCCCAAGCAACGAGCAACCACGGGAAACTCCAACAAAAAGGACTGCATAAGGACTATTTTTGAACTGTTATTTGCTGTATACTCTTTCTGTATTTTTGTATGTCATTTTATTGTTGTAAATTACATCCAGCACTGTGATACCTTTTTATCAGATTAAATGTTTAATTAATCAGCTCTAGCCTTTGATCTCTAAATATATGAGCTCACCTTCCTGAAGGAAGCTCTGGTGAAACACGTTTATTAGGGTTACATGATGACTTGCTGGGACTAGTAGTGCATACCCAGGGGTCTGGTGGCATTTAACCCTTGTACCATCACACTCTCTCTAGCGTATTGGCTGGGCTGATAGAGTGTGATCGTGACAACTGGTGGCAGCATCGGGACATATTTAGAGATTTTTAGTGCTTGCTGGATATTACCCTAAAATCCTAGCACTAAAAGAAATTGCATACATCTCATTGTGTGTAAATTCCAAAGACAGAGCTCAGTGCTGATCTAAGAGACATACCAAAGATAGTGCAAGACAGTTCTGTCCTTCCCATCTATTGTTTTCTCCCTCTGCTTCATATCGGGGATATGGAGACTTATCGCAAGCAGTCCAAGCCCGCACTTGAGCTAATGTGCCAAGAAAAGGAGATCCCTACAGCGGGAAAGAACAAGGAACAGCTTATTGCCGATCTTGTGGAATATGATGCCCGTGCAGCAGAGCTGAGTGATGTGAGGCTAAGTCCTACAGCGGGGAATGAGGGACACCACATTACTCCCCATCAGGACAGTACTCCACATGGAGCCTTGGACTCTTATATGCGGACTGCTTTACAACACCTTGGAGATGCGGATGCTAATATTAAACTCCAGTTGCTTCTCTAGTACCAAACCGCAGAAAGAGAGGCCCAGGCAGCAGAAAGAGAGGTCCAGCGCAGACATGAACTGGAGGTCCTGAGGCTGAGAGGGGACACTTTATCCGCACGCAGTGATGTGCAGGGTGAAGGTGACCACAAACCCCGCTTGGAACATTTCCCCATGATGGAGAAAGATGGTGATTTGGACATATTCCTGAGAGGATTTGAAAAGGTTTGCCGGCAGTTTCATCTTCCTAAAGAGCAGTGGGGACGATACCTAACCCCACGGCTGCGAGGAAAAGCACTGGACGTGTTTGCTTCTCTTCCCTCTGAAAGAGACCAGGACTATGAGGCAATAAAATCTGCCCTGCTAAAAAGTGCTAATCTGACTCCAGAGACCTATCGGAAGAAGTTTAGGACTTTACAACAAAGCACCACAGAAAGTTGCACTGAACATGCAGGTCAGCTGAGGACTGCATTCAGGCAATGGACTGGGGGCCTACAAGTCACCACTTATGAGGCCCTGGAGGACTTGATGGTCCTTGATCAGTTCCTTCAAACAAGGAGCTGTGAAGTCAGAGAGTGGATTTTGGACTGCAAGCCCAAGACAGTCGCAGAAGCAGCAGAACTAGGAGATGACTTTGTTAATAACCATGCACCAACAGCGAAGCGTGGTTCTGCACAAGCTGGATCAAGTACCTGGAAGGGAGCTGCACACCCACAGAGTGCCAGTAGGCCAACTGGGAGATTCCTGCCGTCCCCACCAAAAGCAACAGGAACCACATCGGTTCGGGGGGACACCCGCCGATGTTACAGATGCAACAAGATTGGGCACCTGAGTGCCACTTGCCCCAACAAAAAGAATTCTTCACCAGCAGTCGAAGGACACCCAGCCATTATTCTGGTGTCTGGAACAGTGGAGAAAAGAGCGGATAACCTGCAGAGCGTAACTGTGGGTGACCGGGTGACCGTGGGTCTACGTCAGTGGTCCCCAACCCTGTCCTCAAGGCCCACAAACAGGCCAGGTTTTGCAGATCTCCACAAAGATGCACAGGTGGAGTAATTAGTGCAGCTGCAGAGCAATAGAGCTGGCAATTTGGAGATCCAAAAAACATGACATGTTGGTGGGCCTTGAGGACAGGGTTGAGGACCACTGGTCAACGTGATTCGGGGGCCTCCTTTACCTTAGTGTGGCCTGAAGTGGTGGATACCGAGTACATTATCCCTGGGAAAACCATGGCTTTAAAAGGGATTGGAGGTGTGCGACCTGCTGTGCCCATGGCCCGTGTGTACCTGGATTAGGGTACAGGCAAAGGTTTGCGGGAGGTGGGGGTCTCTGAGGACATCCCTGTCAGTGTTCTTCTGGGGAATGATTTGGGTCGTATGCTCTGCCATTATGCTCCAGAGGACACTGCCTGCACACCACAGGGGCTAGGAGACAGCCCTGATCGTTCTGAGGTACTTTGGGGGACACTGTGAAATGTGATAACTGGGAGGGAGTACAGGGGGCTGATAAATGTTTACCTGTGACTGAACCAGTTATGTCTTCCAAAGGTGGAGTGGGGTGTATTGTAAAGTGTAATGCTAATGAATTGCTTGTGTCAAAACCTAGCAGAGATGGTCTAGGGGGAGGGGTTGGTGTGCCCCTGGTGACATCTAAGGATGAGGGACCAGCAGTGAGTGATGTGTCCCCATCCTGTAAGCCTGAGATGGCTGAGGAGAAAGGGGAAGGAAGGAGTGATGTGCATTTGTATGATGCCGGTAACATCGTTATGTCCAGGACTGAGGGGGAGGAAGGTATCATGATACAAGCACTTTAATTTTCTGATTTAGATTAAAACATAAAGAATTAATCTATGATTTGGGAAACAAGTTAGTTAGTTAATTCCAGCTCACAGTAAATGCCCGAGTTTTATGATGATGAGTCACATTTGCATACATTTTGTTTGAACAACTGTAGTAGTTACAATAATTACCATATGGGAACGTTGCAGGCAGCAAGATCAAGAGGTTCGTTGATAAGCAAACACACAGGATGTATCACTGGGAAGTAAATCAGCAAACGCTTGTATCCATCAATTTAAACCGGGACAGTTGCCAGATAATTAAAAATGGTTATTTATCATTAAACATTTAAAGCAGGAATGTTTTACCATGAGATGGTTATCTGCTGTACGCCATAAAATGATTTGCTTTTAACTCTAATGCTGAATCAACAAAATGCTTACAGGGTTTTATGCCAAATGACAATGCACAGTCTTTATGACCAGAATGCAAAAATAAACCCTTAAAGGACAAGTTTGTTTAATTTTACCACCCTAAGTAGAAAAATAAACCTAGGAAAAAGATCTGAAGCTCCTAAAGCTACCACCATTAATAGTGTTATGCATAGTAGTAGCATTGCTGGTTGGATATGGTTTATATTTAAATCCAACCACAATTTCACCGATTTGACTCAGTTTTTCAGCATTCTGACTGATCAGAGTTCTTAAAGATGACAAAATCCCATTAATTACATGCAAACACATTGCTTTTATGCTGCCATTCAGTAAGTTGTGCATAATAACTGCACTGAAGAAAATAGGCTTTGCATAGCTGTGTTTTGCTGTGCCTTACTATGCCTGCTAAGAACCATATATATTGAAGTTCAAGGTGTGGCACAGTCAGACACAGCCACGCTCATACGGTAGTGTTATGGCATACAGCTCACCTGTCGGCTGATCCTCTAAGAGGCTGATTTATTAATAGCGACATGTAGCGACAGTTGAGCGACTGTAGCGGTATTTTCACAGCGCCCGCTAGTAGTCGCTGTGCTTGGCCGTTGTTCGGTTGTTGACAGCGACTCAGTCGGTGTGGCGTAATGTTGAATACAACGTTACGAGTCGCTATTTGACAGGTTCCGCGATGTATGGGTGCGCATGATAGCGACTGGTCAGAGCGACCGGCTTCCACCATATTCATCAAAAAATCACGCTAAAACAATTCAAGCGCTGTGAAACGCATGTTTAAACCCCAGAGCGCTGGAGGCGATGGGTTAAAAGTAGTTTTTTAACCCCCAAACCACCATATTTTTGGAAACCAAAAAAATAAAGTTTTTTAAATAATTTAGTAATATGAATACATTAATATCAGACCTGTAATATCAATTCTGTACAATTTTTTTTTTTTATTTTTTTTCCCTAAAATGGCAGAAGTGGTCACAGAATTTTTCACATAAAAAAAAAAAAACATTAATAACAATGAATTATTAATATTTAAAGATTGTTCCATTGAAATGCATTGGAGCGCGACAGGTAGCGAGAGGTCATACCTGTCGTTGTTCAAGGTCGGACGCTGGCGCTGTGGGCTGAGGCTGGAATAATGATGAGTGAGTGGCTTTGTGGCGCTATCTCAGTCACTAAGCAGGATCGGCTTGATAAATGTGTGATTGTGGTGGGGAGCCGGCGTTCTCGTGGCGGTGCCCATCATTACCGCCCGCTCACCAGTCGCTACCTGGCGCTATTCCTTCATAAATAAGGGCCTAAGTCTCCTACTCCTGGTATTGAAGGTCACCTCCAGTGCCCCTCAGCCTTCTGCCTCTGGCATTCTAGCCAATGCTAGTGGCCCATCAGCTGGTTGAAGGGGGGATAATTATAAGCCCTTGCAAGGAACTAGACCAACGTATTGTTTAGTGTGCATGCCTAAAATTTTTGCTTCTTGTAACTCTGTGCTAAGCCTGTTGCCAACCTGCCATATCCAACCATGTCTCTGGGCCAAACCCTGTTGCCCACTCTGCCATGTGTGACCCCATATTTGTGCCAAGCATGTTGCCTACCATCTGTTAGATCTGTTACACATACTACTAACTGGACAGGTTCAACTAAAACAGTGTTTAACACTTTAACTGCCAGCCTACCTTGAGATTTTGTGACCCTCTATTGCCAGATATTTTATAACGTGTGATTTTTTATGGAATTTCCAAGGAATTCCAAGGAAGATTATATATTGTTTTTTTCAGCAGTGCCTGAACATCTTGTTTGACATTTTGTAGTGTATTCTCGATAATTTTGGGTAAAATATGTGCTAAAAAATAAAAAAATCTAATTTTTACAATTTGTAGTGTTTTTTTGTAATAATAATAATTCAATAATGTCATATTGCATGTAAGAGCCTCATTCCTCCCGGTTACAATGGTACCACATATGTATTGGTAGACACCCTTTCCTGCCCAGGAGACTCTCCAAACTGAAATAGTACTTTAGGATATTTTCAGATACAATACATCCGCTATGTGCACCTTGCAGTTTTTCAAGAAAAACAATCCTTTACATTTGAAATCCCCCCCCCACCCACCCCCCCAAAAAAACTCTATATTCTCTGGATGTACACACCTAAAAAAAAAAACAATATGCAAACAAGAAAAAACAAGTTTAAACTGAAAAAGCAAGGTCCTCCATACATAACAATACCCAACATACATAGGTATTGTCAAGGGAAGAGCTGTTCACACACCCAAAGTAAGGCATGCACATAAGGATAATTTAACTTAAAAGTTTCAGCTATGCAGACAAAGTGCGCACATTGCACTTTTTCAACCAAAACAACCCTTTACATTTGAAATGAAAAAAAAAACATTTTCCTAAAATATCAATATGCAAACAAGAAAAAACAAGCTAAATCTGAAAGCACAAAGTCCCCAAACAGATCAATACCCAACATGCATAGCTACATTTAACCTTTTTAACTTAGGCCCTTATTCATGAAAGGATAGCGTCAGGTAGTGGCTGGTTAATGAGAGGTAGCGACAGGTAGCGACTGGTGAACGCCAGACACGGCCCGCAATTACACATTTATCAAGCAGAATCTGTTTAGTGTCTGGGATAGCGCCATGTAGCGTCTGATTCATCATTTTCACAGCCTCAGTGAACAGCGCCAGCGTTCAGCCTTGCACAGCGCCAGGTATGACCTCTCGCTACCTGTCGCTCTCCCATACATTTCAATGGACGAACCTTTTCTTTTCTTTAAACGGGGTATTTGTTTTTTAGCTTTTTTTTCCCAAAAATCACAAATAATTCTGTGACCTCTTCTGGCATTGAAAAAGCAGTTTTTCACATTTTTCTTTATTTTTATATATTTCTTCAGAAATGACATTACAGGTCTGCCATTAAAGTGTTCATGTTACAATGTTGTTACAATGTAATTCCATATGTTTTCGCTTTGTTACTAGTGGATAGATGCTTGAAAACAGACTTTAAACACACCACCTCCTGCGCTCTGGGCTTCAAACAAGCATTTTTCAACGCCAGAGATTTGTGAGGCTGTTTTTTTGCTGAATATGGTGTGAGTCGGTCGCTATGAGCAGTCGCTAACATGCGCTCCTATACAGCGCTGTACTGGTCAAATAGCGACACCTCACAATGTATTTAACATTACTGCACAGCGACTATGAACTAGCGACCCACGGCTGAGCACAGTGACTACTAGCGGGCGCTCTGAAAATGCCTGCTACAGACGCTCATCTGTCGCTACCTGCCACTTATGATGAATCAGCCTGCCCGTAATCTTTTTTAAAAATGTAAAAAAAAATACAAAAAAGTTTTTTTTTTTCATTTGATCTCATTTATTTAAAACAGACAGAAGAAGGCATTTTTTTATTTTTTAAATACTTACCTCTGATCCACCCACTAACACTCTGTCCCTCACCAATCACTTTTGCTTCTGCTCTCCTGCTGCTGGAAGCCTTTTATACCTGCTGAGTGATGGGACATAAACGGCTAATTTAAAAAAAATTACATAAGATCCCCACTTCCCAGCATAACCAGCCCAGGCACCAGCTGTGGGGACTTGTAGACCAGGGCATGGAGGCTGGCCCACACAGCCTAAATGGCCCCCAGGCTCTTCTATCCCCCCTCTTGGGCTTTGGGGAGACAGGTAATTGAAGCCCAGGGGTTAATGGCAAGTCACTCGCTAGCTGCAGGTGACTTGCCAGCCCCCCCAAGCCTATGAACTGGTATAGGGGTCTCATGGATCCCTTACCAGTTCACAAAGGGTTAAATGTCAAAACCCTGTTTCAGGCCCTCTCCTGAAGATTGAAGAGCCCGGGGAGGGGTTCGGAGGCCCCCCCGGGGGAAGAAAAGACCAGGCAGGAGGAATTGCTTGCTGAGATAAGTAAATGTCATTTGTTTCTTTCTTGTTTTTAACAGAGATGTCAGTGGAAGTGAAAGTGGGGGGTTGTTTTGGGTCCTCTCCTGAAGCCGGAAGAGCCACAGGGCCCCCAGAGTGAAGAAAAGATCCGGCCAGGTCGATTGAGGGGTCAGGTGATTTTTTTTTTTTGCTGCTAGCAGGGGAGAAATGCCATGCCCCTGAGTTACACGTGCTTGGTGATTACTGGTTGGAGACGCAACCAGTGAAATGTATGGGTTTGGCATTTACAGGGTTAAATGTGTGAAGAGAAAATTCTGGACACATGCAGGTGCATCTGAATACATTTTTTATTACTATTTACTATTTCAGTAATTCAATTCATAAATTGAAACACAAGTGATCTATTGATGTGTTTATTTCTTTAAATGTTGCTGGTAGAGATGAGCGAACTTTTGAAAAGTTTGATTCGGCCGATTCGCCGAATTTCACAAAGAAATTCGGGTTTGGCCAAATCAAACTTTTACGAAGTTCCCCATCAAAAATGCCGGCATGGTGAGAGCGGGCCGTAAAGACGGCCGGCCTGCTCCCACCATGCCGGTATTTTAAAAAAAAAAAAAAAAAAAAAAACATTTTTGCCGGCATGGTGGGAGCGGGCCGGCCGGTTCCGCGCTGTCAGCGGAACCGGCCGGCCCGCTCCCACCATGCCGGCATTTAAAAAAAAAGCAAACACTTACCTGCAGGTCCGGAGCGTGGAGGCCGGCGCCGCTCTCAGCTGTCATCTGAGGGCGCGTCATCAGAGGGCGCCTATCATGAAAAAAGGACCCAGTAATATAAATCCATATTAATATGTTGGATGGCAAGTGGAGGGGGTCACTTACACATCCAGCATCAGGAACTATCCAGCCAGACTTGTTTTTTTTTTTTTTTTTTTTAATGGAAGAAAAAGGAATTCATGGGTGACAGGCTCTGTCACCTCTCATAGACTAAACCTATAAACCCTTGATTTTATACCTACCAGGAGAAGAAAACCACTAGCTTGGAGGGAGTTTTATTCAGTTCCGATGTAAAAGTGACTCCTCCTCTCATTAGCCAAGGTGTTTATATGGATTTTTAAAATTACACATACATACATACATACGATAGTGCTCCTTTAAGCTCTTCTGCATTGTTGGGCCTGATGTCTCTTAGCTTTGTCTTGATAATACCCCATATATTCTCTATGGGGTTTAGGTCAGACTAGTTTTCTGGCCAATCAAGCACAGAGATGCCATGGTTAGTAAACCAGGTCTTGGTACTTTTTACAGTGTGGGTAGGGGCCAAATAATGTCAGAAAATGAAATCAGCATCTCCACAAAGCTGTGGGAAGTATGTAAAGCAGATGACATAGCTCCCCAAACTATCACTATCACTATGGAAACTTCACACTGGACCTGTTCCTCTTCACTCTTCTTCTGGATCCTTGATTTTCAAATGAAATGCAAAATATGACCAATGAGCAACAGTCCAGTACCTTTTCTCCTTAGCCCAGGTAAAATGCTTCTGATGTTGATTTTGGTTCAGGGGTGTCTTGACCCAAGGAATATGTCAGTTACATCCATCTTTGGCCCACATGGACTGTGGAGGCAAGAGTTAACTTGAGCCATTTTGCTCATTGGCCACAAGAGCCCACTGTAGTGACCTCCAGGAGGTGTCATGCCCTCATCACGTCTAGCAAGCAGCACAGTGCTGAGAATGTAATTACCTACAGTGACAGTGTTGAAGTGACAATTTTGTGGACTTTCATACAGATATCAAATCAGCTAGTCCCAGAGGATACAAGTCTCCCCCACTTACCTGTCAGCTACACCTACTCTGCTCATTGTTCTCCTGCAGCACCGCCATGAATAGCCGGGCCAGCGTGTGGGCATGGCCTGTGTAAGGGAGGCTCTCATTGAGATTTATCAGAGCCTCCATACATGAGAACTTCCATGTACAGAAGTGTCCATTATTTTCATTTTCATTCATGGGAATTTGAGTACACAGGCAACACCCACCAGCCCCACACCACTGATCGCTGGGGGAGACCAGTCAGTGGTATGGAAATGGCTGACAGGCAAGTAGGGAATCTGATTTGAGCTCTGTAGGAAAGTCCATAAAAGTTAAACATTCGCTTTAGATTTCAATAGATTTTTATTACATTAATAATGAAAGTATGGCATAAGCTGAAAAACAACTGAAAAAACAGTGTTGGTCTAATCAAATTACAAATTATGGACTTTAAGCCTCTTAATTAAAAGTCAAGTATAACAATTTAAAATCCCAGTGAACTGCTTTTCTAATAAATTGCTTCTAGGCAAATAGCATTGCGTTCTATGGAAGTGAAACTCCTTGTTGCAGCTAAAAGGCGACTAAATGAGCAATGGGATTTCACCTGTGTAAGTATGCTAAGGGAAAAATTGTTTAGTAAATTTGTCTAGAAGAAGAGTTGTATATGATACCTTTTGCCTATGTTGCTTGCTACTTTTTGTGAGTATTTAGTTTGTTATCTAGCACAATATCACCTTCTGTTTTTTCATGTTTAGCATGGTTGATATTGGGTGAAATTCATTAAAGTGATTGACCACCCAACTAAAAAAAACAAAAGGGCACTCACGTTTTGTTCCCCCGCAGCTGATCGTTCAACTCACCTGATGAGCAACTCATGTGATTGCTGAAACGTAGCCTGCGCTAGTCATGTCGGTACTTCATTTACCAGCCCTTCCATGTTGGGATTGTGCCACTCCTTTACATTCAATGCAATGATTATATATAGTGCAAAAAGTTAGGGTGAGAACATGATGTTCATTAATACCATCAAAGTACAGGTTAAAATTACCCAAAAACTAATAAGAATTTAAACAGTAAATATTTAAGCAATTTTAAACATGTGAAATCAAACCTTATGTTTGCTTGGTCCATCTAGGATGCACTTTTCTAGCAAGGAGAAGAAAGGATGAGGGAAGGAAGAAGAGAAGGAAAGTGGGAAGATTTTTGGCATAATAATTGCATCAGAAACATATTGTTGTTCTGAACATAATTGATACAATGAGGACCAAACACTCTGAAGAAAATGCCAGTTTAACCAATAATATTGAGGTATGTCTAACATACATAACTGGTAATGCTATGTGTGTGCAATCATACAATGGCCATCTATGTCTACTTAAACCGGACCAACACCTGTTATTACATTAACGGGTGTTGGTCCGGCTCTTCGCCGCTAGAAAGAAGCTCGAGGGGGCATCCAGAACGCTGGAGCCCCCTCGCACCTAAATTCACAGGACACGTAGAATACTCACCCTTCTTACGAGCCAGCACCAGAAAGAAGTCCCGTGATTAGCCGCCGGACGGTCACATGGGCTGTAGTCGCGTTCTCTGTGCCGGCCGCCGGCAAGACCCACCCACGTGACCGGCTGGTGGCCAATCGCGGAACTCTCCCGGCGCTGGCTCGTTAGAAAGGTGAGTATTCTACGTATCCTGTGCATTTAGGTGCGAGGGGGTTTCAAAGTTCTGGATCCCCCCTGGAGCTTCTTTCTAGTCGGGTCCGGTTTAAGTGCATGATTGTCTGTGCGCCTATAGTTCAGTCTTCTGAATAGCTTCTATGCATTTACATATAAATGCCACCCTGGACTATAGCTCTCACAAGGATTACACCTAAAGTGAATGGAAAAGCCCTGTTTTCTTTGAAATTACGGAGATTTAGTATGCAGTAGTAACTTGTATCTAGTTCCTGCTAGTTCCAGAACACTGCGGCCATTTGACCGTTGATCAGCAGAGAAATTAATTCCCAAATAAGACTCCCATGTAAGGATAAAATATGGAGTAAAGTGTTCAGAAGACTGGTTTAACTGAGCATACATACTGGATAAAACATGATGTAGGGGGGCCTAATTTAAGCTTGCTAAATCCATGGATCTGATCAAGGTCCTTGTGTTCAAGTCCTGGGAAATTGGGATTATTCATAAATAAAGTCAAAGAAGATTGCAAGATAAAATTGGGGGGTAAACTTAGCTCAGCACCAATCTGACTATACAAGTTATTCTGAATTGAGAAAATCTGTTGAATGAGAAACTGCAAGTCCTCCTGCCCATTTGTTACAGTACTGCTGGCAATGTGATGCTTCCTTTAATTTTTGAAGGAAGGAAATTAGTTTTCCTTGATGTATGCAAATATATAATATATATATAATATATTGGTATGTATATAGATTGTTGGATGGCACTGAGTAAGACATTATTTTTCTGACAAGAATATATAATGAACACATTTGCATTAGCATTATAGTAAATTACATGGTAATGCTTCTTCAGATCCTCAAATGCTTCCTTTTTATACAGCATACATGGAAATGGTCTTATTCAGTGCTCTAGCAATTATTCTTCTATGTTATTTGCTGCCTTTATCTTCTATTCCCCTTTTGTAGTTTCTTTTCTTAATGTGATTTTACCATATTTGTATCCTCTATGAAATTATGATTTGGTTAATGGCTCTATTAACATGGCAATTTACTACAGTGATATGTGTCAAGATAATAGGGGTTATTTTCAAACTTCTAAACTGAGATATCTAACTCATTTAAAAAAAAAAAAATTGACCTCCCTCCTGTAGAGCTGCCCTATCACAGGTGCATGGGATCTTTCATTTTATTATGTGTTGAGAAATAAATGCCTTCATTGCCTTTCAGAACCCTCAGCTGCTCCAAAAAAACAGCTATAATTTGGATAACCCCCATTGTCTTTGAGCAAGTAGATGTATGTCATTAGCTTTTTGTGTTATGTGCTATATGTGTAGAATGGGTGGCCTTACATAACAACCCTCTTTTCCACCACAGTCTATGCTTTCTGGTTAGTTTGTTGCAATGTCCAGCAATGACATCTGCACACAGCATAAGGCTGTATGCCAACCATCAGGGAGCACACTTACAAATACAACAAACTAAATAGAAGTTTATTTTTTTAGGGGAACTGATGGCCATTGCATGCTAGTGCACAAATAGGAAGTTTTCCTCCACATTTAAACCGTGCAGTGAGTATACACATGCATATGTGCCTGGAGAGCAGTTGGGGGGTTAGGTGCCTTACTCAAGAGCACTTGAGTCATGTTCCATGGCAGGGATTACAACCTGCAACTCTCAGGTTGCACGACGATGACTGCCCCTAGGCCAGGTCTAGACATGACTGTCTAGGCCAGGCCGGAGAGGGAGTGCTTCTTGATATAATTTAGCACTGCTCTGTACTGGTCATATAGCGACTCCTCACAAAGTATTCATTATTGCTGCACAGCAACTGAGTCGCTATGAGCTAGCAACCCACAGCCGAGCACAGCGACTACTAGCGGGCGCTCTGAAATGCCTGCTACAGACGCTCATCTGGCACTACCTGATGTTATAACATTGTAATTCCATATGTTTTCACTTTGTTACTAGTGGATACATTTTAATCATACAGCCTTCGTCGCTCTTGCCTTCAGAGAAGCATTTTTGAGCGTGGAGGTGTGAGAGGCTGTTTTTTTGATGAATATGTTGTTAGTCGGACGCACTCACCAGTCGCTAACATGCGCTCCCATACAGAGCTGTACTGGCCATATAGCGACTCCTCACAATGTATTCATCACTGCTATGAACTAGCAACCCACGGCCGAGCACAGCGACTACTAGCAGGCGCTCTGAAATGCCTGCTACAGACGCTCATCTGTCGCTACCTGGCGTTAGTGATGAATCAGCCTGTCCGTCCTAAAGCTGTATTTTTAGCCGACACATGTGCCCATGAATTTTGACAGTGGAAGGACATAGACTGGCAGTGGATAAAGTGTGGTATATAGGTGGGCTATGAATCATTAGGAGATTAGGTACATTCTTTATCACTCTTTATATCTCTTTCCCATCTCATTTGTTTGCAACTCTGTGTTATAAAAGAAACGATTTTATTAAAGTGGACCAACACCCAGGGGGGATCGACCCGGGAATCCTGCGGGGCATCCAGCATCGGGATGTCCTGCTGTGTGAAACCCCCAGGACGCCCCATTCACCTTACATGCTTCCCGATCCAACGGCACATGCGCGGGCCGCGGCCGCATCTCGCGTTTCTCTCTAGCAGGGAAGGTGCCTGTTAGAGGGAAGCGCGAGATGCAGCCGCCAGCGTGCACGGAGCCGCTAAGCTATGACGGCGCTTAGACGCGCATAGCTCAGTGGCTCAGAGCGCGCTGATTGGACGAGCGGCCACGCATGCACCATGGGAGCGGGGTGAGGTGAATTTTATTCCAAGATCTGGGGGGTTTCACATAGCGGGGAACCCCCGGGAAGTGGACCAAAACCCAGGATATTCAAAATCCTGGGTGTTTGTCCACTTTAAGCTGCAGTTAGTTTACCTTAGCAACATACGGAGCAGAAACTTCCTGACTCATCTGATTAGCTGAGGCAGAAAAAAATGCTCCAAACTCCTAAGCTCTCAGGTTTAACCCCTCCTACTGTAATTCAGCCTCTTCAGAGATGAGGTGATCACAGTCTTGTTTATCAAGGGTTACCAAAGGGTTACTGGCAGCGTTTTCACCTGGGGAGGGTTGTCTCATTACTGCTGCCTTTTTACAAGTGTTGCTATGATAAGTAAATCACAGGTCTGGAGGCACAATCCTAAAACACATGTTTATTTTATATTGCAAAAGAGGAAGATAATAAGGCAGAACACCAAAAACCTGGTGCATCAGCATGTAGCTATGAACAGAAATAAGTCATCAGTTAATTATCTGCCTTTGCCAGATTGTTGCAAAGTACATTCTTTGATTTGTTCAGATTGCTGTCGCTGCATATTGCAAGGAGGAAAATGTGGAAAAACTCTTGCCTTTGTTGTGGTTGGTCAGCCACCGTCTTAAAACAGATTTTGCTTTTATTTTTTCCAGCTAATGCTTTGAGCTGGAAAAGCAGCTTCTGCCGCCCAGCCTGGCAGGACTCAAGAAATAAGAAGCAGCCTTGATATGTTATCAGCTTTAGAGATTTAAAAACTGATTTGCAGCTGTAAAATCATCCAGCCATGACACCAAAAAATATTGTTAGAAACTGCAAGTCAAGACTTACCCTTTATGGAACAGGGTGTACAGGGGATCAGATATTACTCATGTCTGTATGTTACTGAAATAATGTTATTTCTTTAGCACTGTCAATTTTTACACGGGCTTAACAGGTAGGATAAGGGCTAGCAGTTTACTTTGAAGCTGATTCATCATTAGCGGCAGGTAGCGACAGATGAGCGTTTGTAGCAGGTATTTTCAGAGTGCCCGCTAGTAGTTGCAGTGCTCGGCCATGGGTCGCTACATTATAGCGACTCAGTCGCTGTTCAGTAATGTTGAATACCTTGTGAGGAGTCGCTATTTGACCAGTACAGCGCTGTATGGGAGCGCATGTTAGCCTCACAAATCTCTGGCGCTGAAAAATACTTGTTTGTAGCCCAGATCGCAGGAGGCGGTGTGTTTAAAGAGGCCGATTCATCAATAGCACCAGGTAGCGACAGATGAGCGACTGAAGTATGGCGCTAAGAGCGCCGCTAGCGTCATCCGCGGGCGGTAGCGATTCGCTATAGCAGGCCTCCTCAGTCGCTACCTGGCGTTGTTGCGAACAACGCCTACATTGCTGAATATGATGTTGGCCCTCAGCTTTGTAGGCGCTGTCAGTCAGTGTGACCACGCTATTCTACACAGCGCCTGTTAGCTTTGCTGTGTCCTGGCCATCCAGTACCTTCTGAATAAAACACATTGCCACATTTGTTAAAAATTTAAAGAGTTTTTATTTTGTGTTGAAAAGGAAATTAAATTCAACCAGATATTCGAATATAAATGCAAAATAAAACATAATTAAACACATAGCCACAATTTTTTTTTTTTTTATTTGTTAAATAAAAAGGAAATACAATTAAACCACCAATGAGAAAGAAAATGAAAATAAAAACAGAACAGCGAAAAATGGAAAATCGAAAAAGAAAAGAAAAACAGAAATGAGAAAGGAAAATAGAAAAAAAGAAAAACAGAAATGAGAAAGCAAAATAGAAAAAGAAAAACAGAAATGAGAAAGCAAAATAGAAAAAAGAAAAACAGAAATTAGAAAGCAAAATAGAAAAAAGAAAAACAGAAATGAGAAAGCCAAATATTAAAAAGAAAAACAGAAATGAGAAAGGAAAATAGAAAAAAGAAAAACAGAAATGAGAAAGCCAAATATTAAAAAGAAAAACAGAAATGAGAAAGGAAAATAGAAAAAAGAAAAACAGAAATTAGAAAGCAAAATAGAAAAAAGAAAAACAGAAATTAGAAAGCAAAATAGAAAAAAGAAAAACAGAAATGAGAAAGCCAAATATTAAAAAGAAAAACAGAAATGAGAAAGGAAAATAGAAAAAGAAAAGAAAAACAGAAATGAGAAAGGAAAATAGAAAAAAGAAAAACAGAAATGAGAAAGCAAAATAGTAAAAAGAAAAACAGAAATGAGAAAGGAAAATAGAAAAAGAAAAGAAAAACAGAAATGAGAAAGGAAAATAGAAAAAGAAAAGAAAAACAGAAATGAGAAATAAAAGGAAAATGGAAAAGGGAAATAAAAACATAAATCAGCCAGAAAAATATAATTACAATAGGAAGTAGAATGCCAAGGAAACGTTCACCAGAATTAAACACATAGCCACATGTATCTATATATAGTAGATTTTTTATTCAAATCTACCTAAAATTAAAAATGAACACAAGAGAAATGGTAAAGTAAAATTAAAACAGAAAGGAAAAAGCAAAGTAAAGTAAAATTAAGTTGGGAAAGTCCGAAATATTGATCACGGTGCCCGTGTTTGTGCCTGAAAAAATAAGAAAAGTGCAGTTAGTATAGATCTTTAAAGTAGTATAGTTGTAGCAAATACAAAAATGCATTACTTGATAACCAACATTGGCGTCTTACACCCCCCCTTTGAGTGGTTTGGGTCATCTTACACCCCCCTTAGAGTGGTTTTGGTCATCTTACACCCCCCTTAGAGTGTTTTGGGTCATCTTACACCCCCCTTAGAGTGGTTTGGGTCATCTTACACCCCCCTTAGAATGGTTTGGGTCATCTTACACCCCCCTTAGAGTGGTTTGGGTCATCTTACACCCCCCTTACAATGGTTTGGGTCATCTTACACCCCCCCTTAGAGTGGTTTGGGTCATCTTACACCCCCCCTTACAATGGTTTGGGTCATCTTACACCCCCCTTAGAGTGGTTTGGGTCATCTTACACCCCCCTTACAATGGTTTGGGTCATCTTACACCCCCCTTAGAATGGTTTGGGTCATCTTACACCCCCCTTAGAGTGGTTTGGGTCATCTTACACCCCCCTTAGAGTGGTTTGGGTCATCTTACACCCCCCCTTACAATGGTTTGGGTCATCTTACACCCCCCTTAGAGTGGTTTTGGTCATCTTACACCCCCCTTAGAGTGGTTTGGGTCATCTTACACCCCCCCTTACAATGGTTTGGGTCATCTTACACCCCCCTTAGAGTGGTTTTGGTCATCTTACACCCCCCTTACAATGGTTTGGGTCATCTTACACCCCCCTTAGAGTGGTTTGGGTCATCTTACACCCCCCCTTACAATGGTTTGGGTCATCTTACACCCCCCTTAGAGTGGTTTGGGTCATCTTACACCCCCCCTTACAATGGTTTGGGTCATCTTACACCCCCCTTAGAATGGTTTGGGTCATCTTACACCCCCCTTAGAGTGGTTTGGGTCATCTTACACCCCCCTTACAATGGTTTGGGTCATCTTACACCCCCCCTTAGAGTGGTTTGGGTCATCTTACACCCCCCCTTACAATGGTTTGGGTCATCTTACACCCCCCTTAGAGTGGTTTGGGTCATCTTACACCCCCCTTACAATGGTTTGGGTCATCTTACACCCCCCTTAGAATGGTTTGGGTCATCTTACACCCCCCTTAGAGTGGTTTGGGTCATCTTACACCCCCCTTAGAGTGGTTTGGGTCATCTTACACCCCCCCTTACAATGGTTTGGGTCATCTTACACCCCCCTTAGAGTGGTTTTGGTCATCTTACACCCCCCTTAGAGTGGTTTGGGTCATCTTACACCCCCCCTTACAATGGTTTGGGTCATCTTACACCCCCCTTAGAGTGGTTTTGGTCATCTTACACCCCCCTTACAATGGTTTGGGTCATCTTACACCCCCCTTAGAGTGGTTTGGGTCATCTTACACCCCCCCTTACAATGGTTTGGGTCATCTTACACCCCCCTTAGAGTGGTTTGGGTCATCTTACACCCCCCCTTACAATGGTTTGGGTCATCTTACACCCCCCTTAGAATGGTTTGGGTCATCTTACACCCCCCTTAGTGTGTTTTTTTGCACATTTTGATGGGAGGTCAAATACATTTAACCAGTAGTGCAGTACTTGCATTAGAGTGAAGGGTAGTTAGCTTACCGCAAAAAAAGAAGTGATCATCCTTTCCCTTAGCTCATCGCCAGTCTGGGTGTCCTCACTTCTTTCTGCGGGCAGGTTGGGGATTTCTGGCACCAGTGCTGTCTCCTCGGGGGCTTGGATTCGGTGACAAATGCAAATGTTGTGTAGCACACAGCAGGCAAGGATGATCTTGGAAACCTTCTGTGGGCTGTAGAGCATCTCTCCTCCTGGCCGTGCCAAACAGAGAAAGCGTGCTTTCAGCAGGCCGATGGTTCTTTCCACAATGCTTCTGGTCTTGCGATGCGCTGCATTGTAGCGTTCATGGGCAGAGGTCCGTGGGTTCCTGACCGGAGTCATGACCCACGTTCTCTGCCCATATCCCTTGTCCGCTGTAGAAAAAACACAAGGAGAGAGACAGCAATTAGTACTAGTACATGTTTTTTGGTGGTAGTTTGGTTAAAATTGGCTTACTAGGCCACATATTAGCAAAATACATTGACATGGTTAATTTATTACCCAGTAGCCAGCCAGCTGGCATTTCGTTGTTATCAAACTTCCGGCACAGGACTGTCCGCTGCAAGACGTAAGAATCGTGGCATGAGCCAGGGAACCCCGATCTCACCGCCCGCAGCCTCATGTCTGGGTCACAGACCACCATCACATTAATTGAATGGAATTGTTTCCGGTTTCTGTAGGACAGCTCCTGTGCACGGGGAGGGCGGAAAGGGATATGTGTACCATCAACGCACCCTAGCACATTCGGGATCCCTCCCATCAGATAGAAAGCATGTTTTATTTTGGCAACCTCTTCCTCATCCTCAGGAAACCTGATGTAAATTGGGATTAAATCACAAATTGCCAGAACTACCTGGATTAGTATGCGGCTCATAGTAGCCTGGCTTATCCCGCTGAGGAGGGCGGAGGTTGCCTGGAAGGTCCCTCGTGCCAAAATATTCAGAGTGGCACACAGGCGTACTATGCCTGGAATGGAATGAGTGCGTTTGGTGGATGGCTCGATTTTGGTCTTAATCTGATCATATAGGGACTGTAGTGCAGCACGATTCAGACGGAAGCGGCTCCTGATCTGCTCGTCACTTAAGTCCCATACTGAAAGGCGGATTGCAAAGGAGCGGGGTGCCCTAAGCCTCACAACACCCCGCTCCCTTTCCTCCTGCTCTTTCAGCATACACAAACATCCATCCACCCAGACACCATACATCACCCTCTTATCCATCACACACACTAAAGATATATACAAAAACAAAAATAAACAAAAAAAACCACTAACACACAACACACACACAAACAATCACACTCCACACACACCCGCTACAATGCAGCTCACCACAAAACCAGAACTATAGTGGTCCAAACCACCAGCCTGCTGAAAACCAGCTTTCTAAGTTAGGCACAACCAAGAGGGGAGTTGCTGCACAGCCCACAAAAGGCCCTAAAATCAAGCCTCACTTGCTGTATGCTACACAATATTTGCAGATGCCACCAAAACCAAGCTCCTAAAGAAACAGCACTGATGTCAGAAATCACCCAACAAGCCACAGAGAGTGAGGACAGAAACCAGACAGAGGCTCAAATGAGCTAAGGGAAGCGAGCACAGCAACACACCACAGCCTTTGCCACAGTGTAAGAATAGCAGAAGCTAGAACATTCCTTCCTTTTATACTTCATTTTCTAAAGTGACAGGTCCGCTTTGCCGCCTTTTGCGTCGCTCTGCAAAAATCAGGGGTGGACCAATGAAAGGGAAGCTGATGTTTTTTTAAATAGCCGTTAGGCTAACCACATGTCACAAGGGTTTGAGATACATCAGTCCATTGTTGGATTTGGGTGTGTGTTGTTTGTTTAATGAGGTCTGTAATGAGTTAATTGGCTAACACACATGCTTCTGTCAGTGCAGTGGAGGTGTGCCTAGAAGGAACTGGGCTGTATGTGTGAATCAATTAAGTGGGCTGCTTTTGGATTGGCTGTTAGAGCACATAAAACCTGCCCAAGCCTAAGAGATTGCGATGCCATTCTGTAGTCTGCATGCGTGCTTGTTGGGTGTGTATTTGTGTGTGTGTGCAGCTACAGGATGGAGCCAAATTCAGGACATCTGCCGGCCACAGCAGGCCCGAGTAGGAGTTTGGTGGGTGCTGTGCGCAGACCTCCCTTACGGAAAAGGGCACAGCCTGAAGGTGGGGCAGCACCCCAGGCTAAGCGCCCAGGTGCCAAGAGGGAGCCTGAATTTAATTTGGCTGAGAATAATCATCTTGTGCGCCTTACACTTGCTAAATGGGAGCTGATATTTGGCTCCCAAAGCAAGTCCATAGGCAAACAAGAAAGAAGCAAACTGTGGGATGCCATTGGTGTGGAGCTTAGTAGCACAGCTCAACACCCACGTAGTGGCCCATCCTGCAGGAAACGCTTCTACACTTTGCGAGGGGCCCTTATGAAAAAGATGAATCACGATCTTGATGTGGACAGTGGGTTCATCCAGGCTCCAAAGAGTACCTACAGGCCATATGAGGAGATGCTGAAGGCCAAAATCCCACTGGCTCGGCTGCAGGGTGTGGATCCTGGGGATGACACCACCGGTTGGACTGAAGGTACATATTTTCTGGCTTTTAGAATAACCTAATGTTAATGTATGTGATTTGCATTTTTACATTCTGAACAACTAACAGTAGGACCTGTGAAGTATTACATTACAGCTCAAACATTTGTAACTTTTCTGTCTGTTGCTTTATGCATAGGTGCACATGCTGTTGTCCGGGATGTGCCTCAGGACACCCAAGCTCCTGCCCTTCCAGCAACCTCAAGGCTACCCCAGTCTGCCATTGAAGGTATTTACCCATAATTTGGTTGCTGGTTGTTTTGTTAGCAAATGGGTGTGGGAGCAGCTCAAACAATCAAGGTTTGCCCTGTTGAGTATTAATAATATGTGCCTGCGCCCTAATTGCACGCCCACTGTAACACTCACAGCAACTAACTAACAAGGCCCTAACATGTGTAGATATGTAGGACGCCAGAGATGTGTAGCCATATATCGGCATATCAATGTGGGAGCCACACTGGGCTTGATTAGTGAATATTAGTGAAAGAGCTGCTCACACACCTTAATGCATGTTGTATTTTGCCACGCACATTAACTATGGCTCAATGTTGGGTTTATTTTGGCCTAGCTCCCATGCCCTTGGCCCCAGCATCTCCTCCGGATCCCACCTACTCTTTGGATGTCGGTAAGTGCATGTGTTCACCTTGCTTGATCCACTTTTACTCAAGTGCATGTGTCTCATTCCTCTTTTTTCTTGGTAGGCCAAGTGACTGGTTCATCTTTGGACCCCACTTCCGATGTTGCCGGTCAACAGGACCCTGTTGGTGTGTAGAGCAATACATAATGTATCCTTTATGCTGTTTATGTTACACTGGTTCAATTTGGTTAGTCTACTAAGCTACATGTTTGCTTGGTAAACTTGAAGATGCCTCTTGGGAGTGCTGGTTGCCTCCCCAGGGTCAGTCTATTAGTTATTTGAGTGATAGCAATGTATTTTTGCGGTCATCTTTTTAGCCAAACATTCCCTGTAGTAGTTTGCTGATTATTTAGAGACATTCCTTTTTTTTTTAGTTGACCCGAATATCGGAAGTGGCTGTCCAGAAAGGGCCCCTCAAGTTCCGGCTGCCAGAGATGAGGGTAAGTGGTTTGGCCTTGCTCTAGTCTGTATTTTGGCTCTACTTTTGATGCACTTGCTTCTGGCAACTTGTGTGTCCACATGTATTTTCAAGGTCCAAGCTCGAGTGAGGACCCCACTCCAGACATCTGGGAGATTGCGGGTATGTGTAATTTAAGCAATGTTTCTGATGTGATTAGCAGAAATTAGTGCGTCTTAGTCCTGTAACATACATGTTAACAATCTGAGTTTAACAGAGACCTTTGGTCTAGTGTGTATTTTGGAACTTTTTAGAGGTATGGCCTCGATAGCCTAACCAGGTTACATTAGAGTTTGGCCCACAGACCTACTAACCTGATTTTCCTGTTTAGCATATGCCAACTTGCCGGACATCTCGGATGTTGAATTGCCACTCTCTGGCAGCGAAACCTCGAGCCTACCTGTGCCGGAGGACACGCAAGTAACATGGCTGATGTAGACGACCTAGAACCACATTGGCATCTTCGTGGGTAGTGGAAGAAGCAACATGTCACATTTCCTTTCATTGTTGTTTTGGCAGGAGGCGGAACCAGAACCCCAAGCTGGGACCTCTTCCCAAGTCCCATGTGGCCAAGCTTCCGAGGCTCAGACAAGGGTAAGTTGTATAGTGACTGTTTATGGGAATTATTTTGAGGGGCATAACTGCATTGGTTCTGTTTGACTAAAATGTGGTTTACTATTTGTTTAGCCTCAAACCACAGCAAGAGGAGGTGTGGCACCAACCAGTGCCGATTTCTACGAGCTAGGGGTCCGGATGCTGGAGGACTACAGTCGCCAACAGCCGCGTGATGGAACTAATGAGCGCATTGCGGCGTTGGAAAATCAGGTGCTGATGTGTCAGCAACAAAATGAGGCCCTGCAGCGCCAGGTGGACCAGTTACGCCAAAACCAACTACAGAACCAGGAACTTGGTCGGCTGGCAAATGTAATTGAGCAATCTGTACAGCGCCAGGAAGAAGCAATACAGCGGCAGGACCAAACTTTGTTGTTGCTACAACAGCTCATACAACAGCAGTCTATATTTTTTACTGCACTGTTGTCCCCCAACACCGCCCCTAGCAATGACTCCCAACCTCCCCGGCCACCCAGCCAAGAATATTAATTTTGTATCTTTTTGGTTATGTAAATATATTTGCTTCACCCACCTCTAAATTGTGTGTTTCCTAAGACCTCGCTAATAACACAGTCAGGGATGAGTATCTGGACCTACATATGTCAATGTATTGGTCAATTTAGCCCACACATTGGAGCCCATAGCTTACTATGGTTAACACCTGAAATGGCTCAAAAGGTATGGCTACATTGACCCACAAATGTTTTGGGAGACAGTTAAACTATGCTTTGCAATGCAACACACTGTAATGATGTGAATCAAAAAATTTTTAATCCAAACCATGGCCAACACGGCCAACCTTGGCCAACAACGGCCATCAAGAGACCAGCCTTCCCCCCACCCTAACGACGCCGTCGGCGCCTCTTCCTGGCCAGCAGCATCAGCTTCAGGAGCCGGATCTCCCGCCACAGTCTGCGATGCTGGTTTTCACAAGCTGTAGAAATGTAGAAACAACAATTTATTAATAATTTGGCAGTGACCTCAACAGACACAGATGTAGCAATGTAATGTCAGTGTGTCCAATTAGGTGACACTCACATTAACATTGTTGACCACTGTGTGCTTATTGGTTAACATTATATGAGTACTATTGACTGGCAGGAATGTGAACAACACATCCCAAGCATACATTTTAGCTTAAAGTGTACCAACACCCACGGGTGATCGGCCCGGGAATCTATCAGATTCCCTGCCCCATCACCTCCCTCCCCGCGGTACATCCAAGATCGGGATGTCCCTGGGTGTGAAACCCCCCCCAAACCCCAAAATACCTACCTCAGTTTCTGTGTGGCAGTGCCGCTGGGCCCTCCCTGGTGCCCCTCTAGACGTGTGCGTGCCTGCGCCGGCCGTCTGTGAATTGCCGGCGCAGGCACGCCCCCGTAAAAAGGGGCGCGGGGGAGGCGGAGGAGGAGGCAATTTGCAATGGCTTGTACATTTGTTGGAGTCAAAGTGAGTTCAGGGGGTTGTCACACAGCGGTGCCGATCAGGGGTGCCCCACCGTAGTGGAACAACACCCAGGAAAGTCAAAATCCTGGTTGTTGTTCCAGTTTAACTCTTGGGAAGCAAAGAAGGTCTAATTCCCTGTGTGTCCATTTTTGTGTTTAGTAACAGCCAAACATCAGGGCCTAAGTCCGAACGAGTCCACGAGTTTACCCTATAATGTTACAGGTCCAGACCTAATCGGGCCCATTTGGTTGTGTCTAACGCAAAAATAGTCTCTATGGGGCCTAATGAAGGATGTGAGCCAACAATCAAGCATGCAAACAGGCATGTTGGATTATTGTGCCAACACATTGAATAGAGATGTGTGTGAAATTAACACATAGGTAAATTTAAATTGGCTGCTGATGTGACTAGAAGACATAGGTTTCACAAGTCTTTAGGCATATGAAGTGGGATGTACTCACCATCGCAGCTGTGGCGGGGGCCCATGCTGCTGGCCGTCCCTGGAGCTGGGGTGGGGAGGAGGGTCTCTGGCTCCGTCTGCGTCGCAACATCTGTCAACATAAAGCAAAAGGCAAAAACACAATTAGTGGGCAAATGACACATGACTATTTGACATCCATCTGGTTATTGAGTCTGAAAATGCAAAGGCTTGCATGGTTACATACAGGTTGACCTAAATTAGCATATTTCCTGGACCATGAGTTAATGTCAATTTGTAAGGCTTCACACATGTATCCCTAAAGAGAATGTGCAAATAACATAGACAGTGCTATTTAAAGGAATCTTTTGCAGTTGTTTGGCTAATGTTAATAGTGGGCCACATGTTGGAGCGGGAACAACTTAACCCAAGAAAAGAAATGCAAACACCCATCATGGTGTTGGCAGAAACATAGGGGTGGTTGACAGTTGGCTAGCACTGTAGTGGGGTTTGTGAGGTTAGGGTACCTTATCAAACCAGCTGTGACAATGGACCAGGAAACATGTGTCTGTTACAAGTGGGCCTATACACAGGATTGCTGCTAATCTTGGTTTGGGTCCACTTTGGCCGAGCCACACAATTTGCCTGAGCCAACTTACTCCGCGCCCGCTGCCTTCAACACATCACTCCTCGAGTGTGTGCGGACGCGCAGGCCATTTTGAAAAAGAGCGCAGGCGCACACACATCTACAGTGTCACACAGGAGGCTTGGACGGTGGCTTTGCCAACCCCCAAAGAGGTAAGGAGTTTTGTGTTTTTTTTTGGGTGTGGGGGGCCCTGGGTGAGGGATGTGATTGGTCCTGGAAGCTTACAGAAACCGAGCACCATCAATGTTTTTGGGTGCACTTGAATGAATGTAATAACATTGGGAATGTGATGGGTAACCAATAACACTTACCATGACTATGCCCGTGGAGAATCCTACGCCAAAATGCCATGGAGGTGCCGCCTATATGATGCCCTGCAAATTAGAGAGGAATGGCAAGGGCTAAGGACACATTGCAAGATGAAACCTGTGACAGACTAACAATTAAAAAATGTACACTCACCAGGGGATGAAGCGCCACTTGAAGCCCAGGGAGGGCTCTGAGGAGGAGGCGGGGAGCCTCGGCTCCTAACACTCTGGTCGGAAGATCCACCTGGCAAAGGGCCACCCTCCTCCCTCTCACTCCCTGCTTGAGAGTGGCCCCTTGCCTGGTGAGATTCCTCACACTCAGAGTGTGAGGAGCTGAGGCTTGATCCAGCCAGCCCCCCAGCAGCACACTCCTCTGGGGCGTCATCCCCTTCCTCCCCTGGGTCCTCTAAATAGGACCCGCGGGAGGGACCCTCCCCCGATGACTCCCCCGAGTCCGCCTGCCTGGTTCGGGGGAGGAATCCCTTCCCACGTTTCCCCAGGGGAGGACGCTTATCTGTGTGGAGGGGGTGAAAGAAAATAATTAATCTAAAGAGCACAAATGGACAGAGCTTAGCAGATGATTCTGCACAAAGGCAAAACATAACATAAGCTTTAACTTACCTGATGCGTAGGCATCATATAGGCGGTACACGCCTTCAGGGTCCCGGCGCTTGAAATCGGACCACTTTTGTTGGATAGAGCGGATTGTGAGCTCAGTCTGGAAGCGCCGGGACACTGTGGCCTTCACCTCCATGGCTATGCGTTTCTTTCCTCCAAGGGCATAGTCATATTCGGCGAGGCAGAAGTCCTATGAAAAAACAACAAACAAAATAACATAAATACATGACATCAGAAAACAGTCATAAACAGTTATACATAGACCACATCAAAGTGGACCCACACCCAGGATTATGACTATTCTGGGTTTGTGTGCACTTTGGTGGGCCACACCAATTGTGGGTGGTCCGCTGTCTGCAACCCCCTTGGAAGGCCACAAATACACCACTGAGGCCACTCCCACGTCACTCCCCCAGCAAAACACAGGGCTCTGCGCCGCTGTGGCATGCGCATACAAGGCCGTTGGGACGTGCATACCAGCTCAGCTGGGTCTGCACGGCAAAGTTGGCATGTGGCGTTTGACTCTAACAGGGAGTGCGCCTGCACCCAAAATTACAATATGTCTGCCGCAGGGGTACACCCTGCTAGAGGTAAGCGCAATAGGCATCCGCAGCTAACGCATGCACAGATGGGACGGGACTGAGGTAATATTTAGGGCCCTCCAGGGGGGGCATCCCAGCAGGACATCCACAATGGGGATGCCCCACGGGGATTGCTGAAATGTGTTATTAAAAGCAAAATTTTTCTTAACCAATACCCCCTGTGTGTTCTGAAACTTTTCAGCTAAAAAGACAAACCAAAAAATACTCACTTTTACCACCTGGCCATTGACTCGACTATCCACCCGGGTGCGCTTGGCCTTAATAGGCCCAGGAGGGGAAGGGGTGGGAGGGGTGGTGCTTGAGGAAGGTGAGGTAGGTTGGGGAGGTGGGGGAGGGGTGGTGGGGTCTGAGTCTGAGGAGGAGCTGGGGAGGCGCATGACTCGCCTTCTGGGCATCATATTGGAAACGCTAAGGAGGAAACAGGAACCGGAAATGACCCAAGCGACATTGGGAAAAAGTTTAAAAAAAAAAAACGCTCCGCGCACCAGCAACAAGCTATTCGCAGCTATGTGCAAGCTAAGTGGCGGAAAAACTAAAATGACGCTTGAAAACAAGCTAGTGGCATAAGCGCTAGACAGTTTTACCTTAAGGTGGCGTTGAAACGCAAAGGAGGAGCCCGGAACCGGATATGACGCTAGCAACTGTGCTTCAAAATTCAAACACAAACATGCGCGCAACAGGGCCAAGCTAATATCAGCTATGTGCAAGCTAAGTGGCGGAAATACATTAAAATGACGCTTGAAAACAAGCTATTGCCATAAGCGCTAGACAGTTTTACCTTAAGGTGGCGTTGAAACGCAAAGGAGGATCCCGGAACCGGATATGACGCAAGCAACTGTGCTTCCAAATTCAAAAGCAAACATGCGCGCAACAGGGACAAGCTAATATCAGCTATGTACACGCTAAGTGGCGGAAATACATTAAAATGACGCAGCAAAACAAGCTAGGGGAAAAGGCGCCACGAATTCTTAGCTTGATTTAGCAGGGGATTCTACATACTGTAATGCATAGGTCCTTCTAAAGCATACACCGTGGGCCTTACATATACAAATCTGAATCATTCAAAAAGTCATCACACAATCAAAGTAGACAACTACCTGAAAATGTGGCACACATGAGAATGCATAACGGGTTGTTATGAGCTGGTACGACTGAATGTTAATCCTGCAATATGTGGCCAGGCACGCTCACAACTACAGTGTATTCATTAACAACGACTGGGGTTGCTGGAAGTGAATTCCTGGCAAATGGCAGAAGGGCACATGTATGAACAGCACAGCGCCGCACAACGCAGCGCAGCGAGGCACAGCGACGCTCGCGCCGCCACATAGCGAATTAAAACAGCGACTGCACAAACACTGACCAACACAGATTCATCAAGGACAGGGCTGCCGAATAGCTTGGGCGCTGACAATTTCGAAGAGCGAACGTGACCGCCCAACCTGACAGGCTACAAAATAGCTTTACAAGCCCCGTTTGTGTTGAAAACAAGCGATTTTGATGGCAATGAGTTTGGGTGGAGGAGATGCAATACCCATGTCACTCACAACATTACATTGTGAAAAATAATAAAAACTTCAAATACATAAAAATAACCAGCCAGATTATTAAAACATATCAATATAAACATGTGTTGAATTTTGTACCAAAGAAAAAAACACAAAAACAACTAAAAACAATCATTGCAGCGTCTGCCATTGAAATGTATGGGAGAGCGGCAGGTAGCGCCAGGTAATACGTGTCGCTGTGAAGGAATTTGCAGCGGCGCTGTTCGGTCCAGGCGGCTTCATGATGAATGCCGCGCTAGCCGTCGCTCTCGCCGGCGCTAGCCTCATTTAGCTTGATAAATGCGTCATTGTGACCGCCGCCGGGCGTACTTGAGTCGGTAGTCGCCGTTAGCTGCCGCTACCTGGCGCTCGTCAGACACTACCTGGCGCTATCGCTTGATGAATAAGGGCCAAAGTCAACTAGTAACAAAGCGAAAACATATGGAATTACATTGTAACAACATTGTAACATGAACACTTTAATGCCAGACCTGTAATGTCATTTCTAAGGAAATATATAAAAAATGAAAAATTATGAAAAAACTGCTTTTTCAAAGCCAGAAGAGGTCAAAGAATTATTTGTGATTTTTTTGAAACAAAAAAAACACTTAAAGAGAAGAAAAGGATAGTCCATTGAAATGTATGGGAGAGCAACAGGTAGCGAGAGGTCATACCTGGCGCTGTGCAAGGCTGAACGCTGGCGCTGTTCGCTGAGGCTGTGAAAATGATGAATCAGACGCTACATGACGCTATCCCAGTCGCTAAACAGATTCTGCTTGATAAATGTGGAATTGCGTGCCGTGCCCGGCGTTCACCTGTCGCTACCTCTCATTAACCAGCCACTACCTGACGCTATCCCTTCTTAAATAAGGACCTTAGATAGATAAATCTAAAAGGTACAATATACTGCCCTCACTTTTAAACATGCACTTAATGAGGTATAAAATATGAACCTGTTGTGTTTAGTATGGAGATTTAAACATAGAGCCCAATTTATCACTAGCGCCACTTGAGTGTCTGCCGAGAGACGTTATTAGCAGCTCAGCCGCAACGCCAGCTACAGGCAGACGACACTGCTAGTGTTGGGCGCTGAAGGCTATGTGGCGCTATACCTTTGCTTGATCATTTTTCAATGGAGATAGTGACAGGTAGTGCTGTTGGTGCTCCA
Source organism: Gastrophryne carolinensis (assembly GCA_027917425.1). Lineage (NCBI taxonomy): Eukaryota > Metazoa > Chordata > Amphibia > Anura > Microhylidae > Gastrophryne > Gastrophryne carolinensis. The sequence goes on from CM051235.1 coordinate 347,002,347, forward strand.
TACTTAACCATGCTTATGCTGTATTTGACATATAAAACCACAGCGCCAGTGCTGGTGCTCTAAAACAGTGACTCTCATGCATACAGCACCAGGTGCAATCACAGTAAAAGATTTTTAAAAGGATGGCAGCACAGTGACAAAGTGTAACACATGGAATGACATCAGGGACACACAAATTACATGACACGTGATTGTCAGGCATGAAGACACAAGTTTTCTGCGGATAACCAAAGATAAATTAAGAAAAAAACATGGATCCTGTGTTAGCTGAATGGGCACAAATAAATTAAAAAAAATGCTAACCAGAAATAACATAACTGGAATGGCTAATTGAAGTCAATGAGAGAATGACACTGAACGCCTGATGTGATGTGGCGCTGTAGGAAACACAGGGCGGACACTCACCAAACACCTGTCGCTCCTGATACATGGAGCGCTATACAGCGATATGTGTGACTTTTTTTGCACCATAAATATGACTTGCTGGTGGCGCTAAAGAAAAACAACTGCCGCTACACGTTGCTATGTCGCTCTTGGGTTTCTTAAATAAGGCCCTTAGTATATTTTTTCATTGTACAATGCATGGCATGTTTCAAACTTTGGAAGGGAGAGTATCTGTTACAGCAGACAAAGCCCATTTTTCTCTTAAACCGGACCAACACCTGTTTTTTCTTTAACGGGTGTTGTTCCCACTGTCTGCTCATCACAATAAGCTTGGGAGTGCCCCCCCCCAAGCTTATTGTGATGACCAAACAAGGAGACCAACACTCATTAAAGAAAAAACGGGTGTTGGTCTGGTTTAATGAATCCCTACAAGTCAGGTCATGTTTTAAGCTTTCCTCTCTCTGAATCTTTTTGCAATGTTAACCAATAGGTTGAGCTTTTCAACACTTAAAAATATATCTGGGCAGGGGTTGCAATGCAATAGTGGGATGATTTCAAACGGCCAGCAAATGCCCCGCAGGTGCTGTACATAGTTTTCTTTGAAGCCATTCATATAAGGTATAGCGTTTGCTGGGCACTTGAAAAAAGTCCTACATGCAGCGTATTGGGACCAAAATTGCTAGCGATCAGTCTGTAGTAAGTAGCGTTTGCTAGCATGATCACTCTTAAAGCACCCGCAAATTACTGGAATAGTGATTACCGCTATCACAATGCGATTGCGGCACTGTGAAATGGACTGTAGACCAATGCTAATTATAATAATGAGCTCATCTGAAGCCTGTGTCATGTGCCTCCTTTCTATTTCCTGCAGCGAAATGAAAGCTGTCATACTTCCTTCACCGTTCACAGCTACTGCCACTTCTCCTGGGAACACTGAGAGGCTGATTCATTAATAGCGCCAGGTAGCGACAGATGAGCGACAGTAGCGTTATTTTCACAGCGCACGCTAGTATTCGCTGTGCTTGGCCATTGTTCGGCTGTTGACAGCGACTCAGTTGATGTGCGGTAATGTTGAATACGGGGTTTGGAGTCGCTGTTTGACAGGTTCCGCGCTGTATGGGAGCGCATGACAGCGAATGGCCATAGCGAACGGCTCCCAGCTTATTCATTAACAAATCACGCTCAAAAAATTCTCGCGCTGTGAAATGCTTTTTTAAACCCCAGAGCGCTGGCGGCGATGGGTTAAAAGTAGTTTTTTAACCCCCAATCATATTTTTTGAAAAAAAAAAAAAAAAACATGTTTTTCAAAACATTTTGTAATATGAATACATTAATATAAGACCTGTAATATCAATTCTGCACAATTTTTTTTTTTTTTTTAACCTTAAAAAGGTCACAGAATTTTTGACATTTAAAAAAAAAACAAAAAAACATTAATAGCAATTAATTATGAATATTTAAAGATTGTTCCATTGAAATGCATTGGAGAGCACCAGGTAGCGAGAGGTCCTACCTGTCGCTGTTCAAGGTCGCTCGCTGGCGCTATGGGGTGAGGCTGGAATAATGATGAATGATTCGCTATCTAGCGCTCTGTCAGTCGCTAAGCAGGATCGGCTTGATAAATGTGTGATTGCGGAGGGGAGCCGGCGTACTCATGGCGGTGACCGTCATTACCGTTCGCTCACCATTCGCTACCTGGCGCTATCCCTTGTTAAATAAGGGCCTAAGCCCCCACCAGAGCTTCCCTATATACAACCCTAACTGATGACCATAGGAAGGGAAAAGAATGCAGTCCATGCATTATGTCACACCAAGTGGCGGCTTGTTGATTTCTGGGTTGCGCTGCACGCAACATCGTCGCACGCTGTGATATTACCATGAACCACTGAACCATAGTGTCACCTGCGTCTCATACTATTAATGCTGGGCTAAATTCACAGCACTCGGTGTGACCAATGCCACCTCTATTGTTTAATTTGGCATAGAACCCATTATTGAGTATACTAGAAAAGGAAGAATGCCCCTCTGTGTGAGACCCCCCAGGATGCCCGAAAGGACTCACCTCTTCCCAGTCCCATGGCGCATCTAAGAGCAGAGGCTCTGATGGCTGCATCCTCCTCCTCCCTCTAACAGGGAGCGTACCCGCGCCAGCCATTCACAAATGCTTGGTGCGGGCACGCGCACTGCTAGAGGGAAGTGGAGGACGTGGCCGCTGCTCTTACACGTGCCATGGGACCAGGAAGAGGTGAGCTGGCTGCAGCGATCTGGGGGGTTCACACATCGGGGCACCCCCGATCAGGGTGCCCCTGGGGAAAGGACCAAAACCCAGGATAGTCAAAATCCTGGATTTTGGTCCACTTTAAATGTATTGGAGTGGATCAATAAAAGAAACAGGTAAAGGCTTTTGCTGACTTGTTATTGATGCTGAAAGAGCTGACTACTAGTATTCCAAAAATGTAAAACATTAGGTAGGTCTTTAGGCAAATTATTTCAAGTCAGGGGCATCAGCTACACATAAGAAAGCAAAATTGGGTTGGAACAATACATTTTCTTTCAAATGAAATATAGAACCAATAAAATTAGAGGAGTGCATTAAAGTGGACCAACACCTAGGATTTTGACTATCCTGGGTTTTGCTCCACTCCGGGGGGCACCCCGATTGGGGGTGCCCCACTGTGTGAAACCCCCCAGAAAGCCCCAAAAACTCACCTCTCCCCGCTCCCACGTGACCGCGCCGTCCCATCCCCGCCGACGGACAAGCGGGTGACAGCGACGGACAAGACAGCGCGTCCGCCGCCTCCCGCATGTCACTCTTACAGGGCGCGCGCACGTCTAGAGGGGATAAGGTACGTTTTTTGGGGTTTTGGGGGGGTTTCACCCCGCGGGACATCCCGATCTCGGATGTCCCACGGTGAGGGAGGTGATCGGCCCGGGAATCTTATAGATTCCCGGGCCGATCACCCCTGGGTGTTGGTCCACTTTAACCATCGGAGTTAAATAGGATTTCTATGCTTAAAGCGGACCAAACAAAATGGCGACTCATGCATTTGCCGACCACCTGCAAACAGGAAGTGCCTCTGGGCTTCCTGTTACTGTGCATTGTCAGCTGAATCCAGGCAGCAGCATGGCTGAGATGCTGGAAGAGGAAGCTTCCAAGTGTGCCAGGCTGTTGGTCCAGTTTAATATATCTCCCTGCATTATTCTCAGATCGATGTTACAAGATAGAGACTATTCTTGTTCCCAAGCTTCTTATCTAATATCCAACACAAACACTGCCAAACGGCTCCAATTGGATGAAAACCCACGCATGTGCCTTTGGACTGGGGACAGGTGAGTAAACACTGGTGATCTGGGGGGTTTCAGTCCGGCTCGGGAATCTTTTAGATTCCAGGGATTACTGTGTCAGCTCTGGTTCCACTTTAAAAAACTCTTGGGGTGTTGGTCTACCTCCTTTATGGGGCATCCCAAATTCAGGCCACACATGCGCAATGCATGCATGGCATTTAAAGTCTATTGGATAAAAACCCATGCATGTGCTGTGGGACTGGCAGAAGGAGTTTTGGGGGCATTTAAGGGGCAGGAAAAAGCTGTGACCTTCAGAAAAGCATCCCAATTTGTTAATATGCACGACAAACAGTGCTGATTGGACGATTGGCCATGCATGCAGTGTAGGACCGAGGAAAGGTATGTTTTTGGGATGAACTGGGGGTTTCACACAGCGGGGCATTCTGATTTGATGCAAGAACCGGAACCCAGGATAATGTTAAATGAAGTGCAGGTGGGATGCCTCAGTAAAGCAGACTGGAGTGTGGTGTTTCTCCTCTTTAAAGTGGACCAACCACTGGTTTTGATGCCCCTGGAATATAAAAGACAAGAGCCTGCGCATGTGCCATGAGAATACGGAAAGGCACAGTTTGGAGGTGAGCTGAGGGGGGGGGGGGGTTCTCACATGGAGGCATCCCAATTCGTATAATTGGATGATAGCTTGTGCATGCGCCATGGGACTGGTTCAAAGGTACGTTTTTAAGTTGAATACAAACCATTCTTTCCATTAATTTTCATGACTAAATGTGTACTGTACAAAAATATCTCTGAAGCAGTACTGTACCTGAATGCATGGTGGGGGAGGGGGTCTCTAACAATTAAAAATACCATTTTGTGAATACTCACCTGTAAAATGGGTATTATAAGTATGTCACACACCCCGCTTCAAGAAATTCATAACGTGTGGGGGTAATACTGACCTGTAGAGGGCGATATGCAGAGATGCCAGGAAAAAAGAGAGCCCCTCCCGGTCCATAAATACCTGGGACCTCCCACTCAATACCCAGTATAAGAACAGCAGTAAGGTAAGGGACCAGGAAGAGCCCAACACAAAGCATAACAACGCAAAGTTCACCATATAAAGGATCCAGAATACAAAAGGGCAGGGTGAAGCGGGGTGTGTGACATACCTATAATACCCATTTTACAGGTGAGTATTCACAAAATGGTAATATTCTAAGCATGTCACACACCCCGCTTCAAGAAATTCATAACATGTGGGACATCCAACAGCAGTGTCCATAAAGGGCGGGGATCTAAAACAAGGCAACAAGGCACAACTTAAACCACTGCAGCTTGCAGAACTTTGTGGCCAAACACAGCATCTGCTGAGGCCCAAACATCAACCTTGTAAAACTTGGAAAAAGTGTGAACAGAAGACCAAGTAGCAGCCTTACAAACTTGCTCAACAGAGGCCTGGTGCTGAAAAGCCCAGGATGCCCCAACCGCACGAGTAGAATGAGCAGTAACACGAAAAGGGGGTACCTTCCCTTTGGCAGAATAGGCCCCAACTATGGTCTGACGGATCCATTTACTAATGGAAGACTTGGCAGGCGCCAAGCCTTTTCGGGGCCCGGAGGGCACCACAAAAAAGGCATCCGTCTTACGAAAGGAAGACGTTACCTCCAAATAATACTTCACAACACGAACCACATCCAAAGAATGCAGGGCCCTCTCCTTGTCATTGCTGGGATTAGGACACAGAGAGGGCAGAACAATGTCTTGGTTTAGGTGAAAGGCAGAAACAACCTTAGGAAGGAAATCGGACTTGAAACGAAAAACCACCTTGTCCTGATGCCCCTCAAAGTACGGGGCTTGAATGGACAAAGCCGCCAACTCAGAGACACGCCTAACCGAAGTGATGGCTACCAAAAAGGCCACCTACTGCGTAAGTGAAGACAAGGCAATATCATTCAAGGGCTCAAAAGGAGAATCCTGAAGAGCAGAAAGAACCAAATTCAAATCCCAAACAGGGAGCAAAGGTTTTCTAGGAGGCTGCACGTGCGTGACTCCCTGGAAAAAAGTCTTAACCAAAGGATGTAGGGCAAATGACCTTTGAAAGAACACCGCCAGGGCAGAAACCTGCCCCTTCAGAGTTCTAAGCTGGAGCCCCAGGTCCAGACCATGTTGAAGAAACTCCAGGATTCTGGAGATGGAAAATTCCCTACAAGGCAATGCCCTGATCTCACACCAATCAATATAAGACCTCCAAGTCCTATAGTAGATATTAGAGGAAGACCGCTTCCTAGCACTAATGAGAGTTTGAATCACAGCATCGGAAAGACCTTCCTCCTTCAAGATGGAGGTTTCAGCAGCCATGCCGTCAAAGCCAGCGTTGGTAAATTGGGATAACGTAGTTGACCCTGGGTGAGCAGATCCGGCAGCAGGGGCAGAACGAACTGATCCTCTGCTTACCACATCTGCGAACCAAACCTGTCTTGGCCACCTTGGAGCCACCAGAATTGCTGACGCACCCTCCAGGGCCAGCTTGCGCACCACTCTGGCCACCAAAGGAAACAGAGGGAACAGATACAGAAACCCCAGATCCCTCCAGTTCAGAGACATGGCATCCACTGCCAGAGCTTGTGATTGTGACGAGAGGCAAAGAGGTCCACCACCGGGGACCCCCACCTGAGACAAATCAAGCGAAACACTTTGGGGCTGAGAGACCATTTCCCCGGCGAGCTGAGAACCTGCTCAGAGAGTCCGTCTCCGTGTTCTCCGCTCCCGGAATGTAAACTGCTGAAATGCACGGGACGTGGGTCTCCGCCCAGGCCAGAATCAAAGACACTTCCTTGAGGGCACTCCTGCTGCGAGTCCCTCCCTGGTGATTGATGTAGGCGACCGCCGTCCGATTGTCCGACCGGACTTGAACCGGCAATCCTTGCAACTGATGAGTCAAGCGAAACAGAACCATCCTGATGGCCCTCAATTCCAGAACATTGATGGACTCGTGAGCCTCCTGAGGCCCCCACAGTCCCTGAAACTGACGATCCTTCCAGAACCCCCCCCCATCCTGATAGCCTGGCATCCGTGGTGACCGTCTCCCAACAAGGGGCCAGAAAGTGTCTGCCCCTCGACAGATTGATTGGATCCATCCACCACTGAAGGGAGCACCGAACTCGGGGGGTCATCAGGAAGGACTGATCCAACGACAGTGGCGACCCGTCCCAGGCCGCCAACAGATGGAGCTGGAGTGTCCTTGTGTGGAACTGAGCAAAGGGAACCGCTTCGAAGGAGGCTACCATCAATCCCACCAGCCTCATCCCCAGTCTGATGGCCGGACGAGGGATAGACAGGAGGAGTCGAACCAACTCCTGAATCAAGAGAACCTTGGACTGAGGAAGAAACATCCTGGCCTGGGAAGTATCCAGGGACATTCCCAGAAAAGACACTAACCTGGACGGAGAAAGGGAGGACTTGGGGTAGTTGATCACCCACCCGAATCTCTCCAGAGTGGACACCACAGTTCTGGTGTCCAATACCGCTTGGCTGAAGGAAGATGCCATAATGAGAAGGTCGTCCAGATAAGGGACAATGCGAATACCCTGGGCTCTGAGGAGAGCCATCACCCGGCCAGCACCTTGGTGAAAACCCTTAGAGCTGAGGTAAGACCGAAAGGAAGTGGCACAAACTGAAAATGCCGATCTTCCACCACGAACCCGTGAAATCTCTGGTGCGCTGGAAAAATCGGCACATGCAGATAGGCGTCCTTGATGTCTACGGACGTCAGAAAGTCCCCCTGCCGAAGAGAATGGATAGCTGAACGCAGCGTTTCCATGCGAAATTTCCGCGGACGGACGAACCTGTTGAGGATCTTTAGATCCAGAATGGGTCGAACCGAGCCGTCCTTCTTGGGCACTGTGAACAGATTGGAATAAAAGCCCCGACCCCTGTCTGAGGGGGGCACTGGGCAAATAACTGCCATATCCAACAGACTCTTTACTGCCGCCTGGAGCTCCTGCGCGGCCAGAAGGTCCGAAGGTACCCGAGACCTGAGGAATCTTGGAGGGGGCCGGAGCTCGAACTCCAGCTTGTAGCCGGAAGTCACCACTTCCCGGATCCATCTGTCCGAGACCTCCCGGTCCCAGACCTGGGAGAAGTGCTGTAGCCGTCACCCCACCCACATGGGTGAGGGCGCCCCCTCATTGCTGAGCTGGCTTGGCAGCGGGTTTGGGCTTAGAGCCCCAGCTGTATCCTGGGCGGGCACGTCCTCTGCCCCTGTTCCAGGAATCTCCTCTGGCTGTGGGGAAAACAATTCCTCTGCCAGCTCTAGGCCCACAAAAGGAAAGAGCAAAGGAACCGGCCCCCCGAAAGGGACGACGCTGTTTTTTGCGTTGAGGTAACGTACCACCCTTGGCAACTGAATCCAACTTCTCACCAAAGAGCCGTAATCCCACAAAGGGAAGAGCGGTCAGCGACTTTTTAGACACAAAATCAGCCACCCACTGGCGCAACCAAACCGAACGCCGAATAGTCACCAATAGAGCCGACGTTCTGCCACACATCATCAGTGTGTCATCCAAGGCGGCTAGTACAAATGACAAAAACAATTCACACCTTTTAAGGCCAAGGAACTCGTCACTATCCGGATCTAACCCGGAAGAAGTCAACAGGTCCCTGACCACCAACCTGGTAGCCACCACCAGCAGCGCTGAAGCACAAACCGGCCTCATGGCTGACCCAACACTGGCAAAACCATGCCATTTGGTCAATGCGTTTATCCTCACCATCTTTAAGCGTGGAGCAATCAGGAGAATTTAAAACAGTAGTGTTGGATAAACCCAGAATCCGTGCATCCACCTCGGGAGGGGAAGCCCAACGCTTAACCGTATCCAAGGGAAAGGGAAATTTTTTGTCCCAACCCTGAGGGACACCTGGGAGCCGGGCAGGCCTCTCCCATTCCTTAGCAATAATCCCATCAAAATGCTTTTGGTTAGGAAATTCCAAGCGCGGCCTGGATTCTTCGAAAAATTCCCCCTTTTGCTGTGGAACCGCCTCAGGAGGAGAAATAGCCAAAACCTCAAACATCTGAGCCAGAATATTAGGAGTATCCGAAGACCTCCCCAAGCCCCGCTCGGTATCAGCACCCACAAACTGCTGATCGTCTGAATTATCTGATTCTTCATATACCTCCCCTTCCTCAAGTTGGGAGTAATCAGACCAGTCCAGATTATCAAGATCATCCAAGTCGGCCGCCGGTGAAGACGGCGACAAGTGCTTTCTCTTAGCCGGAGCCTTTCTGGTGACCGTGCTGGAGAATAATTTTTCAAGATTGGCCAATCGGGCACACATCTCCGATTGCAACTGCCCGCCCATGACAACGTCAGACTGGGCATGGATCAAACTGGGAGGGGGGGGAGGAGAGACCGGTGGCGCTGAACCAGACGCCTGGGGTCCGGACTGCCGCGTAATAGTCTGATGTGCGCATGGTATACACAGAAATACATCATCGCCAGTAAGGGATGCCCCACACCCCATACACTTCCGGGATTGCCCCGAGGGGAGCCCGAGCCCAGTATCCGGGGATGCCTCCATAAGGTGAACTTAACGCATATAAGCAACCCGGGATGCCCCTTTAATGTCCCAAGTGGGAGGATTTGCAATAAGCCAATTAAGAACCCAGGGACCCTAGGACCGGGAGAAACCCCCTAACACCACTGTAGGTTATATCTGAAAGACATAATAAAAAAAGGCTAATAAGAAAAGCGGAGTATAAAATATATATATATATGACATAAAAATATATAATTATAGGTGATGGGACAGAAGGGGGGCCCACCGGGCCACTCACTGTGGTCCTGAAGACAGCTTCCTCTCTCCGTGAGGTAAAGAGCAGCTCTGAGGAGAGAAGGGGGGCGTGGCCAGCTCCTTCTGAGGAAACAGGCACAGAGAAAAGCACCTCAGCAGTGCCTGTGACACAGGGGCGGGCCGCAGCGCTGGAAAGCCCGGCCCCGCCCCCAAGAGTGAAAGCATGAGGGGAGAAGCTCCCCTCCGCCATGACAATGCAAAAAGGCCGGCACCGCAGCCATGTGCGGGCGCGGCGCCGGTCTCAGAAGAGACAGAAGGAGGGGAGCGGGCCGTGGCTTTGACCCTGATGCCCAGCCCCGCCCCTTTTACCTCAGGGAGAAAGCCTGCATAAAAATGGCGGCCACAGCGCTGTTTTGACAGAGAAATACACGCTGTTATGAAGTAATAAATAAGTAAATAACTATTGGGAGGATAATTTAATAAATTAATACATTAAAACATTATTAAGAATTAATGATTACAAAATTTGGACCTAACACCGAATAAGGGGCCCTGCTCCTACCCTCCGCTATCCCGCTAGAGAGAGGGGCATTACCCAAAGGGGGGACCACCCAAAGTGTAAGGCCAAGGAACGGGGCATCCCAAACCGGGGTCACCGTCCCGGATGACCGCCTACCCTCTTATATAGGGTCTCACGGGAGAGCATTTGCTCTTAAGCACCAAGGATGCTTTTCTACCCTCACCCGGACCATCAGCCTAGGCTGGGAGGCATGAGGTAACAGAAAAAAAAGATCCAGGCTGAAATAGATAACTAAAGGGCCGGGAGTCATCCCGGCTACCTGAAATCCCCCTGTGCAAGGAGGAGACCACATCTTCTGACTTGCTTGCCGACTGCAGAGATGAAGACTGGGTAATGAGTGGGAGGTCCCAGGTATTTATGGACCGGGAGGGGTTCTCTTTTTTCCTGGCATCTCTGCATATCGCCCTCTACAGGTCAGTATTACCCCCACACGTTATGAATTTCTTGAGGCGGGGTGTGTGACATACTTAGAATACACAAATTTACCTGATAATGAAGCAGGAAATTCCCTTCCCCTCCCCTCAATCACTGACATGACACTGACAAGAGTATACACCTCTGCCCAGAGCAATGTGCCGCCCTAATTACAACACCCAGGGAGCATTTGTGGGGTTAGGTGCCTTGCTAAACAACACTTCAGTTATGCATGACTGGAATTCAAGCCTCAGGTCGCAAGGCCTAACTTCTAGGCCATGACTGCCTCACATACTAGTGACTGAATGTGGGTGTGTGTGTTTGTGAGTTACACTCAATGATTTTTTTTTAAGATAACCTCCTTTTAAAGCAGACCTAAACCTTGAACCTTGCCTGAATGCCCTTGCCATTCCTTTAAATAGGAACAACCACCTCAGCAGTGGTTTCCCTCTTGGAATGCCCAGTTGTGAGATGGGGTCACCCAGTACACTCATCTTTAGCCCGGAGTGACACCCTGCTGCTCCCAATGACAACCATGGCATTCGTGTTAGATTAATATGGAGCAAGGGCGGACTGGGGCTAAAGAACGGCCCAGGACTTTTTGGGGCACACTGGCCCTGCTGTACTGTTTCTGGCCCAGTATAGTATCCTAATGTCACATTATATATAAACCTTATTTTTTGTTCCACAGCACGCACCCAGGGTTTAGAGGACAAAGTAAAGAAAATATTCTGAACCAAATGGTGTGATAAAATTCCCCCATTACAGTCAGTGAGCGGCATCCCTCATTACAACCATTAAGTAGCATCCCTCATTACAGGCAGTGGGGGCATCCCTCAGTGATGGCAGTGGGGGCATCCCTCAGTGGGAGCATCCCTCAGTGGTGGCATCCCTCATTTCACTCCCTCCCCCCTACGCTGGACAATATGCCCTTCACTGCTGTTCCGCCGCTGTCGCCGAAGCAGTGCATAGGCTGCGAATGACAGATGCTTGGGGGTGGGCGGCTTCTGCGGTTCGTGGCCCCTCACTGCTGTTCCCCTGGCTGCTGCGGCGGCCAGGGGAAACAGCAGTGAACATCTGTCGCATCTGTGATTTGCGGCCTTTGCTAGTGCCGGCATACCGGGATTTTGCCCGGTATGCCCTATGGCCAGCCCGCCCCTGATATGGAGCTATTATGCGGGCCTGTGCAGGGGGCTCACACAGTTGGGCATCATCATACTTCCCAATTATCCCTCTTTTGGGACCATGTCCCTCGTCCCTCGTTGTTCTTCTTCCCCAACCCCCCCCCCCCCTTGAGGTGTAACATGCAGATCTGCATCAATTAATGATTCATTTGCCTCAAGTGTTTATATTATTTTTACTTTTATAACCTAGTTCCTATCCATCAATCAATCAGGGGCATGGCCTAATTTACGAAATATCCCTCTTTCCCACCCTAAAAAATTGGTAGGTATGGCATCATGTTTGGGATGCCCCAGAGGCACTTAAAAAAGGTGTTCCCAAGGTGCTGATCCTATTTAGTGATTCTTTTATATATTAGTAAATGTGTGTTTAATGTAAACAGTTTTTAATACTACAATCAAAAGAACAGTGCTGCTAGGCATATATAAGGTTGAGTAAGCTCCCTAACCTCAGTGACCATAGCAGCAGTGTTCTGTGTGTACAGGACTCACTTCTCCCGTCCTGTATATCTAGGTGTACAGTTACCAATAGCAGCAGTGTTCTGTGTGTACAGGACTCACTTCTCCCTTCCTGTATATCTAGGTGTACAGTTACCAATAGAAGCAGTGTTCTGTGTGTACAGGACTCACTTCTCCCTTCCTGTATATCTAGGTGTACAGTTACCAATAGAAGCAGTGTTCTGTGTGTACAGGACTCACTTCTCCCTTCCTGTATATCTAGGTGTACAGTTACCAATAGCAGCAGTGTTCTGCGTGTACAGGACTCACTTCTCCCTTCCTGTATATCTAGGTGTACAGTTACCAATAGCAGCAGTGTTCTGCGTGTACAGGACTCACTTCTCCCTTCCTGTATATCTAGGTGTACAGTTACCAATAGAAGCAGTGTTCTGCGTGTACAGGACTCACTTCTCCCTTCCTGTATATCTAGGTGTACAGTTACCAATAGCAGCAGTGTTCTGTGTGTACAGGACTCACTTCTCCCTTCCTGTATATCTAGGTGTACAGTTACCAATAGAAGCAGTGTTCTGCGTGTACAGGACTCACTTCTCCCTTCCTGTATATCTAGGTGTACAGTTACCAATAGCAGCAGTGTTCTGTGTGTACAAGACTCACTTCTCCCGTCCTGTATATCTAGGTGTACAGTTACCAATAGCAGCAGTGTTCTGCGTGTACAGGACTCACTTCTCCCTTCCTGTATATCTAGGTGTACAGTTACCAATAGAAGCAGTGTTCTGTGTGTACAGGACTCACTTTTCCCGTCCTGTATATCTAGGTGTACAGTTACCAATAGAAGCAGTGTTCTGCGTGTACAGGACTCACTTCTCCCTTCCTGTATATCTAGGTGTACAGTTACCAATAGAAGCAGTGTTCTGTGTGTACAGGACTCACTTCTCCCTTCCTGTATATCTAGGTGTACAGTTACCAATAGCAGCAGTGTCCTGTGTGTACAGGACTTACTTCCCTCTTCCTGTATATCAAGGTGTACAGTTACCAATAGCAGCAGTGTTCTGTGTGTACAGGACTCACTTCTCCCTTCCTGTATATCTAGTTGTACAGTTACCAATAGCAGCATTGTTCTGTGTGTACAGGACTCACTTCTCCCTTCCTGTATATCTAGGTGTACAGATACCAATAGCAGCAGTGTTCTGTGTGTACAGGACTCACTTCTCTCTTCCTGTATATCTAGGTGTACAGTTACCAATAGCAGCAGTGTTCTGTGTGTACAGGACTCACTTCTCCCTTCCTGTATATCTAGGTGTACAGTTACCAATAGCAGCAGTGTTCTGTGTGTACAGGACTCACTTCTCTCTTCCTGTATATCTAGGTGTACAGTTACCAATAGCAGCAGTGTTCTGTGTATACAGGACTCACTTCTGCCTTCCTGTATATCTAGGTGTACAGTTACCAATAGCAGCAGTGTTCTCTGTGTACAGGACTCACTTCTGCCTTCCTGTATATCTAGGTGTACAGTTGCCAATAGCAGCATTGTTCTGTGTGTACAGGACTCACTTCTCCCGTCCTGTATATCTAGGTGTACAGTTACCAAAAGCAGCAGTGTTCTGTGTGTACAGGACTCACTTCTCTCTTCCTGTATATCTAGGTGTACAGTTACCAATAGCAGCAGTGTTCTGTGTGTACAGGACTCACTTCTCCCTTCCTGTATATCTAGGTGTACAGTTACCAATAGCAGCAGTGTTCTGTGTGTACAGGACTCACTTCTCTCTTCCTGTATATCTAGGTGTACAGTTACCAATAGCAGCAGTGTTCTGTGTATACAGGACTCACTTCTGCCTTCCTGTATATCTAGGTGTACAGTTACCAATAGCAGCAGTGTTCTCTGTGTACAGGACTCACTTCTGCCTTCCTGTATATCTAGGTGTACAGTTGCCAATAGCAGCATTGTTCTGTGTGTACAGGACTCACTTCTCCCGTCCTGTATATCTAGGTGTACAGTTACCAAAAGCAGCAGTGTTCTGTGTGTACAGGACTCACTTCTCCCTTCCTGTATATCTAGGTGTACAGTTACAAAGAGCAGCAGTGTTCTCTGTTTACAGGACTCACTTCTCCCTTCCTGTATATCTAGGTGTACAGTTACCAATAGCAGCAGTGTTCTGTGAGTACAGGACTCACTTCTGCCTTCCTGTATATCTAGGTGTACAGTTACCAATAGCAGCAGTGTTCTGTGAGTACAGGACTCACTTCTGCCTTCCTGTATATCTAGGTGTACAGTTGCCAATAGCAGCAGTGTTCTGTGTATACAGGACTCACTTCTGCCTTCCTGTATATCTAGGTGTACAGTTACCAATAGCAGCAGTGTTCTCTGTGTACAGGACTCACTTCTCCCTTCCTGTATATCTAGGTGTACAGTTACCAATAGCAGCAGTGTTCTGTGTGTACAGGACTCACTTCTCTCTTCCTGTATATCTAGGTGTACAGTTACCAATAGCAGCAGTGTTCTGTGTGTACATGACTCACTTCTCCCTTCCTGTATATCTAGGTGTACAGTTACCAATAGCAGCAGTGTTCTGTGTGTACAGGACTCACTTCTCTCTTCCTGTATATCTAGGTGTACAGTTACCAATAGCAGCAGTGTTCTGTGTGTACATGACTCACTTCTCCCTTCCTGTATATCTAGGTGTACAGTTACCAATAGCAGCAGTGTTCTGTGTGTACAGGACTCACTTCTCCCTTCCTGTATATCTAGGTGTACAGTTGCCAATAGCAACAGTGTTCTGTGTGTTCAGGACTCACTTCTCCCTTCCTGTATATCTAGGTGTACAGTTACCAATAGAAGCAGTGTTCTGCGTGTACATGACTCACTTCTCCCTTCCTGTATATCTAGGTGTACAGTTACCAATAGCAGCAGTGTTCTGTGTGTACAGGACTCACTTCTCCCTTCCTGTATATCTAGGTGTACAGTTACCAATAGAAGCAGTGTTCTGCGTGTACAGGACTCACTTCTCCCTTCCTGTATATCTAGGTGTACAGTTACCAATAGCAGCAGTGTTCTGTGTGTACAGGACTCACTTCTCTCTTCCTGTATATCTAGGTGTACAGTTACCAATAGCAGCAGTGTTCTCCGTGTACAGGACTCACTTCTCCCTTCCTGTATATCTAGGTGTACAGTTGCCAATAGCAGCAGTGTTCTGTGTGTACAGGACTCACTTCTCCCTTCCTGTATATCTAGGTGTACAGTTACCAATAGCAGCAGTGTTCTGTGTGTACAGGACTCACTTCTCCCTTCCTGTATATCTAGGTGTACAGTTGCCAATAGCAGCAGTGTTCTGTGTGTACAGGACTCACTTCTCCCTTCCTGTATATCTAGCAGTACAGTTACCAATAGCAGCAGTGTTCTGTGTGTACAGGTCTCACTTCTCCCTTCCTGTATATCTAGGTGTACAGTTACCAATAGCAGCAGTGTTCTGTGTGTACAGGACTCACTTCTCCCTTCCTGTATATCTAGGTGTACAGTTGCCATAAGCAGCAGTGTTCTGTGTGTACAGGACTCACTTCTCCCTTCCTATATATCCAGGTGTACAGTTGCCATAAGCAGCAGTGTTCTGTGTGTACAGGACTCACTTCTCCCTTCCTGTATATCTAGGTGTACAGTTGCCAATAGCAGCAGTGTTCTGTGTGTACAGGACTCACTTCTCCCTTCCTGTATATCTAGCAGTACAGTTACCAATAGCAGCAGTGTTCTGTGTGTACAGGTCTCACTTCTCCCTTCCTGTATATCTAGGTGTACAGTTACCAATAGCAGCAGTGTTCTGTGTGTACAGGACTCACTTCTCCCTTCCTGTATATCTAGGTGTACAGTTGCCATAAGCAGCAGTGTTCTGTGTGTACAGGACTCACTTCTCCCTTCCTATATATCCAGGTGTACAGTTGCCATAAGCAGCAGTGTTCTGTGTGTACAGAACTCACTTCTCCCTTCCTGTATATCTAGGTGTACAGTTGCCAATAGCAGCAGATTGGAGGTAGTGAAAACTGCTTCTAAAATATTTTTTTTTAAGCTCCAGTTTGGGATGCCCCACTCTGTGAACCCCCTCCCCCAGATAGCCTATTTAAACTCTCCTTTTCTCAGCCCTATGATACATTTGCAGTCTCTCATCCAATCAGAACCATTTGTCGTGCATATTAAACCGGACCAACAGCCTAGCACAGTTGGAAAAGTAAGGTAGCGGCCATTTTGGAGCTTCCTATCTCAGCATTTCAGCCATGCTGCTACCTGGCTTAAACTGACAATGCACAGTAACAGGAAACCCAGAAGCACTTCCTGTTTGCAGGTGGCCTGCAAATGCACGAGCCGCTTGACTAATGTCTCTTTTTTCAGCCATGGGGAGCAAAAGTAACCACATCCTCAGACTTGGGTGTTCTCCCTCTCCTGCCCTAGCCTACCTGAATGGCTCAGTGTGGGAACACGCCTTAGCGCAGATGCCTGGAATGCACCCCCTCTCCATCCAGATTGCTTGCACCGCCAGAAAAGGTCAATGTTGCTGCGTCCTAGGGGTTGGGGGGGGGGTCACACAGAGGGTATCCTGATTTGGGATGCCCAATGGGAAAACCAAAGCCTAAAAGATTCCAGGGTCGGCCAGTTTGAGCTTTGTTTTCTGCTTTAAATTCCAAATTGGGATGCCCCAAGACATCCCGCATTTGGGTCCACTTTAAAGAGGCTCAACACCCCCCTGAAGTTTAAAGTGGACTAAGTGGTAGGGCGGAGGGCACCCGGGGGCATGCCAAAGTCTGTTTTTTAACACCTATACACCAGTAACAAACCGAAAACACATGGAATGACATTATTTTGACACTGGGACAATAACACTTTAGTGATTTTAGCAAAAAAAAAAAAAAACATTAAATTGCCAAACACGCTATTTTAACACAACCAAATGAAAGTCCATTGAAATGTATGAGAGAGCAACACTAAGCGAAAGGTAATATGTGGCGCTCTTGAACCTAGAGCATTGGCACTATACACTGACCCGCCTGTAGTAATACATGTGACGCTACATGGCGCTGTTAGAGGTGCTCACCAGATTCACTTTCTTAAATGTGGTTTCTCGTACAGCGCCCACCAGACGCTGCCTGTCGCTACAAAGCACTACCTGGCGCTAGCGTTTCCTAAATAACCCCCATTGCCCCCAGGTATGACACGTTAAGGATTAAACATACCTGCTACTGCACAGAAACCTTTTCTTTTGAAATATGATTACAAATTTTCATAACTGTAATTGTCTATGTATTTTGGTCATTATTATTAATGTAAATATCTGCAGACTATATTTAAAATTATCTTGGTTTAGTGCCTGCTGCACAGGAAGCAATTTTGCTGGATTGTGATGACAGAACAGCAGCTAGGTTCTTTATAGACCTGGTCTGCCTGGAGTTCAGCTTTAGAAAATAAAATGAGGTGACCTTCTGTGGCATACATACAAATGCTACCAATAGGTAGAATGCAAGAAAACTGCATTTATTTACAGCTACCTAGGAAAATTGAGGTCATCGGCACATGTATATTTTCTGTTAACCAGTGAACTATCAAATATGAAGAATATAAAACCCTTTGCCATTTGCAGAACAGCCATTAAACATATTGAGGTGTGACATAGCTGGGCACAGACCTCTCTTTCTACTTTACATTTTAAGTGCTTTTAATTCAGTCTGGCTTGAAATGTTCAGTCATGCTGAATAAGTGCTTTTTTAATAGTCACTTGCTACCAGGCAGCACTTTGCTAAAGTGTTTAAATACTTGCTTTGCTAACTCCAGAGAAATTTTTCAGCATTCAAGAAATAACCGTCAGCGCACACTGAATTAGCACTAAATGATGACCCTGACACCCATTTACATTGCAAAATAACAAGCAGATTAGAAGCCATTTGCAAAGCTTTTAAACCCTGAGCTGGAAGGATTGCTCTGAATGAGCTATTGGGAAGAAAGCAGCACATCAGAGGTACAGTCACCAAAAGGGAAAGGGATCTGAGAGGCTTGAAAGCCACTAAAGCATCCAAATGCTTCCACGCTGCATGAGAAGTCCCCCAATCTAAGAGGCTGATTTATTAATAGCGACATGTAGCGACAGTTGAGCGACTGTAGCGGTATTTTCACAGCGCCCGCTAGTAGTCGCTGTGCTTGGCCGTTGTTCGGTAGTTGACAGCGACTCAGTCGGTGTGGCGTAATGTTGAATACAAGGTTACGAGTCGCTATTTGACAGGCTCCGCGATGTATGGGTGCGCATGATAGCGACTGGCTTCCACCATATTCATCAAAAAATCACGCTCAAAAAATTCAAGCGCTGTGAAATGCATGTTTAAGCCCCAGAGCGCTGGAGGCGATGGGTTAAAAGTAGTTTTTTAACCCCCAAACCACCATATTTTTGGAAACCAAAAAAAAAAGTTTTTTAAATAATTTAGTAATATGAATACATTAATATCAGACCTGTAACATCAATTCTGTACAATTTTTTTCTTCCCTTAAAAAAATCTAAAATGGCAGAAGTGGTCACAGAATTTTTCACATTTAAAAAAAAAAAAACATTAATAACAATGAATTATGAATATTTAAAGATTGTTCCATTGAAATGCATTGGAGCGCGTCAGGTAGCGAGAGGTCATACCTGTCGCTGTTCAAGTTCGGACGCTGGCGCTGTGGGCTGAGGCTGAAATAATGATGAAGGAGTGGCTATCTGGTGCTATCTCAGTCGCTAAGCAGGATTGCCTTGATAAATGTGTGATTGTGGTGGGGAGCCGGCGTTCTCGTGGCGGTGCCCGTCATTACCGGCCGCTCACCAGTCACTACCTGTCGCTATTCCTTCATAAATAAGGGCCTAAGCATCTCAGAACTGTGCTAATTAAAATTCAAATAACATACAGTATTTAAACAGGTAAAACAATCTGTATATAACATATTGTGCACATGATATAACTATTTATATTCTTAAGATCCCTTTTAAGAGGAAGTAAGGTCACAAATACTTTACTCACCCTTATGCTGGACCCTGCAGCAAGAGGGAATCCCAATCTGGTGGGATTTCTGGGTGTGCACCCCCGAAGACCTGCCCTGCCTAACAAGCCCAGATGCCAACCCGGTCTATTCCAGCAGGGTGATTTTTCTTAAGTCCTTAAACGGGACCAACAGCCTGGCACAGTTGGAAAAGAAAGGTAGTGGCCATTTTAGAGCTTCCTCTCCCAACATCTCATGCTGCTGCCTGGATTCAACTGACAATGCACAGTAACAGGAAGCCCAGCAGCACTTCCTGTTTGCAGGTGGCCGCCATCTTGTTTCTAAAATTCACTACAGCAGGAGTTAGAAAAAGTTAAATTAATTTTTATGTGCAGCAATCTAAATTGCCCTGGGGAGGGATGTAAATGAGCACTGTTTTTTGTGTTGGTCTGGTTTGTCATGTTTGACTGTTGGTCCCCTTTAATTAAGCACTGACCATTTACCTCAACACACTTGGGCTCAATCAATCACTGACTTGGTTAGGAGTTCTAATTATACTTATAAAAGTCCAGGTGTTTTTAGGAAGCTTTGTTAATGATGTCTGGAGAACCCTGTAACCAGGGGCGTAGCTATAGGGGTCGCAAGGGTCTCCATTGCGACTGGGCCCCTAAGCCAGGGGGGCCCGCAGGGCCCCCCCGCCCACTGTAACTGTTCCCTGACATCGGCTCCATCTGCTGCCTCTTCCGGGCTCAGAACATGCGAGCACAAAGGTCCGGGCAGCGGGTGGGCGTGGCCTGCACCGGTGCAGGCCACGCCCACCTGCTCCCCGGACCTTCGTGCTCGCATGTGCACAGGAAGCAGATGGAGGAGCGGCAGGGGCTCTGTCTCTGGCCCCGCCGCTGTCATCGCTGCCTGAAAAACGCTAAGAAACTATGGGTATGCACAGTCCCACTATCTAAGAAATGACATAAAGAGGTGCTAAGGCCTGTATGGTCAAACGGATACAATGTCTATATATAGTGAGGGGAGCCTGGATAACTCCTCTCAAATGACCACCATATAGCAGGCCGCACTCACAATGATAAAAGCAAATCCATATTTTATTAATAAATTTCAACCATAATAGTTTAGATGTTTAAATCAACACAAACAACAACACTATTACACAATTAAAAAACATATAAACAAGCACAGGGGAACCTATATACAGATGGAAACTATCTAAATAAGAATAATAATGCTGGGTGGCGTATCATAAATTCATATATAAATAAATAAATAAAATGAAATAATATATATGTGCGCTGGCAATGAAAAAAGGAAAAAACCATGAGCTATATCATCACATGGTAAAGTGCATAGTGCATGATGTGCAAATATACGTGTATCAAAAGTAATAAGAAAAATACAAACAATGTGACATAGTGTGTCCTGTTAAAATGCAAACACATGAAACAACCAGAAACCAAAACAAACGCCAAAATAACATATGTGCTGAAGTAACAGCAAATGTAAAAACTCAATTAAAGTGCTATGGTGCAGTGCAATGCAGCGCACACAGGATAACAAGGTTAATGAAAAAATTGATATAAGAATCAAATGCAAAGCGCCGCCGAGCAGAGAATGCAGTCAGAATGACAAGTAAAAAAGTTTACATCACCAGTCTCCCGAAGGTCCCCCGCAGCAGCCGCCACCGACGCGTTGCGTGTCCTATAGACACTTCGCCAGGGTGCCTGAAAAGACAGCGATCGCAGCGGCGGGGCCGGGGCCGAGCCAGCTCGTGAATGGGGTGGGCGTGGCCTGCGCCGACGCTGCGGCGCAGGCCACGCCCACCCTATTCACGGAGCCGGCCGCGCAGCGGTGTCAGCGGACAGGTGAGTTTAACTTTTTTTTTTTTTTACATGGCGCCTGCCTATACTAATGGGGGGAGGGGGGTGGGAATGGGGGGAGAGGGGCCACACTGCCTATACTAATGGGGGGAGGGGGATGCCACACTGCCTATACTAATGGGGGGAGGGGGATGCCACACTGCCTATGGGAATGGGGGGAGGGGGATGCCTCACTGCCTATGGGAATGGGGGGAGAGGGGCCACACTGCCTATGGGAATGGGGGGAGAGGGGCCACACAGCCTATACTAATGGGGGGAGGGGGATGCCACACTGCCTATGGGAATGGGGGGAGGGGGATGCCACACTGCCTATGGGAATGGGGGGAGGGGGATGCCACACTGCCTATGGGAATGGGGGGAGGGGGATGCCACACTGCCTATACTAATGGGGGGAGGGGGATGCCACACTGCCTATGGGAATGGGGGGAGGGGATGCCACACTGCCTATACTAATGGGGGGAGGGGGATGCCACACTGCCTATGGGAATGGGGGGAGGGGGATGCCACACAGCCTATACTAATGGGGAGAGGGGGATTCCACACTGCCTATGGGAATGGGGGGAGAGGGATGCCACACAGCCTATACTAATGGGGGGAGGGGGATGCCACACAGCCTATGGCAATGGGGAGAGGGTGATGCCACACAGCCTATGGGAATGGGGGGAGAGGGATGCCACACAGCCTATGGGAATGGGGAGAGGGGGATGCCACATAGCCTATGGGAATGGGGAGAGGGGGATGTCACACAGCCTATGGGAATGGTGAGAGAGAGATGCCACACAGCCTATACTAATGGGGGGAGGGGGATGCCAAACAGCCTATGGGAATGGGGAGAGAGGGATTCCACACAGCCTATTCTAATGGGGGGAGGGGGATGCCACACAGCCTATGGGAATGGGGAGAGGGGAATGCCACACAGTCTATGGCAATGGGGAGAGAGGGATGCCACACAGCCTATACTAATGGGGGGAGGGGGATGCCACACAGCCTATGCTAATGGGGGGAGGGGGATGCCACACTGCCTATGGGAATGGGGAGAGAGGGATCAAAGAGCATCAAACCCGTGCCAAAGGCTAAAGGGGCTAGTGACTTGCCAGGACCAGAGTGGTTCACCAGCCTGGTAATCTGGAGGGAGGAGCCATGATTTGTTTTCATTTTAATTGAAAGCATAAAACAAGGATTAAAATGTTAATTCCACTAGGTCTGCAGGAATAAATCTACACAATTGCAATTTTTTTTTTTTAAAGTGGACCAACACCCAGGATTTTGATTATCCTGGATTTTGGTCCACTTCGGGGGGGCACCCCGACTGGGGGTGCCCCGCTCTGTGAAACCCCCCAGAAAGCCCCAAAAACTCACCTCACCACGCTCCCACGTGACCGCGCCGTCCAATCCCCGCCGACAGACAAGCGGGTGACAGCGACGGACAAGACAGCGTGTCCGCCGCCGCCTCCCGCTCGTCACTCTTACAGGGCACGCGCCCGCGCCGGCCATTCACAAACGGCCGGGGAGGGCGCGCGCACGTCTAGAGGGGTCTAGCAGAATAAGGTAAGGTGTTTTGGGGGGGTTTCAGGGAGGTGGTGATCTTATAGATTCCCGGGCCGATCACCCGTGGGTGTTGGTCCACTTTAACTTCAGTACGTTTCACAAGTCACCCAGTCGCCTTTCCCAATAGGCATGTTGAATTCACAAATGCATCCAGTGGGATGAATAACAAAACATAAGCAAAAAAAACAGCAAAAGAAGTCCAGTTGCCTTGATCCACTACTAAAAACATATCTAGCATTACATGAATAAATGTGATCCTTCATAACAAAGTGACTAGTTGCACAAGTGCATTAAAGTGGACCAACACCCAGGATTTTGACTATCCTGGGTTTTGGTCCACTTCGGTGGGGCACCCCTCTAACAGGGAGCGCGCCTGCGCCGGCCATTCACAAACGGCCGGCGCGGGTGCGCGCCCTGATAGAGGGAAGTGCAAGACGCGGCCGCGGCTCGCGCATGCGCCGATGGAACGGGGCTGAGGTAAGGTTTGTGGGCCTCCTGGGGGGTTCCTCCCCGCGGGACATCCCGATTTCGGATGCCCCGCGGGGAGGGATCTGATCGGTCCGGGAATCTTATAGATTTCCGGGCCGATCCCCCCTGGGTGTTGGTCCACTTTAAAAAATACATTGTCACAAATTCACAAATATTACCTGGGGACAGGGGCGTAGCTATAGGGGTCGCAAGGGTCGCCATTACGACTGGGCCCCTAAGCCCCCCTGCCCACTGTAACTGTCTGTTCCCTGACAGCGGCGCGGCGCCGCCGCAGCCGCCGCGGGTCGGGCGGGGCCCGGAGGAGAGACAGAAGGTCTGGTGACAGGGCCCCCCCCGCCCACTGTTCCCTGACAGCGCCGCCGCCCGGAGGAGAGACAGAAGGTCTGGTGGGGCAGGGCTGGAGGAATGAGAAGGTCAGGTCACGTCACGGGCTCACTGGCAGGAGGCTGTCGGTGGCGCCTCCCAGGCGGCGCGCGCCGGCGCACAGTGAGCACGTGCAACTACACGGGGGAGCGCCTGTGCCCGCGGATTCACTCGGAAGGGGACTGCCAGACTGGAGCACGGAGAGCCGGCGGCCCGGCGCCACTCATTATAAGGTAGGTCGCTGTCACTGATGATGGGGGGGGGCCCAGTTTGACTCCTCGCATCGGGGCCCACAAGACTTTAGCTACGCCCCTGCCTGTAACATTTATTATTTCTCTAAATATATGCTGTGCAGCAATGATGAATACATTGTGATGAGTCGCTATTTGACTAGTACAGCGCTGTATGGGAGCGCATGTTAGCGACTGCTCAGTGCGACTGACTCACAACATATTCATTATAAAAACATCCTAACAAAACTCTGGCGCTGAAAAATGCTTCTTTGAAGCCCAGAGCGCCGGAGGTGGTGTGTTTAAAGTCTGTTTTTCAGCATGTATCCACTAGTAACAAAACAAAAACATATGGAATTACATTGTAGCAACATTGTAACATGAACACTTTAATGCCAGACCTGTAATGTCATTTCTGTAGAAATATATAAAACTGCTTTTTCTATGCCAGAAGAGGTCACAACATTATTTGAGATTTAAAAAAAAAAAAAACATCATAAACCCTGTTTAAAGAGAAGAAAAGTATCTTCCATTGAAATGTATGGGAGAGCGCCAGGTAGCGAGAGGTCATACCTGGCGCTGTGCAAGGCTGAACGCTGGCGCTGTTTGCTGAGGCTGTGAAAATGATGAATCGAACGCTACATGGCATAATCCCAGTCGCTAAACAGATTCTGCATGATAAATGTGTAATTGCGTGCCGTGTCTGCCGTTCACCTGTCGCTACCTGTCGCTACCTCTCATTAACCAGCCACTACCTGACGCTATCCCTTCAGCCCAAAGACATTACATTACATAAGCAAAGTTAGGTATCTGTATTCCAGGCTATGGCTGAGTAGACTAGAATACCAGATGGGATGGATGTTGCAGTGTGAGACATGAAAAGCAAGTAATTGCATGGCTCAGAGCTTCAAAGTACCCCAGAAAGGAACCTTTGGTGGTCGCGGTTGGTTTTGGGTCACCACAGCACAGTGTGAAATGTAGCGATGTGTTTTAAATTTGAGCTGAATCTAGATTCAACTTCGATCTTGCCAATTCCATCCGGTCCCCCCATCCCAGATACTGGCAAGACCCGGGTCACATCACCTGGCATGTCAGCCGCCACCACTGTAACCACCGCCAGACCAGGAGAGAATAATCGGCCCATTATTTGTCATTCAGGAGTAGCAAATGCCAGATACTGAGGACTGTCCGGCTGGAGAGCTTCCAAACCAGGTAGCCCCCACTCCGAAGCAGGACAGACTTCAGCTTGTTCAGGGATCACTGTTCCCTCAGGGTACAAAGGATATGCAACATTGCATGCTGCTTTGTGAAAATGACAGTAGTTCAAAAATATGTCTAATATTTTTGTAATGCTTAACTAATGCTGTGCCATTTGGCACATGCTCCTCAACAACAGCTATGCCCTTTAATGCAGTGCAGAGAGGCATAAGTGAATACACCCCTCACATTTTCATAAATATGGTATTATATGTTTTCATAGGGCAACACTGAAGATATAACACTGATACAATGTGACATAAAAAGTGTACAACTTGTATAACAGTGTAAATTTGGTGTGCCCTCCACATAACTCAACACACAGCCATTAAGCCCCCGGCAACAAAGTGAGTACACCCCTAAGTTAAAATGGCCAAATTGTGCCCAATTAGTTAGTTTCCCTCCCCGGTGTCATGTGACTCGTTGGTGTTACAAGGTCTCAGGTGTGAATGGGGGGCAGGTGTGTTAAATGTGGTTTTATTGCTCTCACACCCTCTCATACTGGTCATTGGAAGTTCAATATAGCACCTCATGGCAAATATCTCTCTGAGGATCTATATAACGTTCGCCTGGGCTATAAGAAGATTGCCAACACCCTGAAACTGAGCTGCAGCACGGTGTCCAAGACCATACAGTGGTTTAACAAGACTTCATTCTGGTTCCACTCAGAACAGGCCTCGTCATGGCTGACCAAAGTAGTTGAGTGCAACTGCTCAGTGTCATATACATTCATAGACACATTAATGCCACCAGCTTTACTGCAGAGGTTTAAGGGGTGTCAGTGCTCAAACCATACGTCGTACGCAGCATTAAACTGGTTTGCATGGCTGTTGTCCCAGAGGGAAGCCTCTTCTAAAGATGATGAACAAAAAAGCCAGAAAACAGTTTGCTGAAGACTAGCAGGCATAGGACATAGAATACTTGAACCATGCTATGTAGTCTGATAACTTATTTGGGTCAGATGGCATCAAGATTGTATGGCAGCAAGCAGATGAGGAGCACAAAGACAAGTGTGTCTTGCCTACAGTCAAGCATGATGACGGGAGTGTCATTGTTTGGGGCGGCACGAGTGCTGTCGGTTGTAGAAACATAGAAACATAGAAGGTTGACGGCAGAAGGAGACCATACGGTCCATCTAGTCTGCCCTTATGTGTATACTGTATGTACTCTTTATCTTAGGATAGATGTGTGCTTATCCCAGGCATGTTGTGGGGAACTACAGTTCATTGAGGTAACCATGAATGCATTTACTGTGACATAATGAAGCAGAGCATGATCCCTTCCCTTCAGAAATTGGTCTACAGGGTCCAAACACAAACACACAACCCCAGACACACCTGCAAGACGACCACTGCCTTGCTAAAGAAACTGGAGGTAAAGGTGCTGGACCTGACAAGCATGTCTCCAGGCCTAAACCCAAATGCGCATCTCTGGGGCATCCTCAAATAAAAGGTGAAGGAGTGCAAGGTCTCTGACAACCACCAGCTACCAGCAACCTGTAAAGCTCTTGTGAACTCTATACCCAAGAGAGTTTAGGCAGAGCTAGGAAATAATGGTGGCCACACAACATTTGGACAATTTTACTTAGGAGTGCACTCACTTTGTTGCCCGTGGGTTAGACATAAATGGCTGAGTGTTGTTATTTAGAGGTCAAATTAAATTTACACTGTTATACAACCTTTACACTGACTACATTTCACAATATAAGTGTCATATCTTCACTGTTGTCCCATTAAACGATATAATGATATATTAACAGAAATGTGAGGAGTGCACTCACTTTTGTGAGATACTGTATACCGGTACTTTCCCAAGAACATGCAAAGGTAGATCATTAACTTTGCATTGAAATAAATATTGTTATACAAAATAAAGCACAAACTTTTGAGCATTGACATTTTCCTAAAGTGCACATCTAGATATAGAAATATGTTTAGTTGTATTATATTACAGGTGGCTATGTATCTTAACATCATTGAAATCCTAACAGGCAATTTATTCAAAATGTGTGTCCGTTAATGTGTGTGTGGGGGGTAGGGTAGCACTTTGAATGTCATGTATGCACATTTTATTATCATCCCTATAATTTTACCTGTCTTCACTAACTGAAATGTACAACTCCCGCAAGGTGAGATTGTATTCAGTCTATTGCGTACAATCAAGTATAATTCACCTCCTTCGGCAATTCATTCATTGACACTTTCAGGGGATTTGTATTTGTAGCCATGGCAACAGCAGTTAGGGGCTTATTCTGCTGTTATAGAACATATGTTTACTGACAAATAATACACGTGTCTATGCTCACGAGAAAGGCAACCTTTCATTCTGCCACTCTTTTTAATGTTGACCCTTTAAAATGTCTGCATGGGGAGAATTACAAATCTGTTCCTCAGTGCCATGGGGTACACTAAACATAATTGTGTGCAATAGTGATGTGAGCAGAGTTGCATGAAGAATGAAAATAGACAGCATTGTTGAAAGCTGCCATACTCTTGTCCCTTGTCTTAGTTGACATCATTCAGTTCCAGTCTGGTCTGGAGAAGGATTGATGAAGTTGTAGGACAGCGTAAATCATTCATTCCGAGTAAACAAAAACACTGCAACAGGAAAAATATACTGTAACAAATAATAGGGATGTTATGGTCAGAAAACCTGCCCTGCCATTCATTTTTTAAAATAAGGTCCCATCCCAGAGCTCACAAATAAAAATTCCCTTACAGTTTCTGAAAATAGTCAGATGTTTCTCATCTTTGTAATTGTGACATTACTTTGTTTTTACTATAAAAAAATACTATAAAAAGATAATCATTTAAATCTTTTTTTTCACCACTAACTTGTAAAGCATAAATTACAATTGTACAAATATGGCAAGTTAATGTATCTAATTTACATTCAATATCACAATAACTATCCTTCAGCCCAGATAATCAATGGTATGATCTATAAAGAAAGCAAAATATACAAATATGACATAAATATTGATCATTTGCTATTTTTAGTTCAAAAAGAGACTTAAAAATGGGAGATAGTAGAAAAATGAATGGTAAATGGATACCCTATGTTGCCTATACACCATATATTTTTTGTGGAAACAATGCTTGCTCAGGCGCTGGATTCCATATATCACTTATGCAGTCATGATATAATGACACAGCCTAGGGATAATAAAAATAATTCAGAAGATGGTTAAAGTCAAGAATTAAAGGGCAATGTAAACTTTTGATGTTGACCTGGTGCTGAGCTATCTAGTACTATTATTTCTTTAGTTAGCAAATATGCGTTTTATGGAAGCAGTTTTCACTACCATAATTAGCAATTATTATTATTATTATTAATAATAATAATGATGATAATAATGTTTATTTATATAGCGCCATCATCTTCCATAGCATTTTACAAGGCATGATTACAGACAAGGTAAAACATATATACATAGAGGCCGATTCATTAATAGCGGCAGGTAGCGACAGTTGAGCGACTGTAGCAGTATTTTCACAGCGCCCGCTAGTAGTCGCTGTGCTTGGCCATTGTTCGGTTGTTGATAGCGACTGAGTCGGTGTGCAGTAATGTTGAATACGGGGTGACGAGTCGCTATTTGACAGGTTCCGCGATGTATGGTTGCGCATGATAGTGACTGGTCAGAGCGACCGGCTTCCACCATATTCATCAAAAAATCACGCTCAAAAAATTCTTGCGCTGTAAAATGCATGTTGAAACCCCAGAGCGCTGGCGGCGATGTGTTAAAAGTAGTTTTTTAACCCCCAAACCACCATATTTTTGGAAACAAAAAAAAAAAAAAAAAAAATTTAAATAATTTAGTAATATGAATACATTAATATCAGACCTGTAATATCAATTCTGCACAATTTTTTTTTTTTTTTTTACCTTAAAAAAATGATCTAACATGGCAGAAGTGGTCACAGAATTTTTCACATTTAAAAAAAAAAAAAAAAAACATTAATAACAATTAATTATGTATATTTAAAGATTGTTACATTGAAATGCATTGGAGAGCGCCAGGTAGCGAGAGGTCATACCTGTCGCTGTTCAAGGTCGGACGCTAATAACACTCCTGGCTATTTAGCTTTTCCTTGACTGTGGTAGCATTCCATACGCCTTCAGCTGACACCAACCCACCCACACTCCCAAAATAAAGGAGCCAACAACCACTTCTTCGGAATTGATGGAATTTTAATTGGCCACAGCCTCAACATAAAACAATAACAAATAACAATTAACAATGCACTCCCGATCTCCCCGATCCAGGTCTGAGATTCCACCATACCCTACCTACCAACAGAAGGGGAGGGGAGGCGGCCCAAAGGCTCAACAAACTCCCGGAATCTGAAACAGAAGCCAATTCGTGAGCCCGGCCGCATCCCTCCTAGGCCTGGTAGCTTAACGGGGCTAACTGCCAAGATCCACCTTAACCCCTTCCCTTTGTCCCTCCCCTTAAACTCAGTCACCTATCCTCCTGGCCCGTTTCCGCCGAAACAGCCGCTTCCATGTAACCTACCCCCACTTTCCGTGCCAGCTCAGACCCGAACAGAGCAGAGGAGACCGCCAAAGCTGTGACAAATAAAATAAAACAGTAACAATGAATGTACAACAATCCCCCGATACAAACACATTGACACATATGCCCAATAAATTCCCCACACATTATACATAAACCCACAACTACATGTACCCCGTTAACTGAACAAATGTCAATAAATACATATTAATCTTCTTAATTCTTATCTTTTTTTTTTTCTTCATATATATTAACGTGTATATATATATTTTTTTTATATATATGTGTATATACATACAACATAATACAACCCATCCCGACCAAACTACCCCAAAAACCAACCAGCTACCGCTGCGACCAATCGACCATTCCATTATCCCCAATAAATGGCGGGTGGGTGGGTAAGCACGTTCCAGCGAAGAGATCAGGGGCCAAAGAGGAAGAGGAGGGGGGGACCTGCCCCTATATACTCCCCCCTCCCCTGAGGTCACTTCCCCAATCTCTTCCCCAATCCCATGGCTGGTCAGCTTCCAACAGGAAGCGCAGGCCAGTCATGGGGCTGCCAGCCCTAAAGGGCCGGCGCCCTTCTTGACTGTGCTAGCGTTCCATACGCCTTCAGCTGACACCAACCCACCCACACTCCCAAAATAAAGGAGCCAACAACCACTTCTTCGGAATTGATGCAATTTTAATTGGCCACAGCCTCAACATAAAACAATAACAAATAACAATTAACAATGCACTCCCGATCTCCCTGATCCAGGTCTGAGATTCCACCATACCCTACCTACCAACAGAAGGGGAGGGGAGGCGGCCCGAAGGCTCAACAACCTCCCGGAATCATAAACAGACGCCAATTCGTGAGCCCGACCGCATCCCTCCTAGGCCTGGTAGCTCAACGGGGCTAACTGCCGAGATCCACCTTAACCCCTTCCCTTTGTCCCTCCCCTCCCCTTAAACTCAGTCACCTATCCTCCTGGCCCGTTTCCTGCCGAAACAGCCGCTTCCTTGTAACCTACCCCCACTTTCCGTGCCATCTCAGACCCGAACCGAGCAGAGGAGACCGCCAAAGCTGGAAGGCGCTGAAACCTTAGCGCCGCCCAGCCCGCCACCTCTCCACTGCCAATTCAATTCGCTCCTTAAGGAGGATAATAAATAGATCTATCCCCAACCCGTTTAGGTGTACCCCATCGGCCCTGTAGAAACCCCTAATTCCTTCCACCTCCACGTGGCGTGCACTCAGCCCTCCATTCAATCTAAAGAACCAGGCAATCGCCCTATTCACCTTGATATGTACTCTGTCGATAACCGGGGAACTATCTCTGACCAAATCAAAACCACCCCGGGAAATTCCCCTAGAAAAAACAAGAGATCCCTGGTGATCGATTTGATCAGCTGCCTCATCGGCACCTGGCCCAAATCGTTCCCCCCCCCCGCGTGACACACCAACACCCCTGGAGGACCCCACTTCATTGCCGACTTCAAGACGTGCTCTCTCAAATCCTGGCACTTCAACCCCCTGACGCCGGCCCACACCAGGTTCGCTCGATCCCCCGAAATGCCGAGCTGTTCCCCGCTCCTTCTCAACGCCGCTCTCTGCGCTGCCCAAAAAACAAATGAATGGCCGACCACCAACACCGAGCACGCCGAATCTAAAAGAAAATAACATTAATAACGGTACCAACACTTCCCCCCCCACCATGCTGTTACACCTGCTCAATTCTCCCTGGACGAATATTTGACTCCCATCTCCCCAGCTTTTTTACCAGGTCTACCGGCAAACCCAACCTCGCCGCCTCCGTCGCCGCCCCTATGCGAAAAGAGTGAGTGCCATACTCCCTGCTAGACAGCCCCATCACCGCTAAGCATTTCCGAAACACTGCCAAAAACTGGAAGCGCGACAAAAAAGTCCCATCCTCGTGTATGAACAATGGTCCCCCCTGTAAGTGGCCTAACGCCCAAAAACCCCCTTAGAGCGAGAACCGGACATGAAACAGCTGACCCAAAAATATACTCACTCCTCTACCTTCCTGGTCAGTCTTAGACACGCAAATCCGAATCCAAACCCCTTCCCCCGCAAAAAACACATCATCCACCTGGAGGCCACCTGGCTCTCGCTTATTCCGGCTAACTAATGCCCCCACCCGTAACGCCCCGAAAAACGCCACCGAAAATGCTGCTTGGAAAAGCTGTACCTCAAATTCTGACGAACAAACCTGAGTAAGCCGACCCATGACCCCTTGTAAAATCTCCCAAGAGACCGGACGCCTCGTATCCGCTGTCCTATGCTCCCTGCGCCACCCCTTCAGAGCCTGCCTTACCCAAAACATTTTTGTAAAATCTTTCCATCTCGCCAACTTACACAAAAAGGCAAGGGCCGCCAGTTTTTTGTCTATTACAGATGGGGACTCCCCTCCTGCTAATAGCTCCCTCACATACCAGACAAACAGGTCCTGCCTCTCTCCTTCTGCAAGCAGAACACCAAACTCTCTTTCCAGCTTGAACCAGCGCCTCCACACCTTCGAGTAGCCCCCCCACGTAGAAGGCGCAACCGACCTCTGAATTAGCTCGTACCACCGGCTCAAACGATCTCCCTCAACCACTCCGGGCACACTTTGCCGACCGCGTTCCCCTTTGGCGCCAAGCTCCGAAACCGATCCCACTGCAAACGAGAAAGAGCATCAGCTACCCCGTTCTCAACCCCTGGCACATGAACCGCCCTGAACCATATGTTACACCGCAGGCATGCCAGCACCAGCTGGCGCAACAATACGACGACTGGGGGGGGGGGGGGCGATGACGTTTGAGAATTACCACTACCGCCGTGTTGTATGAGCAGAAACACACCGCCTTGTTCCTTAAAGATCCCCCCCACAAGACCATCGCCACCACCAATGGGAACAACTCCAGAAATGCCAGGTTCCTGATCAGCTCTCACTCCGCCCACCTCCTTGGCCATGATCCAGCACACCACCTCCCCTTCAAATAGGCCCCAAAACTGGCCAAACCTGCCGCATCTGTAAAGAGCTCCACCTCCTCGTTCGATCTCATGGGATCCAACCAGTACCCCAGCCTGTTGAACGATTTCAGGAAGGAAACCCACATCTTCACGTCCTCCTTCAGCTCCGCCGTTAGTCGAATGAAGTGATGCGGTTCCCTGATCCCAACTGTTGCCAACGACAAACGGTGCATAAAAACCCGTCCCATCGGCAAAACCCTGCAGGCAAAATTCAGCTTACCCAGTACTGACTGTAGCTGCTTCAGCCGAATCTTCCTAAGCCCAAGGATCCCATCCAGCCCTGTTTCCAAATCCCGCACCTTGTCCGCCGGCAACCTGCAAACCCCCTCCACCGTGTCGATCTCGATCCCGAGAAACTTGATGGATGACGCCGGGCCCTCAGTTTTTTCGTGCGCCATCGGCACTCCGAACCCCCGAAACACCTCCAGCATGCTTGCCAAGATGAGCTCGCACTCCCTTGATTCCGCCGGCCCCAAAGAAAATCGTCCAAGTAATGCGTTATGGAAGCCCCCCCGACCTTCTCCCTCACCACCCACACCAAAAACGAGCTGCATGCCTCGAAGTATGAACATGAGATTGAACATCCCATCGGGAGACAGCGGTCCACGTAATACCCCCCTCAAATAAACACCCCAATAAATACACACTCTCCGGGTGCACTGGCAACGCCGCTTCAATATCTGTTTTGGCCATGAGCGCCCCCGGGCCCGCTTCCCGCACCATTGCCAATGCAAAGTCAAAGGACGTGTACGCCACCGACGACAACTCCCGGTCAATGCCATCGTTGACCGATCCCCCCTTTGGAAAGGATAAGTGGTAAATCAGGCGAAACTTCCCCTTCTCCTTCTTTGGCACTACGCCCAATGGGGACACCACCAATCCATCCACCGGCGGATCGGTAAACGGTCCCGACATCCGCCCCAATAATACTTCCTTTTCCAGCTTCTGCCTCACCACATCCGAGTGTAGCCTGGCTGACTTAAAATTTTTTACCTCCCCCCTTACCCCGGGGGGTGCCTGACATGGGATCCTAAAACCCTCCCTAAAACCCTCTGCCAGCAACTGCGTGGCCCGCTGATCCGGATAGTTATTTAGCCACGGGAGCATCACCTCTCCTTTCACCGGCGTTATCCCTTTTGGCAGGGCCTTCCAGGAACCTCCTGAACCCCCCCGTCCTTTTTCCTGAAACAGCGCCCAACGGAGTGATTACCTCCGCAGGCTGAGCATTCGTGCCGGAATTTACATCCTGCACCGAATTTACACTAGGAATCATTAAATGCCCAGCACACTCCTTTCCTAGCTGCCTCCGCCACCCCTGGAATGGATGAGGTGGCGCCCTCCTGAAAGTGCGACGAGCTGGTCGCAGCAGAATACACCCCCCCCCCCCCCCCGGGAGTTCATAACTCGCAGCCACAGCCCGATGTCCCTATGTTCCCAACCGAGCTCTGCACACACCGACATCCGCTGCTGGAATTGCTCGTCATACCTCAGCCACGCCATCCCCCCATAAACCCGGTGTGCCTCCCATATGTTGTCTAAGTAACAAAACAACGGAGAACAATTCTCCGGGTTCTTTTCTCCCACTACACTCGCCAGGATCGCAAAAGCCTGTAGCCAGTTCCCGAACGTCCTCGGGATCATTCTAAAAGCCCTTCTGTCCTCATCCTCTTCCTTAAAGTGCTCCCTTCCCCTCCCCCATCTATCAGTTCCGAAACGTTCAAGAGGAAGCAGTGAAAAAATATCTAAGTACTCCCGCCTCCAAATCTTTTCCTTAATTCCGGCTTCAGGTGGCCCCCCAATGGGCCCTCAAAGCAAATGTACGAGTGCCCCTTAGCCTGATCTGAAACCGATGCCCCCCTTTTTTCCACCTCTGGACCAAGTCCCTTATCCACCCCCGCGTCCCGATCCGCCGGCACTACCGCCGTCTGCACCACCGCCGCTCTACAACCTCCCACCATCTCCCTGGGCACTCCCCCCCTTGCCAACGCCGGGTCCCACACCCCCCTCGGGTCTACCACCGACCCTGTAGCCTCCCATCTATCCAATAACTCCCGCATACCTGTTATAAAACCCCCCAACCCGCCGGAGCCACCCCCCTGGCGAGCCCCTCAAACCTCGAGTGCGACACGTTGTTGGATACACCGATCTGTAAAGGCTCACCTTGATGAATAGCCCCGCCGCTCGGGATGCCCTCCCCACGACCGTCGTTCAGAGATCCGGAGCCCGACTGACCCCGAATCTCGCCTCCTGCCGATTGTCCTGATGCACCCGCCGACCTCGGTGCTGCCGCTGGAGCTCCGAATGAAGTTCTCGTCCCACCCGCGCTGGACGCCGCAAGCCTGGCCGACTTAGCCCATCGTCCCGATGCCCCGACCGCCATACCGCTCCGGATCCCTTCCTGATCGGCCATCGCCTGCTGGGAAAAAAGAAGAGGCGAGGAGCCTGTCCGTTCCCGGGAGCGGCGACACCAGCTCAAACGGCCATGCCTGCAGCTGGTTGGGGGGAGGGGTCGATGACCCCCCCGCCCCACCAACGACCCAGAAAGGGGGTGGGGTGGTTGCGCCCTGGACGCTGTGATTTGGGGGGGGCGGCGAGGGTGCGGCCATATTAAGGGCATCCCGACCCGGGATGCTCAAGGGGGCCGGGGAGTGTGCCGCTTGAGGGGCCCCCCACGCGTCGCCCCGGGCGATGGGGGCCCCCGCACCATCCATCGCGGGGGCCCGCCCAACGTCGGAGAGGACCCCGGGGGCTCCCCCCCTTTGTCCCCCCCTGTGTGCTGTATTAGGGGCCCCGACGGCGCCAGAAAAGGCGCCTGGGGCCCCTGTACCTGCTGTTGAGGGAGCCCCCACAGCGTCAGCGATGACGCCGGGGGCTCCCCTGCTCTGACCCCCCTGTGGAGAATTAGGAGCCCCGGAGGCGTCATAAAAGACGGCTGGGGCTCCTGACCATAATGTATAGGGAGCCCGGCCAGTGTCCGTGAGGACGCTAGGGGCTCCCCCTCTTTGGCCCCCAAAGTGTGGTGTTTTAGGAGCCCCCCCGGCGTCATATAAGACGCCTGGGGCACCTGTACATGCAGAAGAGGGAGCCCTGCCAGCGTCCCAGAGGACACCGGGGGCTCCCCCCTCGTGTCCCCCCCTGCTGCCAGATCCCGGAGCCCCTGTAGCGTCAACAGAGACGCCCGGGGCTCCACTGCCAGAGCAGGCGGCCAGCGCAAGGCCGTCTGCGTGTGTCTCTGCCCCGGCCGGGGCACAGCCCCGTCCACCTCCTCTCCCTCCTCGCACTGGAGGGGGCGGAGCCTCTCCCCGCCGCCTAGCCCTACTCGGCAGGGAGACAACAGAGGACCTCGGCACCCAGCGCGTGCAGCCACTCCCGGCCCGTGGCCGCACCGCCACCCGAGGTAAGTGGAGGGGGGCCGCGGACTCTAAGGGAGCCTCCCCGGCATGGGAGGTGGGGGGCGGGAGGGGACTACGGGCCGAAGCAGCCCGCTGGGGGCGGGAGGGGCCTGGGCTCGCAGGTGAGGAGGGCCCGCCGGGCCCGACAGCTGCGCCCGAGGGACGGGGTAACGGGGGACTCCCCCGCCGCCTAGCACGGCGAGGGGGAGATGTGTTTTTCAGGCAATATATGAGCTCCTAATGCTGCTGCTTCCAACTCCTGGGTGTGTCTTTCAGGCAATATATGGGCTCCTAATGCTTCTGCCAACTCCAATGTTTTTTTCAGGCAATATATGGGCTCCTAATGCTGCTGCCAACTCCAATGTGTTTTTCTGGCAATATATGGGCTCCTAATGCTGCTGCCAACTCCTATGTGTTTTTCAGGCAATATATGGGCTAATAATGCTGCTGCTGCTGCCAACTACTGGGTGCGTCTTTCAGGCAATATATGGGCTCCTAATGCTGCTGCCAACTCCAATGTGTTTTTCAGGCAATATATGGGCTCCTAATGCTGCTGCCAACTCCAATGTGTGTCTTTCAGGCAATATATGAGCTCCCTATGCTTCTGCTGCTGCTGCTGCCAACTCCTGGGTGTGTCTTTCAGGCAATTCATGGGCTCCTCATGCTGCTGCCAACTCCAATTTGTGTCTTTCAGGCAATATATGGGCTCCTAATGCTGCTGCCAAATCCAATGTGTTTTTCAGGCAATATATGAGCTCCTTATGCTGCTGCCAACTCCTGGGTGTGTCTTTCAGGCAATATATGGGCTCCTAATGCTGCTGCCAACTCCAATGTGTTTTTCAGGCAATATATGAGCTCCCTATGCTGCTGCCAACTCCTGGGTGTGTCTTTCAGGCAATATATGAGCTCCCTATGCTGCTGCCAACTCCAATGTGTTTTTCAGGTAATATATGGGCTTCCTATCCTGCTGCCAACTCCTGGGTGTGTCTTTCAGGCAATATATGGGCTCCTAATGCTGCTGCTGCTGCTGCCAACTACTGGGTGTGTCTTTCAGGCAATTTATGGGCTCCTAATGCTGCTGCTAACTCCAGTGTGTGTCTTTCAGGCAATATATGAGCTCCCTATGCTGCTGCTGCCAACTTCTGGGTGTGTCTTTCAGTCAATTTAGGGGCTCCTAATGCTGCTGCCAACTCCAGTGTGTGTCTTTCAGGCAATATATGGGCTCCTAATGCTGCTGACAACTCCTGGATGCGTCTTTCAGGCAATATATGGGTTCCTAATGCTGCTGCCAACTCCAATGTGTTTTTCAGGCAATATATGAGCTCCCTATGCTGCTGCCAACTTCTGGGTGTGTCTTTCAGGCAATACATGGGCTCCTAATGCTGCTGCCAACTCCAATGTGTTTTATCAGGCAATATATGGGCTCCTAATGCTGCTGCCAACTCCAATGTGTTTTTCAGGCAATATATGGGCTCCTAATGCTGCTGCTGCTGCTGTCAACTCCTGGGTGTGTCTTTCAGGCAATATATGGGCTCCTAATGCTGCTGCCAACTTCAATGTGTTTTTCAGGCAATATATGGGCTCCTAATGCTGCTGCCAACTCCAATGTGTGTCTTTCAGGCAATATATGAGCTCCCTATGCTGCTGCTGCTGCCAACTCCTGGGTGTGTTTTTCAGGCAATTTATGGGCTCCTAATGCTGCTGCCAACTCCAATGTGTGTCTTTCAGGCAATATATGGGCTCCTAATGCTGCTGCCAACTCCAATGTGTTTTTCAGGCAATATATGGGCTCCTAATGCTGATGCTGCTGCTGACGCCAACTCCTGGTTTTGTCTTTCAGGCAATATATTAGCACCCTATGCTGCTGCCAACTACAATGTGTTTTTCAGGCAATATATGGGCTCCCTATGCTTTGATTTAGGTGATTGATTTTCTCTTTTTGGGAGTTTACAGAGTTGATTCAGCACCAATTGCAAAAATTAGTAAAAGGTTCACTTTAGGTAAAAAATTCTCTTTTTGCACCTGGTACTAAATCATCATTTAGCACCAGGTGTAAAAATTGCACCACTTTTTAAGTATAAAGTGTCATTCACTTACATATCTTAGTCTTTTTGATCCGACATCAGTAAATGGAGTTTTATTTAACAAAACAAAATACAAAATAAAGTTTCTTTGGTATCAAAGTTGGGT
The DNA here is from genome assembly GCA_027917425.1 of Gastrophryne carolinensis. NCBI lineage: Eukaryota > Metazoa > Chordata > Amphibia > Anura > Microhylidae > Gastrophryne > Gastrophryne carolinensis. The sequence goes on from CM051235.1 coordinate 347,040,315, forward strand.
GCCTTGGGTGAACAAATCTATTCAGGTATTATAACTGTACATTACTTTTCTTGTCCATCTACAGCCAAGAACTATCTTTTCATGATTCCAAACCAACTTTGTTGACGTGGGTGATCCTGGAGTCCTGCTATTAGTGTTGCACTTTACATTCTTGCACTCGCAGTTAGTCAGTTACAGTGTGCTCCATCTTTGATGTGGACAGAAACCTTCCTGGATTTCTGCAATACCAGACAATAGGTGCCAAAATGGTGTATATATTCCACTTCATGATGGCACCAACTATGCTTCATTATAGATCTTGCTGACTGGAGGAGAAAGATGCCGCTATGTGCTGTGAGGAAATGATTGCAAAAAGCAGTCAGATGCACAGTTTTGACCATTTAGCTTAAAAGGAAAGCAGATTTTAAAAGGGTGTGCTGTGTAGCTTAGTGTAGCTACTTGTGGTTAGGTGTTATAGAGGAAGTCCAAGCTATTTTAACCCCCCCCCCACCCCAGAGCTCTGGACTTGAGTTGAAGCCCAATTCATTTACATGAAAACATTGTCTAGCCCGTTGCTGTTTTTCAGAAGTCTGGATAAGTTATACCATACTTTAATTGGCCTTTATTAGCTTTTTACCAATACATTTAATAAAGTGATCACATAGCATGTGTGATAGTCATCTTTAAGGTATATAATATTACGTGACAGACAAATTAATAATTTATTACCATAAAGCAAAGAAAAGGACCCATTTTATACATTATTTGTGATTATGATAATAAGTATTCTTACAAAAAGCCTTTTTTACCCGAGTGTAAATTGCCTTCTTTAAGCCATATAATAGCAAGAAAAAAATCCATCCTTTGTAAGCATTTAACGTTTTTGCATGGAGAACCCTATGGCTTAAATGATATTATGGGAATTTTATGTATCCACCATTTAGATGTCTCTAGTTTGGGTTACCACAGCTAAGCTGATTTTGGCATGGAGGCAGTGTATTATCAGCACTTGAGGTTACTAAATACTATAATTGCTGATTGGATTCATGAGCCAAAGATAATCAATTACATGACTGTTTTGGCTGATTTAACATAGTTACAACAACCATTACTCAATTAAGGCCCATAATCATGTTGAATGGCAATTCCCTGCACTATTACATTTGCAATGCTGTTGATATTATCTAAAGAACCACAACTAAGAATTAAATATTTCAGCAGAACACCAAGGGTCTGATTTACCAAAGCTGCACTAACTGTTTCTAGTTTTGCTTAGCTGTGCATGTATAGGCTACAGAAAAATCCACCAATAGGGCATGTTTTGTGGATTTCCAAACAGACACACAGGTGTAGTGATTAGTGCAGCAGCAAGGCCATAAAGTCGGCTATGTGGAGATCCACAAAACATGACCTGCTGGTGGGTTTTTAATAGGAGGGTTGGGGATCCTAAATCATGATCTTAATCAAACAATTAGAGGACTTTTACACAGACGTGTGGTGGAAACACACTAGTGTAGTGCAGCAGGCTACACTTTTGTGTACCACATTGTGCCCTTCATTGCAACAGCATTATGGTGGTAGTCCAGTAGGCGTGAGGCCTTCAAGTGGGTAGAAGCTGAAAGCGGCAAAAAAACTTTGACTACTTGCAAAGACTCAGATGGTGGCTCTGGAAATTGCGTGGAGGACCCAGAGACTAACAGAGACCCAGCCAAGGCCAGACATGGAGAGAAAGCAAGAAAAAGCAAGAGCCAGAGCTGAAATGCAGATTACCTAGATCTCTGTAAGTGTACCAGCCCCCATGACCTTCAGCACAAGTCTGGTAGATAATGGGCAACGTGCTCTTACACACTGCCTGGCCCGGTGAGGGTTCAGGCAATTGAGCAAGTGGGTTATCATCCCATCTCATCATCTTGCTGGTTGGCAAGTCAACTCCTGCGCAGCAAGAGGCTTGCTGGCTCCCCTACCCTATGAAAAGATATAGCGGTCCTTGGGACTTATTTCATGTTTAATAAACAAGCTAAATACATAAATTCAAACTTTTAAAAGGTGAGGAGTGCAGTGACAATCTAGAGTAGAATGGAACAAGCACCCAATATCCCCAGAAAACTATCAGCCCACAAAAGAGCTGAATGACACATCCTTATTCAAACCCAATGGAGACTGTATATCCAAATAAAAGTTCCATCTGTCATTCATGCTGTATCAACTATAATTTCAGTTTACTTATGCGTAAATTAGGCATTCCATGCACTCAAATAAAATCAACCTGCAGAAATGCTGTAGGTCATGGCTATGAATTATGGGTTAGCATTTTGGACTTTTCTGAGAAGCCAGAATGTTAAAGCAAATGGCCTGGACTGATGGACTGATGATGTTTAGAGCCAATCATGAGAATTATTTATTCAGCGTAAGTAAACATACATAGGTTTGATAATTAGTACATCACATTGCATATACAAATTAGCTTAAACTTCAGTATTGCTGTATTAATTCATACAGGATGGAATGTCAGAAGTGTCTACCAATTAGATGTAGAAGATGTTAGATACAGCTTGTCGTGTCTTGTCCATAACTCAAATACTGGGCTTCCTCAGGAGGCTAGTAATAGACTGTAAACAAGTGTGACAGTTCTGTAAATTCAGTATAAGTATTTTTCCAGAAACCGTGGGTCACGTGATCCAACTAACAATCGAGCAACTACGATCGTGCAGCCCACTTTCCCAAAGCTCCGTTCGTTCGCCCGCCTAGCGGGACTACTAGGCCCAGCAATGCCCCGGACAAACAGATTCTTAGCTAAGGCAAAAAGATTGCTCAAGTTAAATATACGTTTTAATGCAATAAGCACACTAGGCAGTGATTACGAACACTTAACTATGATGGAATGAATACAAATGTCGTTCTGAGAAGTGGGTTACAGGTTACAGTGAGTTACACACAGAGATACAAGAGTCAAAGTTACCTTAAAATGCAGATGTAGAGTAGTGATGATGGGCTCCCACAAGGAGGTATGTGAAGATCATATAGATGGTTCGGGCACCTGCAGCACACATGCAACCCAACCTCAGCAGAAGTGACCAAGTCCTGGTCGCCCAGGCCTAGCTTTAAGCTCGGTCTCTGCTCCTCCCAGACACAGGTTTTGAGTAATTCTTTTGAAGCACCATATGCTATCACACCTCCCCAGTGAAGGAGGAAGCTGGCCCCTCGCTGTCTGACAGAGGTGTTTGATGCAAGGGAACTATCTCAAGGGGTCGCCTATGCTTCAGACTTAGTGGGGCCTTCCCAGCCCAGGGGTGTGAGAAGAATCAGCAGGGTGTCTGTGATCTGAGCCAGGGTTCAACTTACAGATGCTGGTTCACTTTCCTGGAGAGAATAGGTCCAGTGCCTGTTTATGGCTAGAAAGCCTTAATGCTACATGGGAAAATAAAGTGTGACATTTGCTAAGGACAGAGAATCTTAAAGGGGGAAGCTGGGCATCAGCAATAACATTACATATAATAATTGCCCTATTCCTCACAAAATTCCTTGACTGAGTAATTGTGCCTTTGTAGACTTGATTGAGGTTGTTTCAGTTTGTAGCAATAAGTTCAGTCTGCAGCAAGAGAGGATTTAGCCCCCGGTATTTAGCAAGGCTGAATGTTCAGCTAATCTCTAGACAAGGAGGAAGTTTGAAGTAATAATGGTGCAAGGTAGCAGGAATGTCGAGGAGTGCAGAGGAGTGCCCTGTTGTATGTGGACAGGTGTCCGTTAATCTGTTGGACCCATACCGCCTGTTGTGAGCAGCAGAGGGTGTAAGGACCAGGCTTTAAGGTGCTTGTGGGTGAGTAAGTAGGTTAGTGCTTGCTAATAGAGGGATCGCTCAGCCGTAAATGTGAAGCCAAAAAGACAATTAGCTCTTTTCTGGCTTACCACACAATTAAAGGAATGGTTGCCTTTCAGTGGCTTTTAAAAAACGTTTCTATCATTGTGTGTCCACATGATGTCCTCAAAGTGTTGAGCTTATCTGTTATTTTTTCTTTTTGTATCTGTTTGCCATACTTAATACGCTAGCAACCGTATACAAACTTTGTGTTTGGTGCACTAAACAGAGACTTCCTGACTCTGCCTAATAGCTGCCTGATTGACTGAGGCAGAGATGACTTCACATTTCTGAACTCACAGGTTTAAACCCCCCAGCTCTAATTGAGTAAAACTTCTTTTGATGGGAAGATCACAGTCTTGCTTTCCAGAAGCTAAAGAGTTACTGGGGAGGGATTTCTCTCATTACTGTTGCCTAATTTTTCTATACTCTGCTTTTTGGGGGAGTAGAGCTCAACCTTGGCAGTGGAAGGCTTCTAGGGTGTTTAGGAAACAGCTATTACTAAAGGCTTTTGCTCACTCACTACCACTTGAGCAACACTGACTCTCAGGAATACAAGAAATTTTGAAACAGCATGATGGTAAGTAAGTCAGAGGTATGGGTGCACGATTCTAACACACATGTTTATTTTACATCCCAGAAAATGAAAACAATAAGGCAGAACACTTTACAAAAATTGAATTTTTCTTTAGGTGAAATGCCTGCAAATCCATCCTTAGCCACAAATGGATATGGATGAACCCTATAAACCCTATAAGCTAGCAGGGGGCAACATGGATATCCCCCTAGAGATTAGGGGAAGGGCACAAAAAGACTTGACTTGACTCCTTTTTATAATTTTTTTCTGCCGGGCCTCTCCTTGGGGGTAGATGGTCTCTATAATACTATTGATTTCCAAGCTTTTATTGTGCATATAACAGAGGTGTCCAGAACTACACACAAGATGCAACCATCTTGTGTGTAGTTACTGACACTTGTATTGTGTGTGAATGCAGTTTTGTTATTCGCATATGCAGTGTCTCATCTGCTCTTTAGCAGAGTATTAAAAATACAAGTGTTCTTCTGTATTAGCTCTTGCTATTCCCCATTCAATTTTTAACAGGGCACTCACCACTTTGGAATGTATTAGTGATTTTCCCAGCTACTATACATCTTACAGATAAGAGTCTTCCTTCTATCTTTAAAAGTTAAAGCAAATGTATTACTAGTAACACCAGATTGTGTCTGCCTGCATTAGAGGGCACTTTACATTCTGAACTTGATTCATGATTCTTCTGTTTAAAAGATATATAGACTTTAAATCAAGAAGCCTTATTGGCAGGATTTGCATACTGTAAGTAGCATTTCATGCTAATATTGTCATCAAGACCATACCACATTATTAAAAAAAAATGACAATGTTCCAGACTTGTTGTAGGTACCTGAAGACAATCTATCATGTAAATCATCTAACATTGAATCTGCCTAACCATACTAAATATTCAGAGAAAGATTTACTAACATACCTTATATGTAGAGAAGAGTGAACCGAACAATTCAAACTGGAGTTCGGGTCCAACTTTGGAAACAAACAGTCCAGAGTTTCCCGCAAATTCTTTTGAATGAACTGGCGGTCTGGGCGCCAGGAAGTGACAAGGCAAAGGAAGCAGACCTCTCTTTGATGTCACACCATGCCATGCCATTATAAAATCTAGATAGTGTGCAATATCCCGGCATTGCTGCCTCCTGATTGCTGACCTGCTCCTCATCAGGGGCTTAGCCAGAAATAGGGAAAGCTGAGATTTGATTAAAGTTAATTATACATAATGGGTCTGCTTATGGCACTGTTGACCCTGAGCTACCTACATATTACTTACAGTATCAGGGATGGTATGGTACCAGGGGTTGTCTTGATTACAAAAACATGTTTATTAAAGTGGACCAACACCCAGGATTTTGACTATCCTGGGTTTTGGTCCACTTCGGCGGGGCACCTCGATCGGGGGTGCCCCGCTGTGTGAAACCCCCCAGAAACCCCCAAAAACTCACCTCTCAACGCTCCCACGTGAACGCCGCAGCCAATCCCCGCCAACGTCCAGGCGGGGATCAGGAACGTCCAAGCCGCTTCCGCCGCCGCCGCCTCCCGCGCGTCAGTCTCGGCACGCGCGCGCCCCCGCCGGCCATTCACAGAGGGCCGGCGCGGGCGAGCGCATGTCTGGAGGGGCGCGCGGGAGGCGGCGGCGGAAGCGGCGGCGGATCAGGTAAGATGTTTTTGGGGTTTCTGGGGGGTTTACCCCGCGGGACATCCCGATCTCGGATGTCCCGCGGGGTGGGAGGTGATCGGCCCGGGAATCTTATAGATTTCCGGGCCGATCACCCCTGGGTGTTGGTCCACTTTAAGTGTTTATTACATATGGTTTGGGTGGGGGGATCCCCTTGTGGCGGTAGCATTGCAATTTGGACACGTGAGGTTTCACTATTGTTGGTTTGTTATGTTTACATTGGTCTGTCTTTTGCCTACCTGGCTGGTCCTCTTAATGAAATAATTGATCAACTTGCAGGGTTTGCACATAATACATTTTTGCACATAGGCACGGAGCACTTTGTTCATGGTCATAGAGGATAGCATATGATTAGGATTTATTATGATATATTTATGGTTGTTATGCACATAGTTATGCACATAGTTTGATTAGGTCTTTAGGTGGGGTCTGACCAGGGTTAAAGTGGACCTAAAATTGATTACCATGCAAGCATTATATGGTGGCCTTTGAAAGTCCTTATTATTCATCATCCAATTTGGGGTATCCCCCTCTTTTGTTCCTTAGTGGGGACACATGTATTGTATATGTTTTTTAAAATGTTTTTAATATGTTTGTATATTATCTACCATTAATCTAAATAAAATATTGACACTTGAGGTAGTTGGTGGCGCCACGTTGTTGCTTGGGTGGGTCAGGGAGTAGTGGGACTCCCTTTCCTCGTGCTTAGATTGTTTATTACATACATATGTTTTTTAAGCTAATTCTACACAATCTAATTTGGTCTGATTATTGCATTATTGACACTGAGCTTCCTACCTCTCAATCACAGTCTCACTCACACTGTTATATGAGCCTAAATATTAATATTGTTTCTGGGATCAGGTAACACTTTTGAGAGCCAAAAAACCCTGGGTATTCCTTTTTTTTAGAGAGTCAGTCACTGTTCTTTGGGCCAAAAATATACTACCACTACCGGGACTAGTAATAACACTGGAACTCATTTAACAAAGGGTTTAAGAGAACCCTCTGAGTATCATTGTTTCTAGCTTTGAGGTGCCACCTGTGTCTCTCTGCTTTTTGGGCTGGAATTATATTTAGGTCTAAATACAGCCATTTTTTAACAATTTAAAGGGAACTCTCTGTATACCCCTGTTTGTTTGTTGAGGGTGTTTGTGTTGTTTTAGTGTGACACTGCGGTGTAATACACAACTTTTTCTCCTGAGTCACTAGGGTCTATGATGGCCAGTGGAGGAGAGTAACAGGAGCAGGATTCTCTGTGACCCCAAGAAGCCTAATACAGCCATTGTGAGGATAGATGCAGCATCAGCATCAGTTATCCTAATGAGCTGTTGTGATATAGTAGAGTTTGGCACCAGCTGCAGTGGCACACTGACACTAACATTTGGAAAGATGGACCCATGCCAGCACACATATGCCTGAGGGGTTCAGCTACTTAGGCATATAGGGAGTGGGTTCTTTGTCATGTGGGTCTGTATCCAATAACTCCAAAGAGACCAACTTTATAAAATAGCACTTACTTAATTTGCAGGACTTCAGGTACAGTTGAATGTTGGACAGTTGTTCCATTAGTAGTGTCCTTAGCACAGCGTTACATCCAGGTGGACTCTTACAGGTGGTGGTCATGCATTCTGGTCCCTTAGCCGGATACTGAGGCCTTAGCTCCCTCCATTGGCCCCTTGGGCTGAAAGGTTCACCTTTCCTGTGGTCGATTGTTAGATATGAATGTGGCTGCTCTGCTCTCTCTTTCTCCAGTGACTGCTCCCAGTAGACCCTGCTGGTATCGTTCTTCCTAACTCCTAGTTACAACAATATATAGAAGAGTATCCAACTAAATAACCAATGATTATAGATTCCCATATGTTATATATCTAAGGGGGTTCTCTATATGCCTTCTGTTGTTCAGTGTTACTTACCTTAACCAATGGCAGCACATCTGAATGATGCTAATGACATCTATTAATTCTCTATTTATTGGGATCCAATTTAACTGTTTGAGAATCCTCCAGAGTCATAATTCCTTCCTTATCCAAAAGTGCCATCATGTGATGATGTAGTGCAACTGCAGGGAAGATATGAAAAAATTAGCCAGGGTGCTGCCCTTGTCAGTTGCATTAGTCACGGGGGGGGGGGGGGGGGGGGGGGGTAGTGAAATCTGGTGTTATTCAGGCCTGATTCATCTTTATTTATGCCAAGATCTCCACATTTTTGGCATGTCAGGAGCAGTAGTAGCCTAGAGGTAAGAAAGCAATCCTGTGACCAGTGGGTGGCCAGGTCAGGACATAACTGAAGAGCTTTGGAGCAAGACATCTAGCCCCCCAACTGTTCCAACAGGCACTGCAATTAGGACAGCCCACCACTCCGGGCATGTGCACAATTATTACTTGAGATTGTCTCGCTGCATAGATGGGTTAAATGTGGAGGTAGAAATGATATGTTTATGCAAACATACATTGGCATATAGGTCCAAAAAAAAGAGTCACAATAGATCTCCTGCTGCATTAAATACCTTCTCGGTTGCCATACTTCTGGCTGGACATGGCTAACTCTGTCAGTTGCGGCCAGATGTCCAGTTTCCCTGGCCAGAATTCAGAAAGGCTCATGTTGTGATAGGACAGGAGCACCCCAGATATGCCACCACTTGATGGTCAAGCTGCTTTTGGGTGGTGAGGTTGGTATGGCGTTAGCTGCTTTGCTTAGTGGCGGGCTTCATAAAACTGAGCATCATAGACTCCAGTATAAAGCTACTGCTGCTACTGCTCTTGCCCCCCTAGTAATTTGGGAGTGGAGACTGTGCTCACAGGATCCCCCACTGATCTCTTAGCAACAATTCTGGTTGTTGCTGCGCAAGCATACAAGCATGTCATGAGACAGCTGCCACATGGGGTTGGTGGCATCATTATCTATGCAAGGTTCACTGCCACCTCTCTCTCTTTCTCAACTGCCTGGCAGTGTTCCCATGGCTCCTCCTGAACGCGCCATTCCCTGGAGGTATAAAGGCAGAACATGATTATGCTCTGGCAATAAAAACAATAAATAAATAGAAAAGAGTAGTAAGGGAGTCATCCTGTTACCAGAGGGTTGCAGATAGCGCCATCTGAATGTGCCCCTCTTTGGCTCTCATGAGGAGTGCTTTGAGGCCTAGCAGTCCCCTCATTATCACTGCTGGCCTCTAACCGCTGACCAGGGCTGGATTATGAGGGGGGCACATGGGGCGCATGCCCCGGGGCCTCGACCACTTGCCCTGCAAAGGGGGCCTCCACCAATCTTTGAGTTATGGTCTGGTCCAGGAGGCTTTTCAGTCTTTGGTCTGACAGGCCGCGGGACCAGCAACAAAGCAATCGACAGCAGTGCGGGCCCTCCATGCCTGGGCAAGCCTTTTTTTGTTTTTGCAAACCTGCAGCCAAAGCCACCACAGGGCAGGACGGGGAGTCAAGAGCAGAAAAGCCGCCGTCAGCAATGCTACAGGGATGGGTGGGTGCAGAGATGTCAATTGGTGACCGCTCACTGCACATAAGCAGGGCTGCATTTTGGATTCATGCTGCGCTAGGCACCTTTTAGTAACATGCCCCCCCACCCATTGTTAAAGTGAAAAAACATGGATTTTTGTCCCATTTTGGCTGTGTGAAGCCCCCAGATCGCCTATAATAACTAACCTTTTCCTGGTCCAATGGAGCATGCATGGGCTCTCGTCCAATCAGAGCCATTTGCCTTGACTATGTCATTCAGCAAACGGCTGATTTGCTTCAATGGGCATATCTCTAGTGTTGTGCATTCTCCCAATGAAGTCTATCTGAATGGCTGGGGCCGTAGCACACAGTCCGAAGATGCAGGGGATGTGGCTGCTTTCACGAACCACTGAAAACAATCAGAACGCGAGACCGCGTATGTGCTATTTGACCGGCAATAGGCAAGTTATTATGGTTGATCTAGGGGGTTTCACTCTTCCCAAAACAGGATGCTCTGGGGGGAAGGCCAGCGACCGACCCTGGAATCCTTTCGATTCTGGGGCTGGCCGCCCACGATTTTGTTCTGTTTTATAGGGGACCTCAAGCCAAACAAACCAGAGGTCCACCTGGCCTCTAAGCACTGGGGCATCTTGATCTGGGATGCCCTGGTGTGCATCACCCAGACAGCCTAGCCTTGTACTCACCATTTCCATGTTTGCTACCAATCCCTGCTGTTTACAGGGCCACCAGCATGCTAATAGGTTTGCCCAGTGGGCTTGAAGTTAAACATTGCAAAAGATAGGGGGTTTGGGCCAAACCCATTGTATTCAGGGAGCTTACATTAAACCTTACCATGCGTATAAACAAAATGTGCATAAATTCACGGTGATAATACATTTTAAATTTTTAAAATGTATTAGCTTGGTTTTATTAGTCCATTACTGGTAAAATTAAAACATAGCTGTGCATGCACCTTGGCACACACTAATATAATGACCCACAATACTTGCATCACATTTTTATACATGCTGCAGCACCAGATAGGAGAGCACCCTGTCTCCTTGCAGCCAGACCACTCAGACCACGCTACAGAACTGTTTTCCATGTGGACAATTAAAATCCAAGAATTAGAGAGCACCACTCATTGATTGTGCATGCCCCTCTAGTGCCGTGGGCCTTCATACTCTTTTGTGCATCTATTATATCATGCCATGGGTTAATCCAGTGATTCCAGGAAAGGGCGCTGAAGAAGCCTAAAAACAGGCGAACCTAGTCCGCCCACCCAATGCAAATCCGATTAATCACCATCCATCAAGCTAGGTGCATGTATAAAAATGTGATGCAAGTATTGTGGGTCATTATATTAGTGTGTGCCAAGGTGCATGCACAGCTATGTTTTTAATTTTACCTGTAATGGACTAATTATAATGCTTATGTGCAGGCCCATAATTAATCACATAAGCCACCAAGCAAAGCCGCTGGCATCTCAATGTGGATGTTTTCTGTTGGACCAGCTGGGCGACTACACTACACGTCCAGAATGACAAAGCAAGACTTCCCGAGCAGCACGCACAAGGGTGGCCCAAGGGACTCGATCTGGCATTCCAGTAAGTAGGCGAGTGTCAGACAACCACCAATCAGTTACTTGGCTGGACTATTATTTTAAAGGAAAAAAGTACTGTATCTTGGGCCTCCAAAAGATTTTGTGCCCAGGGTCCTCCACCAAACTTAATCTGCCCCTATCCTCCCAACTGTCTTTGTCACTGAAGAGTGGTTGAGAGTAGGAGAGGTCTGCCAATATCTTAAGGGCAGATGATGCAGCAAAGTAGAGGCAAATTCAGGACAAGAGGGGGAATGGTGGTGTCTGAGGATCCACCTGATGCTGGTTGCATGATTGGCTTTTGTCTTCTATGGAGTCTGAGGTCTGAGTGACTCAACCAGTCAACCAGTCCAAGACCGCTGGATGTTTGGACAGCACATGACTACTGGATGTTAAATGCAGCTCTAACCTGTTGCCACGACTGCTGCCGATAACACCAGTTCCTCTTCTGCTGCTTCCCCCTATACTCTGGTAGCCACTTCCACCAGGCATAGATCTAGACCAAGTGACCTAAGTGACCAGGCCCTGTCAAGGCTGTCTTTTAACTCAAAGAGCAGAGACAAATGGTGCTTTCTTTAAATGATGCAGAGTGAGCACAAATATGATCAATATGGGGGAGGAGCAACATTTATGGGCCTCTCTGACCTTCTAGGCCCCGTTGTGGTTGCACCCCCTGCACTCTCTATAGTTAAGCCCCTGGCCAGACTTCTTACAGTTTGACATTGCGAGTACCTTTAACATTGCGAGTACCTTTAAAGTGGACCAAAACCCATGCTGATCGGCCGATTCCCCGCTATCCGTCTAGCAGGGGTGCGTGCCCGCACCAGGCATTTGTGAATGGACAGCACGCTTAGACGATGTGACATCAGTGGCTCCAAGTGCACTGATTGGACGGGCGGCCATGCATGGGCCGTAGTACCGGGAAGAGGTGAGTTGGCATCGGCAATCTGGGGGGCTTCATACAGGGGTAAAGGACGAAAACCCGGCATAGAAAAAATCCTGGGTTTTGGTCCACTTTAAGAAACTGGGGTTAAACAGAGTGTTTAAAGAATGTGTCAAAGAGCTGACTGTATTACACCAGAGGGTTGTTCACGCTTAAAAGGATACCGAAGGCAATGGCTATTGTTGGACCACTGTGTTGGGCTACATTTGGCAATGTCCTAAACTGTTTTCCAGTTTTAAATTGAAGAAATGTTCGATATATCAAGTATTACTGTTTCACCTTATAATATCTTTTGAAAATTTTGGGCATGGGCATTGGCTCTGTCATGCTGCATAATAATCAGCGTAATCAATGTGGTCTGTAAACAGACATTCTCATCACCCTGGCTGTTCCTCCTCTCTTCCTGTGTCCACGGTCTGATGATGCAGAACTTTAGAAAGGCAGATTAGCGCTATTATTGGTGGTCTATGGCAGAGGAATTCAGGAGGTTTGCCAGTACTCGTTGCCTTGTTTCTATTTTCAGAAACAGTTGTTCTGACAGGATGGGAGAGCGCTGCCATCTTAAGGTGAGCTGCTGAATGACAATTTATGCACTTTCGGCCTTATTTATCAAGGGCTAGCGCCAGGTAGTGTCTGACGAGTGCCAGGTACCGCCAGCTAACGGCGGCTACCGAATCAAGTACGCCCGACGGCGGTCACAATGACGCATTTATCACGCTAAATGAGGCTAGCGCCGGCGAGAGCGTCGGCTAGCGCGGGATTCATCATGTAGCCGACTGCAACAAACAGCGCCACTGCTAATCCCATCACAGCGACAGGTATGACATCTAATGAATCTGCAGCAAGCCGTTCGCTCGGCCATTCGCTGTCAGGCGCACCCATACAACGCGGAACCTGTGAAACAGCGACCCCTAACCCCATATTCAACATTACCTCACACCGACTGAGTCGCTGTCAACAAGCAAACCCCGGCCAAGCACAGCGAATACTAGCTGGCGCTGTGAAAATCACGCTACTGGCGCTCATCTGTCGCTACCTGGTGCTTTTAATGAATCAGCCTCTTTGTCTACCGAGTCCCTTTGAAGAACACTTACCCACCTACACTAGCTATCACAGGTCTTGGGATAGGGGTCAGGGATAAAATAAGACTATTGCTATTGTTACCTCCTCCACTTGCTTTCAGAAGCCTTTAGGGGCTCAATAATACTGCTGCTGCTGTCACCCCCCTGTTTTGCCTTTCACCGGCCTTAGGGACTCTAAGAGGCTGCTGCTACTCCTCCACATTGGGGTGTCTTTCTGAGCCTTAGGAACTGCTGCTGTTACCTTGCACCACTGGCTTTCATGGGTCTTTAGTAGCTCAATGTGACTGATTCTACTTCCCTCCACTTGTTTCCACTGGTCTTTAGAGGCTCAATAAGACTGCTGCTGCTGTTACCACCATCCACCGGCATTCACAGGCCTTTGGAGACTCAATGAGACTGATGCTACTCCTCACCACTAGCTTTAACAGGCCTTTAGTGATTCTATGAGAATGCTGCTACCCCCCTCTGATAGCTTTCATGGGCCTTAGGGACTCTATGAAGCTGCTGTTACCCCCTTCACTTTTAACACTCTCTGCTGGCTTAAAAAGGCTTCTAGGGGCTCAATGAGACTTATGCTACTTTCTCCACTTTCTTTCAAAGGCCTTTAGGGACTTACTACCGCTACCCCCCTCCACTTGCTTTCACAGACCTTTAGGGGCTTACTGAGACTGCTACTGCCGCTCCTAACTTTCCCTGGCTTTAACAGGCCTTGGGTGCTCAGAGAGACCTTTGCTTCTGTTGTGTTTTATCCCCTTCCCCTCTGTTGATGGGATGCAAATGCCCTTCCACAGCTGGTGGTGGTTATGGGGACAGGTTTTGGGACACCTTGGAAATCCTTATAGGGGGCCTTTATAATAAAACCTTGGGATGAGTTAGATTATGCCCTCTTTTAAGCCTTGCTTATGCCCTCTTGTAAACCTCTCCAACTCAAGGGGTGGAGACCCAGGGTCATTCATAGACTCTGTGCTCAATTTTGGGGCTACCCTGGGATGAGGGGTCCCCCATTTGGTTCCCAAGGTGGTAGTGGGCTCACTGGCACCCAAGATTCGATAGGCTGTTGGTTTCTATTATGGCTTAGTATAAGAACTCACATGAGAGCCAGGAGAGGGCCATGCATTCTTAGTAGCAAAGGGGGGAAAGGAAAGAAGAGCTGCTAAACATCCCAGTGCCAGGGCCTACTACTTTCTAGCTTTGAAATTACCATCCATAACAGCAGCATCTCTGCCACTGCTAAGAGGGACTTGGCCACTTAGTCCACAATAGTAGCTGCCTATTGGAGAACAGTGTTCACTGATTATGACTTATGTAAAATGTGATTAGCATTGCTGTTTTCCATTGTTTCCCAATATTGTTGCAGGTTTACTGTCAGCATCTCTGACTGTAGCATCCAAAAGCCTTTTCAGCACACACCATCAGTAAAACCTAACTTAACCCACTCAATCAAAACAATTTTTGCTTATTACCCTATAAAAAGTAAGTAAAGTATATGAGCAGACCGCGGTAAGCAACGTATAACAGTTCCGCAAAGGAAGAATAAAAAAAGAATTGAAAAGAATTTCCTGTGATATTAAACTTGAATTAGCAAATATTTTTCAAAAATCTGGCAACTGTTGTGTAAAAGCAAAAGAGTTTGTTATTACATCCTTTATTATTTTATCCCTTTAATAATAGTAGTTTATTATTGTTCCTACAGTGTTTTATAAGTACAAGTGAAAAAATGTAATAATCAGCCTACCTGCACACTTGGAAATTGGTGCCAGAATGGAGGTGTGAAAAATACTGTGACTACCTTTTCTAATCTTCTTCAGAATAAAAGATATTTTAGTACTCTTTTTCCAGAGATTCTTGGACAAAAGAGTTAGTGCGAAAGGTTTTTGTCTCCTGGATCACGTAAAAAAAAGAGTCAGGAATTAAAGGACCACATATAGTAGTGATTCTGGAAGAGACCATGCGAGCCCCCTCAAGCATTATTTTTTAACTATTTTCAGGTTCCTATTAGTCATTAGTCAGCAAAGCCTTTTTTTTATTCAGCTTTCAAAACAATTCAGAAAATGCACAAAAAGCAAAAGTTACGCATGAAACACTCGCATGTGTATAAAGTGTGTGTGATTCATAAGTGTTTTAATTTGAATGTTAGTAGTTTTTAATTGTACTTTTTATGATTGCCAGAGGCAGGAGTAAAAAGCATGCTTCAGATTTCTGCTCATTTTTTTTTGTTTTAATAAAAAAAGCCATGCCACATGCAGAAACATACGTTTTTACTTTTTTAATTTTTTTTAATGTTTTGAAAAGTGTGCTCCCACCGTTCCTGAGCCAACCAGCTCAGTGCCCAAGGCATAGAGGCTGCAACCCAGGGTTCAGAGGCCGAATGGCTAGTAGCTGGCCCTACTGGCTTACCAGCTACTATGTTCTTCGGCACAAGTCCAAGGCTTCTCCACAGGTGCCTGTGCAGTCCCTGGAAGAACACAGGACCCATACTGATGGGTTTTCCGCATCCCCGGTTCACTGGAGCAGGTGTGGGTAATGGGCCAGGAGGGTATCAGAATGTCGGTCTCTCTACCCTTTGCTAGTATAGGGGTCCCAAGGGTTAAACTGTACAAAAACACACTGACACAGACTTCAAAAACATTTAGTACACTACATTAACTATAAATACATCTCTATATTTCCCAGTACTGGGTGTAGTCATCTTCTGCCCAGTGGCTCCCTTGGTCTACTGCTGGCATTTGAGTAACAGAAATAATGGCGGAAAATGTATATTCTAAAGAGGCAGAGACGGCTCTGTGGCAACCCACTATGTGAATAATTAAATTACTGTAGGGGAGCGACATGGAGGGGATTTTCTGACATAAATTTTAATATTCACATGCAGTCTTAAAATTTGTGCTGCCTATCGCACCCCCCCCACCCCCGCACAATGTTCATGTGTTACTTAGAAACACCCAAACACCTGCACACATTAACCCTTTGAGTGGCAGCTATATGAGTTTTTACATAACTATCTCTCCTACCGTTAAGTGCCAGCTACGTGAGAGTCATGTAGCTGGCATTTCTCACATCAGGGCTGTTAGGAAGCTTGCACCATCACGGTTCCACTTTGTATTAAAAAAAGGATTTTATTAATAATACAGTAAACATCATATGAATAAATGCTTGCTGCTACAATAAGATTTAAAAGATTAAGGTAGCCCTACGCTCAGTGCACCCTGATCTCAAGACACCTACAGATCGAGATGATGGACATGCAGTACTCATGTGGGGAAAATACAATGCTAATGTGGACCATTGCTGTGTCCTCAGTGGTGCAAACTCAGACTCTAAAATGGCAGGTAGTCCCATCATAGGCAGTTTCCAATGGAGCTATATTTGTACCGGGTCATTTCCCTCAGTATATGTAAAGGCAGAGCCTGCCACTTCGCTTATGGGCCAACATGTATGGGTGGTGGCTCACATGCTCCTGATCACATCTCTTGCAGCATCATTGCAGCATAATTGCAGCATCATTATGGTTTATTTACTAATTTGTAAATGCAGAATTAATGTGGGAAAGTCAAGCGTCAATTGCAAGTGAGGGTGTTGGAACACATGACATTTGAGGCCAAATAGATAAGAGTTCAGTGGGTACCCATGTGGCAGAATATCCACAAGGAGAGGATGAAAGGGTAAAAGTGATGGACATTTACTATTTCCCATGTTCAAATCTATGGGTGATTTAACCGCCAAAAGGAGGCAAGATGGATCTTTAGGTTCCAGGCCTTGACCTCAGAGACCTTAATATTCGATTGCAGGCATTTTTGCAAATATGATTGGAGGCCTTGGTATATTGCATGTTAAAATAGCTAATGTTTCTAAGGGGTTTATTCATGAAGGTCTAGGGCCAGGTAGTGCTTCGTAGCGGCAGGCAGCGTCTGGTGAACGCTGAGCGCTGTACGTAAAACCACATTTATGAAGGCAATTCTGGTGAGCGACTCTAACATCGCCATGTAGCGCATGATTCATCATTACAGGCGGCTCAGCTTATAGCGCTGGCACTCTAGCTTCCAGAGCGACAGGCCTTACCTGTTGCTACCTGTCGCTTTTTCATACATTTCAATGGATGTTCCTTCTAATCAATTTAAAACTTTTTATTTATTTATTTTTTGGGTTCTCAAATAATTGTGTCACCTCTCCTGGCCTGGAAAAACAATTTTTTTTTTTTATGCAGAATTGTCATTACAGGTCTGGCACTAAAGTGTTAATGTCACAACGTTATAACAATGTCATTCCATGTGTTTTCTCTTTGTTACAGGTGTATATGTGTTCAAAAACAGACTTTAATCCCACAGCGTCTGGCGCTCTGTGCTATAGCGACCAGAGCGCCGACGGAGTGTGTGTGTCCTTTGGTGTGGAGCGCCGAGAGTCGGTCGCACTGAACTAGCACTACCTTTCGCTTCCTGCAGTGCTGTACTGGTGTTAGAGCACCAAAAATACATCACATTCATCAATGCTGGTCAGGTTACTACAGCGAATGAGACGCTCTGTTACAGCGCCCCGATACCCGCTTACGGCGTATACTAGCGGTCGCTCTATGAGCTGCTATACAGACGCTCATCTGCCGCTAGATGGAGTTGAATTGGCCTCTATGTTTCTAATACCTTATGTCTTCCTTAAAGTGATGCTAAAGATCAAGGGCACACTAGAATACAATACCAACAACATCCACATGATGTGTACCAATGCTGGGGCAACAAGCTCTGTGAATTAATGGCGATCATATCCAGGGATGAATTGGATCTTGTTGCAATAACAGAGGCTTGGTTAAAGGATCACAATGACTGGGAGCCATACCCGGTTACACATTTTACAGAAAAGACAGATTGGATAGAAAGGGCGGTGGAGTAAACATTTATGTCAAGACTACACTTCAATCAACAATAATTCAGCATAAAATTAAACAAAAACAAAAGAAAACCGCGCTATCTTCAAGCAACCAAGCTCAACGTGCAAATACTGGAATCCTCCACCCAGAAAATTAATAAGACAATAAATATAGAAATACACAGAGCTATAAAGAATGTCTATAAAAGTCCAATCAAAATCAAAAAAAGAAAAAATGTAAAAGGTGAATGATGATTTTCTTGAAAAAATATATAATTTCTTCCAAACTTCAATTAACCCTTTAAATGCCAGCCACGTAAAATTTACGTGGTTGCCTCTCCGTCACTTAAGTGCCAGCCACGTAAATTTTACGTGCCTGGCATTCCCCAATCCCAGAAAAAAAAGTTAAAAAAAAAGTCACTTACCTGACCCCTTGTTTGGTCCGGCCGGGTCTCCTCTTCAGCCAGCGGGGCTCCGATCGCTGATCGGGGCTTCTCCGGCTGCAGGGGAGGGCCCGGAATAGGGTGCCCCCCCCCCTTTCAGCAGCCGCCGGCATTTGCCTGTTAAAAAAAAAAAAAAAAAAAAATGACAGTTACTCACCTCCGCTCCCGCCGACTCCCGCCGCCTCTCCTCTTCATGGGGGGGGGCTCCGATTACCCCCCCGGGTCTTCTGTCTTCTGGAGGGGGGCATAACAGCCCTCCCTCCGTCGCATCTCCCGATGGCGGCCGCCATCTTGGATTTTAGCCCCGCCCCTTCGGGGGCGGGGCTAATGACGTCACAGCCGGGTGTCATCGGGCACCCGGCAGTTCTCATCTCAGATGCCGGTGATGGCTGGGCAGAGAAGGAGGGAGGTAGGCGATCCTCCGATCGCCTGCCTCCCCCCTTCTCTGCCCAGCTGTCACCTGCATCAGATCGCCGCGGGACATTGCTTCTGAAGATCGGAGGTGAGTTAAGGTAAAATGTTTTTTTTTTTTTTTTTTAATAAACATATTTAAAAAACTTGTGTGTTGTGTGTTATTTATACTTTTAACCCCTTGTGAACTGGTAAGGGGTCCATGACCCCTATACCAGTTCACAAGGCTGGGGGGATGGCAAGCCATCTGCGCTAGCGGGTGGCTTGCCATTAACCCCTGGCACCCCCATTACCTGCCTCCCCAAAGGCCA
This sequence comes from Gastrophryne carolinensis, assembly GCA_027917425.1. NCBI lineage: Eukaryota > Metazoa > Chordata > Amphibia > Anura > Microhylidae > Gastrophryne > Gastrophryne carolinensis. Next base: position 347,059,507 of record CM051235.1, read on the forward strand.
GGGGGGGGCAGAAGAGCCCGGGCCCACATGGGCTATGTGGGCTCGTAGGCTGCAGGGTGGGGGGGCCACAAAAGCTGGCCCCCCCACTCTGTGCCTACAAGCCCCCATAGCTGGTCCCGGGCTGGTTACTGTGGGTAAGGGGGACCCCACGTCAATTTTTTTTTTGATTTTTAAGGGTTTTTAACCCTTAAAAATCAAAAAAAAATGGGGTCCGCCCCCCCTGGGAGGGGGGACCCTATGTCATTTTTTTTTTTTATTAACCCTTTGTAATCTGTCATCCAGCAGCTATAAAAGGCTTCTAGCAAGTGAGCAGAAGCCAGTGATCACCGAGGGACAGAGTGCTCCAGGATGGATGGGAGGTGAGTACAGTGTAAAAAAAAATAAAAATTAATAAAATATTTTTTTCTTTATGTGTGTCTGTGTGATTATTTACATTTAACCCCTTGTGAACTGGTAAGGGGTCCATGACCCCTATACCAGTTCACAAGGCTGGGGGGATGGCAAGCCACCTGCGCTAGCGGGTGGCTTGCCATTAACCCCCGGCACCCCCATTACCTGCCTCCCCAAAGGCCAGGGGGGGGGCAGAAGAGCCCGGGCCCACATAGGCTATGTGGGCTCGTAGGCTGCAGGGTGGGGGGGGCCACAAAAGCTGGCCCCCCCACTCTGTGCCTACAAGCCCCCATAGCTGGTCCCGGGCTGGTTACTTTGGGTAAGGGGGACCCCACGTCAATTTTTTTTTTTATTTTTAAGGGTTTTTAACCCTTAAAAATAAAAAAAAAAATGGGGTCTCCCTCCCCTGGGAGGGGGGACCCAATGTCATTTTTTTCTCGATTTAACCCTTTGTAGTGTGGATGGTATTTGTATTTTTTTTGTGAATGTTATAAAATACTTGTTTCAGTTAGAGGGGTCTCCTGGGGCAAGAATGGGGGGGCTACCGATAAATATGTGGTACCGTTCTAATCGGTAGAAATGGGGCTTTCACATGCAATATGATTTTCCTTAATAAAATACATTTTTTATTTAAAATAAAGGAGTCAATTTTTTAAAAAAAAAATTTATTTATTTATTTATTTTTTTTACTTTATAATATTGTAAAAAAAAAAATTTACAAACAAGACATTTCATGTTAAAGCCTAAACTCTGCTGCAAAAATATATATATAATTTTCCTGAAAGTTCCAGCAAAAATGGCGCAAAACATGGCGCAAAACATGACGCAAAATGGGGAAAAATGGCCTGTCAACAGAGGGTGACAAAATCTCAAGTAGGCTGGCAATTACAAGGGTTAATAGTACCTATGCATGTTGGGTATTGTTCTGTTCGGGGGACCTTGCACTTTCAGACTTAGCTTGTTTTTTCTGGTTTGCATATTTATATTTTAGGAAAAGGTGTTTTTTATTCAGCTTTTTTATAATTTTTTTAGGGAAACCCTGCGCAACCAAAGAATTCTTTGAGGTAATAATTCCAGAAAGATGAGCCCACTAGAACAAGTTGGGTACCCTTAGAAAGCTTAACATGTGTACTTTCAGGGAATATATGGTTTATGGGGGATATTCTAAATGTCAAGGGTTGTTTTGGTTGAAAAATCGCAAGGTGCGCACTTTGTCTGCAGAGCTGAAATTTTCAAGTAAAATTACCGTTACGCACATGCTTTACTTTGGGGTGTTTGGCAACTCTTCCCTTGACAGTAGCTATGCATGTTGGGTATCGTTCTGTTCGGAGGTTGTTGCGTTTTCAGATTAAACTTGTTTTTTCTTGTTTGTATATAGTTTTTTTAGGAAAATGTGGCTTTGATTCTGCTTTTTTATCCTTTTTTTAGGGAAACTCTTTGCAACCAAAGAATCCATTGAGGGATTACTTCCAGAAAACTATGGCCACATCAACAAGCCTGGTACGCCTAGAAAGCCTGAGGTGTGTACTTCCAGAGAATATATAGTTTGTTGGGGGTATTTCAAATATAAAGGGTTGTTTTTTTGGAAAAACTGCAAGGTGCGCATATTGCGTAGCATAGTTGTATTTTATCTGAAAATCCCCTAAAGCGCTGTTTCAGTTTGGGGGAGTCTCCTGGGCAGGAAAGGGTGTCTACCAATACATTTGTGGTACCGCTGTAACCGGGAGAAATTGGGATTTCACACGCAATAAGATTTCATTGACAAACTTTTTTTTTTTTGCACATATTTCACCCAAAAATATTAAGAATACACCTAACAAATGACAAACAAGACATTTCTTGTTAAAGCCCAGACTCTGCTGAAAAAAACAATATATCATTTTCCTGGGAAATCCCTGGAAATCCCTTCCAAAATCACATTTGAACATGGGGAGCGCAAAATAGTGCAAAATGATCTGGCAACAGAGTGTGACAAAAACTCCAGGTAGGCTGGCACTTAAAGGGTTAAGGGTAGCAGGGTAGAAGGGTAGCTACCCTTAGGGTAGCAGCTACTGGACATAGGACGTAACCCTGGTTTTATTGACTTACGTTGGACTTTGAAAGCTTGGTGGTGAGAGTCGCTGACATTCAAACTTTGTTCAATGCTTCATTTTTATTGATAACATGTGAGTGCATTCTGTTTTAATTAAACGCTTTTTAGTATTAGCGGTGTTGCACTATATGTCATTCTTTTATCTCCCCATACACATCTGGATGATGAGCTTGGGCTCTCGTTTGAGTGGATTTGGAATTTTTTTCTTTGCCTGTTCCATATATCTCTCTGCAACCTGGGAGGTGATGTGCCATTGTCTTGGGATCTACAGTGTTAAGAAAGCTTTTCTATGATTTACATCTGGTAAGCCTCCCGTCCAATAGGTGGTGGATTTGCACAGGAATTGATGTCAATCACTGGGTGTAATTGAAGTTTGGAAGAAATTATATATTTTTTCAAGAAAATCATCATTCACCTTTTACATTTTTTCTTTTTTTGATTTTGATTGGACTTTTATAGACATTCTTTATAGCTCTGTGTATTTCTATATTTATTGTCTTAATAATTCAGCATACACATAATGAACTAGAAACTCTCTGGGTTACCATGCAGACTAAGGAGGGAGCTGTGGTCAGAATTGGTGTGATATATAGGCCCCCTTGACAATCTGAGGATCTAGATAACCTGTTAATAGATGAAATCAGTGGAATGACAGAGAAGGGGGACATTGTAATTACAGGTAACTTCAACATGGCCGATGTGGACTGGAATATCCCAAGTGCATCGAGCAGGACTATATTAGAGGCACTTAATGGAGTGTCTCTAAAACAACTTGTGACATTGCCAACTAGAGGAGGTAACATTCTGGACTTAGTTCTGACCAATGGGGATCTGGTGTCCGAGGTCAGGGTTGAAGAAAATCTGGGTTCCAGTGACCATCAATGCTTATGGTTCAGAATAAAAACAGACATTGTGCAATCACTCACCAGAACCAAAGTGCTAGACTTTAGGAAGACAAACTTCAAGGAAATGGCGGAGTATGTAGAAAGAACAGAGTAGCAGAAGTGAGTGCCCAGTGGTCACTATTAAAAATGGCCATCTTAAAGGCAACTAAGCAAAATGTGAAACACAAACCAGCAAGAATAAAAGGAAGAAGAAACCATTATGGTTTACTAGGGAAGTCAGCACTATCATAAAAGATAAGGGGCCTGATGCAGAACCTCCTCTGAACTGCCCTTAAAACCTTCCGATTGTCCGGGGCTCCCGTTTGAATCGTGGCTCAAATGTGATGCAGAGCCTCCGTCGGAATGGCTCCCTAACTGACCCGTCAATTTCACTTTACTCGGAAAGCTTTTTTTGCTCTCTCGGGTGCCTTCAATTTGATCGGGGCTCCCGTTCATGTTCACACGGGCGGCCCGTTTTTCCCTGATTTTTCCTGCCTTTTTGAACGTACCTGCTTGGTTTCCGTCGTATTTGACCTTCCATTTTGGTGGTTTTAGCAAGTATACTTACATCTCCATGGCTCTTCAGTTGCCAATCTGGCTACACGCAAGCACACATCCCTCAAACTCCATTGGAATATGCATATGGCCACAAATGCAAATTTGACACACATCTTTTTTTTTTTTTTTGGTGGGGGTTTCCTTGTCCATAATGCATACCTAAATCATCTAGTAGTTCCTTCTCCCTTGTCCTTAATGCATACCTTTATTGTTTGTGTTTTTTTTCTTTTTATTGTCCCATATCTAAACCTTTTGTGTGTCATGTAAATGTGTGCTGATGTTGTGTGATGGTACTTTTGCAGGAAACACAACTCTCGAAATATTATTAATTATTTATTAGTTTTTTTTTTGTGTGTGTTTTTGTATTAAAAACTTTTTTTTTTTTTTAAAAACGAGAAAAAACATATTTACATTTTGTTACAAAAATAAAAAAATTAGGCCTCGGGGTCCGTAGCCTGTGTTCTTTGATCTGTGAATGAAAAACAACATTACTTTAGCATTGTTTTTTTTTTTGTTTTTTGATTGTTTGTGCACTTATTAAATGGGACCTTCTGCGTGTTTTAATGAAAAGGCCAAACTCTTCAGAAACGTTGCCACAGCATCTTAAACTAATATATATTAATTTTGTAGTCAATAAATTATTATTCTTTCCCCAACTGGGCTGCAACTCAGTTCAGGAATTTAGGATACGTGCAACGCCATGTTGACTCTGAAGCATCACACTTACTGAGGAGAGGAGAGTGGGATAAGGTACAGGGGGTGGGTTATAGCTGTGCTTTGCTCACACAGAGCCGAGATGTGCTCTGGAAAAGGTTGGTAAGATGATTTGTAAGGTGGACAATCTGTATGTACAGGGTGTGGGAAATATTTAAGATAGACTCTTATTCAGAGTTAAGGTCCGCTTTAAGTGCTTTTTTATAAAAATTAATTTGGAAATGTCTCTGAATTTTAGTTTTCAAATGTAATTGTTTGCTCATTTTCTTTAGTTTAAATAAACACCACTTACAAGGTTTGGCCCGCCCTTCAGCCTCCCTCTGTTGCTGTTGTGAATCTGTATGGATGACAAACACACTGATATTAGAGACTGTTGTTCTTTCATGAATAGAATATTAAGTTAGGCTTCTAGGTATCAATCTACTCACCTTCCCCAGCAACCTCTTCCTCCTCGCCCCCTTCCTCACTCATCCCTTGGGATGTTCCAGCGACGTCTGAATCTACAACAATAGTGCACATGAGTATCTGTATTTAATGCATGTATTTCCACATATCTAACTATATTTCCCTTACCGGAGTCAGGTTGAGGCTCTGTTATGCTCGACTCCCTGCCGTCAGATCCCCCCCTCCACTGCATGCTGAGGTCCAGCGGCTCCTCCGAGTCACTTACAGAGGAGGGGGTGGCCGTTGACCCTGGCGGTGGGCCACCTACACCTTCACCTGTTTCGCCCAACACTGGGCTGCGTGTCCTGGTCCAGGTGGGGCGGAACCGTAGATTCCATTCATGGGCTGAAATACAAACACAATCATTAAACCACGCCCAGGCAATGCCAGGGTTATAGGTGCATTTACATTTTCTACACTTACATGGAAAATGTTTGTTGAAGTACCGCCTCACCCGGGGCTTATGCCTTCTTTTTAAATCAGACCAATGTTGGGCGATCTGGGTGAAGGTATAGGTGGTTTGGATTCTGCGTTCTATGGCCTCCACCACCTCCAGGGCCAACGTCCGTTTGGCATAATCAGACGGCAGGAAGTCGTAGCGATTCCTCAGCATCATCTGTTAATAAAAAATACAAGGACACACCATTAAGCCACCAAATACATTAACAAGTTTCCTGGCCTAACTCAAGTCACTTTATTAACCTCTTGCTGCCTCACATTGCCCTAGTTCTGCTATCTGCATGTAGGCTAGTTTGTAGCTGCGTACATGGGTTAAACTAAGGTGGGCTGGTCTGTAACGTGACAAACTAAGTTGTTTCAGACTATTCTTGCGTTTTTTTCATTTTTTATTACAAGGAATGTGTGCGCGCACATAAACGCACGCTCGCATACTCACATCCATGATGAGCTCGTCCTGCTCCGTTGTAAAGATGGCGGGGGACATCTTGGCTTGTTTTTCAAATTCTAGCTCTGACGTTCCCCCGCGGTGACGTGCGTGCGTGTGCGCAGGCGCGCAACCGCAGTTGGAAACATATTTAAAGCTCAAGGCACTCCGCTTGGTGTGGGATACCATATCAATATGGGCAGACCTAAAGGGAGCACAAAGAGCCAACCAAGGCCAAAGCCACATAGCAGCCACACACATGCCTCATCCTAAATAAAACAGAAAAGCAGGCACAAGACAAATGCAGAACATGCACCAACTAAAACGGTGGGGACTCCACAGACACAGGCACATTCCCAAAAACACAGGAGCAAGGAGACATTAACCCATTCTCAACCACCGGCCCAAAAACCACACACGACTCCCCAGATAGCCAACCATCAATTTCAAGTGATGCAGGGGACAACACACACCCATGTGGGCGCTAACCACGCCGTGGGTCCCTAACAGCCCGTTTTTGCTAAGCACAAAGCATGGCTGTTGCCAATGCTGTTTGGGTACATTATGGTGTTCTGTCCATCGAGATACTGAACAAATCAAGCGGACAGTTGTGGACCTGAAATCATATAGTTGCCCAAAAATGGACATGCGCCGGCAGCAGAGGTAAAGCCCAAATGCATTTAGAGTCGCTTTGTGACCAGCATGTAACACTTATTAGGTGTGATTTAATCTTCCCCAGCCTGCAGACAGGGGGTGGTTTCAAGAAAATACATTGGCCACAAGGTCAGCACGGATTGTGTGTGCTGGGCCACTTTGTGTACCAGTGTAAGGAGGGGTCTGCTCGTCAGAAAGAGGGAAAGGTTCTGCACCCAGGTCAGTATATCGAGCAATCCTGCTTCTAATGGCAAGGTTGTGCAGGACCCCACAAGCAATAATTATTTTGATAACCTTGCCAGGCTGATACTGAAGAGAACCCCCACTGTGATCCAGACATCGGAAACGCATCTTCCACAACCCAAAGGCACGTTCCACCACAGAGCGAGACCTCCTATGGGCTGTGTTGTAGCGCTCCTGTGCCTGGGAAGATGGGTGCAGGATGTGTGTGAGCAGCCATGGTAACAAGGGATAGCCTGAGTCACCTGCAAAAATACAAAAGACAAACATAAGGTATATGCCTAAAAAAAGGTTTAGGTGTGCATAGAAACATTAGTACACAGGGACAAATAGGTGAGCTAGGTATGGTGGGAGGAATTGACATTTTTACTGAGCCTACAAACACATGCAACCTGTACACTCATTAAAAATGTCTGCGTAATGCTACTGAGTTAAGAGGGCCAGAACATAAGCCAATAGTGGAGAATACTTTCACCCATTAATTAAACCAAAAACCTTTTCAAGTTTCCAGGAAAGGTCTCACAGATTAGTGGGGTAGTGGCAAATCCACATTCAAACCTGGGGGCCAAGAAATACAACTTTAATACACATACCCAGTAACCATCCTCCAGAAATATCTCCAGATTGAAACCGTTGATAGAGGCTGGAGTTCCTCAAAATGTGCGCATCATGCGTGGACCCAGGAAAGCCAGCAAACAGACTGAAAAATTGAAGATCAGGGCCCGCCACTGCCTGAACATTGATGGAATGGCCCATCTTCCTGTTCCTGCAACAAGCAAAACACAAGTGTAATTAGTGTGAGCCTTAAAAAATGTGTGATAACCAGAAAAAAAGCAGACCCAAACCACATACCTGAACAGATATTCCTGGTCCGCAGGGGGGATGAGCGAGACATGTGTGCAATCGATTGCACCAAGGACGTTGGGCATGTCGGCTATGTTATAAAAGCCCAACTTAACCGCATTCCAGGCTTCCCCTGTTTGAGGGAAAAAAATGTAATTCTGTGCCAGGGTAGCCATGCCATCCAAAAACTTGGTTAGGCTGCGGCTCAGCGTAGACTGGGACATCCCCAGGGAGAAGGCACCCAGTCTCTGGAATGAGCCATTCGCCAAAAATTGCAGGCAGCCAACCAATTTGGTCATACCTGCAATTGCATGCCTTTCTTGTGGTAGGGGCTAAGCATGGCCGCAGCTCGCTATACAAGGCATGGAGAGAAACACGGTTAAGGCGGGTGAGCTCGAATAGGTCAACGTCACTCATGCCATCGATGTCCAAAGGCGTGCGCTGCAGCCTGGTTTCTGCCATACTCAGAAGTACCAGACGGCGTAGCTGGCGCCTTTGATGTTGGCCCACAGAGGAATGCATTCCCAAAAAGCACGGAGCTCCAATACGGCTGGTCAGACTGGCCGTAAGTGAAGGCTCGGCGGCCCCGTTTTATTAGGCTGAATCCAATCGGAAATCAAGGCTCTGCATCACTGAAAAAAACGGGCCAATGAACGAGGTGTCCGTTTTGCCGGCCAACAGCCTCTTGCGAGCCGACAATCGGAAAGGCGGCTGAGCGCACACCTGAGCGCATAAACGCACACTAAAATCAACGTAGCACCTTTTCCTGACCCGATCAAAGCCCAAAACCAACGGGAAAACGCACGGGGGAGCTGAACGGGGAGGCTCTGCATCAAGCCAATGAAGTCTGCCTATAAGAAGTATAAGTAAGTGTAGCTGACAGAGAGGCGTATAAAATTAAACAGAGGGAAGCAAAACTGATTATAAGGACTGCTAAAGGGCAAAAGGAGGAAGAAATGGCCAAATCTATGAAGAGGGGAGATAAAACCTTTTTCCGATATATTGGTGACAGAAAGAAGAAAAACAATGCAGTCTCAAAAATTAGAAATAGGGAAAATAAATATATTGACGGAGATAAGGCTGTGGCTGACCATCTGAATAGCTACTTTTGTTAAGTATTTTCAGATAGTAGCAGGCATGGCCATAGCACAGCATCCCGCTGGTAGGGCACAGCTCCGGAGTCCTAGCCGAGCTGGCACATCTAAAGGTAAGTAAGGCGATGGGTCCAGGTGGAATCCACCCCAGAGTTCTAAGGGAACTTAGATTTGTGATTGCAGCCCCTGACTGATTTAGATGTGATTGGAGAATGGCCAATGTCGTACCAATCCAAAAGAAGGGGAGTAGAGAAGAAGCCAGTAATTACAGGCCAGTTAGTTTAACATCTATAGTGGTCACATTAATGGAAACACTCTTAAAAAAAACAGATAATTTCCCATCTAAAATTGAATGACCTGTTGGACCCAAAACAGCACGGCTTTGCTGAGGGCAAATCATGTCAGACCAATCTTATTGATTTCTTTGACAATGTCACTAAAATGTTAGAGAAAGGTGGTGCTGTGGATATCGCCTATCTGGATTTTAGCAAAGCCTTTGACACTGTACCACATAAGGAGCTCATAGATAAGTTATTGACTCAGTGGTGTGCCATAAGGCTCTGTTCTGGGCCCCATTATTTTAAATATATTTGTAAGTGACATAGGAGAAGGCTTGGTAGGAAAAGTTTGTCTGTTTGCTGATGATACAAAGGTTAGTAATAGGGTGGATATTCCTGTAGGTGTCTGCAACATGGAAAATAATTTAGCTTTACTGGATTGATGGTCAAAACTGTGGAAACTAGAGTTTAATGTCTCTAAATGTAAAATCATGCATTTGGGTAGAAGGAATCCCTGCTCTGAGTACCGTATGGGCAGAACTGTGTTAGCCAGGACTTCGGAGGAGAGAGATTTAGGGGTACTGATTACTGATAGCTGCAAAATGAGTGGACAGTGTGACCAGGCAGTGGGAAAAGCAAGCAGGATGCTCGGCTGCATAGCTCGGGGCATCACCAGTAGGAAGAGGGAGGTTGTGATGCCGCTGTATAGACCCCTGGTAAGGCCACAGCTAGAATACTGTGTGCAGTTCTGGAGATTTACCTGCAAAAATACATCATTCAAATAGAACGTGTCCAAAGGCGGGCAACGAAAATGGTGGAAGGACTTAAACTTATCAGGAGAGACTTAAAGAACTTAATTTGTACAGTCTGGAGGAAAGAAGGGAGAGAGGGGACATGATTGAGACCTTTAAATATGTGAAAGGATTGAATAAAGTTCAGGAGGGAATTGTTTTTAAGAAGAAACTTAATGATAGAACAAGGGGGCACAACCTGAAGCTAGTCGGGGGGAAGATCAGGAGCAATGTTAGAAAATATTATTTTACAGAAAGAGTAGTAGATGCTTGGAACAAACTGCCAGCAGAGGTAGTTGAAAAATCATCAGTCACTGAATTTAAACATGTCTGGGATAAGCATACATCTATCCTAAGAGTACATACAGTATACACATAAGGGCAGACTAGATGGATCGTTTGGTCTCCTTCTGCCGTCAACCTTCTATGTTTCTATGTTTCTACGACATCTGCCCTACAAGAAACTGAAATGCTGTCTAACAAAATAGTATGAATAGGAATGGATGGCATGTGACACTATTAGCCAAAATATAGTTTGTATGTGTCTTTGAATCTCTCAGCCCTATAAATGCTTCCGGGCAAATGACAGTTGAAAAGAGGACCCCCTACCCACTCCAATAGACGCTGTGTCAGGCATTATCATGATGACGTTGCTTTGGATTTGTCATGTGTGGGCAAGCGAGGCGTGCACATCCGTGGTAGAAGGGATGTCGTTGCTGAGTTATCGTGCAACAATGAGTAACAGTGGGGTCTTTCACAGGGGCATAAACCCTTAAGCCAATTGACATAAACTTGGGCTATATACCACCCTCACCCCCCAAGACAGCTGAGGCGTGACCAGGAGCACGTGAGTGACCCTCCGCCATCCATGCTGGCCTATACACAAAGTGGCAGGTTCAACCTACCTCACATATACTGTGGGAAATGACCCTGTGCAAATATAGCTCCCATGGAGACTGTCTAAGCTGGAGACCGTCTAAGCACCTGACATATTTAGGAGCCTGAATTTTCATTTCTACTATGGGAACACAACCACAGACCACATTAGCACAACATCCTTACCGCAGGAATGTTCACCAAGCCGACTTTGGGGGGGGCGGGTTACCTCACATTGGATTCAGCACTGTTCACCTGATGATTCCAGGGCTGGGTGTAGCCAGCTTGGACAGACTGCAGTGCAGGGGAGGCCGCTCTGTCTGTATGGTGGCCTCAGACAGGGTAAGATTCTGGGTGAGGTTAGGATTTTTGTTTTTGTTGACTCAGCGCCAGGGGAGTGTGCCAGGGTGGGGGGGTTATAGGTAGATTGGACATCCAATTTAAGTTTATCCTGGGTATCAAAGTCCATATCACTTTCATTCTCTGTTGAATTGGATGCCTACCGAGGGTACCCATATTTTTAGTTGTGGGGTGCAAGCTAGGGGCATAAAATGGATGAATGATGGCTTATAGCGTGGGTCATTTTAGGGATGATGATGTGAGTTTTGTTGGTGGTATTAGCAACTAGAGGACCCCTGTCTATGCCATATTTTGTATATAAACATAGAAGAAGAAAAATGAACAGGAACTTTGAAAAGCTATAATATGGTTTTGAATTATAGTGTCCTGTGGAAAAAAGTACATCTAGCAATGTGTAGGTCCCGGTAAACATCTCTTGAATAATAAAATAGATTTCTTCAGCATTAGAAACCAGTAAAAAGGTGCACCTCTAAATATTCATGCTCACACACATATTAGGCATACTAATGCAGCTCGGAGATTTAGAGAATAGTCTAGAATGGAAATTGTTTTATATGCAGCTAGCACTCAGAGGCTCAGCTCGGCATAGAACACAGGATTTTATGACTAAGGCCTCACCACAAATAATTCCAGAAGGAAATGTATGTGTTGGTACAGTGCTTAGTTTGAGAAAACAACATTTATCACCTAATCACTTATTTTATTTGCAATTCTGTAGCAACACAGTGTTTCTTCTGTTATTAAAGTGAAATGTAGATTATTTATCACACTGTAGACACTAGAGATATCTTAAAAACACCTTAAAACACTGTAAATATTGAGTCTTAACATTGTGGCAAAGGAATTAAAAAAATGGATGCATGGCAAAGATTTAGGATGTAAACAAATGAACTCTCAGAGGGTTTACAGGAACATGATCGTCTTTCACCACCAATGACATGCTGCAACAAAGAGTGATTACCAAATGACTAACTTGGCTTGGGTTTGGCTGTATTTCATGGCACAGCATCACAACCCAACCTGCTTGTGTGTCCCTCCCCTGCCCTGCCACCCTCTCTTATCGCTGTAGCAGAGCGGGGGGTTACATGAAAAAGACACACACCTGGTCCGCATCCCGTGACGATCGTCGGGTGATTCCGGCACTGCTCACGACCATCTTTGCTTCTCTTAGGTCTACCATTTAGAGCCGCCGGGCGCACACATGTGTCGTGCAAGCTCCTGCATGCCCATTCAGATGAAACGATTTTGGATGACCCATGGGAACTGAACAAAATCCGGGAAAGTCAAATTCCTGAGTTTTGTTCCGCTTTAAGCCCAGTCTGGAATTTCAGGAAATAACAAAAACTCTGCAACAATGCAATATGAATTTAATAAAAATGTATCTTTTGTATCAACATCTTACATTTTATAACACTTAGGCCCTTATTTAACAAGGGATAGCGACAGGTAGCGCCTGGTGAGCGACCGGTAATGACGGGCACCGCCACGAGAACGCCGTCTCCCCTCCGCAATCACACATTTATCAAGCCGACCCTGCTTACCGACTGAGATAGCGCCAGATAGCCACTCATTCATCATTATTCCAGCCTCAGCCCACAGCGCCAGCGTCCGACCTTGAACAGCGACAGGTAGGACCTCTCGCTACCTGGTGCTCTTCAATGCATTTCAATGGAACAATCTTTAAATATTCATAATTAATTGTTATTAATGTTTTTTTTTTTTTCAGTGTGAAAAATTCTGTGACCACTTCTGCCATGTTATATTTTTTTTTAAGCTAAAAAAAAAAAAAAACTTTGTGCAGAATTGATATTACAGGTCTGATATTAATGTATTAATATTACAAAATGTTATTAAAATCTTTTTTTTTTTGGTTTCCAAAAATATGGTTGTTTGGGGGTTAAAAAGCTACTTTTAACCCATCGCCACCAGCGCTCTGGGGTTTAACCCTTTAGTTGCCAAGCCCGTAACACCTACGTGCTGGCTTGGCTGGGCGTTAAGTGCCAAGCACGTAGGTGTTACGGGCTGCACTGTAACTCACCTCCTGACGATCGACAGATGAAGACGGCCTGGATCCCGCCTCCACAGCGTAGAAGAGACATGGGGGGGTCACCTGGAGGTGACCCTGACCTCACCCCAGTCACCAGATCGTCGGTGGACCAATCCGAAGAGGGGCGCACGGCTGTTGTCATCAGCCGGCGCCACCTCTATAAAAAGAATTTGCGGACTTGCGGTCTCCTCTTTGTTCGCCGGCTCGAGGTAGGTGTGTGTGTGTGTGTGTGTGGGTGGGGGTGTGGGGGAGTGTGTGGGGTCAGTGATGTTTTGTTGGGGGGGGGGTTGGGGGGGGTGGCTGTACCCTGATCGGCAGGGGCGGACTGACAGGCCGGTCCAATCGGCCGTTGTCCGCCCTCGCACACCCAAGCTAGCTGATCGGGGGGGGCGGGGGGTTCGGGGGTCACGGTCGCCGATCCGCCAGCATCCCCAACCCCCGATCCGATCCCCCGATCCGATCCCCCCCCCCCCCCGATCAGCTGGCTGTCAAAGTTCCTTGGGGGCCTGACTGGACTCATTTGCGCATCTATCCCCACCCTGCCACCCATCCATCCATCCATCCATCCATCCATCAATCCGCACCTATCTCCAGCCTGCGCCTGCCACCCATCCATCCATCCATCCGCACCTATCTCCAGCCTGCCCCTGCCACCCATCCATCCATCCATCCGCCATCCATCCGCACCTATCTCCAGCCTGCGCCTGCCACCTATCCATCCATCCATCCATCCGCACCTATCTCCAGCCTGCCCCTGCCACCCATCCATCCATCCATCCATCCATCCGCACCTATCTCCAGCCTGCCCCTGCCACCCATCCATCCATCCATCCATCCATCCATCCGCACCTATCTCCAGCCTGCCCCTGCCACCCATCCATCCATCCGCACCTATCTCCAGCCTGCCCCTGCCACCCATCCATCCGCATCTATCTCCAGCCTGCCCCTGCCACCCATCCATCCATCCATCCATCCATCCGCACCTATCTCCAGCCTGCCCCTGCCACCCATCCATCCATCCATCCATCCATCCGCACCTATCTCCAGCCTGCCCCTGCCACCCATCCATCCATCCGCACCTATCTCCAGCCTGCCCCTGCCACCCATCCATCCATCCATCCGCACCTATCTCCAGCCTGCCCCTGCCACCCATCCATCCATCCATCCATCCGCACCTATCTCCAGCCTGCCCCTGCCACCCATCCATCCATCCGCACCTATCTCCAGCCTGCCCCTGCCAACCGTCCATCCATCCGCACCTATCTCCAGCCTGCCCCTGCCACCCATCCATCCATCCGCACCTATCTCCAGCCTGCCCCTGCCACCCATCCATCCATCCATACATCGGCACCTATCTCCAGCCTGCCCCTGCCACCCATCCATCCATCCATCCATCCATCCATCCGCACCTATCTCCAGCCTGCCCCTGCCACCCATCCATCCATCCATCCGCACCTATCTCCAGCCTGCCCCTGCCACCCATCTATCCATCCATCCATCCGCACCTATCTCCAGCCTGCCCCTGCCACCCATCCATCCATCCATCCATCCGCACCTATCTCCAGCCTGCCCCTGCCACCCATTCATCCATCCATCCATCCGCACCTATCTCCAGCCTGCCCCTGCCACCCATCCATCCATCCATCAGATCTGGGGTCAGATCTGTGTGTGCCGGCGGTCAGATCTGGGGTCAGATCTGTGTGTGCCGGCGGTCAGATCTGACCCCAGATCTGTGTGTGCCGGCGGTCAGATCTGGGGTCAGATCTGTGTGTGCCGGCGGTCAGATCTGGGGTCAGATCTGTGTGTGCCGGCGGTCAGATCTGGGGTCAGATCTGTGTGTGCCGGCGGTCAGATCTGACCCCAGATCTGTGTGTGCCAGCGGTCAGATCTGACCCCAGATCTGTGTGTGCCGGCGGTCAGATCTGACGCCAGATCTGTGTGTGCCGGCGGTCAGATCTGACCCCAGATCTGTGTGTGCCGGCGGTCAGATCTGGGGTCAGATCTGTGTGTGCCGGCGGTCAGATCTGGGGTCAGATCTGTGCGTGCCGGCGGTCAGATCTGGGGTCAGATCTGTGTGTGCCGGCGGTCAGATCTGACCCCAGATCTGTGTGTGCCGGCGGTCAGATCTGGGGTCAGATCTGTGTGTGCCGGCAGTCAGATCTGGGGTCAGATCTGTGTGTTCCGGCGGTCAGATCTGGGGTCAGATCTGTGTGTGCCGGCGGTCAGATCTGGGGTCAGATCTGTGTGTGCCGGCGGTCAGATCTGGGGTAAGATCTGTGTGTGCCGGCGGTCAGATCTGGGGTCAGATCTGTGTGTGCCGGCGGTCAGATCTGGGGTCAGATCTGTGTGTGCCGGCGGTCAGATCTGGGGTCAGATCTGTGCGTGCCGGCGGTCAGATCTGGGGTCAGATCTGTGCGTGCCGGCGGTCAGATCTGGGGTCAGATCTGTGTGTGCCGGCGGTCAGATCTGACCCCAGATCTGTGTGTGCCGGCGGTCAGATCTGACCCCAGATCTGTGTGTGCCGGCGGTCAGATCTGGGGTCAGATCTGTGTGTGCCGGCGGTCAGATCTGGGGTCAGATCTGTGTGTGCCGGCGGTCAGATCTGTGTGTGCCGGCGGTCAGATCTGGGGTCAGATCTGTGTGTGCCGGCGGTCAGATCTGGGGTAAGATCTGTGTGTGCCGGCGGTCAGATCTGGGGTAAGATCTGTGTGTGCCGGCGGTCAGATCTGGGGTCAGATCTGTGTGTGCCGGCGGTCAGATCTGACCCCAGATCTGTGTGTGCCGGCGGTCAGATCTGGGGTCAGATCTGTGTGTGCCGGCGGTCAGATCTGGGGTCAGATCTGTGTGTGCCGGCGGTCAGATCTGGGGTCAGATCTGTGTGTGCCGGCGGTCAGATCTGGGGTCAGATCTGTGTGTGCCGGCGGTCAGATCTGGGGTCAGATCTGTGTGTGCCGGCGGTCAGATCTGGGGTCAGATCTGTGCGTGCCGGCGGTCAGATCTGGGGTCAGATCTGTGTGTGCCGGCGGTCAGATCTGACCCCAGATCTGTGTGTGCCGGCGGTCAGATCTGGGGTCAGATCTGTGTGTGCCGGCGGTCAGATCTGGGGTCAGATCTGTGTGTGCCGGCGGTCAGATCTGGGGTCAGATCTGTGTGTGCCGGCGGTCAGATCTGGGGTCAGATCTGTGTGTGCCGGCGGTCAGATCTGGGGTCAGATCTGTGTGTGCCGGCGGTCAGATCTGGGGTCAGATCTGTGCGTGCCGGCGGTCAGATCTGGGGTCAGATCTGTGTGTGCCGGCGGTCAGATCTGGGGTCAGATCTGTGTGTGCCGGCGGTCAGATCTGACCCCAGATCTGTGTGTGCCGGCGGTCAGATCTGGGGTCAGATCTGTGTGTGCCGGCGGTCAGATCTGGGGTCAGATCTGTGTGTGCCGGCGGTCAGATCTGACCCCAGATCTGTGTGTGCCGGCGGTCAGATCTGGGGTCAGATCTGTGTGTGCCGGCGGTCAGATCTGCGGTAAGATCTGTGTGTGCCGGCGGTCAGATCTGGGGTCAGATCTGTGTGTGCCGGCGGTCAGATCTGGGGTCAGATCTGTGTGTGCCGGCGGTCAGATCTGGGGTCAGATCTGTGTGTGCCGGCGGTCAGATCTGGGGTCAGATCTGTGTGTGCCGGCGGTCAGATCTGGGGTCAGATCTGTGTGTGCCGGCGGTCAGATCTGGGGTCAGATCTGTGTGTGCCGGCGGTCAGATCTGGGGTCAGATCTGTGTGTGCCGGCGGTCAGATCTGGGGTCAGATCTGTGTGTGCCGGCGGTCAGATCTGGGGTCAGATCTGTGTGTTCCGGCGGTCAGATCTGGGGTCAGATCTGTGTGTGCCGGCGGTCAGATCTGACCCCAGATCTGTGTGTGCCGGCGGTCAGATCTGACCCCAGATCTGTGTGTGCCGGCGGTCAGATCTGGGGTCAGATCTGTGTGTGCCGGCGGTCAGATCTGGGGTCAGATCTGTGTGTGCCGGCGGTCAGATCTGGGGTCAGATCTGTGTGTGCCGGCGGTCAGATCTGGGGTCAGATCTGTGTGTGCCGGCGGTCAGATCTGGGGTCAGATCTGTGTGTGCCGGCGGTCAGATCTGACCCCAGATCTGTGTGTGCCGGCGGTCAGATCTGACCCCAGATCTGTGTGTGCCGGCGGTCAGATCTGGGGTCAGATCTGTGTGTGCCGGCGGTCAGATCTGGGGTCAGATCTGTGTGTGCCGGCGGTCAGATCTGGGGTCAGATCTGTGTGTGCCGGCGGTCAGATCTGGGGTCAGATCTGTGTGTGCCGGCGGTCAGATCTGGGGTCAGATCTGTGTGTGCCGGCGGTCAGATCTGGGGTCAGATCTGTGTGTGCCGGCGGTCAGATCTGACCCCAGATCTGTGTGTGCCGGCGGTCAGATCTGACCCCAGATCTGTGTGTGCCGGCGGTCAGATCTGGGGTCAGATCTGTGTGTGCCGGCGGTCAGATCTGGGGTCAGATCTGTGTGTGCCGGCGGTCAGATCTGGGGTCAGATCTGTGTGTGCCGGCGGTCAGATCTGGGGTCAGATCTGTGTGTGCCGGCGGTCAGATCTGGGGTCAGATCTGTGTGTGCCGGCGGTCAGATCTGACCCCAGATCTGTGTGTGCCGGCGGTCAGATCTGGGGTCAGATCTGTGTGTGCCGGCGGTCAGATCTGGGGTCAGATCTGTGTGTGCCGGCGGTCAGATCTGGGGTCAGATCTGTGTGTGCCGGCGGTCAGATCTGGGGTCAGATCTGTGTGTGCCGGCGGTCAGATCTGACCCCAGATCTGTGTGTGCCGGCGGTCAGATCTGACCCCAGATCTGTGTGTGCCGGCGGTCAGATCTGACCCCAGATCTGTGTGTGCCGGCGGTCAGATCTGACCCCAGATCTGTGTGTGCCGGCGGTCAGATCTGGGGTCAGATCTGTGTGTGCCGGCGGTCAGATCTGGGGTCAGATCTGTGTGTGCCGGCGGTCAGATCTGGGGTCAGATCTGTGTGTGCCGGCGGTCAGATCTGGGGTCAGATCTGTGCCTGCCGGCGGTCAGATCTGGGGTCAGATCTGTGTGTGCCGGCGGTCAGATCTGGGGTCAGATCTGTGTGTGCCGGCGGTCAGATCTGGGGTCAGATCTGTGTGTGCCGGCGGTCAGATCTGACCCCAGATCTGTGTGTGCCGGCGGTCAGATCTGACCCCAGATCTGTGTGTGCCGGCGGTCAGATCTGGGGTCAGATCTGTGTGTGCCGGCGGTCAGATCTGGGGTCAGATCTGTGTGTGCCGGCGGTCAGATCTGGGGTCAGATCTGTGTGTGCCGGCGGTCAGATCTGGGGTCAGATCTGTGCGTGCCGGCGGTCAGATCTGCGGTCGCGCGTGTGTGGGTGCCGGTGGTCAGATCTGCGGTCGCGCGTGTGTGGGTGCCGGCGGTCAGATCTGCGGTCGCGCGTGTGTGGGTGCCGGCGGTCAGAGATCTGCTGGTGGGTGGGTGCGTGCGTGTGCCGGTGGTCAGAGTGAATCCCCTCGATTGCCAGTAAAACTTACCTTACCTTACCACCGCTCTAGGTATAGCATAGTGCGGCTGTTGTCCTTGCATGCGTCCTAAACACTCCCTAATCTTAACTTTTTCTCTTAGGTTGTTCGCTGAGATCTCTACTGCCTTTGTTTCGTTGTTTGGACCTTTCGCTTGCCCTTTTAGGACTCTAGCCCCCGCCCCTCCTTTTGGGAGCCTAGCCCCCGCCCCTCCTTTTGGGAGCCTAGCCCCCGCCCCTCCTTTTGGGAGCCTAGCCCCCAACCCTCCTTTTGGGAGCCTAGCCCCCGCCCCTCCTTTTGGGAGCCTAGCCCCCGCCCCTCCTTTTGGGAGCCTAGCCCCCGCCCCTCCTTTTGGGAGCCTAGCCCCCGCCCCTCCTTTTGGGAGCCTAGCCCCCGCCCCTCCTTTTGGGAGCATAGCTGGGATCCCGTGACCTGCTGCTCCTGACTCCACCACTTCTCATCGGGTTGTAACTATACACTTTTATTTCTATTTTTGTCTGTTTTTTTTGCTTTGTTTTATTGTATTGTATTTTTTTGTTTCATTTTTTGTCTGTTTTTTTGCTTTGTTTTATTGTATTGTATTTTTTTGTAATTTGTCTTTAGTTTTAGCCTTTAGTTTTAGCCTTTAGTTTTAGCCTTTTTTTTTAGATTTTTTTTTGCATTGGGGTATGGCTGGTAAGCGGTACACTGCACAGGAAGCTGCGGCTTACCTGATGGCGTCTGACTCGGAAGATTTTAGTGAGTCAGGGTCTGAGTTCTTCCCATCAGATAGCGAGTCAGACAGTGTATACTCTACTGAGGAAACACAGCCGCGCAGTGCTACCAGTAGTAGCCACCGTAGAAGGGATAGTACCGCACAAAGTGAGGCCACGCTTCAGGCGAGTGTAGTGCAGGATGAGGCATCGAGTGCTGCAGCTGGTGAAGGAGCGTCTGCGTGGAGGCCTCCTAATAATATTTCCCCCGAAATTCCCCCTTTTGATTCGGTCCCCGGGGTCAATGTAGACACCACAAATTTTGGTGTCATTGACTTTTTCAAATTGTTCCTCACAGAAGCCATCCTACTGGATATGGTCTTCTATACCAATCTGTATGCCGAGCAGGTCTTAGCGCAAAACCCCCAGCAGAGGCACGCCCGAGCTCAGGCATGGCATCCCACAAATTTGAGTGAGATAAAGAAATTTTGGGGGCTCACTCTAGCAATGGGTATCCTAAAAAAATTTAGTATTTCCTCCTACTGGGATACCCAAACCATATTGGCAACTCCATTATTTCCGGCCGTAATGTCCAGAAACCGCTACCAAATTTTACTGCGGTTTCTGCATTTTAACGACAATTCCACTGCTATTCCCCGTGGTGAGCCCGGTCACGACAGGCTGCATAAATTACGGCCCCTGCTCAACAGCCTGTCAGATCGCTTTGCAGTAGTGTACACCCCCGGCCAAAAATTATCAATTGACGAGTCACTACTGCTTTTCAAAGGGCGCATTGTTTTTCGGCAATATATCCCTAGCAAGCGTGCCCGCTACGGGATTAAATTTTACCAATTATGCGATAGTGTGACCGGCTACATCAAATATTTTCGAATCTATGAAGGAAAGGACACCTATCTGGACCCCCCTGGTTGTCCCCTTGATTTGTCAATAAGTGGAAAGATCGTTTGGGACCTCATGACTCCATTGTTGGGTAGAGGTTACCACTTATATGTGGACAACTTCTATACCAGCATCCCCTTATTTCGCGCCCTTTATTCGTTGGATACCCCGGCCTGCGGCACCATCAACCCTAAACGCAAAGGATTGCCCAGGCCACTACTTGAAAAAAAATTAAAAAGGGGGGAGTCTTATGCTCTAAGAAGCGATGAGGTCCTGGCCATGAAATACATGGGCAAAAAAAATGTATTCCTTCTGACAACACTCCACGATGAGTCAGTTGTGAATGTAAGGCAACGTGGTCCCCGAGCCCCTTCCCAAAAGCCACGTTGCATAACCGATTATAATAAATTCATGGGTGGCGTTGATAAAACGGACCAAATATTAACTTATTACAACGCCACCCGAAAAACTCGAGCCTGGTACACTAAAGTTGCTATCCATTTGGTCCAAATGGCAACCTACAACAGCTTTGTTGCCTTCAAGGCAGCAGTGCCAGGCTCCAATTTATCGTACATAAAATACCAGCAGCAGTTACTCCCTGCTTTGTTGTTTGGGGATACTGCGGAAGAACCAGATCTGCCTAGCAATGACAACCAGGCCAGATTAGTAGGGAAGCACTTTATAAAGTTGCTTCCTGAAAGTGGTAAAAAGCGGTATCCCCAGAGAGCTTGTAGGGTTTGTAGGAAGCGTGGCATTAGAAGAGATGTGCGGTATTATTGCCCGACCTGTCCCAGCCAACCCGGGTTATGCCTCGAAGATTGTTTTGAGGTATACCATACTCAACTAAATTATTGAGCAATGCATTTTTTTTTTTTGGTAGGTAGGCCCCTTTTAGGATTAGGTTTCTTAGGTATTTTGTGTTGCCATTATATTTTATTTTCTTTTAGTTTCTTTTCGCTGTTGCTAATCCGAAGGGAAATGGTGGAGCAGGAGCAGCTGGTTACTTGTGGCAAGTGATGATAAAATGTGACCAATTTCAGGTCCTTGATTCCTAATATTGGTCATTGATCACTGCACTGATCTTATAGTCTGATGACACAGCTACAGTATCCTATAATTTGATGACACAGCTACAGTATCCTATAAGATGGCACAGCTACAGTATCCTATAATCTGATGGCACAGCTACAGTATCCTACTTGCACTTCTTAGAACAGGTAAGAAATTGTTTTGTTTTTCCATAGCGCATGTGTTAGTTTTGGGTGATTGGTAACTGTACCCTTCAAAGTACCTATGCATGTGGGGTATTATTTTGTTCAGCAGATGTTGTGCTTTCAGATTTACTGCGTTACTTCTTGCTTGCTTATTGTTTTTATAGGAAAATATGGTTTTGAATCTGCTTTTTGCTTTTTTTTTTAGCGAAATCCTTTGGAACCAGAGATTCTGCCAATCAATAGATTCCGAAGAAAGTCGCCGACGTCAACAAGCCCAGTAGGCTTAGAAACCTTGAGGTATGTACTTTCCAAAAATATATAGTTTGTGGGGGGTATTTCAAATGTAAAGGGTTGTAAATTTGGAGAAACTGCAAGGTGCGCACTTTGTGTGCGCCGCTGATTTTTTCAAGTAAAATTACCCTCAAACGCATGCTTGACTTTGGGGTGTTTGGCAACTCTACACTTCAAAGTACCTATGCATGTGGGGTATTGTTTTGTTCAGCAGCCGTTGTGCTTTCAGATTTACTGCGTTACTTCTTGCTTGCTTATTGTTTTTATAGGAAAAAATGTTTTTCAATCTGCTTTTTGCTTATTTTTTTAGCGAAATCCTTTGGAACCAGAGATTCTGCCAATCAATAGATTCCGAAGAAAGTCGCCGACGTCAACAAGCCCAGTAGGCTTAGAAACCTTGAGGTATGTACTTTCCAAAAATATATAGTTTGTGGGGGGTATTTCAAATGTAAAGGGTTGTAAATTTGGAGAAACTGCAAGGTGCGCACTTTGTGTGCGCCGCTGATTTTTTCAAGTAAAATTACCCTCAAACGCATGCTTGACTTTGGGGTGTTTGGCAACTCTACACTTCAAAGTACCTATGCATGTGGGGTATTGTTTTGTTCAGCAGCCGTTGTGCTTTCAGATTTACTGCGTTACTTCTTGCTTGCTTATTGTTTTTATAGGAAAAAATGTTTTTCAATCTGCTTTTTGCTTATTTTTTTAGCGAAATCCTTTGGAACCAGAGATTCTGCCAATCAATAGATTCCCGAAGGAAGTCGCCGATGTCAACAAGCCCAGTAGGCTTAGAAACCTTGAGGTATGTACTTTCCAAAAATAAATAGTTTGTGGGGGGTATTTCAAATGTAAAGGGTTGTAAATTTGGAGAAACTGCAAGGTGCGCACTTTGTGTGCGCCGCTGATTTTTTCAAGTAAAATTACCCTCAAACGCATGCTTGACTTTGGGGTGTTTGGCAACTCTACACTTCAAAGTACCTATGCATGTGGGGTATTGTTTTGTTCAGCAGCCGTTGTGCTTTCAGATTTACTGCGTTACTTCTTGCTTGCTTATTGTTTTTATAGGAAAAAATGTTTTTCAATCTGCTTTTTGCTTATTTTTTTAGCGAAATCCTTTGGAACCAGAGATTCTGCCAATCAATAGATTCCGAAGAAAGTCGCCGACGTCAACAAGCCCAGTAGGCTTAGAAACCTTGAGGTATGTACTTTCCAAAAATATATAGTTTGTGGGGGGTATTTCAAATGTAAAGGGTTGTAAATTTGGAGAAACTGCAAGGTGCGCACTTTGTGTGCGCCGCTGATTTTTTCAAGTAAAATTACCCTCAAACGCATGCTTGACTTTGGGGTGTTTGGCAACTCTACACTTCAAAGTACCTATGCATGTGGGGTATTGTTTTGTTCAGCAGCCGTTGTGCTTTCAGATTTACTGCGTTACTTCTTGCTTGCTTATTGTTTTTATAGGAAAAAATGTTTTTCAATCTGCTTTTTGCTTATTTTTTTAGCGAAATCCTTTGGAACCAGAGATTCTGCCAATCAATAGATTCCGAAGAAAGTCGCCGACGTCAACAAGCCCAGTAGGCTTAGAAACCTTGAGGTATGTACTTTCCAAAAATATATAGTTTGTGGGGGGTATTTCAAATGTAAAGGGTTGTAAATTTGGAGAAACTGCAAGGTGCGCACTTTGTGTGCGCCGCTGATTTTTTCAAGTAAAATTACCCTCAAATGCATGCTTGACTTTGGGGTGTTTGGCAACTCTACACTTCAAAGTACCTATGCATGTGGGGTATTGTTTTGTTCAGCAGCCGTTGTGCTTTCAGATTTACTGCGTTACTTCTTGCTTGCTTATTGTTTTTATAGGAAAAAATGTTTTTCAATCTGCTTTTTGCTTATTTTTTTAGCGAAATCCTTTGGAACCAGAGATTCTGCCAATCAATAGATTCCCGAAGGAAGTCGCCGATGTCAACAAGCCCAGTAGGCTTAGAAACCTTGAGGTATGTACTTTCCAAAAATAAATAGTTTGTGGGGGGTATTTCAAATGTAAAGGGTTGTAAATTTGGAGAAACTGCAAGGTGCGCACTTTGTGTGCGCCGCTGATTTTTTCAAGTAAAATTACCCTCAAACGCATGCTTGACTTTGGGGTGTTTGGCAACTCTACACTTCAAAGTACCTATGCATGTGGGGTATTGTTTTGTTCAGCAGCCGTTGTGCTTTCAGATTTACTGCGTTACTTCTTGCTTGCTTATTGTTTTTATAGGAAAAAATGTTTTTCAATCTGCTTTTTGCTTATTTTTTTAGCGAAATCCTTTGGAACCAGAGATTCTGCCAATCAATAGATTCCGAAGAAAGTCGCCGACGTCAACAAGCCCAGTAGGCTTAGAAACCTTGAGGTATGTACTTTCCAAAAATATATAGTTTGTGGGGGGTATTTCAAATGTAAAGGGTTGTAAATTTGGAGAAACTGCAAGGTGCGCACTTTGTGTGCGCCGCTGATTTTTTCAAGTAAAATTACCCTCAAACGCATGCTTGACTTTGGGGTGTTTGGCAACTCTACACTTCAAAGTACCTATGCATGTGGGGTATTGTTTTGTTCAGCAGCCGTTGTGCTTTCAGATTTACTGCGTTACTTCTTGCTTGCTTATTGTTTTTATAGGAAAAAATGTTTTTCAATCTGCTTTTTGCTTATTTTTTTAGCGAAATCCTTTGGAACCAGAGATTCTGCCAATCAATAGATTCCCGAAGGAAGTCGCCGATGTCAACAAGCCCAGTAGGCTTAGAAACCTTGAGGTATGTACTTTCCAAAAATATATAGTTTGTGGGGGGTATTTCAAATGTAAAGGGTTGTAAATTTGGAGAAACTGCAAGGTGCGCACTTTGTGTGCGCCGCTGATTTTTTCAAGTAAAATTACCCTCAAACGCATGCTTGACTTTGGGGTGTTTGGCAACTCTACACTTCAAAGTACCTATGCATGTGGGGTATTGTTTTGTTCAGCAGCCGTTGTGCTTTCAGATTTACTGCGTTACTTCTTGCTTGCTTATTGTTTTTATAGGAAAAAATGTTTTTCAATCTGCTTTTTGCTTATTTTTTTAGCGAAATCCTTTGGAACCAGAGATTCTGCCAATCAATAGATTCCCGAAGGAAGTCGCCGATGTCAACAAGCCCAGTAGGCTTAGAAACCTTGAGGTATGTACTTTCCAAAAATATATAGTTTGTGGGGGGTATTTCAAATGTAAAGGGTTGTAAATTTGGAGAAACTGCAAGGTGCGCACTTTGTGTGCGCCGCTGATTTTTTCAAGTAAAATTACCCTCAAACGCATGCTTGACTTTGTGGTGTTTGGCAACTCTACACTTCAAAGTACCTATGCATGTGGGGTATTGTTTTGTTCAGCAGCCGTTGTGCTTTCAGATTTACTGCGTTACTTCTTGCTTGCTTATTGTTTTTATAGGAAAAAATGTTTTTCAATCTGCTTTTTGCTTATTTTTTTAGCGAAATCCTTTGGAACCAGAGATTCTGCCAATCAATAGATTCCGAAGAAAGTCGCCGACGTCAACAAGCCCAGTAGGCTTAGAAACCTTGAGGTATGTACTTTCCAAAAATATATAGTTTGTGGGGGGTATTTCAAATGTAAAGGGTTGTAAATTTGGAGAAACTGCAAGGTGCGCACTTTGTGTGCGCCGCTGATTTTATCAAGTAAAATTACCCTCAAACGCATGCTTGACTTTGTGGTGTTTGGCAACTCTACACTTCAAAGTACCTATGCATGTGGGGTATTGTTTTGTTCAGCAGCCGTTGTGCTTTCAGATTTACTGCGTTACTTCTTGCTTGCTTATTGTTTTTATAGGAAAAAATGTTTTTCAATCTGCTTTTTGCTTATTTTTTTAGCGAAATCCTTTGGAACCAGAGATTCTGCCAATCAATAGATTCCGAAGAAAGTCGCCGACGTCAACAAGCCCAGTAGGCTTAGAAACCTTGAGGTATGTACTTTCCAAAAATATATAGTTTGTGGGGGGTATTTCAAATGTAAAGGGTTGTAAATTTGGAGAAACTGCAAGGTGCGCACTTTGTGTGCGCCGCTGATTTTTTCAAGTAAAATTACCCTCAAACGCATGCTTGACTTTGGGGTGTTTGGCAACTCTACACTTCAAAGTACCTATGCATGTGGGGTATTGTTTTGTTCAGCAGCCGTTGTGCTTTCAGATTTACTGCGTTACTTCTTGCTTGCTTATTGTTTTTATAGGAAAAAATGTTTTTCAATCTGCTTTTTGCTTATTTTTTTAGCGAAATCCTTTGGAACCAGAGATTCTGCCAATCAATAGATTCCGAAGAAAGTCGCCGACGTCAACAAGCCCAGTAGGCTTAGAAACCTTGAGGTATGTACTTTCCAAAAATATATAGTTTGTGGGGGGTATTTCAAATGTAAAGGGTTGTAAATTTGGAGAAACTGCAAGGTGCGCACTTTGTGTGCGCCGCTGATTTTTTCAAGTAAAATTACCCTCAAATGCATGCTTGACTTTGGGGTGTTTGGCAACTCTACACTTCAAAGTACCTATGCATGTGGGGTATTGTTTTGTTCAGCAGCCGTTGTGCTTTCAGATTTACTGCGTTACTTCTTGCTTGCTTATTGTTTTTATAGGAAAAAATGTTTTTCAATCTGCTTTTTGCTTATTTTTTTAGCGAAATCCTTTGGAACCAGAGATTCTGCCAATCAATAGATTCCCGAAGGAAGTCGCCGATGTCAACAAGCCCAGTAGGCTTAGAAACCTTGAGGTATGTACTTTCCAAAAATATATAGTTTGTGGGGGGTATTTCAAATGTAAAGGGTTGTAAATTTGGAGAAACTGCAAGGTGCGCACTTTGTGTGCGCCGCTGATTTTTTCAAGTAAAATTACCCTCAAACGCATGCTTGACTTTGGGGTGTTTGGCAACTCTACACTTCAAAGTACCTATGCATGTGGGGTATTGTTTTGTTCAGCAGCCGTTGTGCTTTCAGATTTACTGCGTTACTTCTTGCTTGCTTATTGTTTTTATAGGAAAAAATGTTTTTCAATCTGCTTTTTGCTTATTTTTTTAGCGAAATCCTTTGGAACCAGAGACTCTGCCAATCAATAGATTCCGAAGAAAGTCGCCGACGTCAACAAGCCCAGTAGGCTTAGAAACCTTGAGGTATGTACTTTCCAAAAATATACAGTTTGTGGGGGGTATTTCAAATGTAAAGGGTTGTAAATTTGGAGAAACTGCAAGGTGCGCACTTTGTGTGCGCCGCTGATTTTTTCAAGTAAAATTACCCTCAAACGCATGCTTGACTTTGGGGTGTTTGGCAACTCTACACTTCAACGTACCTATGCATGTGGGGTATTATTTTGTTCAGCAGATGTTGTGCTTTCAGATTTACTGCGTTACTTCTTGCTTGCTTATTGTTTTTATAGGAAAATATGGTTTTGAATCTGCTTTTTGCTTTTTTTTTTAGCGAAATCCTTTGGAACCAGAGATTCTGCCAATCAATAGATTCCGAAGGAAGTCGCCGACGTCAACAAGCCCAGTAGGCTTAGAAACCTTGAGGTATGTACTTTCCAAAAATATATAGTTTGTGGGGGGTATTTCAAATGTAAAGGGTTGTAAATTTGGAGAAACTGCAAGGTGCGCACTTTGTGTGCGCCGCTGATTTTTTCAAGTAAAATTACCCTCAAACGCATGCTTGACTTTGGGGTGTTTGGCAACTCTACACTTCAAAGTACCTATGCATGTGGGGTATTGTTTTGTTCAGCAGCCGTTGTGCTTTCAGATTTACTGCGTTACTTCTTGCTTGCTTATTGTTTTTATAGGAAAAAATGTTTTTCAATCTGCTTTTTGCTTATTTTTTTAGCGAAATCCTTTGGAACCAGAGATTCTGCCAATCAATAGATTCCCGAAGGAAGTCGCCGATGTCAACAAGCCCAGTAGGCTTAGAAACCTTGAGGTATGTACTTTCCAAAAATATATAGTTTGTGGGGGGTATTTCAAATGTAAAGGGTTGTAAATTTGGAGAAACTGCAAGGTGCGCACTTTGTGTGCGCCGCTGATTTTTTCAAGTAAAATTACCCTCAAATGCATGCTTGACTTTGGGGTGTTTGGCAACTCTACACTTCAACGTACCTATGCATGTGGGGTATTATTTTGTTCAGCAGATGTTGTGCTTTCAGATTTACTGCGTTACTTCTTGCTTGCTTATTGTTTTTATAGGAAAATATGGTTTTGAATCTGCTTTTTGCTTTTCTTTTTAGCGAAATCCTTTGGAACCAGAGATTCTGCCAAACAATAGAGTTCAAACCAATGGACCCACGCCAACAAGCCTAGTATGCTTAGAAACCTATTTCCAAAAATATATAGTTTGTGGGGGGTATTTCAAATGTAAAGGGTTGTATTTTTTGAAAAACTGCGAGGAGCGCAAAGTATTTGTATTTTATCTGAAAATCTCCTCTAGCGCTCTTTGCAGTTTCTTGGGTCTCCTGGGCAGGAAATGGTGTCTACTAATACATGTGTGGTACCGTTGTAACCGGGAGAAATGGGGCTTTTACTCTCAATATGTTTTTATTGAAAAACCTTTATTTTCGATTAAAAAAAAACACTGCAAAATGTAAAAACGTGTGTATTTTTTATTTTCTTTCACATATTTTGCCCAAAATAATTATGATAAAACTACAAAATTGATAAACAAGAGATATGATGTTAAAGCCCAGATTCTGCCGAAAAAAACAATATGTAATTTTTATGGGAAGTCCCAGAAAATCCCTTCAAAAATTACAGTTGAACATGGGGAGCGCAAAATAGTGAAAAATGCTCTGGCAACAGGGAGTGGGAAATGCTGCAGGTAGGCTGGCACTTAAAGGGTTAAACATGCATTTTACAGCGCGAGAATTTTCTGAGCGTGATTTGTTAATGAATATGGTGGGAGCCGGTCGCTATGGCCAGTCGTTATCATGCGCTCCCATACATCGCGGAACCTGTCAAATAGCGACTCCTCAACCAATATTCAACATTACTGCACACCGACTGAGTCGCTGTCAACAACCGAACAACGGCCAAGCAGCGACCATAGGGACAACAGACTTTGCTGGCATTTTGCTGGGATTTGCTGTACTTGGTCTGGCTAAATGAGAGGTATTTACATAACCTTTGCCTCTAGTTGTTTCTTGATGTTACCTTGTTACTGCATCTTTGACTGTTCTTGCTGTTACCCTGTTACTGCATCTTTGACTGCATCACAATCAGAAAATAACTGCGCATGCAGAAATGTCTCCAGGTTAAAAAAAGGAAAGTAATCACTGGGAGCAATATCTGGACGGGTAGATGGTAAATCTCCGTGAAGCAGCATTCCCTTATCAGCTTGTAAGACCTAGGAGCTGGCACGTTGTCGTGAAGCAGTAATACACCTGACAACAATAGAGATGAGCGAACTTTTGAAAAATTCGATTCGACTGATTCGCCGAATTTTCCGACAAAAATCGTTTCGACCCGAATAAATTCACGACGAATCGCTATTAAAAACGGCTATTTCTGAGCCTCCTAGAGCCTCAATAGGGTTGTAAACCATTCAGCCTTGCTGTAACACGCACAGGATGCGTGCTGGGTTAGTTAACTAATACTTTGAAGAAATATCACATGCAGATCAGAGGCATCGCTAATAGAATCGCAGAGCGGCACAATTGCAGAGAGTTGAAGTGGCATCACTATGAGGGGCAGAAGGAGCCCAAATATACACTGGAGTTGGCTTCAGGAGCCCAAAAATTGGATGAATCACACCCTGGAGTTGGCAGGAGTTGACAGCAGCAGCAGCAGGAGCCCAAATATACACTGGAGTTGGCCTCAGGAGCCCAAAAATTGGATGAATCACACCCTGGAGTTGGCAGAAGTTGGCAGCAGCAGCAGCAGGAGCCCAAATATACACTGGAGTTGGCTTCAGGAGCCCAAAAATTGGATGAATCACACCCTGGAGTTGGCAGGAGTTGACAGTAGCAGCAGCAGGAGCCAAAATATACACTGGAGTTGGCTTCAGGAGCCCAAAAATTGGATGAATCACACCCTGGAGTTGGCAGGAGTTGACAGTAGCAGCAGCAGGAGCCCAAATATACACTGGAGTTGGCTTCAGGAGCCCCAAAATTGGATGAATCACACCCTGGAGTTGGCAGGAGTTGACAGCAGCAGCAGCAGGAGCCCAAATATACACTGGAGTTGGCCTTAGGAGCCCAAAAATTGGATGAATCACACCCTGGAGTTGGCAGGAGTTGACAGTAGCAGCAGCAGGAGCCCAAATATACACTGGAGTTGGCTTCAGGAGCCCAAAAATTGGATGAATCACACCCTGGAGTTGGCAGGAGTTGACAGCAGCAGCAGCAGGAGCCCAAACATTACTTTAAAGAGACCCTGGGGTTGGCTTCAGGAGCCCAAAAATTGGATGAATCACACCCTGGAGTTGGCAGAAGTTGGCAGCAGCAGCAGCAGGAGCCCAAA
Source organism: Gastrophryne carolinensis (assembly GCA_027917425.1). Taxonomy (NCBI): domain Eukaryota; kingdom Metazoa; phylum Chordata; class Amphibia; order Anura; family Microhylidae; genus Gastrophryne; species Gastrophryne carolinensis. The sequence continues at coordinate 347,089,781 of CM051235.1, forward strand.
TATACACTGGAGTTGGCTTCAGGAGCCCAAAAATTGGATGAATCACACCCTGGAGTTGGCAGGAGTTGACAGTAGCAGCAGCAGGAGCCCAAATATACACTGGAGTTGGCTTCAGGAGCCCAAAAATTGGATGAATCACACCCTGGAGTTGGCAGGAGTTGACAGTAGCAGCAGCAGGAGCCCAAATATACACTGGAGTTGGCTTCAGGAGCCCAAAAATTGGATGAATCACACCCTGGAGTTGGCAGAAGTTGGCAGCAGCAGCAGCAGGAGCCCAAATATACACTGGAGTTGGCTTCAGGAGCCCAAAAATTGGATGAATCACACCCTGGAGTTGGCAGGAGTTGACAGTAGCAGCAGCAGGAGCCCAAATATACACTGGAGTTGGCTTCAGGAGCCCAAAAATTGGATGAATCACACCCTGGAGTTGGCAGGAGTTGACAGTAGCAGCAGCAGGAGCCCAAATATACACTGGAGTTGGCTTCAGGAGCCCAAAAATTGGATGAATCACACCCTGGAGTTGGCAGGAGTTGACAGCAGCAGCAGCAGGAGCCCAAATATACACTGGAGTTGGCTTCAGGAGCCCAAAAATTGGATGAATCACACCCTGGAGTTGGCAGGAGTTGACAGTAGCAGCAGCAGGAGCCCAAATATACACTGGAGTTGGCTTCAGGAGCCCAAAAATTGGATGAATCACACCCTGGAGTTGGCAGGAGTTGACAGCAGCAGCAGCAGGAGCCCAAATATACACTGGAGTTGGCTTCAGGAGCCCAAAAATTGGATGAATCACACCCTGGAGTTGGCAGGAGTTGACAGTAGCAGCAGCAGGAGCCCCAAAAATGGCCTAAAGACATAAATATGTTTTGCACCATTTGGAAAGTGTAAAACGTGGCACCATGCTGAATCTAGTCGCATGCATCAGGCATTGGTGGGTGGAAATCCTGGCTGATCCATCCCTGATTCATTTTGACAAAGGTGAGTCTCTCCACATTTTTAGTTGACAGACGAGTTCTCCTCGCCGTAACTATGGCCCCCGCCGCACTAAACACCCGCTCAGATGGCACGCTACTTGCCGGGCAGGACAGCTTTTCCAGGGCAAACTCTGCTAGTTGCGGCCACAAATCAAGTTTGGCTGCCCAGAAGTCCAGCGGATCCTCAAGGTGTGTTGGCATGGTCATGTCAAAGTATGACATGACCTGCTGGTTCAGGTCCTGCTCCAGGTCTTCCTGCTGCTCATGAGTAGCCTCACTATGCGGGTGTAGAAAGCTACTCATTAGCGACTGAAGACTGAGGCTGCTGCTGCTGATGGAGCTTCTGCTGCTGCTGCTGCCAGCCCCCCCAGCGGCCATGGCAGTGGAAGGTGAGCGCAGAGGTCCCCTCGAGTCAGACCTGCGAGAGTATGGACCATGGCGCAGATAGGCATCGGCCAACTGCCTACGTAGAATGTCTTTGTAGTAGTTGAGTTTGTCCTCCCTCTCGGTGGGTTTAAAAAATGCCCCCATTTTGTGCCGGAAGCGAGGGTCCAATAAGGTGGAAAGCCAGAAGTCATCCCGCCGACAGATGGAAACAATTCTGGGGTCACTACGCAAGCATGTGAGCATGCTTCGTGCCATTTGCGCAAGTGACTCGGATGGACTACCTGTCTCCATCTCCACTGCATACTGCCACGGTGTGCCCGGGTCCTCTGTCTCTCCTTCCTCAAAAACCTCTGGCTGCTCCTGCTCCTCCTCTCCTGTCCGCTGACTAGATAAACCAGCCATTTCGCCAAGCCTAAACTGTGTTTCGCTGGGCAACTCCTCCTCCTCCTCTTCCTCCTCCTCCTCCTCCTCCTCCAGTTCAGCTCCAACGGGGTTCATGTGGCCGTAAGATGTAAACGCCATGTCTCCAGTGCCCTGACCAGCCATGGTTTCCAACATGTGCTGTAGTACATGAAGCAGTGGAATCACGTCGTTCATCCCGTAATCCTGCCGACTGACAAATAAAGTGGCTTCCTCAAAGGGCCTGAGCAAACGGCAGGTGTCACGTATGAGCTGCCACTGGTTGACATTGAAGTTACACAGGGGAGTCCCCCTATCTGCTTGGATCATCAGGAAATCCGTGATGGCTTTTCTCTGTTCATATAATCGGTCCAACATGTGAAGGGTGGAATTCCAACGGGTGGAAACATCGCAAATCAGACTATGTTGGGGGATACCATTCTGACGCTGTAGCTCAAGAAGGGTGTGTTTGGCGGTGTAGGAGTGGCTGAAGTGCATGCAAAGTTTCCGTGAAGTTGTTAGGATGTCCTGCAGATGGGGGGAACACTTCAGAAACCGCTTGACAACCAGATTGAAGACGTGAGCCATGCAGGGGGCATGGGTCAGGCTTCCTTGGCGCAGCGCAGACAAAATGTTCTTCCCATTGTCGGTAACCATGATTCCCATTTTAAGTTTTCTCGGAGTAAGCCATGTTTGGATTTCCTGATGAATACATTTAAGCAGTTCCTCCCCTGTGTGACTCCGTTCGCCAAGACAAACCATGTGAAGCACTGCGTGACACCTCCGTGCCCTGCACACATGGTAGACTGGAGGGGCACTGAGACTTGAGCCTACAGTGGAGGGTGAGGAGATGGCGGAGGATGAGGAGGCCGAGTCGCACGGTGTCACAGGCCCAATGGGCAGAGAGTGCGGAGGCCGAAGCGGCGTGACCTGTCCAAGTTGCTGCTGCAAAGGGACCACATTCACCCAGTGGGCCGTAAACGACATGTACTGCCCCTGACCGTAGTTACAGCTCCAGATGTCGGCGCTGCCATGTATTTTGCTACACACCGACAGGCTCAAGGACTGGCCCACCTTCTGTTCAACAAAAGTGTGCAGCGCTGGTACTGCCTTCTTGGCAAAGAAATGACGGCTTGGGACTCTCCACCTCGGCTCGGCACAAGCCATCAGTTCTCTGAAAGGTGCAGATTCCACCACCTGAAAAGGGAGCGACTGCAGCACCAGCAACTTGGACAGGAGCACATTCAGCTTCTGCGCCGTAGGATGAGTGGGCGCATACTGCTGTCTCTTGGACATGGCTTCGCTGATGGATTGCTGGCGGGATGCATGACTTGGAGGAGGAGGAGGAGGAGCAGGAGCGACAGAGGATGGGTATGACGCACAGCTGCCTTCGGCTGAGGTGCTGGAGCCTTGACTGGCAGAAATTGGGAGCTCACTTGGTGAGGAAGCAGACTGGACCACCCCTTGGGAGCCTCGGTTCTCCCAGGTCGTTTTATGGTGACGCATCATATGTTGACGCAGGGCCGTGGTGCCAACATTTGGACCCTGGCCACGCTTCACCTTTTGCCTACATATCTTGCATGTGGCCATGTTACCCTCCTGCGGATGCCTCAGGAAAAACTGCCACACTGCCGAGTAGCTACTTTTCCCACCCCCTGGCCTCACTGATTCACTGCTGCTGTTGCCAACTCCAGGAACCCCTGCTCCACTACCTCCCGATAAGGTAGACTGCCGCACAGCAGGTGCTCTACCCCGGCCCCGGCCCCGGCCGGCTCCAGCCTTTGGAATTGTGCCCCCATGCTGACTGCTACCACCTTGCTGCCTCAGCTGCTGACTCCGGGGCAACCTGCGCCCCTCTTCTCCTGATGATGACGATGAAGCCCCTTCATCACCCGGCTCCCAAGTGCGATCGGCTTCATCGTCATCATCATCATCACCGAGTTGTGGCTGTACGTCACTGATGTTCGTGGATTCGTCAACAGTGTCTGGCGCAGGAGCTGGAACGCTCGCAGCACCCACGACACTGTCCACATCACTATCTGTCTGCCTAGCTAGAGAAGCCACCTCCATTTCTTGGCTGGGCAGTAGCTGCTGACTGTCCTCTATCTGATGGTCCTCCTCACTAAAGAGTGGAGCTGAACCCAAAGCATAGGATACGTCGCTGGGGGAGGGAACGGCGTAGGACAGAGGCAATGGGAGGACAGGGACTGCTCTCGGGGCATGCCAACTCAGGGTTGTGTCAGAGGAACCTACCGACCCTAGACTGGGGGTCTCAGACGTAAGTTGTGATGATGTTGTTGATGAGCGCGTCAACCAATCTACCACGGCAGATGCGTTACTGGTGGAGACCCGACCGCTAGCAGATACTGGCAGATTAGGTCTCTCAGCGTGACTCCTGCTGCTACTGGCCCCCAGTCTGATGCGAGCTCTGCCTGCGGAATCTTGGCCTCTGCCACTCCTCTTTTCACTTCCAGGCACTTGTCTGCCCGACATAGTCTAACTGGAGTGGGAGTAGGTGATATTTTAAGATCCCCCGGGCAGCGGTGGGTCTATATGAAACAGAATATAATGCACACCAAAAGTGAGCAGTAACACTCAGCCTCCAACAGGCCTGCTTAGTGTAAATAAGAGAGCTGCTTAGTGTAAATAAAGAGGGGTATGCTATGTTACAGAATGGGATGCCTCAACAGAAGTGCACCTGGCAGGCAGCAGTAAGCCTATGCCCAGCAAAAGTGTCTTATAATATAAATATAATAAGAGCAAATGCTTATATGGTCTTAAACAGAGGCTGCTTTAGTCACAGAATGGGATGCCCCAACAGGAATGGACCTGGCAGGGTCCAGTAGTGCTTTGCCCAGCAAAAGTGTCTTTATCAGGCCTAATTTCAAATATGATAAGAGCAAATGCTTATATGGTCTTAAACAGAGGCTGCTTTAGTCACAGAATGGGATGCCCCAACAGGAATGGACCTGGCAGGGTCCAGTAGTGCTATGCCCAGCAAAAGTGTCTTTATCAGGCCTAATTTTAAATATGATAAGAGCAAATGGTTATATGGTCTTAAACAGAGGCTGCTTTAGTCACAGAATGGGATGCCCCAACAGAAGTGGACCTGGCAGGGTCCAGTAGTGCTATGCCCAGCAAAAGTGTCTTTATCAGGCCTAATTTCAAATATGATAAGAGCAAATGCTTATATGGTCTTAAACAGAGGCTGCTTTAGTCACAGAATGGGATGCCCCAACAGAAGTGGACCTGGCAGGGTCCAGTAGTGCTATGCCCAGCAAAAGTGTCTTTATCAGGCCTAATTTCAAATATGATAAGAGCAAATGCTTATATGGTCTTAAACAGAGGCTGCTTTAGTCACAGAATGGGATGCCCCAACAGAAGTGGACCTGGCAGGGTCCAGTAGTGCTATGCCCAGCAAAAGTGTCTTTATCAGGCCTAATTTCAAATATGATAAGAGCAAATGCTTATATGGTCTTAAACAGAGGCTGCTTTAGTCACAGAATGGGATGCCCCAACAGGAATGGACCTGGCAGGGTCCAGTAGTGCTTTGCCCAGCAAAAGTGTCTTTATCAGGCCTAATTTCAAATATGATAAGTGAAAATGGTTATACGGTCTTAAACAGAGGCTGCTGTAGTCACAGAATGGGATGCCCCAACAGAAGTGGACCTGGCAGGGTCCAGTAGTGCTTTGCCCAGCAAAAGTGTCTTTATCAGGCCTAATTTCAAATATGATAAGAGCAAATGCTTATATGGTCTTAAACAGAGGCTGCTTTAGTCACAGAATGGGATGCCCCAACAGGAATGGACCTGGCAGGGTCCAGTAGTGCTTTGCCCAGCAAAAGATTCTTTATCAGGCCTAATTTCAAATATGATAAGTGAAAATGGTTATACGGTCTTAAACAGAGGCTGCTGTAGTCACAGAATGGGATGCCCCAACAGAAGTGGACCTGGCAGGGTCCAGTAGTGCTATGCCCAGCAAAAGTGTCTTTATCAGGCCTAATTTCAAATATGATAAGAGCAAATGGTTATATGGTCTTAAACAGAGGCTGCTTTAGTCACAGAATGGGATGCCCCAACAGAAGTGGACCTGGCAGGGTCCAGTAGTGCTATGCCCAGCAAAAGTGTCTTTATCAGGCCTAATTTCAAATATGATAAGAGCAAATGCTTATATGGTCTTAAACAGAGGCTGCTTTAGTCACAGAATGGGATGCCTCACAGCAGACTTAAGATCAGTTCAGTATATATGCACAGTTAGTTACTATAAGCAGCCTGAAAACGCTAACAAAGCCTGTCAGCCAGCTAGTAACACTCAGGCTGGATGAAAAAAAAAAAAAATCTCCCTGTGACAGCCTCCGTTTTTCCTACCTTTCCCATGGCTTTCTGTCTGTCTCCTGTCTGTCTCCTGCCTGTCTCCAGCCTGTCCCTGTCTGTCCCTGTCTGTCCCTGCCTGTCTAACTGCCTCAGCTACACAGCGTCCTGTCTCTCACGAATGCAATAGAGAAATGAGGAAAAGCAAGATGGCCGCCGTTAAATACCGCTGTGACGTCACCGGGCTTGCTGGCTGCTGATAGGCTGCATGTGACTGCCCCAGCTTGCACTGGCGCGGGATACATGTCCAGACATGTCCCGTCCGCCATCTTAGAATGCCTGTAAATGTAAATGAATGGATGTTAAAGGAAAACTTCGAGTGATCGAATCGCGGGGAAATTCGGATTCGATCCGAATCGAATTTTTCCTGAAATTCGGATCGAATCCGGGTTCGTCCGGATCGATTCGCTCATCCCTAGACAACAACTTCCCACAGAGTATCTCTTTGCTTGCCTCACATAATGCCTTCATTGTTAAAGAATAGGTGTCTTCAGTAATTGTCTTGTGTGGCATTCTGCCTCCCAAAAACCTATTGCTATTACCTTTCCAGCCAACTGCTGCATGATATTTCTTTGGAGTTGGTGACTAGTGATGAGCAAACCCATAAAAGTTCAGGTTCAGCAAGTTCGTTCGTACTTGACACAAAAGTCAAGTAATTGAAGTCAATGGGAAACCAAACTTGGGGGTACAAAAATAGCTGTAAAATTGGAGTGAGAAGGTGTAGAGGGCTGTAAATTTGGGGTAAAACCAGGGTGATTACCCTGCACAAAATGGGTAGGGAAAGTACTCAAAATAATAACACAAAACTCAAAAAATAGTATATATATATGTTAGGGCGAGCGCTGCGTCTTCCCCGCGCAGCGCCCCCCTCCGTGCCTCTCCTCGGGCGAGCGCTGCGTCCCCTTCCTGCAGCGCTCCCCGCTCTACCGCCATCTGGGCGTCCGCTGCTGGCCCCCCAAGCTGCGTTTTCCCCTTACCTGGTCCCCGCGCTTCCTCCTCTGACTGGCATGGCCGCCGGCTTCCTCCTACTGCTGCAGTTCCGCCTTCCGTGCGCGCACGTCCCCGGCCACTAGGGGGCGCGCGCGTCAACCTTCACAGATTTAAAGGGCCAAGGTCCTGATAATTGGTGTCTGGCCATCCAATCCCTTTTCGGCTCTTCCCATAAATTGAACCCTGCCTTCCTTCCTGTGCCGGATCTTCGGTGTTCTTCCGTGAATGACAGTCGCTGTATTGCTTGATTCCTCGTGTATGACCTCGGCTCTCCCATTGACCTTCGAACCTGTGCTGCCCGTCCTGACCTCGGCTTGTTTCTCCGCTATTGAACCCGCGCTGCCAGTCCTGACCTCGGCCTTCTCCTTCGACCACTGTTTGTCTCTACTGCACGTCACCTCAGCAGTTTGTGGAACTGTGCCGCTGTTGGGGGGTAGCGACCTGGGAGTCACCTGCCGCACAAGACCATCCCGCCTTGCGGTGGGCTCTGGTGAAAACCAGTGGCTCCTTAGACTCCGCTCCCCTGACGCGGTATCTGCCAAACAGTTCTGCAGATCCTGCGGGTCCACTTCTTCGCACGTTCAACCCGGTGCGTAACAGTAAGATCCGGCCATGGATCCCGCTGAGGTGCCCTTGCCGGAGACTTCCGAACTCCCAGCGCTGGTGGCTTTGCAGTCCCGGCAGATTAATCAGCTTACCGCTATGATGCAGCAACTCTTGACCCAGCAGCAGTCGCCTTCTCCACCGCCACCGGTGCCGCCACCGCAGTCTCCAGCAGCTTCCTCATCCAGAATCCGCCTCTCCTTGCCAGCAAAATATGAGGGGGACGCGAAGTTGTGCAGAGGCTTTCTAGCCCAGTGCTCTATGCACCTGGAATTATTGTTCGATCAATTCCCCACCGAACGCTCTAAAGTGGCCTTCATCATTAGTCTGCTCTCCGGAAAAGCCTTGGCTTGGGCCACTCCCTTGTGGGACCGTAATGATCCTCTCACCTTCACCGTCCAGGCCTTTGTTACAGAATTCCGTCAGGTTTTTGAAGAACCCGCTCGAGTCTCATCTGCCGAGTCCGCTCTATTGAATTTAACGCAAGGCGATCTTTCTGTTGGTGAATATGCTATTCGATTCCGTACTTTGGCCTCCGAGTTAGCATGGAATAATGACGCTCTCTGCGCTTGTTTTAAGAAGGGTCTCTCTAGCAAGATCAAAGATGTTCTAGCGGCCCGAGAGATTCCTGACTCCCTTTCTGAACTCATACATCTCGTCACTCGCATTGACATACGCTTTGCTGAGAGGCGTGAAGAACTTCGCCTGGAGAGAGATTCCCAACGCGACAGGAGGATGTTTCGTTTGGCTCCTACCTTTCAGAAACCTTTGTCTGTACCATCATCTCCAGAGGTGGAAGCCATGCAAGTCGGCCGCTCTCGCCTAACCCCCGTGGAGAGGTCTCGCAGGAGGAATGAAAATCTCTGTCTGTATTGCGCCAGTCCTGATCATTTTCTAAGAGATTGCCCCATTCGTCCTTCTCGACTGGGAAACGGGCGCACCTAGACTCGTTGGGAGAGGCGTCTCTGGGTGTGTGTGCTTCCTCTCCAAGATTTACCGCACCTGCACAGCTTTGTCTCTCATCTGCCTCTGTGCTTAATTTGCCGGTCTTCCTGGATTCTGGTTCGGCGGGCAATTTCATAGAGGCCTCCCTGATCAAGAAACACGACATAGCAGTTAACCGCTTGGCCAAACCGTTATTCATCGCCTCAGTTAATGGAGATAGACTGAATTGTATGGTGCAGTACCGTACCAAGCCTTTGCTCCTTAAGATTGGCCTCTTTCACCAGGAATACTTGGAACTCTTTGTGTTACCCCATTGTACTTCCCCAATCCTATTGGGTCTTCCTTGGCTTCAACTCCATAATCCTACCCTAGACTGGGTCACAGGGGACATCAAGGCGTGGGGTACAACCTGCCTAAAGAATTGCTTGAAAGCCTTACCAGTTCGAACCGATCATCCTACCACATCTCTACCGGGCCTACCCGAAGTTTACCGGGCCTACGCTGACGTCTTCTGTAAGAAGCAAGCTGAGATCCTTCCGCCACATCGCCCTTATGATTGCCCGATCGATCTCCTGCCTGGAACCACTCCTCCTCGTGGCCGTATCTACCCACTATCCGTCCCCGAAACTCAAGCAATGGCTACTTACATACAAGAAAATCTGCAGAGGGGCTTCATCCGGAAGTCCTCTTCTCCCGCTGGGGCAGGCTTTTTTTTTGTACAGAAAAAAGACGGTTCTCTCCGACCCTGTATTGACTATCGGGGTCTTAACAAGATCACGGTAAAGAACCGATGCCCCTTACCTTTAATTCCAGAACTCTTCGACCGTCTTCGTGGCTCCAGGATCTTTTCCAAACTAGATCTTCGAGGAGCCTACAATCTGATCCGCATCCGCAAGGGAGACGAATGGAAGACTGCCTTTAATACCCGTGACGGTCATTTCGAGTATTTGGTGATGCCCTTCGGGCTTTGTAATGCTCCTGCCGTATTTCAAGAGTTCGTCAATGACATCTTCCGGGACTTGTTGTACTCCTGTGTCGTGGTCTATTTAGATGATATCCTCATCTTCTCTTCTTCCCTCGAAGAGCATCACCGGCACGTTCGTCTGGTACTATCCCGCCTTCGGCAGCATCATCTTTATGCCAAATTAGAAAAGTGTCTCTTTCACCAGACCGCTCTGCCTTTTTTGGGTTATACTGTTTCAGCCCAAGGACTACAAATGGACCCTAGCAAATTGAGAGCGGTATTAGACTGGCCTTGGCCTGTTAATCTGCGTTCCATTCAACGATTTCTGGGCTTCGCCAACTATTACCGTCAATTCATACCCCATTTTTCCACTATCGTGGCCCCCATTGTGGCTCTCACCAAAAAGGGAGCCAACCCCAAGTCATGGCCTCCACAGGCGGAGGCAGCCTTTTTAACATTGAAAAAGACATTCTCTATGGCCCCGGTGCTCTCCAGACCAGACCCTTCTCGTCCCTTTTCTCTGGAGGTTGACGCTTCTTCCATTGGAGCAGGAGCTGTACTCACACAGAGGTCTCCATCAGGGAAAAATCATACTTGTGGGTTCTTTTCTAGGACCTTTTCTTCCGCGGAGCGAAATTATTCTATTGGGGATCGTGAACTTCTGGCTATCAAATTAGCTCTTGAAGAGTGGAGACATCTACTAGAAGGGTCGCTTCACCCCATATCTATTTTTACCGACCATAAGAACCTTTTGTATCTACAAACTGCTCAGCGCTTGAATCCTCGCCAAGCTCGTTGGTCACTATTCTTCGCGCGGTTTAATTTCCGCATTCACTTTCGGCCTGCCTCTAAGAACATCAGGGCAGATGCTCTGTCTCGCTCCTCGGACTTCACTGACGTGGACACTGCTCCTCAGTTCATTATATCCCCTGATCATTTGATTCATTCTGCTCCTGCCTCCCTAGTGCAGGCTCCACCTGGGAAGACCTTTGTCCCGGTTCGCCGACGCCTCCAAATATTAAAATGGGGTCATGCTTCCCGTATTGCCGGGCATGCTGGTATCAAAAAGTCTAACGCAATTATTGCCAGATATTATTGGTGGCCCTCCATTGAGAAGGATGTGGCAGAATTCGTGCAAGCTTGTACCACCTGTGCACGTAATAAAACCCCTCGCCAAAGACCGGCGGGCCTTCTTCATCCTCTTCCTATTCCTGAAATCCCTTGGTCACACATCGCTATGGACTTTATCACGGATCTTCCTCCATCTCAAGGCAATACAGTGATCTGGGTTGTTGTGGATCGTTTTTCAAAAATGGCGCACTTCGTTCCGCTACCAGGACTCCCATCCGCTCCTCAGTTGGCTAAAAACTTTTTTAAGCATATTTTTCGGCTCCATGGACTTCCTTCCCACATTGCCTCCGACAGGGGAGTTCAGTTTGTTTCAAAATTCTGGAGGGCTCTCTGTACTCAGTTAAAAGTGAAATTAGATTTTTCCTCGGCTTACCACCCCCAGTCCAACGGCCAAGTGGAGAGGGTCAATCAGGTTCTAGGACAATATCTACGTCACTTCATTTCGGCCCGACAAGACGACTGGGTCGATCTCTTACCATGGGCGGAGTTCTCTTATAATTTCAAAGATTCTGAAGCCACAAAAAAATCTCCATTTTTCATTGTTTATGGCCGCCAACCTTTGCCTCCTCTACCCTTACCTACACAGTCGGGGGTACCCGCCATGGATGACTTAACACAGTTTTTTTCCTCTATCTGGCGTGAAACACGACATTCTCTTGTTCTAGCCTCTACCCGCATGAAGAACAGCGCTAATAAAAGAAGGAGAATCGCTCCTGTTTTCTTTCCTGGAGATAAAGTTTGGCTTTCAGCCAAGTACATTCGTTTCAAGATACCCAGTTATAAATTGGGTCCTCGCTATTTAGGGCCGTACAGGATCAAGCAACAAATTAATCCGGTCTGTTACAAACTTCATCTGCCTGCCTCCTTACGTATTCCCAACTCTTTTCATGTTTCATTATTAAAACCTCTGACGACTAATCGATTCTCTTCTAAAACGTTGGAGCCACTTCCGGTCGCGGGTACCGAAGATGCCTTCTCGGTGAGAGAGATTCTGGCTTCCAAAACATCCAGAGGGAGACGATACTTTCTAGTGGATTGGGAGAATTGCGGTCCAGAAGAGAGGTCCTGGGAGCCTGAGGAGAATATCCTCGATCGGAGCCTTATTTCAAACTTCCTCGGTCCCAAAAAGAGGGGGAGACCTAAGGGGGGGGGTACTGTTAGGGCGAGCGCTGCGTCTTCCCCGCGCAGCGCCCCCCTCCGTGCCTCTCCTCGGGCGAGCGCTGCGTCCCCTTCCTGCAGCGCTCCCCGCTCTACCGCCATCTGGGCATCCGCTGCTGGCCCCCCAGGCTGCGTTTTCCCCTTACCTGGTCCCCGCGCTTCCTCCTCTGACCGGCATGGCCGCCGGCTTCCTCCTACTGCTGCAGTTCCGCCTTCCGTGCGCGCGCGTCCCCGGCCACTAGGGGGCGGGCGCGTCAACCTTCACAGATTTAAAGGGCCAAGGTCCTGATAATTGGTGTCTGGCCATCCAATCCCTTTTCGGCTCTTCCCATAAATTGAACCCTGCCTTCCTTCCTGTGCCGGATCTTCGGTGTTCTTCCGTGAATGACAGTCACTGTATTGCTTGATTCCTCGTGTATGACCTCGGCTCTCCCATTGACCTTCGAACCTGTGCTGCCCGTCCCGACCTCGGCTTGTTTCTCCGCTATTGAACCCGCGCTGCCAGTCCTGACCTCGGCCTTCTCCTTCGACCACTGTTTGTCTCTACTGCACGTCACCTCAGCAGTTTGTGGAACTGTGCCGCTGTTGGGGGGTAGCGACCTGGGAGTCACCTGCCGCACAAGACCATCCCGCCTTGCGGTGGGCTCTGGTGAAAACCAGTGGCTCCTTAGACTCCGCTCCCCTGACGCGGTATCTGCCAAACAGTTCTGCAGATCCTGCGGGTCCACTTCTTCGCACGTTCAACCCGGTGCGTAACAATATATATATATATATATATATATATATATATGGTCCATTTCCAAAGCTAATTGTCCATTTAATTGATCTTCCATGGACAGGTGGCTCATATACTGAGGGACAACTAGGGACATATAAATCTTTTCAATTAAATTGGACTTCAATTAAGTTGGGCACAGATCAGTTGGGCACAGATCAGATGTTGTATATAGTGGCCACTTACTTCAGTTAAATTGGGCACAGATCAGATGTTGCATAAAATGCCCACTCACTATAATTCATTTGGGCACAGATCAGATTGGGCACAATTTTATTAATTCAGATCCTATTGGGCACAGTTGTATTAAATCAGATCAGATTGGGCACAGATTGGGCACAGTTGTATTAAATGCCCACTGCCTACTATTCAATGGGACACAGATCAGATGCTGCATTAAATGCCCATTCACTACACTTTTATTGGACACAGATCATATTGGGCACAGCTGTATTAAATCAGATCCTATTGGGCACAGTTGTAATTAATCAGATCCAGTTGGGCATAGTTGCAATTAATCAGATCTGATTGGGCATAGTTGTATAAAATGCACACTCACTACAATTCAATTGGACACAGATCAAATGTATAAAATGTGCCCCATCAGCGGCCTGTGCTTGAAGTGCAATAAGGTCAACAGGCAGATGTGCTTCTATGTCCCTCCCTAGCTGTTGCTCACTGCCGCAGCCGCCACCAACTCTCCCAATCCAGCAGCATCCTCTCCTGTTCTAACTGCCCTGATTTTTTTTTTGTTCTATCTGTCCATCACTGCAACTCCAGCCTGACCGTATCTACCCACAGTGCTAAAATGGCACTGGGTCATGTGACCCCACTTCTTTGACAGCATGTATGAGCATGGCTGTGGTTGTTAGGTGCTGAAAGCTGGTATTGGCTGCTAAGCAGCTATTCAACCAGCTTTCTGGTTTCAGCCACATGCCAAACTTGAACACGGACTTGAACACTTGGGAAGTCTGTTGTCGGGTTCCGGTACAAACCCAAACTTTGCGGGTCAGGCTCGCTCATCACTGTTGTTGATCCTTGTGCTTCCATTGCATAGACTCTTGTTTGGTCTCAAGATCATGGAAGTGAATCCACATTTCATCTGTAACAATTTGAGAATAGATTGCCACTTGATTGCCAAGATCCTGTTACATGCACTCCCAAATGGCAATCCTTTTTAACCTAAATACTACATAAATTTCAACACACCCAGCATTATTTACACAGCTAAATGCCACTGCCCTGCAGGCGAGACTGTCTGACGTTTCAAACAAAGTATCCTGGAACACAACAATGATATCACCAGTAGAAATGTATGAACCTCCCCAAATAAACATGCTTGGCTCCACCATAAAACCTAAAGTAGTCCTTTTAGGTTTTACAAATACATAGCCATATTGCAAGGTCTTGACCCTTCCACCCCATGGATTTCACATGAGGTTTAGGGCAACCTCAGGTAAGCTGCTCCCATTTTATCTCTTGCATTGTATGTCCCAAATGGGGCTCTCATAGATTAGAGTTAGGACTGCACCCATAGAGGAACCTTGGCGTGGTGGTGCAGCTTAGCATACTTCTGCAGATGTGTGTGACCGAGCCTCTGTTTTTACCAGATTTAGAGACAGATTATAGGTTGGTCTGCAAGCTAACAGGGTTGAGTGCTGCGGCTCCTTTAAGTCTTTAGTAACCTAATTGCCCTGATGACTTGCACCTCCCAGGTTAGTTATAAAATGGTCTGAGCAGGTGCCACTCCCTTCTTGTTCACTTTGAATTTGTGCAAGCACATGGGGTGTGGGGTCTAGGCTGTATTGCAAGGTCTTGACCCTTCCACCCCATGGCTTGCACATGAGGCTTAGGACAACCTCAGGTAAGCTGCTCCCATTTTATCTCTTGCATTGTATGTCCCAAATGGGGCTCTCATAGATTAGAATTAGGACTGCACCCATAGAGGCACCTTGGCGTGGTGGTGCAGCTTAGTATACTTCTGCAGATGTGTGTGACCGAGCCTCTGTTTTTACCAGATTTAGAGACAGATTATAGGTTGGTCTGCAAGCTAACAGGGTTGAGTGCTGCGGCTCCTTTAAGTCTTTAGTAAAATAGCCATATACATGGACGAGATTTGGACTGCACATTATTACATACCGAAATGCGGTGGATTACTTTAGTAAAAGCTGCATTGCCTCCAGGCCTAAATGATAAAATGTCACTTGCTTGCTTCTTATGACTTGAGTAACAATTTGATCAATTGAACACTGAACAGCTTGTGCTATATTATCTCATTGTTATACTAGGGGCACAAAGTCACTGCTGCTCGGTGGATGGGAAGGTCAAAGTTCCTCTGCGGTGCAGATAGGCGAGCAGCAGCAGGGTGTGAATGCACACATGGCATGCAGTTTATACAGCAGCTCCGTCATGTCTGGATAATAGTCCAAGAAGCTTTGCACGACCAAGCTGAGCACATGCACCAGTCAACGGATGTGCCCAAACACAAGTCAGCCCAAGGCTGCTACTAGGTTCTGTTCATTGTCACACACCACCTTGCTGCCTTGCCGGGCTATAGGTGCAGCGGCAGCAAACACTCATCTGTCTGCTTCTGGATACCAGTCCACAGCTCCTGGGCGGTGTGTGGTCTTTCACCCAGACAGATGCGTTTCAGCAGTGCCTACTGCCGTTTCTCCATAACTGGACTCAAATATCTAGAATCAGTAATGCACACCACTCTAGAAAGCTGTTTAAAATGCAAAAATCTGTATTTATGTATTCAAAAAGGGTGATCATATACGAAGGTTGTACAGTGTAATCAAAAACTCAGAACATACACATGTATAATATGGGTGTAAATCGCTATGGCTATACAGGTAGGTATCTTATACAGTTTTTGTGGGTGTTTGTCATTTTTTTGTTTTTTTTCATTCATTTTTCATTCGTACGAACGTTCGGGCAAATACGTATATGCGCTTTCGATGAGCGAAAGCAAATCGGAACATTTTCGTTAGTTCGGGTCATTTTCCCAACCAAATCTGATATTTTTCGTTCGTTCAGATAACTTACGTTATTGCTATGGGCTTGCGTCTCATTCAGAGAGCTGATTGCCGACGGACCACCACCCTATAAACCCGTTTCCTTTGCGATCCCCTTACGGGACCATTTTGACCTCGAGACTAGCATCTATGGACGACTCTAGTGCATTTGAGGAGCATGAGGATCTGCAGCTCATGGGCATTGAAATTGTCCGGAGGGCTGAGACCAGATTGCACCGGCGGCGACGCATGCACATCGATGGCATGCATGACGTTGAGCTGTTCGAGCTTAATCCCGCTTCCCTCCATAAGTTGTATAGTGAGCTGCGACCATGGTTAGCTCGCACCACAAGGAAGGGGCAAGCAATTTAAGGTATGACCAAGATGCTGGGCTGCCTGCAATTTTTGGGGAACGGCTCGTTCCAGAGGCTGGGTACCCTCTCCGTAGGGATCTTCACGCTTACGCTGAGCCGCGTGCTATCCAAGTTTTTGGAAGGCATGGCTACCATTACTCGGAAATATATTTGTTTTCCTGACGACATGGTAGCCAGGAACGCGATTAAGCTGGCATTTTATAACATCATTTATCATTTTATAACATCATTTATAACGTCATGGGTGCCATTGACTGCCATCGTTGCCCTGGTGCCTCCGGCAGCCGTCGAGTATATCTACAGGCAAGTGCAATCTGTCCTTTTTACAATTACTTGACCTTATTGTTTTCCCAATTTTGGAGAAGTCCCTCCTTGTAAAAATTCCCTCCTTGTAAAAAGTCCCTCCTTGTAATAATTCACCCCTTGGACTAATTCCCTCCTTGTAAAAAGTCCCTCCTTGTAAAAAGTCCCTCCTTGTAATTATTCCCTCCTTGTAATTATTCCCTCCTTGTAATTATTACCTCCATGTAATTATTCCCTCCTTGTAATTATGCCCTCCTTGTAATTATGCCCTCCCTGTAAAGAGTCCCTGTGAAACAATGGACTGTATTTAGTTTATCAAAAATTTAACATGTGTTCTAAAGGGAAACATTTTAATGTGTACCTGAATGAGACACTTCAAAGTTAATCTTTACTTTTTCAAACATACATCCTTATATATCCATATATCCTTTTTTGTGTACCAAATACTAATGTACTTGGTTAGTGTTATTTGTATTGGCCCACAGGTTTGGCTTCGGGTGTGATGAGTTAGTGTTTCACTAGTTTGCCTTGCCTTGATAATGTTTTTTTTTTATTGTTTCCCAGGAACTGCAAAATGGGCCACTCAATGAATGTCCAAGCAGTGGTGGCCACGGGCATGTGGTTCCTTAGTCTGCTCGCCGGGTTCCCAGGCTCATCCCATGATGCCTACATTCTGCAAAGATCTGGATTGTACGGTCGGTTTGAGTCTGGGGAATTTTCCGGTGGATGGCTCTTTGGTAAGTTGACGCCAATAACGTCCTTTTTTTTATATGTATGGCTATGAATTTAGTTTGTGTCCCATGTATGAAACTATTTGAACACCTATGCCCTTATTCATCAAGCGATAGCGCCAGGTAGTGTCTGACGAGCGCCAGGTAGCGGCAGCTAACGGCGACTACCGACTCAAGTACGCCTGGCGGCGGTCACAATGACGCATTTATCAAGCAAAATGAGGCTAGCGCCGGCGAGAGCGACGGCTAGCGCGGCATTCATCATGAAGCCGCCTGGACCGAACAGCGCCGCTGCAAATTCCCTCACAGCGCCAGGTATGAGCTGTCGCTCCCTGGCGATGTCCAATGCATTTCAATGGAGCAATCTATAATTATTCCTAATTAATTGGATTTAATGTTATGCAATGTTAGGATTTATTTTTAAGTCAAAAAAAAAATTAAAAAAAATATGTGCAGAATTGATCTAACAGGTCTGAGATTAATGTATTCATATTACAAAATGATTCTAAAAACATGTATAATGTTACATTCAAAAAATATGGTTGTTTAGGGGTTAAGAACTAGTTAATACACATCGCCGCCAGCGCTCTGGGGTTTAACCAAGGAATGGACAGCGACAGCACATTCGGAGCGTGATTTGTTGATGAATATGAAGCTAGCCGTTCGCTCTGGCCATTCGTTGTCAGGCGCTCACATACAACGCTGGACCTGTGAAACAGCGACCCCCCAGCCCGTATTCAACATTACCGCACACCGACTGAGTCGCTGTCATCAAGCTAACGCCGGCCAAGCACAGCGAATACTGGCTGGCGCTGAAAAAATCACGCTACAGTCGCTCATCTGTCGCTACCTGGCGCTATTAATGAATCGGCCTCCTTGTTTACATGTGAAACACGACCTTAACCATTAGATTTTTCAAACAACAAAGCCTTGCCAATGTTGGTTCTGCATTTGCAAATTTTAATCTTTGAATTTATAGTAAATTAATCATTACTCTTCCCCACACTCGGCTGAAATTATGTTCTTGACTTTAGGAAAGGATCTGCGCCATCTTAGCTTAGATGCATTACACTTACTGAGTAGAGGAGAGCAGGATAAAGTGCAGGTGCCGGGTTAGAGCTGTTTTTGCCTCAGACAAAGCAGCTACGGGGTCCTGAAAAGTTAAGACATCCAAGAATGTTGAGCAGCACAGTCCTAAACCAATACCTGTTAGCAGTCTGTTAGCAGTATGCCTGATTGGCCATCATCCGCCATCTTTGTTTTTTAAATTGTCCCAACATCCCTTAGATGGTGTTCGGGTTTATTTTGGCCTGCGCAATCTGTATGCTCAGGGTGTTGCTCAAATGTAACATAGGCTCTTAGTCATGGGGAAGGGCCTTTTCTTGGATTCAAGTTAGGGATTAATGTGTAAATGATGGTATTCTTTTTGAATTCAGGCTATCCACTGCTTCCCTGGCTGCTGACGCCCGTCCTTCGGCCCCAGAATGCAGCCGAGGAGGCATATAATAGGGCGCACAGGAAGACCAGGGCTGTGGTGGAGAGGGCGTTTGGCCTATTGAAGACCCGCTTCTGATGCTTGGACCATATCGGGGGAGCACTTCAGTATGACCCCAAAAAGGTAATAGATATTATAATGGCCTGTGCAGTGTTTCATAATTTTGCTATATTGCAGCGTGTCCCCCGGTATGTGGATTTGCCCCCCTCTCCACCCACCGATGACCCAGAGGAGGACTATCGTGGCCCATTTTGCTTAATTTGGTGTTCCTTTGTTTATTTTGTCCCTTTATTGTTTGTTATTTGTGTTTTTTGACCTTTGTGTTTGTATGTTTGTTTGTTACTTTTACAAACAGTAACAAATTAATTACAAACAACCTCACACCTGATTTTACACAACAAACTATAAATGGATAAGCACAGCCTATTTAGTAATTAATGAATCAAAAAATCACATAAGGGGGTGCCAGATGATCCGGTGCTTGTATATCTATGAATAATCAGAAAACTTAAAGGGACACTCTGGTATGTCCCGTACATGCAACAGGAAAAATCTGCACTCACCCTAGAGGAATTAGTACAAACCAATATATAGAAAATATAAAAGACTATTTTATTAGAGTCAAACAATGATAATCACAATAAACAAATACGGGCATATGGGTTTAAAAAACATGTAAAAGACAAATTTAACCCTTTCGCTGCCAGCCTACCTGCAGCATTTGCCACTCCCTGTTGCCAGACGATGTTTCACCATTTTGCGCTACACATATTCAACTGTCATTTTTGAAGGGATTTCCAGGGATTTCCCAGGAAAATTATATATTGTTTTTTTCAACAGAGTCTGGGCTTTAACATGAAATGTCTTGTTTGTATTTTTTAGGTGTATTCTCAATTTTTTTGGGTGAAATGTGTGAAAAAAAATAAAAAAAAAACATTTTTTTACAATTTGTAGAGTTTTTTTGTAATAAAAAATGTAAGTTTGTCAATAAAATCTTATTGCGTGAGAAACCCCAATTTCTCCCGGTTACAGCGATACCACATATGTATAGGTAGACACCCTTTCCTGCCCAGAAGCCTTTTATAGCTGCTGGATGACAAATGGTTAATTGAAAAAAAAAATGACATAGGGTCCCCCTTCCCGGGGAGGGGGACCCCATTTTTTTTTGGATTTTGAAGGGTTAAAAACCCTTCAAAATCCAAAAGAAAAAATGACGTGGGGTCCCCCTTACCCAAAGTAACCAGCCCGGGACCAGCTATGGGGGCTTGTAGGCACAGAGTGGGGGGGCCAGCTTTGGTGGCCCCCCCACCCTGCAGCCTACGAGCCCACATAGCCTATGTGGGCCCGGGCTCTTCTGCCCCCCCCTGGCCTTTGGGGAGGCAGGTAATGGGGGTGCGGGGGTTAATGGCAAGCCACCCGCTAGGGCAGGTGACTTGCCACCCCCCCAGCCTTGTGAACTGGTATAAGGGGTCTCATGGACCCCTTACCAGCTCACAAAGGGTTAATGTGAAAAAAAAACACCACACAATAATAAAAAGTATTTTATTAGAAAAAAAAAAAATTTTTTTTTACTGTACTTACCTTCGATTGCAAGCTCTTGTCCCTCGCCGCTCAGCTGACAGATGCCGGTGATCGGCATCCAGAGAAGGAGAAGGCAGGAGATCAGAGGATCTCCTGCCACCTCCTTCCAGGGCACCGATCACCGGCATCTGAGAAGCTGAGAAGGCTGAAGCCTGAGATCGGGGCCGGGATGACTTCATAAGCCCCGCCCCCAAGGGGGCGGGGCTTAGAGGCATGATGGCGGCCGCCATCGTGAAGAAGAGAGGAGAGAGCCTCCCAGGCTCTCTCCTGAAGATCGGTAAGTCCTGGGGGGGGATCGGAGGCCCCCCAGGTGAAGAGGAGGGACAGCGGGAGCCAGCGCACACACAGGTAAGTGAATGTCATTTTTATTTTTTTTTTTTTTTACAGTTAGAAGCTGCTGCTGCAGAAGCGGGGGGGGGCGGCCTATTCCGGGGGCTCTCCTGGAGCCATCCGACCCCCCACGGGGGATTGGATGGCACCAAATTAAAGAGGAGACCCGGCCGGATCCAAGGGGTCAGGTGAGTATTTGTTGTTTTTACTTTTTAAACTACAAGCGAGGAAAGTCAAGCACGTAACACCTACGGGCTTGGCACTTAAGGCCCAGCCAAGCCAGCACGTAGGTGTTACGTGCTTGGCAACAAAAGGGTTAAAAGAAAGGTGGTGGGGGCATGGGCAAGGCAATGCTAAATAATCAAAACACAATAATGATGTATATATAATATACTAGTATATTAACAATAACATGCCACACATCAGAGGGGCATGACATACATGCTGTTGTTACCAGACCAGCGGGTGTGAGTTTAGCCAATTATGAGTCAAGAGGTGTGTTGGGAAGAGATAATGAGAAGAGAAAAGACAGGGTGTATAGAAAACGTGCAACAAAATGTGCTGAAAGGTGAAGTGAAGTGCCAAAAGAAACGCCAAGATAAAGCTATAGAGAAGGAATGGAGTGATTGGCAGAACAAGACACTCGCTGGCCGGCAAACAAAAGCAATGCAATTAAATACAGTGTGATAAAGTATAATAAAGTCAGAAAGATCAATACGTCACCGTGATGTAGCAGAGCCTACCGATCCCCCCCACACACCAGGATGAACAACCGCCGACGCGCTGCGTGGATTCACCACTTCTCCTGGACGGGACACCAACGCTTCTGATGCTTGGACCATATCGGGGGAGCACTTCAGTATGACCCCAAAAAGGTAATAGATATTATAATGGCCTGTGCAGTGTTTCATAATTTTGCTATATTGCAGCGTGTCCCCCGGTATGTGGATTTGCCCCCCTCTCCACCCACCGATGACCCAGAGGAGGACTATCGTGGCCCATTTTGCTTAATTTGGTGTTCCTTTGTTTATTTTGTCCCTTTATTGTTTGTTATTTGTGTTTTTTGACCTTTGTGTTTGTATGTTTGTTTGTTACTTTTACAAACAGTAACAAATTAATTACAAACAACCTCACACCTGATTTTAGACTCTTGTTTTTTTTTCGTTCCCAATTTGTTACTGCCAACTTTAAGTCATCTTTATTCACCAAAAACATAAAGGCAAAAACTTAGTCAACAACAGTTTAAGTAAAAATGTATGGTGTTTATTTGAAAAGCAAACATTGGAGTTGATGGTCACTCCCATAGTTCATGAAAATACATGGTCAAACCACAAATAAAAGTTTTTTGCAAATCAGGCCACATAGCAATTGGCCACAGGCAGGAGTTTTAAAGTAAGGCACTCCTGTCAAAAGTTTCATACAAATTTCAAAAACAAAAACATATGTGACAAGCATTGCCATGTCCAGATTTTTAAGAAAACAAATAGGCCCACAGACACACCCTCTCCTGCTTGGCCACATTTGCCACAGGCACAGGTGTAAAGCAGCCACACCTATGCCACATCTACACCTGTTACTCAGTGGGCCACCCAAACAAGAACCCCCAGTCCCAATCCAAGTCCAGTTGAATCTCAGCCAGGGGTCAAGGTAGTAGTTTGCCAGGCCAGAATGTCCCCCAATCATGCCTACAAACAGGAGGAGCCAGAACCAATGTAATTCGCCACAAGCCTGCAGCGCAGCAGCTTGAGTGGCAGGTTCATTGAGGCTTCACCTCTGGCATTGGCTAGTGGGCTACCTCAGCACTCTAATGAGCTATATGGGCACAAATACAAAGCATACAAGCAAAACCATACCAAAAGGGTATATTGGTAGGGCTCACCAGACAAGTCAATACAGTGGGGATGTAGCGCAAAAATGTGGAGCAGATACAGGCCAAATAGGCCTTAAAATTGGGGATGCCCATAAAATCCAGGTCGGGGCCCTTGGAGGTGGGCCCTCACCTGGGCCTGTGTGGCATTCAGAATCTGCAACTGTTCCAACATGTTTCTATTTGAAGTTCGAAATTCAGCCATCATGGCACTGAGATTGTTAGTTAAGGTGGCCATGTGGCTGTTGCTATTTAGAACTTCCTCAAGCATGGCACTGTAATAATTGGATAAGGTGGCCATGTGGCTGTTGTTGGACCTAAATTCAGTCAGCATGGAGTTTAAGGTGTTGTTTAATGTCTCTAATTGCCCATGAAGAAGCTTGTGGTTTGGTTGATTTTGGAGGCGAAATAGCCGCCTCTCATGGTGCCATGCTGACTCCATCATCGGCGCACCCCTCCCCTGGGAAACTGGGTGACGTAGTCGACTACGCCTCCCAATTCCCTGGGTTGGGGGCATGCAGATGATGTGCCTCTAGGTCCACCAACAGCCACAGGTCTGCTTGGCAAATCCTCAGTAGCAGAGCTAACACTGGGGACTGTCAGCTCAGTCTCTGCATGCTGCCCACGATGGGCTGGCAGCATGCAGCCAGCTTCACTCTGCTGCTGAGGATTTGGTGTAGAAACATGTTGGGACAGTTGCAGATTCTGTCCCAGGGGGAGCTGTTCAGAAGGTCCAATGAAGGGTCAATCCTCCTCCAGCTCCTGGATTTCCTCCATCAGTGTCTGGGTCTGTTGGGACATGCAAATTTAAAAGGTTCAGTTTTGGGAATACATATGTAATTCAGCAAAAAGAAACATGGCAAGGCACATGCATAAGCAACATCAGAAAAAGACACTTACCGTATATATCGGATCCTGGGTCCGAGGCAGCACGGAAGTAGATGGCAGGGTAAAACTGGCTGAGGATTCGCCACTAGCTGAGGGATGATGCTGGGCTGCATTGTGGAAAAGAAGGCATGTTAACACACAACTAGGCATTGGTGATGTGTAATAACACATATGGTTCACTAAAACACGGGGCCACGCATGAAAGGCAACTCCCCCAACGGAACAAGTTGAACTTGACTATGAATGCCATTATCTGTTAGATGTATTAGTCAAC
This sequence comes from Gastrophryne carolinensis, assembly GCA_027917425.1. Lineage (NCBI taxonomy): Eukaryota > Metazoa > Chordata > Amphibia > Anura > Microhylidae > Gastrophryne > Gastrophryne carolinensis. The sequence continues at coordinate 347,113,334 of CM051235.1, forward strand.
AAGTACATACACATTGGTCTCCTTAACCAAAATAAACATGCGTGTACTGGCTGTTCTGAGGCTTCACACATCCCTAAAAGCCCATTAGGGGACCACACTCAGCTTGCAAATAGCATTTGCCATCAGATTATGCTAGTTGCCATTCTTTCTAGGTCAAACTTTAAAGCACCCCAGATCAAGTCTTTCTGAGCAAAGCACAGCTCAAAACCAAATTGGCTACAGATAAAGATGGAAGTGTTGTATGTAATTGACTCTAAATACATAACAGGCAGTCCTTTGCTAATCTCAGTAGTGTTCCTCAAGACTCTCCAAACTGGGCAAGGAAATAAGCAAATTATGAGTCCACACACATAACACACCCTGTTTAAATTGTTACCTCCACTACAAGGCACACCCTAGGGGCATGTGTTAATATATGGCTTTGAGCCTCATTGTACACGTAGCTCACATTTCACATACACACTTGGGATAGCGCCAGGTAGCGAATGGTGAGCGAACGGTAATGACGGTCACCGCCACGAGAACGCCAGCTCCCCTCCGCAATCACACATTTATCAAGCCGATCCTGCTTAGCGACTGACAGAGCGCCAGATAGCGAATCATTCATCATTATTCCAGCCTCACCCCACAGCGCCAGCGAGCGACCTTGAACAGCGACAGGTATGACCTCTCGCTACCTGGCGCTCTCCAATGCATTTCAATGGAGCAATCTTTAAATATTAATAATTAATTGCTATTACAGTTTTTTTTTTTTTTTTGAAATGTCAAAAATTCTGTGACCACTTCTGCAATGTTAGATATTTTTTTTAAGGTAAAAAAAAAAAAATGGTGCAGAATTGATATTACAGGTCTGATATTAATGTATTCATATTACAAAATGTTTTGAAAAACTTTTTTTTTTTTTTTTCAAAAAATATGGTTGTGTGGGGGTTAAAAAACTACTTTTAACCCATCGCCGCCAGCGCTCTGGGGTTTAAACGAGCATTTCACAGCGCGAGAAATTTTTGAGCGTGATTTGTTAATGAATATGCTGGGAGCCGTTCGCTATGGCCATTCGCTGTCATGCACTCCCATACAGCGCGGAACCTGTCAAACAGCGACTCCTAACCCCGTATTCAACATTACCGCACACCGGCTGAGTCGCTGTCAACAACCGAACAACGGCCAAGCACAGCGAATACTAGCGGGCGCTGTGAAAATACCGCTACTGTCGCTCATCTGTCGCTACCTGGCGCTATTAATGAATCGGCCTCTAACATTACTAACCGGCAGGAATAGTCGGAATGTCCGTGTCCTGTCGTGCTGAGTGTCCCTTCAAGGCCACAGGATGTAGCAGGCCAAGCACCATCTCCTCAGCTCGGGTAAATTGCAGTTTAGTGGGGAATCCTCCGCCAGTTTGTAAGCTGAAAAAGATAGTTGGACACATTTAGCTAAATGTTGCCAATACAAGACGAAGACAAATCCACAAAGTATATATGTACCTGTAATGACGCCGTTTATTTTCTTTCTTCCGTGCTGCATACTTGAGGTCCGATATTTTCCTTTGAATCTGCTCCACATCTTTGAGCTCTTCCCCTGCTGCATTGACCTGTCTGGTGAGCTCCTCCAAAATTCCGCCTTTGCGCTGCTTGCTGGTAGCTTTGGATCTTCGCCCATATTGCTCATCATAATATAAGGTGAGGCCACTAGCCAACGCCAGAGTTTGGGCCTCACCAAACCTGCCACTCAACTGGTCTCTGCGCAATGTGTGCCCTGTTGGTTGTGGTTCTGGCTCCTCAGTGTTTGGTGGAAAATCAGGGGACATTCTGGCCTGGCTGTGTGGGTGGGAAATTACAAGCTGCTGGCTGGCTGCAGATTGAACCGGACTTGGAAAGGGACTGGGCGAGCGTGGATGGGTGACCACTGAAGTTGCAGGTGTAGATGTGGCATATTCAGACTGCCTTGACACCTGTGCCGGTGGAGAATGTGGCCGAGGAGGAGAGATTGTTGTGGAGGAAGTCGTGCTTGGGGCCCTGTGCCTCTGTGGGCCCTTAGAAGACCCATGCCCTTGGAGGTAGACAGCCGGTCCAGGGGTGACCCAGAGCTTGGGCTTCTGGGCCTGTGCCTTGCCCTCTTGGCCGATGATTTGAGCACCTGTGCGGGTGGGGATGTGACCTAGGACTTCTGGGGCTGTGCCTTGCCCTCTTGGCCAATGATTTGTACACCCGTGCGGGTGGGGATGGCGACCTAGGACTTCTGGGGCTGTGCCTTGTCCTCTTGCCATGAGCCATGTGACCACATGCAGGTGGTGGTGATGGCGAGGTAGAGCTGCTGGGGCTTCTTTCCCGGTGTCTCCTTTTTGTAGCCTTGCCATGGTAGCCACGTGGGTGGGGTGATGGTGACCTGGGGGGGCTGGGGCTTTGCACCCTCTTGGTCCCTTTTTTCCCCTCCGTCGGGGTTTGCTTTCTGGCCTGTGGCTTCCTTTTCCTCGCTGGCTCCTTTTTTTGGGTGGTTGTGGTGGGTGCCTTTGGCTGAGCAATGCGTGTTGGCCGCAGCTTTGTTTTTGGCATCTGTGACCGAGTCTTTGGCGCTACAGCAGGCTCCTGCCATTTGGATGCCTCTTTGCTGCTGACCTCCTTTGCTGCTTGGGATTTTTTAGGTGCCATTGCTCATGGACTCTGAAAGAGAATGAGCTGTGTGTCCAGGACCCTTTAAATAAGATTGGCGGGGTCTGACGCTTACGCGTACGTGTGTCCGGCCGTGCGGAACCCGGAAACCGCAGGGGCATTACTTATCTGCTGCAGACAAGAGGCAAGATGGCGCCCACAATCTTCACCCGCCAACAAGAAGAGATCATCATGCTTGTAAGTGTCTTTTAATGCCTTTGATTTGCCATCTAAATGCATGCCTAGCCCTTAAGGAAGAGCAGGAAAAAACGTTTTTTTTTCAAAGTGTTTAAAACTCCGTGCCTAACCGACGTGAGGGTCCACATGTGCGAAACAACACTGGGGCCAGCTTCAAGAATTGGATTAGCCTAGAATTGTGTCTGTTAATGTCATTTAGTCCAAATATCGATTGGTGACAGATATTTGTATGCAGTTTTAACTACATCCTATGTTTCTGTTGTGTTTTGTAGACCATGCTGGAGCGCAGGTACGACTACCTGCCCAACTCTTTTGAGAAGCTCACAGTCGCCCTGGAGATCATTGGGAAAATCCAAAAGCAGACGCACACCACCTTCACCCACACTCAGATCATGCAGCATTGGTCGGACCTGAAACATGCCCCGGGTGCGGCGGTTTATCGGCCTCCTTTTCCCTAGTAAGTACATAGCGATTGCATGCCAGATGTAACTCATGCAGAAGGTAGGCATTTATTTATAATTGTTTTTCTTTTCTAGTGTTGGAAATGGATTACCGAATCCGCCGCAACCCGAGGCGCACAGGCCGACCAGTGCTGCATGAATCTGCAGCTGGAAGTTAAGGTGGTGGATCTCCTCCCTGCATCTGTTGGGTCCTCTGACCTGCCCCTGGACCTTTCCACAGAGGAGGGGCGGCACGGCATGGGCAGGAAGTCGTACCCAGCGACGCAGGCGGGAGCCTCTGGTATGTGACTCTTCATGTAACCGCACACACATATACATGCTATTTCCACCAAAGCTGATTCCCTTCATCTGTTTTTCTAGATGCTTCTGGAGCGGGTGAAGATGTGCAGGATGCAGCAGATCTTGCCCAGGAGGCACAGGGAGAAGGTGAGTGATGTGACACACACATTGAAATTGACATTTGATTACTGTTGACTAAGACATTATAAGTGACCCTATTTGCCATGTCTCGACAGCCTCTACTTCACAACAGTGGCAGGGCCCAGGACGTAGGGTTGTCCCCAACGAGGCATCTGTCGGCCACCAACCAAGTAAGTTGTAATGTCATTCTTTGCAGTATGTGGTAATTGACATGATCACCCAGATACATCAAGCCATAGTCAATGGCATTAGCAGAATGACCTGTGCCCACTTCCTTAGATTAATGACTTAGCAGAATGACGTGTGCCCACTTCCTTAGATTAATGACTTAGCAGAATGACCTCTGCCCACTTCCTTAGATTAATGACTTAGCAGACTGACATATGTTGTCAGTATTTAGGTTGGCAACTAACAAACATTCCATCCACAGGTGAGAAACATGTATTTGTCGCAAAATAATGTTTTTTTTTTTAATTTTATACAGGGACCACACGGGCAAGAGTTGAAGAAATGAATAGAAGAGTCCTTGAGTTGGTGGCCGATATGCAGCAGCTGGTTGACTCATTGGGGACAACAGAAGAATAGTGTTCTGGGTCCTGTCACTGTGTTTTTTCATGTAAATAGTTTTTAAATGTTTTAATTTTTAAAAATTTTAGTTTTTTAGAACCAAAATTTTTAAAAACATTTGTAAAAAAAAAAAAATGTAAAAAAAACAAAAAAAAATGCACTTCTAGTAAAAAAAACAAAAAAAAAAGTTTCATTGTCATTTTTTAACACAAATACATTAACACCAAACGAAGGCTAAAATAAATATTTAGAGATGAAGATTCAGATGACCGGGAAGTGGTTTGGGTAAGTTTTAGGGGCCTAAAATGGAAGAAGAACCTAACCGCGAAGTGGTTTGGGTAAGTTTTAGGGGGCCTAAAATGGAAGAAGAACCTAACCGCGAAGTGGTTTGGGTAAGTTTTAGGGGCCTAAAATGGAAGAAGAACCTAACCGCGAAGTGGTTTGGGTAAGTTTTAAGGGTCCAAAAGGGAAGATGGAGGATAGTGCTAAGTGGTTGGGGTGAGCTTTAAGGGTTCAAAAGGGAAGATGGAGGATAGTGCTAAGTGGTTGGGGTGAGCTTTAAGGGTTCAAAAGGGAAGATGGAGGATAGCGCTAAGTGATTTAGCTAAACATTGTAGTAGAAGTGAGGGTGGCAAATATGTAGGGGAGCACTTTAATGAGTTAAGTTTGTAGTCCGCAGGCACAAGATCGTAAGGATTTTCGTCTGGACGATTATTGAAAAAGGGAAACAGAATCTAACGGGAAACGTAAAGGATTCGCGGGAGGAGACGATGGGAAATGGGCAAAAACGATAGCCTACGTTGTAACATGAGAAAATGAACGGAAAAGTCACGCTGGAAAATGACATCCTCCTACTCTGCCGTATGAACGGACGAAAACTTTACAGAAGGATTGCAATGCATGCATAGAATCGCTTGCACACTCATACGAGAGCTGGAAAATAAAAAAAAAAAAAACAGATCGGCACAAAACGAAAATGTTTTTTTGTCTCTCTGAATCGAACCTACATTGTCCAAATTGTCCAGAATATGTCTGTGCAGATAGGCATCTTACACTATGGGGGCGGCGACATGCGGCACCTCTGCCAACTTTATTGAACCGCACTATACTGTACATTGAAATCAAATGAACGAGACGTGACGGGGGATCTGTTGCTGGGGGAAACTTCCGTCCTTGACCACGGATTGCGTCTGAAACATTAATCAAAAGACCATTTATAAGTGCATAATCTGGCAACACAATGCACTGTTTGGCATTTATTAAGAATATTTCCTATCCCACTCGTGCTCTTAAAGATACAATGCACCATCATAGTATGAAAGACATTATAGTCCAAATCTGGGGGATTTCTGGGGAATCTCTCACCGCTTAAATCTGCCTGAGATGTGTTCCAATGAATTGCCTAATCATATATAATAGTTATATTATCACAGAACTTGCCTACAACCATGTCTATACTTATTGGTTTATTCTGGATTAAATGTAAGAAGTCCACCTCTTCATTGAGGCTAGGGATGAGCGAATCGGTTCTAACGAGCCTGAATTCGCTCCGAATTTCAGGGAAAATTCGATTCAGCACGAACCCGAATTTTTAGTGGTTCGTGCTGACCGAATTTTCCCTGAAATAAAAAAAATGCCAGCATGGTGGGAGCGGGGAGGCCGGCAGCGCTGTCAGCGGGCGGCGGAAGCCGGCTTCCGCCGCCCGCTGACAGCGCAGCCGGCCTCCCCGCTCCCACTATACAGCAAACACTTACCGGCATGGTGGGAGCGAGGAGGCCGGCTGCGCTGTCAGATGTCATCAGAGGACGCATCATCAGAGGAAGCCGGCTTTTTTTTCCATTTCAGGGCTTGGGGGGAGCGGGGAGGCCGGCTGCGCTGTCAGCGGGCGTCGGAAGCCGGCCTCCCCGCTCCCACCAGAGATGAGCGATTCGCTAAAGTTCGATTCGGACGAACCTGAATTTCTCTGAGAAATTCGCGAATCGCCAGAATCGAAGTTTGCTCATCTCTAATTGAGACCACAAGGTGATTGTGTATCTAGTTTATCGATCCATTGTAGCTCTATCTCTGTAACAGCAACAGCAATCTATGTCTATCACCACCTCTTCTAGGTACATCAACCTGATCTATAACCATAAACCTAAGTTGATTAACTTGATGGCCCTTTTCTATGAAGTGCCGGGTTAAGGGTGAGGTGGTATCTAGGCGTCGTATGCTACTGCATCCTGTGTTCGCTGATCCTAGTTCAGATTTCACGGGTCATTTTTCCCACATAGCCTATTCCACTTGATTAGATAAACCACATGTGAACTAGAGCAGTTAAAGAACTATTTTATGGGGAATCTCTTCCCCGAATGCGGATGTCTGAATGAATTGCCTTTTACTGCAAAACTACATTGATTTCAATGTTCGCAGGTGTACATCCCGATTGGGATCTGTCTGTCTGTAAGCAACTTTGATCCTGAGTTTCTAGATTTTAGGCTGGTTTCAGATTTGATGTCTGCTCTGATCAAGTGTGGTAGGTTAGTGGGTTTCTTATGTACAAACAGGGGTGCCATCTTAAACAGGAAGCTCAATGTGAGGGTCAGCGCTTAATACATGCCAATGGCGGCGGATCACCTGTTCAATTTGTGGTGAGTGGAATCAGGCAGCGTTGTTGTTGTTTGAAGTCATTGGCCATCTCCTGTGACCCCTTCAGAAAGGTTTCATCATCGTTTGTGATTATCCTGATCCTAATGAATTGGTTGTAAGGTAAACCTTCCTTCAGCTGTTGGGGATGAAAGCTCTCGGCTCACAGATATGTATTACTGTCGGTTCCCTTTCTGAAGAGGTCAAATCCCCTGTATCCAAAAGGAATGAGCGTGTCTGAATTACCTTGGTTTTCAGAACTCTGTCAAGTAATGTTGCTATTGGTTGAAATATCGATTCCATGCCCACCACTATCAGTCTTCCTGGTGGATTTGACAGGTCCTTGTGTACTTTGGGAAGTATGTAAAAACAGGAGTAATTGGATGAACAAAAATCAGACATTTGTGAAGTTTTTTGTTAATGATACATGTGTCTAGGGCAATTTGTAGAATATCGTATAATTCCTGTTTAATTTCAGGTGAGGGATTCCCCTTTAACTTTCTGTAAACACAGGGATCCTTAAGTTGATGCATTACCATGCGATGGTAACACGACCACTGTTGCGCAACCTTTATCGTCCGGTTTCAATATTATGGATAGATCATTTTTCAATGACTGTTGTGCCTTCCACTTGTGTTTGTTAAAGTTTAAAGTACCTTTTCTAGGATGGCTGTCCCAATTGATCTCGTGTAAATCCCGCGTAATCTCTATGTGTAGTCTGTGGAGGGTACCACGTACTCTTTGGTCTACATGTGGAAAAATCATCCTTAGTGGATGCCCTTGGGTTATAGTTACACTCCGAGGTATAAATAGATTGTGGGACAGATCTTTGTATTGACCTCAAATATATTTATACATAGTTATTAGATCACCCCTCAATCGTCTTTTTTCTAAACGAAATAAACCTAACTTTGACAATCTTTCAGGGTACTCTAGTCCCCGCACTCCATTTATTAACTTTGTTGCCCTTCTTTGAACGCACTCCAGTTCTGATATGTCCTTCTTAAGCACGGGTGCCCAGAACTGTACACAGTACTCCATATGGGGTCTGACCAGTGACTTGTACAGGGGTAAAATGATGCTCTGGTTATGAGCACCTATGCCCCTCCTGATGCACCCCATGATCCCATTTGTTTTGGCAGCAGCTGCCTGGCATTGATTACTGCAGTTGAGCTTATTGTCAACTAAAACCCCTAGGTCCTTTTCCATTGTTGTTTTATCAAGTGTTTGTTAATTTAGTGTATATATATATATATATATATATATATATATATATATATATATATAATTTAGTGTATTTAGTATCATGATACAGATTTCTCCTTCCCATGTGCATAACCTTACATTTATCTGTGTTAAAATTCATTTGCCATTTAACTGCCCATGCTTCCAATTTATCTAAATCTGTTTGCAGCTGCCTGCTGTCCTCTTTTGTTTTAATTACTTTACACAGCTTAGTATCATCTGCAAAGATTGAGACTTTACTGTTTAATCCATACCCAATGTCATTTATATATATATTGAAGAAAATTGGTCCCATAACTGACCCTTGTGGTACTCCACTAGTAACAGTGACCCAATCTGAGTGTGTACCGTTGATAACCACCCTCTGCTTCCAATCATTAAGCCAATTTCCCACCCATCTGCAAATGTTTTCCCCTAGTACAAGCATTCTCATCTTTTGTACCAGCCTTTTATGTGGCGCTATGCGCACCTTGCAGTTTTTCCAGAAAAACAACCCTTTACATTTGAAATACCCCCACTAACTATATATTCTCTGGAAGTACATGCCTCAAGCTTTCTAGGCATACCAGGCTTGTTTATGTGGGTGTAGTTTTGTGGAAGTAATCCCTCAATCAATTCTTTGGTTGCACAGAGTTTCCCTAAAAGAGAATAAAAAAGAAGAATCAAAGCCACATTTTCCTAAAAAAAACTATATGCAAACAAGAAAAAACAAGTAAAATCTGAAAAAGCAACATCCCCCAAACAGAACGGTACTCAACATGCATAGCTACTTTCAAGAGAAGTGTTGGCAAACACCACAAAGTAAAGCGTGTGCGTAACGGTAATTTTACTTTAAAATTTCAACTCTGCAAAGTGCGCACCTTGCAATTTTTCAGCCAAAACAGCCTTTTACATTTAGAATACCCCCACAAATTATATATTCCCTGAAAGTACACATGTTAAGCTTTCTAAGCGTACCCTGCTTATTGTAGTGGGCTCATCTTTCTGGAAGTAATCCCTTGAAGAATTCTTAGGTTGCACAGGGTTTCCCAAAAAAAAATTATAAAAAAGCAGAATAAAAAACATGTTTTCCTAAAATATCAATATGCAAACAAGAAAAAACAAGCTAAATCTGAAAGCGCAAGGTCCCTCAAGCAGAACAATACCCAACATGCATAGGTACTATTAACCCTTTTAATTGCCAGCCTACTTAAAATTTTGTCACCCTCTGCAATATGGTTTTGTTGACAGGTTGACAGGTAATTTTTTCCCCATTTTGCGCCATGTTTAACCGTGATTTTTGCTGGAATTTCCAGGAATATATATATATATATATATATATATATATATATATATATATATATATATATATTTTGCAGCAGAGTTTAGGCTTTAACATGAAATGTCTTGTTTGTAATTTTTCTACTGTTTTTTTTAATATTTTTGCGTAAAAAAACAAAAAATAAAATAATATTTTTTAGACAATTGTCCCCATTTTTTTTTAAATAAAACATTTGTTTTATTAATGAAAAAACCATATTGCATGTGAAAACCCCATTTCTCCCGATTACAACAGTACCACATATGTATTGGTAGCCCCCCCATTCTTGCCCAGGAGACCCCCCAAACTGCAAAGAGCACTTTATAACATTTACAAATAACATACTACTATCCACACTATAAACATAAGGGGTTAATTAAAAAAAAAATGACATAGGGTTCCCCATCCTGGGTGGGGGGGACCACATTTTTGGGGGAATTTTAAGGGTTAAAAACCCTTAAAAATCCCCTCAAAAAATGACATGGGGTCCCCCTTACCCATCATAACCAGGCCAGGACCAGCTATGGGGGCTTGTAGGAACAGGGCGAAGGGGCCAGTTCTGGTGGCCCCCCTCCCTGCTGGCTACAAGCTCCGTGGGCCGGGCTCTTCAGCCCCACCCCTGGGCTTTGGGGAGTCAGGTAATAGCGGGTGCCGGGGATTAATGGCAAGTCACCCGCTAGCCGCAGGTGACTTGCTAGCCCCAGCCTTGTGAACTGGTATAGGGGTCTTATGGATCCCTTACCAGTTCACAAAGGGTTAAGTGTAAAAAAAACACACAGACACAAGGAAAAAAATTATTTTATTTATTTATTTTTTTATACTTACCTCCCCATCCATCCCTGGGCACTGTGTCCCACGCTGATCAATCTGGCTTCTGCTCTCCTGCTGCTGCTGGAAGCATTTTATAGCTGCTGGGCAACAGAGCATAAGGGGTTAATTTAAAAAAAAATGACATAGGGTCATGACATTGGGGGAATTTTAAGGGTTAAAAATCCTAAAAAATAAAAACAAAATATGTAGGGTCCTCCCTACCCATCATAACCAGCCAGGGACTAGCTATGGGGGCTTGTAGGTCAGGGTGCAGGGGCCAGCTTTTGTGGCCCCCCACCCTGCAGCCTACAATCCCACATACCCTTTGTGGGCCCGGGCTCTTCTGCCCCCCTGGGCTTTGGGGAGGCAGGTAATTGGGGTCCCGGGGGTTAATGGCAAGTCACCTGCTAGCTGCAGGTGACTTTCCAGCCCCCAGCCTTGAGAACTGGTATAGGGGTCTCATGGATCCCTTACCAGTTCACAAGGGGTTACCAGTAAAAATAAACACACAGACACACATTAGAAAAAAAATGATGGAGTGCGCATGCGCGTTGGAGACTGATGGACACGTCCTAATCAGCTCCAGGCCCGACGGACACAGAAGGGGGCTGCACTGCGAGACAGGGTGCACCACGCAGCAGCCAGCAGCAAGGTGACTAGCCGGAGCGTGTATGGGAGCAAGAGGAGGCGGCGGGCCGTGTCTCAGTGGAGGACTCAAAGCTGCAGGGTGGTGACTGCAGCAGAACGGCCACAAGATGGCGGTGGAGATCACAGCTGCAGATTTAGAAGAGATAGAAGAGATAGAATGTAGTGAAGTCTCCTTCCTCGTGAGTGAGAGAGATGAGCTGGACATGCCGAGCACAACGCAGCAACCTGAAGTAAGTGCTGCTACACTGTCACAATTTGAGAGTCTGCTACAAAAAGCCCTAGCCTCTAATACAAAGCTCATAACTGACCATCTTTCAAAAGAGCTGGAAAGAGTGACATTAGGCTTGACTGCATTGTGGACCAGGCTGGGGGAGGTTACAGTAGCAAAGGAAGCCTTGGATGGGGAGATAAACCAGCTAAGAATACATAATGCATCTATATCTGCTAAACTTGAACATATAGAATAACAGGGACAGGAGGTCCAACCTCCGTTTCAGGGGCCTCCCAGAGCATATTGAGGATGTCAGATCTGTGGTCACAGCCTTATGCCAGGAGCTAGTACCCGGGATACCGGTAGACCGCTTGGAGTTTGACCATATACATAGGGCGATGGGCCCACGCAGACCCCCCAATGAGCCGCCACGGGGCATCATCGCGAAATTTCATTTTTTTGCCACTAAGGAGGCAATTCAGAGGGCAACAAGAAATGCGACAACGCTGATGTTCCAGGGTCATAAGTATCAGATTTTTTCAGATCTGTCAGCGGCCACTATGGCCAAGAGAAAAGAAATGAAACCTCTACTTGCAGTCCTTCAAGAGAGAAGGATCAAATACAAATGGGGCTTTCCCTTTCACATTACATTCTCCCACAAGGACTCCTCCTATTCGCCATCATCGGTGGAGGAGCTGCGGTCGCAGATGACAGCGGCGGCCCTCCTTAGGCAAGCACCTGCTAAATCGCAGAGGAGCATGGAAGATTCCCCCAGGGCCCAGAGAGCGGGCAAAAGGCAGAGGCGTGGGTTTCGTATGGCAGGCCGGAGTTCCTCCTTAGATTTTAGTGACACTTGAAGTTTAGACTTGTACTAAGTTTTTGACCCCCCCCCCCCCATGTTGGCTCATTGTGAGGGCTGTATTTTGGTCAGTTTAGATGCAGAGGAGGTTTGGGCGAGCAAACACTTTAATACCAAAGGTTGTCATATGTGTGCTCCCATGCTCGTCCCATGCTTCCATTTTTGAGCTTCTGTTGGCTGTTTCCGTTTCAATATGTTAATGTGTTTTCTCTTTATATTTAGATTTGCGCCATAACTAACATTTTGTTTTAGGATGATACACCCCCTGGTGCCCGTCGGCATTTACTTGTCGTACTCCTAAAGATCCAGAGGGATATTTCCCTGTGGTTCATTTAACCGTTTGGTGAGAAGAAGTCGCTCTATTGAGCGTCTTGTGTTTAATTACTGCTTGTTAATATTTGTATTTGTAACTTATCGGTCTTGGGTCCATTTAGCAGCTCTAGGGTCATATACGCTGGGCATTACCCACTCTCCGCAGATTGATCCGGTGGTCCTTTTTCTCTGTGGAGGTTAGGAGGGTACAAGGCACTCTGAGGGAAGAAAAAGTTGGCTGGCGGATCTCAGGTGAACTGGTTTCACTTGGAGTTTAAAGGTAGCCCGTCACTCAGAGTCCCTGCATATTTTGAAAGAAACTGCTCTGTGTGTGCCCACGATCTTGAATAGACCCTTTTTACTGTGATCCTCCTTGTTTCCCACCCCCCTCTTTCCTATTCCCTTCCCTTTTTTTTTTTTTTTTTTTTTTAGTAAATAGTTCCATCTCTTTATCGTGTGTGCTGATAGTATTTTTCGGTATAATAATGGCTTCTGTCTTATCTTTGAATGTACTGGCGTTTAATTCTCCCAACAAGAGAAGCATGGCCTTCCGTAGGATTAGAACCTTGCGACCAGATGTGATTTGTTTACAGGAGACTCACTTCTCGAAATCCTCCAGACCAAAATTTCTAGATGCTTCATATCCTCAGGTATTTATGATTTGTGCAGAAATTAACAGAGTGGGGTCCTGATAGGCTTCCACAGAGGGGCTCAATTTTTATGCAAAAGGGAAATAGCAGACCCAGATGGGAGATTTTTGATCTTGATAGGGCTGCTACAGGACACCGAGGCGACAGTGATAAATTATTATGCTCCTAATGCTAGTCAGTTTCTCTCAAAACTCCTGAAATAGGTAGTTGCAGTAGTGCAGTGGATGACAGTGATTTTCGGTGACTCTAACCTTACTTTAAATCCGTACGTGGATAGGCAGTCTTCTAAAAACCCCATGGTCTCTGCCCCGTCTGCAATGGCTTCAAAAAAATTCAGCCCACCCGGGTAGTCGTAACTTTACTCATTTTTCACATCCACATAACACTTATTCTAGGATTGACCATATATTCCTCTTCCAGAGATTTCTTACTCAGATGCGATCTATCAAAATCATTCCAATCTCATGGTCGGATCTTGATGGCCTAGTTCTTAAATTAGACTCCTTGTTCTGTAGACCGTCTGGTTTTACGTGGTCTCTCAACGCCTCACTTCTCTCAGACCCAGAGGTTATTTCCTCGGTGTCAGAGATGCTAATGTAGTATTTCTGTCTAAACGATGTCGCAGAGGTTTCAGCAACAGTCTGCTGGGAGGCACACAAACCCACTATTAGGGGCAGATTGATCCAATTAGCCTCCAGAAAGAAACGAGAGAGGAACGAGCGCATTGATGAACTAGAAGAGGAATATAGGGTGGTAGCGGAAGAGGCCAAATAACATGTCCCCAGCTGCACGAGCTAAGCTATATAGGATCTCCCACAAGTTAAATTTGGCCCTGGTGGGAAAAGCAGAGAATGCCTTGACTCCTGACTCCTTATTATCTAGAAAATTGAGAACACCTGAACAAGCTTTCTAGTAACCCTGAAAGAATTACAGCGTTATTCAGATCTCAATTACAGAAACTGTATGCAAACACTAATCCCCTGAAGCCAGAAGCTTTAAATTTGTTTTTTGAGAACGTTTCCCTGCCGGGGTTGCCAGAGGGCCTGTGGGAGGTCATGGAAGCTGATTTTAGTGTCGCAGAAGTTCAAAGGGCAATTGGAAATTTAAAATTAAACAAGAGAACGGGACCAGACGTTTTTTTAGCTGCCTATTATTATAAGTCTTTTTCTGATATTTTAGCACCTAAACTTACAGCCATGTATGATATTAGTGGGGGTAACTCCTTTTCCCAGGAGTCCCTCATGGCATCAATAAGTATGATACCTAAGCCAGACACTGATCATTCCCTATGGTCTAATTTCAGGCCTATATCCCTTATAAATTTGGATGTAAAGATTTTTACTAAAATTCTTGCAGATAGGTTGTCAAAGTACCTCCCAGAAATGATCTGTAATGACCAGGTGGGGTTTGTCCCCGGGGCGACAGGTGGGGGACAACATTAGGCTGGTAATCCAGCTTACACATATGGCTAAGGAAAGAGGAATGCAGACTTTGCTCCTTTCGCTGGACATTAGAAAGGCATTTGATTCAGTTTCATGGGAATACCTCTTCTGCTTATTGGAGAAGTGGGGGTTTGGCCCAAAATTTTTGGAAACCCTACACGCCATCTATGCGAATCCAGGAGCCTACATCAAATACAATGGTTTCCTATCAAGCCCGTTCCCCCTATTTCGGGGTACGAGACAGGGATGCCCTTTGTCCCCACTCCTGTTTGCCCTGGTGATAGAGCCGCTGGCACAAACTATTAGAGATTACCTAGATGTCTTGGGGATAGAGGTAGGGGGATGCCATCATAAGCTATGTCTGTTTGCGGACAATGTCTTATTGTTGGTTACTAATTCCCTCATCTCTCTCCCCAATATAATGAAGATCTTGAATAGGTTTGCAGCTGTGTCCGGTCTGCAGGTCAATTCTGCGAAATCAAAGGTTTTGAATATAAATGTCCCAGTGGGTGCCCGGTCTCGCCTGCAGACGTCATTTGATTTCCAGTGGGAGGAAAAAGCTAAATACCTTGGGGTCACCCTGACTAGCGACTATGAGTCCTTGTATGCAGCTAATTATATTCCCCTGTGTCAAAAGCTGCAGGCGCTACTGACGAAGTGGAAAGAATATAACTTGTCTTGGCTAGGTAGAGTGTCAGCAGTCAAAATTACCTTACTACCCAAATTTTTGTATCTCACTAGAACTTTACCGCTAAAAATCCCTCCTAGCTTTTTAAAAACTCTACAGGGAGGAATCTTTGATTTCACCTGGAGAGACAAAAGACCTAGAGTAGCAAAGAAAATTCTGTTTAGACCTAAGTCGTCAAGAGGGTTGGGAGTCCCATGCCTCAGACGATATTATCAAGCCGCTCAAATAGCCCAAATAATTGCATATCATGCTACAATTGACGTCCCTAGTTGGGTTCAAATAGAGTCCACGATCTGCCACCCCCTGGCAATTGATAACGTTCTATGGGTTACTCCGAAGTTTAGGAAATTGGATCATAATCCAATTATGGCCCATTCCATGCGGGTCTGGGATGACATTAAATATTCTGGTGGTCTTGCTTCACCTCATCTACCCCTGATGTCATTATGGGGTAACCCAATGTTTTTACCGGCCTTCACTGACCCTGGAAGGTTTCGGAGGTGGAGGGAGGGGGGAGCCTCGAGACTGATGGACTGCCTTCAGGGATCAGCTGTTGCCACAATCTCACGTCTCAGAGATAAATACCAACTGGAATCAAAAGATCTATTTAGTTATATGCAAGTTTCCCATTTTATTGGATCATTGATTAGAGGGAGAGTAAGAGTGGAGGCATTGACGCCGCTTGAGATGAGATGTGGGCGGGACCCTAGGGGGAGTGGGGCAGTGTCAGAAATATCAACTAGGTAATACCTCGGATCAAGGTAGTCTCTTCTATAGAGAGAGATGGGAACAGGAGCTTTAGGATACCAGGGACGAGAGTGATTGGCTAAAGATATGGATTGATTCTTTTGGGTCTGCGGCCTCAGTCGTGTCCATTGAAGCTAACATTAAGGTAATTACTAGATGGTACTTAGTACCTGAGCAAATGGGATGCTTTACTGACGAGCCTCAGAGATTGTGCTTTAGTGGTTGCACCGTTACCGGTACATACTGCCATATATGGTGGGATTGCCCCATGGTGAAAGCCTTCTGGGTGAGAGTCTTTGATAGCCTGGGATCAGTGGTGGGTAGGCGTTTGGACCTTGATCCATAGGTGGCGCTTCCAAATAGTCCAGTCTGCCACTGTACAAGTGCCCAAAAGAATCTCATGTATCATATCCTGTCTGGGGCTAAATTGGTAATAGCCAAGGCCTGGAGGACATCAGGTTTGAGTTTTTAAGCATTTAAGAATAAGGTAAATTCCATAATGGCGATGGAGAAAATATCTGCCTTTCATGGGGGTAGTTTGGAGGATTTTCGAGAAGTGTGGAATCCATGAGTCTGGAGAGTTATGCCACCAAATTTCGATGCTGCTCCTCTGCAGGATTATGTGCCAGTATTCAGAGCTTAGGCCCTTGGTGCATACTGCGGTAGTTCTTTGTATTTCTTTTTCTTTATCCCCCCCCACAATTTTTTTTTTGTGATTATGCCCCTTCTTTCCTCTTCTTGCCTTCCCATTATTGCCCAACCCCCCTCTTTTCCCCTCCCCCTTGTTGTTGTGTATTAGTATATCGTTTAGGGAGAGGAGGAGTTTGTTTCAGGTTGTGACCATGAACAATTGACATGCAGCCCTAGCCTGGACATCATGGCTATGGCTGGGAAATCTAGACAAACTGGTGGTGGGTCAAGTGTTTTAGTATCGTTCTATTGCTAGCTGATCCACCATTCTCTCAACTGTAAACAAGAATATACTTTGTTAGAAAGGTTATACAATATTTTTTCAGAATGTATTGCTTAGGCGTGTGTCTATAATGTACGAAATATCATTGTAATCCTTTTTCTTCAATAAAAATTATTGAACAAGAAAAAGAATGACATCTATTTTTTTTTTCTACTCACCTCTGATATCCCGAACATGTCCCACGACGCTCCGATAACAGCTGCTGGAGATCGGTGGAGGAGGGCTGGTGGTGGGGGGGGGGGAGATGCCTTTGATCACCAGCCCTCCTCCTCCAACAGCGACTGAGCTTCTCGGGTCCCAGCTGATGGGTGACAGGTGCCGGGTCACCGATGACATCATCCGGGCGCCCTCCTAAAGACAGAAGAGCCCCGGGGGTGGATCAGATGCCCCCCGGGTGAATAGAAGACCCGGCCTAATCTAGCGAGGGGTCAGGTGAGTTTTTAACTTTTTTAAACTTTTATATTTTTTATAAAGGCTGCTACGTGAGACTCACGTAGCTGGCACTAGAAGGGTTAAAGCTTGCTGAAGCGCATTTAACTGCCCCTTACCGGGGCATGCAATTTAGGGGCATCTGAGAGTTTTTGCATTTGGTTTTATGCCCAGGTCTTGAAAGCCTAGTTAGTGTTAAAGGCCACACAAAGCCACACAACTGCCCAAAAATATAGAGCTCTTGCTCTTGTACCAAATCCTTGTTTTAAAGCTTGCGGTAGCGCATTTAATTGGCCTAATCAGGGCATTCCATTGAGCTGCATCTGAGAGTTTTTGCATTGTGTTTTATGCCCATGTGTTGAAAGCCTAGATAGTGTTAAAGGCCACACAAAGCCACACACCTGTCCAGAAATATAAAGCTCTTGCTGTTGTACCTTGTTTTAAAACTTCCTGTAGCGCATTTAACTGGCCCTTACTGGGACATCCTATTAAATGGCATCTGAGAGTTTTTGCATTTGTTTTTATGCCCAGGTCTTGAAAGTCTAGTTATTGTTATAGGCCACACACCTAGCCAAACATATCTACCTCTTGCTTTTGTATCAAAACCTTGTTTTATAGCTTGCTGTAGCGCATTTAACTAGCCCTTACCGGGGCATCCCATTTAAGGGCATCTGATAGTTTTTGCATTTAGTTTTATGTCCAGGTCTTGAAAGCCTAGTTAACGGTAAAGGCCACACAAAGCCACACACCTGCCCAAAATATAGATCTCTTGCTGTTTTACCAAAACCTCATTTTAAAGCTTGCTGTAGCGCAATTAACTGGCCTAATCAGAGCATCCCATTAAAGTGCATCTGAGAGTTTTTGCATTTTGTTTTATACTAAGTTATTGAAAGCCTAGTTAGTGTTAAAGGCCACACAGAACTACACATCTGCTGCTGTTCCAAAAATACTGTTTTAAGTGTAGTGTAGCATATTGCTTTCCCCCCATGTCAGACAGAGAAGTGCCAGGATGTGCACAGAGGAGTGGCAGAGGCCTAAATTCATCAGGCAGAGGTCGCAGAAGACTAGGGGGGAGTAGCAGCAAGAATTTCAGTGAGAGGCCTGATCTCCCAGTATCAGCTAGCGGTCGTATCTTGACCAGCAATGCATCTGCCATCAGCGATTGATTAACGCGGTCATCCACTTCATCACAAGTGACATCTGACACCCCCAGTCCACATTTGGTAGGTTCCTCGGACACATTCCTTAGTTGGCATGGCCTGGGAGCAGTCCCTGTACTCCCATTGCCTCTGTCCTATGCTGTTCCCTCCCCCAATGACGTATTATATGCTTTGGATTCAGCTCCACTATTCAGTGAGGAAGATCTGATAAAGGACAATCGGCAGCTACTGTCCAGCCTAGAAGTGAAGGAGACATCTGCCACTTCTTTTAATAGACGGCCAAATATGATGAGGAGAGTGGCGTGGGAGGTGGTGTAGCGAGCGTTCCAGCTCCATCTCCGACTCCAACTCGATGATGAAGCTGATCGCACTTGGGAGCTGGGTGCAGAAGGGGCTTTATCATCATCAGTAGAAAAGGGTTGCAGGTTGCCCTTTAGTCAGCAGCTGAGGCAGCAAGGTGGTAGCATGGTTGGCAGTCAGCATGGTGGCAGAATTGGAAAGTCTGGAGGTGAACATGCCCAGTGCCTGGGTAGACCACCTGCTGTGCGACAGGCTACCTTCCCTAGAGGTAGTGGAACAGGGGTTCCTGGAGTCAACAGCAGTAGCAGTGAATTAGTGCAGTGACTGTTAGTGGGAAAATCAACTACTCGGCGGTGTGGCAGTTTTTCATCAAGCATACCCAGGAGGTTAACATGGCCACTTGCAAGATGTGTAGGCAAAAGGTGAAGCGTGGCCAGGGCCCCAATGTTGGCACCACGGCCCTGCGGCAACATATGCAGCCTCACCATAAAGCAGCCTTGGAGAACCAAGGCTCTGAAGTGGTAGTCCAGCCTGCTGCATCACCCCGTGGCACGTCCCGTGGCACGTCACTCCCAGTTTAAGCTAGCCAAGGCTCCACCATCTCAGGTGAAGGGAGCTGTGTGTCATACCCATCCTCTGTATCCTAATTGCCCTGCTAACGTGCACCTCCCAGGTTAGTTATAAAATGGTCTGAGCGGCTGCCACCCCTCCTTTGTTTCTTTTGAATTTGTGCAAGCACATGGGGTGTGGGGTCTAGGCTGTATTGCAAGGTCTTTAACCCTTCCACCCCATGGCTTGCACTTGAGGTTTAGGGCAACCTCAGGTAAGCCTGCTCCCAATTTATCTATTGCATTGTATGTCCCAAATGGGGCTCTCAGAGATTAGAGCTAGGACTGCACCTCACAGGGGCACCTTGGCGCTGGTGGTGCAGCTTAAGCATACTTCTGCAGATGTGTGTGACCGAGCCCTCTGTTTTTAACCAAGTTTAGAGACAGATTGTAAGTTGGTCAGCCAGCTAACTGGTTTGAGTGCTGTGGCTCCTTTAAGATGTTTATACACATCCTCTGTCGCTTCAGATGCTCCTGCTCCTCCTATTACAAGTCAATCATTCCGCCAGCAATCCATCGGCAAAGCCATGTCTAAGAGACAAGGAGTATGCACCCACTCATCCAATGGCGCATAAGCTAACTGTGTCTCTGTCCAAGTTGCTGGTGCTGCAGTTCCTCCCTTTTCAGGTGGTTCACGCTGTACCTTTCAGAGAACTGATGGCTTGTGCCGAGCCAAGGTGGAGAGTCCCAAGCCATCGTTACTTTGCAAAGAAGGCAGTACCAGCCCTGCACAGAAGATGGGCCAGTCCTTGAGCCTGTCGTTGTGTACCAAAGTGCACGGCAGCGCCAACGTGTGGAGCTGTAACTACAGTCAGGGACAACACATGTCCTTTACTGCCCACTGGGTGAATGTGGTTCCTGCACAGCCACAACAGCAACTTGGACAGGTGACACCGCTGCTGCCTCCACGCTCCCAGGCTGTTGTTCCTGTGACAGTGTATGACTCCGCCTCCTCATCCTCCACCATCTCCTCAGCCTCCACTGCATAAACAAGCCTCTCCAGCCTACAGTGTGTGTAGAGCACGGCGGTGTCACGCTGTTCTTCACATGGTTTGCCTTGGAGAAGGGAGTCACACGGGGAGGAACTGCAAAAATTAATTAATCAAGAAATCATGGCTTACTCCATGCAAACTGCAAATGGGAACCATGGTGATGGACAATGGGAAGACCATCTTGTCTACAAAGAAGCCTGAGCCATGCATCCTGTATGGCACACATGTTCAATCTAGTTGTCAAGCATTTTCTGATGTCTTCCCCTATCTGCAAGACATCGTAACAATGGGAAGGAAACTTTGCATGCACTTTAGCCTCTCCTACACCGCAAAGCACACCCTCCTTAAACTGCAGCATCAGAACAGTATCCCCCGACATAGTCTGATTTGCGACATTTCCACCTGTTGGAATTCCACCCTCAATATATTGGACCCACTATACAAATAGAGAATCACTGATTTCTTGATGATCTGAGCAGATAGGGGGACTCCCCTGTGTAACTTCAATGTAAGCCAGTGGCAGCTCATACGTGACACCTGCCGTTTGCTCAGGCCCTTCGAGGAAGCCACTTTATTAGTGAGTCACCAGGATTATGGGATGAATGATGTCATTCCACTGCTTCATCTACTACAACACGTGTTGGAAACCTTAGTTGGTCAGGTCAGTGGAGACATGGAGCCTACATCTCATGGTCACATGAACCCTTTGGGGACTGAACTGAAGGAGGAGGAAGAGGGGAAGGGGCACAGTGAAGCACAGTTTAGCTTTTGCATAATGGATGGTTTTTCTAGTCATCTGACAGGAAAGGAGGAGCAGGATCAGCAGGAGGAGCTAGAGGGTTGTGAGAAAAGCGAGACAGAGGACCCAGACAAACCTTGGCAGTATGCAGTGGATATGGAGGCAGGTAGTCTCTCCGAGGCACTTGTACAAATGGCATGATGCATGCTCACGTGCTTGCGTAGAGACCGCTGAATTGTCACCATTTGGCAGCGGGATGATATCTGGCTCTCCCACTTATTGCACCCTCGCTACCGGCACAAAATGGGGGAGGACAAACTGCACCCTATGTAGTCAGTTGGCAGATGCCTATCTGTGCCATCGTCCATCCTCTCATAGGTCTGACCCAGGGGGCCCTCTGCACTCGCCTTCCACTGCCATAGCTGCTGTGGAGGGGTGGGTTGGCAGGAGCAGTACCATCTCCATCAGCAGCAGCCTGAGTCTACAGTCGCTAATGAGTAGCTTTCTTCACCCACATAGTGAGGCAACTCATGAGCAGCAGGTAGACCTGGAGCAAGACCTGAACCAGCAGGTGGTGGCATACCTTGACATAACCATGCCAACACACCTTGAGGATCCGCTTATGTTGCTTATGATCTCCTTATGTTGCTGCCAATTCCAGGGTGTCTTTCAGGCAATAAATGGCCTCTTCATGCTGCTGCAAACTCCAGGGTGTATCTTTAAGGCAATATATGGTCTCATCATGCTGCTGCCAATTTCAGTGTGTCTTCCAGGCATTATATGGTCTCCTCATGCTGCTGCCAACTCCAGAGTTTCTTTCAGGAGATATATGGTCTCCTCATTCTTCTGCCAACTCCAGGTTGTGTCTTTCAGGCAATATATGGTCTCCTCATTCTGCTGCCAACTTCAGGGTGTGTGTTTCATGCAATGTATGGTCTCCTCATGCTGCTGCCAACTCCAGGGTGTGTCTTTCAGTCAATATATGGGCTCCTCATGCTGCCACCAGCTCCAGTGTGTCTTTCAGGCAATATATTGGCTCCTCATGCTGCTGCCAACTCCATGATGTCTTTAAGGCAGTATATGGTCTCCTCATGTTTCTGCCAACTCCATTGTGTCTTTCAGTCAATATATGGTCTCCTCATGCTACTGCCAACTCCAGAGTGTGTCTTTCAGGTGATAGATGGGCTCCTAATGCTGCTGCCAACTGCAGTGTGTTTCTTTCAGGAAATATATTGTCAACTCCTGCTGCTGTCAACTCCAGTGTGTCATTCTGGCAATATATGGTCTCCTCATGCTGCTGCCAACTCCAGTGCGTCTTTCAGGTAATATATGGTCTCCTCATGCTGCTGCCAACTCCAGAGTGTGTCTTTCAGGAAATATATGGTCAACTCATGCCGCTGCCAACCTCAGTGTGTCTTTCAGGCAATATATGGACTCCTCATGCTTCTGCCAACTCCAGTGTGTCTTCAGTCATTATATGGGCCCCTCATGCTGATGGCAACTCCAGGTGTGTCTTTCAGGCAATATATGGGCTCATGCTCCTGCCAATTACAGGGTGTGTCTTTCAGGCAATATATGGTCATATCATGCTGTTACCAATGTTGTTTCTTTCAGGCTCCTCATGCTGCTGCCAACTATGGTCTCCTCATGCTGCTGCCAACTCCAGGGTGTGTCTTTAAGGCAATATATGGGCTCCTCATGCTTCTGCCAACTCCAGGGTGTGTCTTTAA
This sequence comes from Gastrophryne carolinensis, assembly GCA_027917425.1. Lineage (NCBI taxonomy): Eukaryota > Metazoa > Chordata > Amphibia > Anura > Microhylidae > Gastrophryne > Gastrophryne carolinensis. The sequence continues at coordinate 347,136,093 of CM051235.1, forward strand.
AGCAATATATGGTGTTCTCATGCTGCTGCCAACTCCAGGGTGTGTGTTTCAGGCAATATTTGGCTCCTCATGCTGCTGTAAACTCCAGGGTGTGTCTTTAAAGCAATATATGGGCTTCTCATACCGCTGCTAACTCCAGGGTGTGTCTTTCAGGAAATATATTGGCTCCTCATGCTGCTGCCAACTCCAGGGTGTGTTTCAGGCAATATATGGTCTCCTTATGCTGCTGTCATCTCCAGGCTGTTTGTTTCATGTGATATATGGGCTTCTCGTGTTACTACCAACTCCAGGGGTTCTTTCAGGCAATATATGGTCTCCTAATGTTGCTGCCTAATTCAGGGTGTATGTTTCAGGCGATATATGGGCTCCTCATGTTGCTGTCAACTCCAGGGTGTGTCTTTAAGGCAATATATGGTCTTCTCATGCTGGTGCTAACTCCGGGGTATCTTTAAGGCAATATATGGTCTCCTCATGTTACTGCCAACTCCAGGGTGTGTCTTTCAGGAAATATATGGGCTCCTCATGCTGCTGCCAACTCCAAGGTGTGTGTTTCAGGCAATATATGGTCTCCTTATGCTACTGTCATCTCCAGGCTGTTTGTTTCATGTGATATATGGGCTCCACAATAATTTGGAGTGGGCGTGCAAGGAACACACCAATCTCCCAAAGGAAGCACCACTACAATCAACAGTATATATTAATGATTTTATTAGTACAAAAAAAACAGAAAATTAAAATACATACACCACAAGACAAATTTAAAAACAACCAGTATGGCCAAATGTATCTATATAAATGTGTATGGCCCCTAAGGGCCTCTTAAATAACTGCCTATGGGTGAATAATATTAATTATCCTAGAATAGTAATAACCCATCCTTTTTGTGCCGGCACAAAAAATCCTAACCACATGTAAATATATACACAGTAATTGGCCAAATCATGCCCTCAATCTCTACTCTGAAATAGCCAAACTGCCCCCGCACACCCCATACCTCTTCCCCCCCCCTCTCTCTCCCTTCGAGGTGAGCGAGCTTGTTTATGATGTTGCTAGGCAACAGCCTAGTACTCGTCATCACACTGATATCACGTGATGTTGTCACGTTAGTTACAGGCTGGGTGGGTTTGATTATAGTTACACTGAGGTGCGCAGGCGCAGTCTGCGGGGAGATGTGGCTTTGTTTCTCTCCCCTTGCAGCGTGTGCAGCTGCGTGCTTTTCACTGTGGGGATTGGGATGGGGATGACAGTCATCCTCAGTGTGTGCTGTGTATTCTCCAGCATGGGGATCATGATGGGGATGACAGCGCTCACACCTGCTGTGTCAGGTGTGATGGATTGACATCAATTAAGGTATGGGGCATGCGGGGGCGGGTTGGCTATTTCAGAGTAGAGATTGAGGGCATGATTTGGCCAATTACTGTGTATGGATGTATTTGGAGGGCGGGACAAATTAGTGGGTGTTCACTACTTAAGGGAGAGCTGCTTCCACACACATTACCCTTGTCCTTGAAGCAGCATGGGGGCTGTGTGCGCAGAAATTTTTCATTGAGGTTGGCCTGACTGTTGCCCTGGGTGTTATCTTATGACGTGAGATTTAACCATTTATTTTCTCTCTGCTGGCACTTGCATTTATATCATATACTGTTATTGTCTGCACTTTAAAGTCTTATTGGAATGGGTTGCAATATTAGGTAGTGTTATAGGTTTATGTGTTTTTCATGCATTTGCACTTTATATATTGATATTTTTGTTTATATTGGATTATTGTATATACACTTTTTTTGCACATATTTTTGCCATATATATTATTAATATTTTTGTAGCATTGGTTTTATGAAATTGCACATATATTTACATGTGGTTAGGATTTTTTGTGCCAGCACAAAAAGGATGGGTTATTACTTTTCTAGGATAATTAATATTATTCACCCATAGGGCAGTTATTTAAGAGGCCCTTAGGGGCCATACACATTGATATAGATACATTTGGCCATACTGGTTGTTTTTAAATTTGTCTTGTGGTGTATGTACATTAATTTTTTGTTTTTTTTCCTTTGGGAGATTGGTATGTTCCTTGCACACCCACTCCAAATTATTGTGGATTGCCTTTTTGATGGGTGAGCACACAGTTGTATGCATTTTGTAGGAAGATTTGGGCGGTGCACCCTTTGTTAGTAAATTGATATATGGGCTCCTCGTGTTACTACCAACTCCAGAGGTTCTTTCAGGCAAAATATGGTCTCCTCATGCTACAGCCAACTGCAGGGTGTGTGTTTCAGGCAATACATGGTCCCTTTATGCTGCTGCCAACTTCAGGCTGTGTTTTTTCAGGAAATATATGGGCTCCCCATGCTGCTGCAAACTCTAGGGTGTGTCTTTCAGGCAATGTACGGCCTCCTCATTCTGTTGCCAACTCCAGTGTGTTTTTCAGGCAATAAATGGGCTCCTCACACTGCTGCCAACTCCAGGGTGTGTCTTTAAGGCAATATATGGTCTCCTCATGCAGCTGCCAACTTCAGCGTGTCTTTCAGGCATTATATGGTCTCTTCATGCTGCTGCCAACTCTAGGGTGTGTCTTTAAGGCAATATATGGTCTTCTCATGCTGCTGCCAACTCCAGGGTGTGTGTTTCAGGCAATATATGGGCTCCTCATGCTGCTGTCAACTCCAGGTTGTGTCTTTAAAGCAATATATGGGCTCCTCATTTTACTACCAACTCCATGGGTTTTTTCAGGCAACATATGGTCTCCTTATGCTACTGCCAATTCCAGGGTGTGTCTTTCAGGAAATATATGTGCTCTTTATGCTGTTGCCAACTTCAGGGTGTGTGTTTCAGGCTATATATTGGTTCCTCATGTTGCTGTCAACTCCAGGGTGTGTCTTTAAGGCAATATATGGTCTCCTCGTGCTGGTGCTAACTCCAGGGTTTCTTTAAGGCAATATATGGGCTCCTCCTTTTACTGCCAACTTCAGGGTTTTTTTCAGACAATATATGGTCTCCTCATGCTACTGCCAACTCCAGGGTGTGTCTTTCAGGAAATATATGGGCTCTTCATGCTGCTGCCAACTACAGGGGTTCTTTCAGGCAATATATGGTCTCCTCATGCTACAGCCAACTGCAGGGTCCATGTGTTCAGGCAATACATGGTCCCCTTATGCTGCTGCCAACTCCAATCTGTGTATATCAGGAAATATATGGGCTCCCTATGCTGCTGCCAACTCTAGGGTGTGTCTTTCATCCAATGTATGTCTCCTCATGCTGCTACCAACGCCAGTGTGTCTTTCAGGCAATATATGGGCTCCTCACAATGCAGCCAACTCCAGGGTGTGTCTTTAAGGCAATATATGGTCTCCTCATGTTGCTGCCAACTTCAATGTGTCATTCAGGCATTATATGGTCTCCTCATGCTGCTGCCAACTCCATGGTGTCTTTCAGGCAATATATAGTGTCCTCATGTTTCTGCCAACTCCATTGTGTCTTTCAGTTAATATATTGGCTCCTGATGCTACTGCCAACTGCAGGGTGTGTCTTACAGGCAATATATGGTCAACTCATGCTGCTGTCAACTCCAGTGTGTCTTTCAGGCAATATATGGTTTCCTCATGCTGCTGTCAACTTCAGTGTGTCTTTCAGGTAACATATGGTCTCCTCATGCTGCTGCCAAATCCAGAGTGTGTCTTTCAGGCAATATGTGGTCAACTAATGCTGCTGTCAACTCCAGAGTATGTCTTTCAGGCAATATATGGACTCCTCATGCTTCTGCCAACTCCAGTGTGTGTCTTTAAGGCAATATAAGGTCTTTTCATGCTGCTGCCAACTCCAGGGTGTGTGTTTTAGGCAATATATGGGCTCCTCATGCTGCTGTCAACTCCAGGGTGTGTCTTTAAAGCAATTTATGGTGTCCTCATGCCGCTGCTAACTCCAGGGTGTCTTTCAGGCGATATATGGGCTCCTCATGTTACTACCAACTCCATGGCTTCTTTCAGGCAATATATGGTCTCCTCATGCTACTGCCAACTCCAGGGTGTGTCTTTCAGGAAATATACGGTCTCCTTATGCTGCTGCCAACTCCAGGGTGTGTGTTTCAGGTGATATATGAGCTCCTTGTGTTGCTGTCAACTTCAAGGTGTGTCTTTAAGTCAATATATGATCTCCTCATGCTAGTGCTAACTCCAGGGTGTCTTTAAGGCAATATATGGGCTCCTCATGTTACTGCCAACTCCAGGGGTTGTTTCAGGCAATATATGGTCTCCTCATGCTACTGCCAACTCCAGGGTGTGTCTTTCAGGAAATATATGGGCTCCTCATGCTACTGCCAACTCCAGGGTGTGCGTTTCAGGCAATATATGGGCTCCTCATGTTACTACCAACTCCAGGGGTTCTTTCAGGCAATATATGGTCTCCTCATGCTACAGCCAAATTCAGGCTGTGTGTTTCAAGAAATATATGGGCTCCTCATGCTGTTGCCAACTCCAGTGTGTCTTTCAGGCAATATATGGGCTCCTCATACTGCTGCCAACTCCAGGGTGTGTCTTTCAGTCAAGATATGGTCCCCTCACACTGATGCCACCTCAAGGCTCTCTCATTGTGCTGCTCTGCCACAGCAATCCTAATAGTCATGACATACTTCTTTACAGTATTATTTAATTACTCACCACACATCCTATGCGTGTTTCAGCAATGCAAAATTTTCTACAATCCTTTTGGGGCTCTCAGTAGGTCATAAATATCTGTTTTAATAGCGAATATTAATTAATAAATTTGTACCAAAACATATTTTTCCAGAAAATTTGCTGAATCCGCCGAAACAAATTTTTAAAAAATTCACTTATCTCTAATAGGTACCTTAAAGCAGCTCAGATTTTAGGTGCAGTTCTTCAAATGACTTCACTGAATATAAGGGAGATGTTGGGTCCCTTTTTAAAATTTCTACATTGTGATGCGTTTCCACCAAGAATTTATGTAATAACATTTTCAGAAGAAAACTGACTGTCAAATCCTCAACTTCATCACTTTCAAGAAAGGAGGAGGAACCTGCATGAGTTGCACACTTGTAGGGAAAACAAATGTTTGTTATTGTTATGCCCATCACTGGGCTCTGCGTTTTTCCTGCACACCTCATTTCCCCCTATGCTGCCACAAAATTGGTACTTTCTACACCCTGCTGAGAGGACAAGTCCTCCTCAGAAACATCCAAAACTGTCCCTTGGCTGGCTGCTGTCAGTCCAGCAAATCACCCTGCAAGCCACTTGGGGATTGGCCTGACACCTGCAAAAATGGAAATTCCTGTTTTTTAATTTAACATTTTTAATTATACTAATGTTTTTTTGTTTTCTTTGCAGGTGCTTGGCCATGGACCACATGAACACATGGTTTTATATAACATATGAAAAATACCCTGTTTTAGCCTTATAAGATGCACTTGCCCATAAGACGCACTCCCATTTGGGGGAGGAAAATAAGAAAAAAAAATAATCTGAACCAAACGGTGTGCTAAAATCACCCCATTACTGACAATGTGCAGAATAGGCATCCTAAAAACAGGCAGCGTGGCATTTTAAATCCCGGGAGTGTGGGGTATTCTGAATACAGGCAGTGTGAGACATCCCAAATACAGGCAGCGTGTGTCACATCCCTATATGGGCAGCATGTGTGGAATCACAAATACGGGCAGCATGTATGGCATCCCAAATGCAAGCAGCATGTGTGCAAGCAGCATGAATCATCCCAAATATAGACAGCATGAGGCATCCCAAATACAGACAGTGTGAGGCATCCTAAATACATGCAGAGTGAGGGATCCTAAATACAGGCAGTGTTCAGCATGCCCCCCCCCCCCCAAAAAAATAAGTTTACTTATATTCCTGTTGCTCCCACGATGCTGGCCTGCGTTCCTGCAGCAGCCAGTCTCCCACCAACATAGACATAGACAAACACTCACACAAACACACACATCTTAAAAGCCGATCCCCGCCACAACTTTGCTGCTGCTGCTGATCCCCAAGCCATCACTAATTACGTCAGTGTCGATGCCTTGTGGCACATGCCACCACAAACGTTCCCGGCTGTGGCTCCAGCCCATAAGTGTGCGTAGCAGACTTGCAGCTATGTAGCGGCGCCACCGTATTCAGCAGCAGATAAGCGATGGCAGCTGCTGCGTAGCCGGGATGGGCTGGTAAGATATGTGTAAGATATGTGTGTGTGTGCTTGTCTATATTGGCGAGAGACTTGCTGCTGCAGGGCCCAGGCCAGCATTGTGTTAGCCAATGATCTTCCAAAATCATGGTTTCAAATTTACGGCACATTGCCCATGACAATGCTTCAACAGGTTATACTGAATAGAGCATTTTTGGTTGACTACCTACCCTATTTAAACTTGGTCCAAAACTTTACTTAGTAGTAGGAAGGTGCATCATCACCATATAAGACATCATCTTTTCATGGATTTCTTAGGCTCCTTTTGTTCCTTTGTAAGGTAATCCAAATTTCTTTTTAGCGTCACACTGTACTGCACTCACCATTCTGTTGTTTCCAGAGCTTTAATTAGACTGAACTGCTACTGTGTGTGTTGCATGACTTAGCCTGCACAGATAAGGTCAGCTCTAACACTGACAGAACATAGTGTGGTATAAGACATATAGAAACTCCTCGTATGTACACATTTATAATACAGTCAGTATTTATCTTTTGCATATGTGTTTTGTGAAAAATGTATTATTAGAAAGAAAATTTTAAAAAGAACTTAATAGAGAAAACATGGTTTTAGTTTACTGAATCAGAAAATAGCATGCTCTGCAAAATGGGTGCAAATAAAGTGCAAGTTTAAAGTTATATTAGGTAAAGGGAATGTTGTTTAACTTGAGGGGTGATTCAGTACTGTGCAAGAATGCATGTTTGCACATTTTCATAGGGGGTTTGAGTCAGCAAACCTTTTTCTTCTTTGCATATCTCATCCACTTTTTTATCCACTTTTAATCTCGCACAATCAAATAAAACTCACAAAAATCAGAAATGCGCATTGATACAAAGTTGAGTAATGCAGAGTGTCTTGGTACACTGTTTTTGAGAGTTTTATAAGCTAACTTTTTACTCTTGCCCACAGCGGGAGAAAAAGGAATAAAGGAGACAAAAGAGCGGTAAGAAAAGTTTCATTTAGATTAATAAATAGGTTTTGTGTTCTGTTTGCAACTACCGTTAGTGAATTGGTAAGGGGTCTAGGGGATCTGTAAACCCTAGATCCGAGCCTGCCATATCTCTCACAGGCAAAAATGTGCATGTATGTCTCTGCATCACTACCACCAATACCAGAACATTTAACATATGCAAATGCTTTTCAAACGCACTCTTGAATGGTGCGTTCAATGGGGGTAGAAAGGATTAGAGGGCTGTAAATCAAGGGGAACACCAGGGCAATTGCCCTGCACAAAATGGGCCAGGGATAGTACTTAAATATTAGATTTTTACGGGGTGGAGGCCAAATCACAGGGTTACACCAGGGAGATTGCCCTGCACAAAATGGGCCGCCACTACAATGACCCAGTGGGCAGTTAGACAGATGTAATGTCCATGCTTACTCCAAGTGTGAGTGGTGATGTGGACACTGGAACTTATGGCATTGCACAGTGCACATCTTACTTTTTCCACAACCTGTTGGTGCAGGGCAGGGATGGCCTGGCAAAAAAGTAATGCCTGCTGGGAATGGTGTATTGTGGAATAGCCACCACCACCAGCCACTTCATCTGGCAGAATAGGAGCATTTCAAAGGCTAACAATTTGGAAATGCTTGCATTCAGGGCCAGAGCTTGTGGGTAGGATGGGCCTAACTTCTGCTTTCTCTCTAAAGTTTGCGGGAGAGAAAGCTGAACGCTTCCCTGAGATGGGCTTGGTTATGGTGGTGGTACTGCTACTGGTGCTGGAGGTGATGGAGGTTCCACATCCTCCCTTTGGGGGGAAACATGTGTGGGGAGGCAGTGGTAGCGGCTGAGTCAACCAAAGCAGCAGAGGGAGCCTCAGGTGTATGCACGTTTGTTAGGTGTTTCTGCCACTGCAGCTGATTGGATTGCAGGCTCCTGATCATGGACTTGGTTCTGAGAGTATTAAGAATTTTCTCTTGCTTCAGGCACCAGTAGCACAGCTTGCAAATTACCTGTGTCTTGTCCTTTGTGCGCTGCTTGAAAAGATGCCATGCTGGTGCGCTCAGTTCCTGGGTGTGGTGGGCTGTGACAGCAACAGGCTGACTGCTGACCACTGGCGCCCCCTTCTCCCTCTTCTGCTGGCTGACTGGGGCTGTGTGACCACCATCTCTTCCCCTGAACTCTGATGTTTTTCAGTCCACATTGGGTCTAGGACCTCAGCACCACCCCTGGCATCCTCTTCCATGCACTCCTCCCTGCTAGCCTCCCTCTGAATCTCAATAATGCAAAAAGCTGCAGCAGTTAGCACTAGGGTTTCATCATCATCAAGAGTGTCCTGTGATGGTCTGCTGGCCACATCCTCACCCTCCAACATAAGTTGTTGGGCATCTGGAAACCTTAGGTCTGCAACCGGGCAGGGGGTTGGCCTTTGGTATCCCAGCTAGCAATGTCATCATAGAGAATTAGTGACTCCATGACTTGTGGCTGGGATGACCTTGATGATTTTAAGCCTTCAAACACCAAGCCCATGAGTCTCTCGTGTTTGCATCTCCAGCCATTGATAGTCAAACATGTGAGACTCATGGGCCTGGCTTTTTCCCTGCTAATGAATTTTAAAAAACACTCACCTGACTTCTCGATCAACCTGGATGGGCCTTCTCTTCATCGGGGGGGGGGGCATCCGGACTGAGCCTGTAACAGCCCCCCGTTTACACCACCACTGACTTGCTGCTAGGAAAAAAAAATTACATTTACTCACCTACACCAACAATCCCTCCTGCCTGGTCTCCTCTTTACCCAGGGGGCCTCTGATTCCCCCCCCCCCCCCGTGCTCTTCTGTGGTAAGGAGAGAGCCTGGAACAGGCCCCTTCTGCTTCCACCATTGCTGCCACTAGCCCTGCCTTTTATGGGTGGGTTGGATGGCATCATTTCATGACATCATCCAGCTCTCGACCTGATGATCCTCAGTGATCAGCCGCGGGAGGGGCAGAGGACTCTGATCCAATGCCTCCCCAGTCCCCATCCACCAATCACCGGCATCTGTCATCGGAGAACAGATTGGGACAGCAGCGGATCGGAGGTGAGTATAAAAAAAAATAAAAAATTCACTGGCTGTGTGGAGTGTGTGCGTTTTTACAGTTAACCCTTTGTGAACTGGTAAATGATGGGGGGGGGGGCAAAACAGCCAAGTGACCATGAAGCCTATGCAGGCCACCATAGCTTGGCTCTGCACCCTGTTCTACAAGCCCTGCATAGCTGGTCCCCAGACTGGTTATGCTGGGAAGGGGGACCAATTCCATTTTTTTATTTATTCTTAAAAAAAAAACTTCTTTTTAACCCTTAAAAATCCCCAGTTCACAAACCTGGGGTCTGGCAAGACACCTGAGGCCAGTTGGTGACTTGCCATTAACCCCCAGCCCCCCATTACCTGCCTTCCCCAAGCCCAGGGGAGGCAGATGAGTCCGGGGGCCATAAAGGCTAAGCAAGGAGGTAGCCTGCACAGCGGGGCCACTAAGGCTGGCCTTTGCGACCTGTTCTACAAGCCCTGCATAGCTGGTTATGCTGAGTAGGGGGGGGGGCTACATTTTTTTAACCCTTTAAAATGTGAATAGTAGTTGTATTTCTGTTTGGGGGTGTCTCCAGGGCAGGAATGGGGGGGGGGGTTACTGATACATATGTGGTACCCTTGTAATCGGAAGAAATGGGGATTTCACATGCAGTATGTTTTTTTTATTAAAAGAAAATGTTTTATTTTAAATAAACCAGACAGTTTTTTTTTCCATTTTTAACTCAAAAATATAAAAAAATAAAAAATCAGGGTTCCAGTTCCACATGAGATGAAACTTAGTGGCTGGTTAATGACAGGTAGCGACAGGTAGCGACTGGTGAACGCCGGACACGCCACGCAATTACACATTTATCAAGCAGAATCTGTTTAGCGACTGGGATAGCGCCATGTAGCGTCTGATTCATCATTTTCACAGCCTCAGCGAACAGCACCAGCGTTCAGCCTTGCACAGCGCCAGGTATGACCTCTCGCTACCTGACGCTCTCCCATACATTTCAATGGACGATCCTTTTCTTCTCTTTAAACGGGTTTTTTTTTTTTTTTTCAAAAAAATCACAAATAATTCTTTGACCTCTTCTGGCATTTTTTCATAATTTTTTCATTTTTTATATATTTCTTCAGAAATGACATTACAGGTCTGGCATTAAAGTGTTCATGTTACAATGTTGTTGCAATGTAATTCCATATGTTTTCGCTTTGTTACTAGTTGATAGATGCTTGAAAACAGACTTTAAACACACCGCCTCCTGCGCTCTGGGCTTCAAACAAATATTTTTCAGCGCCAGAGATTTATGAGGCTGTTTTTTTGCTGAATATGGTGTGAGTCGGTCGCTATGAGCAGTCGCTAACATGCGCTCCCATACAGCGCTGTACTGGTTAAATAGCGACTCCTCACAATGTATTCAACATTACTGAACTGCGACTGAGTCACTATAAAGTAGCGACTCACGGCCGAGCACTGCGACTACTAGCGGGCACGGCCGAGCCTGCTACAGACGCTCATCTGTCGCTACCTGCCGCTAATGATCAATCAGCCTCTAAAATTTATTAATGTCATTTTGTAAAGAACAAAAAATTTCAGTAGAACGAAAAACTTCAATAAAACATGTCGATCGATCAAATCAGATCTGTGTTGGTCGATTAGAAAGCACATGGTGCATTTTTGATGGCAATGCCATCCTTAATCATGTGTAAAAACAATAGGCTTTCTATGATCATTTTACACTAGCATTCTGACCCACCATGACAACAACCAGACTGGAACAGGTTAACAAAACCTTATATTATCATACCACAATCCATTCCTGGCTCTGGGTACCGCATTCCCCCTTGGCCCACAGCACGCACCTAAATACTGCTGTCCGCCACAGAGTCCATAAGCCGATGTGCTCCAACCGGCAGTAACCCCCGTTGGCAGAACTCACATAGCATTTCACGTTAAAGCCTAAACCCTGCTAAAAAAATGAAAATGAATTTTCCTGGAAATTTGTGCAAAAATCACAGTTAAACATAAACATTGCGCAAAATATTGAAAACTGACCTGTCAACAGAGGGTGACAAAATCTCAAGTAGGCTGGCAGTTAAAAGGTTTAAAAGTAGCTATGCATGTTGGGTATTGCTTTGTCTTGTCAGGTATATCTGGGGGACATTGCCCTTTCAGATTAGTTTTTTCTTGTTTGAATGTTGATATTTTAGAAACATTAGTTTATTTTATTCTGCTTTTTTAGACATTTTTTTAGGGAAACCCTGTGCAACCAAAGAATTCTTCAAGGGAATATTTCCAGAAATAATGAGCTCACTACAACAAGCTGGGTACACCTGTTATGCACTTTGTCTGCAGAGCGCAAATTTTCAAATAAAATTACCCTTACATGCATGCTTTACTTTGGGGTGTTTGGCAACCCTACCCTTGACAGTATATATGTATATTGGATATTGTTCCATTGCGGGGATCTTGATTTTTCAGATTTACCTTTTTTTTTTATTGTTTGCATATTGTTTTTTTAGGAGAGTGCCCACATCAACAAGCCTGGTACACATAGAAAGCTTGATGTGTGTACTTATAGATAATATATCGTTTGGGGGGGGGGTATTTCAGATGTAAAGGATTGTTTTTCTTGAACACTGCAAGGTGCATATAGCAGTTGTATTTTATCTGAAAATCTCCTAAAGCGCTGTTTGGGGGAGTCTCCTTGGCCGGAAAGGGTGTCTACCATTATGGGTTTCATCCTTACCTGCTAAACCTTTCTCTGGTGCAAGCAAGTCCCGATACTGGTGGCAGAGTGGTGTGGCCAGAACAAGTTGAGCCAGTCGTAGATTACATGGCAAGCATTGCTACCAGTTCCATGGAATTGTCTTCCACTCACTCTACTTCTACCGAGAGTGCTGAGCCCTACCCCTCACCCCTGTTTAACTGCCAGCCTACCTAGAGATTTTGTTGCCAGATTATTTTTCAATATTTTGTGCTACCCCTTTTCAACTGTGATTTTTGTAAGGATTTCCAGGGATTTCCCAGGAAAATTATCTGGGCTTTCACATGAACTGCCTTGTTTGTCATTTTATATTTTTGGGTGAGATATGTGCAAAAAAATTGAAAAACTGTAAAAAAAAAGTAGGTTTTTCAATAAAATTATAATGCATGTAAATTCCTCATTTTTCCTGGTTAAATTAGTGCCACATATGTATACACCCTTTCCTGCCTAGGAGTCTTCACCAAACTCAAACAGTGCTTTAGGAGATTTTCAGATAAAAACAACTGCTACGCGCACCTTGTAGTTTTTCAATAAAAACAAACCATTTACATTTGAAAACAAACTATATATTCTTTGGAAGTACACCACAAGCTTTCTGGGCATACCGGGTTTGTTGACATGGACAGTTTTCTGGAAGTAATTCCTCAATTAATTCTTTGCATGGGGTTTACCTAAAAAAGAATAGAAAAGCAGAATCAAAACTACATTTTCCTAAAAAAACAACATGCCAAGAAGAAAAAAGTAAATCGGAAAAAGCAAGGTCCGCCAAACAGAACAATAACCAACATGCATAGGTACTGTAAAAGGAAGAGTTACCAAATACCCCAAAGTAAAGCATGCATGTAACCGTAATTTTACTTGAATATTTCAGCTCTGCAGACAAAGTGTGTGCCTTGCATTTTTTCAAGGCATATACAGCTTGTTGTAGTGGGCTAATATTTTTGAAAGTAATCCTTTGAAGAATTCTTTGGTTGCACATGGTTTCCCTAAAAGATGTATGAAAAAGCAGAATATAAAACACATTTTACTAAACTATCAATATGCAAACAAGGAAAAACAAGCGCAATGTCCCCCGAACAGAGCAATACCCAACATGCATAGCTACTTTTAATCTTTTTAACTGCCAGCTACTTGAGATCACCCATTTTTAACCAATATAAATATATAAACACAGAGCAGAAAGAATGCCTCTATTAGGTCTAATTAGGAGGTATTGGCTCCTTGGTTGGCTCCTATTCTTAGAGACACTACTCCTTTAACACTTCTAGTGTCAAAATTCAAATTAGGAATACAGAGCTCATTCTTAGAACGCTGCACCTTTAGCACCTCAGGTATCAAAGTTCAAATTGTAAATATAAAACTACAGAGAAATGCTGTTAGCAGTTTTCTTAACAGGTGACACTGGCTCTTTAAATAGTCCTTGTTTATATAGTAGTAGAGTTATAATTCTTCTAAACAGTAACACCAACGGCCGTGGTGACTGGAGTCGGGTGAGAGCCTCGCCTATCCTTAAAACAAGCGATTTGTCACTTTTTAAATGTGAGTGCGCACTTGTAGGTTGCATTTTATAATTTTTAACATTAAAAAGCGGGAATACACTAGATTTTCTCTCTTTTGTTTTATCCTACACCTGTACTACCCTGGTGAGCTGAAATCTAGTGCAACCAGCACCTATAGCCCCTAATTGGATATCTACACAGAGGAGAAAGATCTAAGAGGAGTTAATATATACAGCTCTATATTCATTCACCAGCCGGTAAGAGTACCTAGCAACGGTGACGGGCACAGTGGTGACTTTATAAGTTTATGGGCACTGAAAATACTGTATAAGAAAGAACTACAGCCAGATATCACTTTGAATGGAAGAGGAAGAATTATAACTCTACCACTATATAAACAAGGACTATTTAAAGAGCCAGTGTCACCTGTTAAGAAAACTGCTAGCAGCATTTCTCTGTAGTTTTATATTTACAATTTGAACTTTGATACCTGAGGTGCTAAAGGTGCAGCGTTCTAAGAATGAGCTCTGTATTCCTAATTTGAATTTTGACACTAGAAGTGTTAAAGGAGTAGTGTCTCTAAGAATAGGAGCCAACCAAGGAGCCAATACCTCCTAATTAGACCTAATAGAGGCATTCTTTCTGCTCTGTGTTTATATATTTATATTTGTTATACACTCTCTATTTGGGATAAGAGGTTCTAACACGTCGAGCAGTTCTCAATTTAAGTAACCATAGTGTTTTCTAAATTCAAGCCTTAAGATAGCAGCGCGGGTTCTTCACATTACTGTTACCCATTTTTAACCATTTACTTTAATATGAAATGTCTTGTTTGTAATTTTTCCAATGTTTTTTTTGAGGGATAAAAGTAAAAAATCTAATTTATTTTAAATAAAACATTTTTTTATATAAGAAAACTATATTGCATGTGAAAGCCCACATATGTATCGGTAGCCCCCGTTCCTGCCCAGGAGATCTCCAAACTGAAAAAAGGGCCTTTATAACATTTACAAATAAAATACAACAACTATCCACACTACAAAGGGTTAAACAAAAAAAGAAAAATTGGCATGTTCTCAGCATAACCGGTGCAGGGCTTGTAGAGCAGGACCCAGGGGCCAGCCTCGGTGGCCCCCCCATCCTGCAGTCTACAAGACGTACAGCCTAAAAAGTCCCGGGATCTTCTTCCCCCCTCCGGGCTTTGGGGAGGCAGGTAACTGGGAGGAGCTGGGGTGTTAATGGCAAGTCACCCGCTAGCCTTGTTTACTGTTAGAGAGGTCTTATAGATCCCTTACGAGTTCACCAAGAGTAAAAACACACCACACAGAGAAAAAAAACTCTGATCCTGTCTCTGCTGTCCTGCGGTGATCTGATGACAGCATGATGTCACAAGGAAAAGGCCTGCTTTGGACCCTTCTCCTTATGACAGAAGAGTCTGAGGGGGGCAGAACGGAGGCCCCCTGAGTGAAGAAGAGACATGGCGGAAGTGATTACAGGTTGCAGGTGAGTAAATGTAATTTTTTTTTAACAGCTGTCAGTGGCTGTGACAGAAGGGGACAGGGCTCTTTCAGGCCCTCTCCTTAAGCTGGAAAAACGGGGATATTTTTTGGGTGCTAGCAGGGAGGAAAGCCAGGCCCATGGATTTTAATTGGCTGGCACGGTTGGAGAGGCAACCACGTGAAATATACAAACTTGACATTTAAACTTGACATTGTTGTAGTGACACCCAAGTGGTTTTAGCAGGTGATATTAAACACTGCTCACACCCAACCTATCTAGCCCTCAGTCCAGCCACTTTCCCTAAATAAATGTCCTTACAAGGACAGTTTTTGTAAAATAAAACAGCCCTATCTGTCCCTCAGCAGCATCAACCAGCCCCTTTCCCTATCTACTGCAGAGCGCCAGCTAGCGCACCAAGAGACAGACCCCACCTTGTGGTTACTAGGGCAGCAAGAAGGCTTCTTTCGGACTCGGGCCGAACACACGCAAATTTGCCGCTCAAGTTCGTCCATCCCTAAGTCATTAGCACTGGGTCCGCAGCTACACCACCATCAGCTGTAACTTGTCTATATTTTATAAGCCTGGTGCATTCCTTAATTAATATACAGATCAGGGTGAACATGTGCACTTTTTTTTAGACCTGAGAAAGAAATATACTGTATAATCTATTCCTGGAAAACTTTAAGTGAATAGGCAAGTAAAATGTTTAGTCTCCTCCCTCTGGGTTTAAAAGCCTCTGGAAGCTCACTAGGTTCAGGTTACCTAACCTAACTTAACCTAACCAAATTCAGGGATGCCACCCTTACCCATTCATGCAGTGTGATTTTTCTCCAGTCCTACACTTCACGGTAATTATTTACCTCTAAACACCCGGACCCAGATAATTAGAACTCCTATTCAGCCCATTTAACTGCCTGAGCCCAGGTGTGTTCAGGAACAAGGTAAGTGCTAAGTGTAGGACTGGAGAAGAATCACAGTGTATGGATCAGTTTAGTGTAAGACAACTATGACACTATCAAAGATTAACCTAGTGATTTGTTAAATTGTCACAATTTAAGCATAACAAATTTGTCAAATAAAATGGTTAGCTTAGTTTAGCCCCTAGCATCTCTGGAAGTTGTGGATTTTGCATCTGGAGCATCAATGATTGGATTTATAGCACAATTTAGATCCCAATATCAGGATACTAATCATTACAAGGCTACCCTCCTGTAATGATTGCACTGAGAAAATATTTTTCTGCTGATATCTGATATATGATATGACTTCCAGTTCCCCTGACAAATGAAAAGGGTACATATTTTAGAAAATATACTAATTCTATCTTGTTTGTGGGTGAGGGTACGCAGAAATGAGGTACATTTTGCTGTCTAGCAGTTGTCTCCTGCAAATAGTCAAATTCAGACGAACCCTATTCTTCCTCTCTTGCAACAGTGAGTTTCTTTTTTAGGGATATTTAATCCCTTGGTGTTGATAGACATTATGAGCCTGATTCAAGAATAATGCTATTCAGTGCCATTTCAGCTCCTTCTGAGCAGCTGCAAGAGCACTAACCCACAGAGTCTGCAGGTACGACTTAAACACAGCTAAGTTGGAAGTGTACCTAGTGAGCACTGTATGATAAATGGATGATACCAGTGCCGCTAGTCTAAACAGTGCCAAACAACACCGATATTCAAGGCTGCAACGTATGCTGTATTTAACAAGTGACCTCTGCTGCTAACAGCACTAGCTAACAGCACTAAGCACATGTTTGTCCTGCCACGGGTAGCTACTAGAGCAGTATTTACATGTCAAGTGGCCCTGATATACCAAACACATACACTTAGAATATGAGGTGGGAAGTATATTCTGTTGTGCTGTATCCTAAAAGGTGTGAAGACTGCTCACTTCAGTCCTTTGAATTTCATGAGTTTTGTTTTGCTATGTGGGTCACCTTTCTGGTTAAAGGTAATTATTTGCTTGTTAGTCAATAAGTCTGATAGGCAAGGTGTTTTGTTTTCTGTGCACCGTTGTAGCAAATTTAATCAATGCTGTCTGTAAACATAGACAATGGCTGACTAGGTCAGAAATGGCTGTCTCTACCATAAAACCTATGCAACCTATCCTAATGCATTTGCTAATGACAATGTGCTTATTTATAAGGGATCAAGACAGGAGACACAGGTGAGGATGTATTTACATACAGTATAAAATACAGTGGCTCTATACCGTAAAACAAGCGTTAACTAAAAACTGACTAAATTTCATGGCAAAGTACCAAGGCCGTGTTTTTGTTAACCCGGGAGGGTTATTTATCTCAGTCCTCAAATTGATAAATTCTAACAAGAAACACTTTCAATCTTCTTTTAAAACTCATGAGGGGAATGCTGAGTCCAAGAGTGATAAAAGGCAGCTACAAATAATGTATATATACATTTCTCTGTTGCTGTTTCATGAATAGAAATAGATGACACTTGCAGATGTGCATCACCATCATTATACAGCACTCCAAACACCACAAAAAGTAATCTCTTAGGTAACTTGGCTTACACTGATAAATCTTGCTGACAGTCAAATAAAACCTGGATTATATTCAGCTGCTATCCATCACACAGATAGTGTTGATTTTTTTATGTTTTCTTGATTCTTTTCTGTATCTGAATCAATTTTAATACAGTGTTGGTGAGGTTTGTATACACTGCCAATCAAATAAAATAAATTGGTTTATATATGTATATATAATTGATGTACATGGTTTTCAAATTGATGTTTTTTTTAAACATTAATATTTTTTATACTTGGTATAAAAATATATACATACTTAGTAGTTTCATCTTTTATTATCTGTAAGTTTTTGCAAGTACATGTTCAACACATTTGTACTAATGCTTTACCCTTGACATATGTTTTTTTTAAATAAATATGAATCGCTTAATAAATATCTGTTATTTATCCGTATTGTTATCTTGGTGATTAGCAATGACCACGACAAAGCAACAGCACTAAATACCTAGTAGAGAATATTATTTACAAATTTGCTTTAAACTGAATTCTACAGCATTGATACATTTATGCATCTCATTTCTAGTGATGAGCTGGAGTGAGGACTTTCAGGTTCGTACACCCTCCAGCAGAATATTCAGACAGGAGTGAGAATTCTCTCCTGGCTCTGGCTCAGGTAATGGGATTAATCAGGAAAGGTAGGCGATATGTCCGTCAAAGTCACCACCAGAAAATTTCCTGACCGGAAACTGGTGGATAAAACCATCCACGATGCTCTTAAGACAAGAACTACTGCTTACAATATTTGGGCTGATCCCAAAATATTAGGTTGCAGAGTTTTCAGTTATTTTCATATGAAGTTTAACTGCCACATGTGTCACAAGGGGTACACTGAGATTATATTGCCCAGGAACCCACAAAGCGCTGAAGCCGGGCCCTGCCAACAAGCAGACCTATTGCTAATAAGGGTGCCAATTTTCAGGAATGTAGGGTGTGACTAAACTGGTAATTAATGTGTCTGTGTGTGTATGTGAATATATATATATATATATATATATATATATATATATATATATATATGTGGACCTTGGCTGACCTGCCTGCTTTGATGTAAACCACTAATTTCTTGTCCCCCCTCCCACTTGGGTTTCACCTTCATCTCACCCTCACAGATACACATGTCGGGTCAATAGTGATAATCCCTCAAATGTGTCCTCTCCTACTCACTTCCTCCCCTTTCCCACCTAGTAATAAATACAGAGTGTTTTTTTGGTTAATAAAACCCCCAGCGTGGAAACCAAATAAACAAATCATATTAACAGATCACAAAGTCCTAAAGTTCCTCTCCTGCTTGTGTTACCCCCTCCCTTGAATGTGTTCAGTCGGTATCATATAGCCAAAATGGGATTGGAATATTCTAAAACAGGCTGTTATACCCACACCAGCCCCTGGTAGGAGGGTTGGGGAGACCCCTCCCCTTCTGGGGCCTATAAGCATGGCTAGGCAAGATTGGCCAGACACACTCAAATCTTACCATCAAGACTGACACGCTCCCTTTTAACATCTAAGGAAGAGACCAGGAACCGATCTTTGGGAGATGTGTGAGGACTGATAGACAATTGATTTGATCGAACCCAGACAGACTCTTAAGTATATTTCCCTTTTTTATCAGCATTGCTATCTATTTATTTGATCTGTGTTTTATAGTTAATCCTGTTTTATCACATTGCACAGTTTTCTTGTTGTTTTTGTGTTTTTCAGTTTTTTTTTTAATAAATTCTAAAAAAGGCAGCAGAAGGTCACTGATGCTCTGCATTAAGAATCTAAAAAGCTCAGCTATTTCTGAAGATCCTGGCTACCTTACTTGCTTAGGATGCTCGATCGCCCCCCCCCCCCCCCCCTGCCTGGAAGTGGTTGTGGGTCGATCGATTCGTTTGATCTGATCATGTTGTGTGGGGCTTAGGCCAGTTTGATCAGATTAACGATCAAGAGGTCTGATCAGCCTGTGCAATTGTCACATAGGGCATTCCCTTTTACTTACCTAGCTCCCCTCGCTGCCACAGTGCAGTGTGTTTATGAAACCCCCCAAACCCTGATCCACTGCAGTGTCCACCACCACATTTTCATTCAGCCGTCACAACCCTTGACCGTCATTTTCAGATGTGTTTGTAAAGGCAGAGTGGGAAAGACCAGTGAGGTAGTGTCACATGGAACTGTGGCAGTGGATGACAGTATTTGTGGTAGTTGAGGGAAGACGCCCATCCGCAGAGATGCCAGTAGCCTACCTGACGGCTGAGATGAAGCTGAAGATCATAGTCCACTGTGATGCCGCTGTCCATGCACCTGCCGGGAAGCCAATATCCCAGAAGCTAGTTGGATACCAACCCCAACCTCAGGCCTCACCCTCCTACCTACCTTCTGATCTTTCCATTTATGTAACATACCATAAAATAAGTATCAAAAATGTTATTACAGCAACTGGGGGAAACCCCAGTCGTTCTGTAGTTATGCCCGAAGGAGAGAATATGACCATAATTCACACTAAGCCTGTTATGCAACATTCAAAGTTGTGCTGCTCAATAACACCCAATGAAGAGACACATATTTATATTATTATTTTATATTTGTCCTGTTAAGAGTACAAGAGTCTCACTATTGTGCCACTAATTCTCAGAAGAAAAGGGGGTTCAGAGGTTTCGCATTTTTGAAGTAGGACACTTCAAAAACATGGCTATGCAATTTGATTACAGTAACATTTGTGTTATGGGTTTACACACTATGGCCTCAATTCAATAAAGGTAGAAAAAAATTCTCATGGTCGTAAAAGATTCAATTCATGAGAAAAAAGCCTGAGAATTTCACTGTTACTGAATCACCACATAAGAAAACAATGAAAGTCAATGGCACTTTTTTTACTCCTAAGAAAAGAGAACTGTTTCCTCCTTTCTACACTGTAGTAAAAGCTGACATTGACTTTCATTGTCTTTTTATCTAGTGATTCAATAACAGTGACATTCTCAGGCTTTTTCTCATGAATTGAATTTACTACCATGAGAATTTTTTTCTACCTTTATTGAATCAAGGCAACAGTAAGGTAACAGTGTAGCCAACTATGAAAAAGTATTACTCATGTTTTGTACCCCACAGTGAACAGTTTTGGGCAGTCTAGGCTCATTCTCCTGTCACCAGCAGCCTCTGCTCCAAATGGTTGCCTGTATAAATGTAATATGTTTAATGTTTAAATGTAAATATGTTTAATGTTTATATATTTAATGGTTATAGCTCTAATGGGGTACCTCCCTTCCAAAAAGCATTCCTTGTATGTATCCTGTACTTACTTGGTGGTCAATAAAGTATTAGTAGGTAGCACCAGCTCAGTACGTCCGGCACTCCGCGCTCCACACCATATTTAACAAACCACTATACACACCCAGCGTTGGCAAGTGCCAGACGCTGTGTGATTAAAATCTGTTTTTGAACACATATACACCAATGACAATTTTGCATAAAAATAAAAAAAGTCAAAAAAGTTTCTAAAAGTGTTTGTTTGCAGTCAGGAGAGGTCACACAATGGGAGAGAGCTACAAAGCTCTGGCTTTTGAGTGCTGGCCTTCTCACCTTTTGAGGACCAAAAGGTAAGCATCACTTTGGTTTTTCATAGTTGGCTGGACCGTTACTTTAACGTAACAAAATAGCTCAGTTTTTCCTACTACAAAATAAGTCAGGGTGGATTTAGTGCTTACAAAACATAAACCTGTTGTTTGTGCCTTTCTGATCTGCAGAAGATAATCCTCTAATAGACATTTAGCTTATACCATATCGGATTCAGAGAATAAAGATATCCAGACCTTAGGGTCTTGTCCATTCCCAGCAGCCACCTAATAAAGCAGATCTCACAAATAATTGGGGAAGAAAAGCAGACAGCATCTGTATAGACTGCACACTGAAGGATACTAAAATGCATTTTAGCGTTATGAGCTATACTCTGTTTCCAAATTCTTAAACGAGAATTGGAAAAGCTAAAGCATGAAAAGCTGTAACTAGAGATGAATAATTCACCCCAGACAACCCTGTTTGGCCTTGGAGAATTGATTCACCAGGAAAATGTTAATACTGTATGAGTGAGGCATGTAGCTGACGGTAATTAATACAATCAGTAGTGTTGCTGCATGAATCACCTGATCCCTGTCACATGTGCCTCTCCTCTATTTCTGGTAGTGCCAGGTAGAAGCCATAGCAGGGCTCCAAATGTTGCTCCTCCTTTAAATTTCATTCTTCTGGAACCACACAATTGAGCATGGCAAGTCACAAATTAATTGAATTAATTTGAATAGTGAAAAAAAGAGAAAAATCACCCGTAACTAGTAAAACATCTGTTTATAATGCTAGAGGCTTCCTTTAAAAATGCATTTGTAATGTGAAAGAAGAATTTTCTGATTGTTGTAATTATTCAGTTATGCCCAACACCTATTTGCCATACAGTAGCATAAATGTAAGTTTAAATCCCTGTCCAGCTTAGTCCATGGACCTTTCACGCCAGGGGATTATTGCATTATGATTTTCAAAAAAGCTCCAAGCTGGACTTTTGTTAAATCACAATGCATTCCCTCCCCCTGCGGTCTCTCTAAAAGTTCTAGAAAGGTTTTACACATTGAATGGCCAAGGGCCCCTTATGCTTCTGTTCATGCAATAGTTGTGGGTGGGAAGAACAGAACATAAGTGCAGAGTAGTAATTGTTCTGGCAGTGGAAGTAACTGAACTTGAGCAGGAGGAAAAGGAGGAAACAGCCCAGACAGCCATCCAGGAGCCTAGAGCATGACAGGGACCAACTAAAAGGAGCCTGTAAAGGAAGCTAGACCCAGGTGACCAAATTAAGGGACTTGCGTGTTTGACAATCCTGTGGGAGGTTACCTGTGCAAGTTGGAAGCAACTTGGAGTTGAATTGTCTTTCCTGAGAGGGCTTTTACAGTTTGAATTATTGTTCAAGTTGGTCTTTAATAAAATATCTAGGAGCCACAAAAGATTGGCCTGTCACTCCCCTGTGAAATATTACCCGGACCCACGATTGCCACACAGCACACCTCAGGGCCCAGATGAATCCACTGCCCATGCCTCTCTGTTACCACCCCTGGGGCCATGTAACATATGCAAAGGAAGATTCAATACTATTTAGGATATTTACTGATGTTGCACATTTATTGTGTTCCTGTAATATATCCTTTTACCAGGAATTGCCTATAAACATGATATACTTCCCTTGTATACCCTTGCAGCATGTATGCTGCATATTACATGCTGAGTTGGGTTGACTTAAAAGTACATATATACTATAGTCGGAATAACCCTCACCGTTTTATCTGTAATCCAAAAATACTTGGAAGTATCTACATACTGATTTCTACTATTGGCTTTCTACTGTAGTACCGGCTCTGCATAGGCTGTACCATAGCGATACATTTATATATTCGACAATCTCTTGAAACCAACACGGGGAGGCCGATTCATTAACAGCGGCAGGTAGCGACAGTTGAGCGACTGTAGCGGCATTTTCAGAGCGCCCGCTAGTAGTCGCTGTGCTTGGCCCTTGTTCGGTAGTTGATAGTGACTCAGTTGGTTTGCCATAATGTTGAATATTGGGTGAGGAGTCGCTATTTGACAGGTTCCGAGCTGTATGGGAGCACATGATAGCGACTGGTCAGAGCGACCGGCTTCCACCATATTCATTAACAAATCAAGCTCAAAACATTCTCGCGCTGTAAAATGCATGTTTAAACCCCAGAGCGCTGGCGGCGATGGGTTAAAAGTAGTTTTTTTAACCCCCAAACAACCATATTTTTGGAAACCAAAAAAACAAGTTTTTAAAATAATTTTGTAATATGAATACATTAATATCAGACCTGTAATATCAATTCTGTACATTTTTTATTTTTATTTTTTTTACCTTAAAAAAATTATTTAAAATGGCAGAAGTGGTCACAGAATTTTTCACATTTAAAAAAAAAAAACATTAATAACAATTAATTATGAATATTTAAAGATTGTTCCATTGAAATGCATTGGAGAGCGCCAGGTAGCGAGAGGTCATACCTGTCGCTGTTCAAGGTCGGACGCTGGCGCTGTGGGCTGAGGCTGGAATAATGATGAATGAGTGGCTATATGGCGCTATCTCAGTCGCTAAGCAGGATTGCCTTGATAAATGTGTGATTGTGGTGGGGAGCCGGCGTTCTCGTGGCGATGCCCGTCATTACCGGCCGCTCACCAGTCGCTACCTGTCGCTATCCCTTGTTAAATAAGGGCCTAAGAAAGGTACAGATTTTTTTCAATGATTAAGATATGTTACACATTTGGAAACACCAGCAGTCAAGAGGGATTTAAAACACATTCAAAATGAACCTCTCCAAATCTCCAGTCACAGGTGTAAAACATATTCCTAAAAAAATAGGAAAAAAATATTTTTCCACTTATTATGTTTTAAGCTACAAATTCTCTTGAAACACGGATTTTCCAAAAATGTTAAAGGCTCTTAAAATCATTTGGATGACCCTCCATGTGTTCTACCACTAAATTATGATGCACATCCTTTGAATTTCAGTACATCAGCATAGCACTTAGTATATACGATTTCATGGCTTGTAGTAAAACACAGTGGATAAACTCAAGCCTAATAGAATTTTGCTACATACAATTAAACATTTAAAAGCATAAAACCCAAATGCCTATTCTTATTTATCACATAGGCACATACACCATAAAAAACACATAAAAAATATTGGCTAATGTGAAGGTTCTCTATAGTTAACAGTAATTTAATGCAGAAAATTAAGAGAACTTCAAGGTGATTTATCTACTTCTTATTTTCACCAAAATCCCTTTCTATACTAAGCAACAGATGGGAAAATAAATGTTAAACTCTCCAGCCCATTAGCCTCCTAGCTATTTCATTACACATCCGGATAAATAATTAATTAGACAAATTTAGATCGCCTTCAAACCTGTTTAATTGCTTGTAAATCAAAGATGTGGTTGAGCATAATAGGAAAAAATGAGTATATAGCCTCATATTAATATTTGATGAGCTCATTTACACATGCACAACAGCTTTACAAATAGCCTTACTTTATTGTCAAGTTAATTTGTAAGGCTAACAGTAACATATTGATTTTGTTATATATCAGTAAAATAAGTAAAAAAAAAAAAGCCTATTGAAGCATTAAATATAATGACCTCATTTTAGTTCTCACATCTGTGCTGGATAATAAAAACATTCTCATTGTTATTGATTGTTAAAAAATACTGCAAATATACTTTGCACAAGTTGTTCAGAACAAAGTTTTCCCAGCAATAAAGTCTGCTGAAGAGTGTGCTCTTTGAGCTTTTACACTCTGATCTACTCTACATTCAGCGACTTAAAGCAGACCAACAACTATTTTACACAAAATTGGTACTGGAAGCAGCACGGGGGGTGGGGGGGGGGAGTATGGATTTATCTTGCTCACCAGTGTTTTTGAGTTCTGGAATCATGCGGATAGAATCACTTTAAAGCCTCTCAGTTCCAGCCCCCCTCCCCCCACCCGAGCAGCTGGGCGCTGCTGTTGCCTTGGCGGTGGTCTGGTTTTCAAGAAGCCACGTCCTCTGCAATTTAGAAAGAGCCTATTGGGTCCAGCTGACCACATCCCTAGCACGCTGTTCTGGCACATGCGCTCCCAGGCTTAGCCATACAGATGGGCTGGATACAGGAGCACACTGGCCACAGAAATGCCAGTGGCACACATGCTGGTGGAACCTGCTGGGATCAGATAAGATCACCGCCCCCCGGGGGGTTTCACACAACCGTAGTTGGAAGCCCTGGGGATAGGCAAGCGGCCGGGCCAGGAATCTTTTAGATTCCAGGGCCCAGACACAAAGGGTTTCCATCCAAGAAGTGTCCACCAGTGGCCAATCATGGGGCTCACTTTTACTGAGGGTGCACAGGGCAGGTAAGAAGAATTGGCTTTGTAGGGAAGGTATGTGCTTGGTAATCAGGATGTCCCCATGTACCCCTCTCGACACTTATTTTGTGTAAAAAGGGTGTTGGTACACTTTTAATTGAATGTCCCGGCAAACATTTAAAAATTAAATGTTTCTCCTCCGAAGCTTTAGTATATCTTTATATAACTTACGCAGATTGGAAATCTGGCAGTGACATGACATCACAATGACTGGATCTCACTGCAACCTTTCCTGTGGGGTTTTCTGGAGGAATATCAGCATATTTTTTGACATATTTGGATGGATGGGGATCTTACTTTAGTGTCTATTTTATATCTATACATTTATTTAGTACAATAAGTAACCATTACCTAGGTCATTGGGGGTTAGCTTCTTGGATACAGTGGATGTTAAGATACTTTTTAGCATTTACTAACTTGCGTTATGTATCCAAGCCCCAAAGTATCTCTCCAGCACAAAGTACTCTATCTACAGGCATCACCATTGTGCCATTACTAGTGCCAGATAAGGATGGGAGTGATGCCCACCTTTACCTATAGTGAAATATTTGTACATAGTCTTCCACTTTAACAAAATAATGTATTTTAAAGAAAAAGATACCAGCAAATCCCCCTCTCCCTTTGTTGACTACATGTCTATTTTTGTTGGAGCACAGAGTTCTAAAGGTTTAATATTAATTACTGTGTAGCAATAGGGTCCATTGCTTGGAACTATTAACTTAAAGAGACTCTCTAGGCAAAGTGCATAAACTTTCATTCAGCAGCTCACATTCTAATGATTGCCCTCTCTTTTCCTGTTAGAATGCAGCTGCTCCTTGTAGAAACAAGGCAAAGAGTAATGGCACACCCCCTGAATCTCTTTGCCATAGACCACCAATCATAGGGCTCTCCTGTTGGTATAGCTCTGCATCCGTTTGTCGGCTTAGCAAGACTGAGCACACTAGTATTCTGCAGTTCATTCAACCCCCCTGGCCTGCAACTAATTAGCATTTGAATCACCCATGACTGCCTATATGCTTGTGACAGCTTTGGAACAAGACAATAGAGGCTGCACCCCTTCCCTTCATCGGACTGTCATCAAATTATCAGAGTTTGGACACTGTGGATTAGAAATGATTATGGTTTGTATAAACTGATTCTATCCAATGTATATGAACAGTGGCAACAGGGGGAGTGGGGGGAGTACAGCCAGTGTGTTTGAAGCATAATATTGGGCTCTTACAGGCCCTGTCTGTTATGTTGATTATTATGCAGCATCACAGCTCCAGGGTTTTCATGCTCCCTTTTCAGAAAATAAATCAAAAGGTGAAACTGTAAGCCTTGATATCTCAGCCATTTCTTCTTCAATTTAAAATGGAAAACAGTGCCTGTCCTAAACTGCTCTGTCACAATGTCCAGAGGAGAAGCCCTGTTGGAGACTATCAGAGCGACTCACCTCTCAACCAGGAGGCCTGGAGTCTAAGGACACCTTTGTCTTCACTAGAGCCCCTAATGGTGGGGCTGACAGGGCTTTATAGGCCCCTACACCTGTGCATAAGCAAGCTCAGTTATGTGAGCACAACATTCACGCGCACAAGTGCATGCAAGCACTTGCGAACACATAGATGCACCACAACAGCAAGATAAGCTGCTGTGGACGCAAGCGCATATGCGCACTCTCACTGGCAGGCACTGTCTTAGTGCGCAGCTGTGGGTGTCTAGGGAGCCTGGGTGCCCTCTGCTGGGAAGCAGGTAGAACAGACCCTCTTCTGCATAGTCTCTCTAAAGCCCTCTTTTGGTGAGCAGGCAGAACTGCTCCTCTATAATGACTCACATGTAGCCCGACACAATAGTCTAACAATTACCTTTGCCTGCTGCAGAGGAGTAGCTGGGCTTTCTGGCACCCGGGGCAAAGATTCAAAATGGTGCCCCCCCCCCACCAGTTCTCAGGCCCCCTTTTGGCGTCCCCCTGACCTGCTGCACCCGGGGCAAGTGCCCCTCTGCCCCCCCCCAGCTACACCCCCGGCCTGCTGTATCTTTTTGAAACATACAAATCATAGAGTTTGATTTCCTTGCAACAATGGTGATCACATCCAGTTTCATAAGCTTTTTTTCCCATTATTAATAATAAACTCTTTGTTCAGATGCTCACATCTGTGAGCTGCCATGCCCCCCTCTATTCACTGCAATTGAGGGGGCATAGCAGCTCACCGTGACTAATGGTGGGGGTGAAGTTACCAATGTTTATGTCAAACTCCAACTAGAATTTACTCTTCCAAAGTTCTGTTTCTAGCATCCTGTCTGGCAGCTTGTTGTGCACACATTATTCAACTGACAGGGAGTGTGCACACGTAGAATAGATCACTGAGATCACCAGTAATTCACAGTGCTGGACAGGAGTATCCAGTGGTGGACTGGGGCCAAAAATCAGCCCTGGATTCAACCCTTGCTGGCCCAAGACATCCCTGCTGAGGCCCTGGGCTGGGGTTTCTATGCTTGTGGGTATAGTGGCACTGGGTACAGGGGGCTGAGATGGAGACAGGCATGGACTGAATATGGGTGTTAAAAGCAGCAGCACAATTGGTCCCAAAGCAGTGAAGCCCACTTGCGTTGTCCTGGGTCTTCCTATGGCAAGTCAGAGCACTACCCCAGCACACCCCTGTATGTCCCATCACCCCCCTCATCCGATGCTGCCACAAATTGCTCAGCATGCCCCTGCGTGGGGCACTCAGAGGCACTCTGGCTTTTTGACTTATTAACTGCTATGGCAGGGTGACACTCACACACTTCTACAATTCCACCATCATCTAAGCAACTGTCTCCCTACAATTTCATTTTCTATAGAGTACAGTCCTCTTTCTATTCATTTCCTGGACGTTGCTGTTTCTCTCCATGACGGCTTATTAACCACAGATCTGTTTAAGAAGCCTACAGATAGAAATACATTCTTACATGCTAACAGCTTTCACCCTCCTTCCCTGATTAAGGCTCTCCCATACAGCCAGTTTGTCAGAATCCGACGGATTACTTCCACTGATGAGCTTTACCTGAAAAGGTCCAACGAATTGATCACCAACCTGACAACACGGGGCTACAACATGTTGCAGCTGAAAATTGCCCAAGCCAAGGCTATGTCCCTTGATAGAGCTGATCTACGGAAATTTAAAGGTAAAGATGCTAACAACGGGGTACCCCTGGTACTGACATATTCACACCTATCCCAGAAAGCACAGCGGATAATCAAGAAGCATTGGCACATCTTACACAGTGATACAAAGCTGGCTTCTGGCTTCCAGGACCCCCCTATGACGGCTTACAAAAGGGCATCCAGTCTCAGAGACTCTCTGGTTAAAGCCAACTTTACCACCACACAAAAAAATACCCCCTCTGACTGGCTTTCTAGACTCCAGACCCCAGTGGGCATGTTCTCTTGTGGACACTGTGCTCAGTGTAGCTACATGACCAAAGGCACATCCTTTACTCACCCACTGACCGGTAGGCGTTACTCCATCAAGACATTTGCCAACTGTGCTAGCTCTGGAGTCATCTATCTATTAAAATGCCCCTGTGGGAAGGGGTATGTTGGGAAAACTAAGAGACAAATAAGACAAAGAGTCAGTGAGCATCGCTCAGATATTAGGAACAGCAGGTTGGACTCACCTATTGCGAGGCATTTTCTTGAAGAGGCACATCACATGACACAATTAGTCATAGAGGTTGTTAGCCACTCCATTCAAGGTGGTAACTTTAACCAAAAGCTATTGAAGCGTGAACTATATTGGATCCATCAACTCCAAACAAGGAGCCCCTCTGGCCTCAATGAGGAAGTAGATTACTCCCCTTTATTTTGACTTACATTAAATTAGTTTTTAGCTCTATTTACCTAACCTCTGTTGTTTCAGAGGGTCCATCCACGGTTACACAGTTATTCTGCACCTTCTCTATACAGCTGACATACCTTTATCTGATGGTTATCCCCATGTCTAAGAGTAGGGACTGTCTGATGGTTGTCCATTTTTCTTGGCTATTACCCATTTTTTCCCTTATTATTTTCTGTAGATGTCACTGTGGCCTGCCCTTTCATGATTTACATAGTCTCTATAATTTTGTATAGAGACACTTAGTGTTCCTTTTTGAGTATTGTGCTATTATGCGTTGGTCTGATTCTACCCTGTTTGGGGTAGATCCGGCCTTTTGTCCAGTTTTTAATCCACAATTAATCACTTTTTTATCTTTTAAATAGATTTATTTTCCCCGCTTGCTACAAACATCAATTGTGCGCCACAACTGTTCTCCAAGGTCAATGCCTCCATTGTGCATTTTCTATATGGTCTCCCAAGTCCGGTGCAATCCGCCCTGTCATCTGTCTGACAACGCTGATTCCCCAGCATATTGACGTGATGCTGCTCGTGACCACGCCCTAGGGGCGTCATCCAGGGACATCACCACATCAGCACATACATCGCTTGCTTCCAGCTTTCACTGCCGCCCACAGCATGTATGCTGTGCATCGGATTTCCCACGGCCATCTTGGAATCTCTGTTTGCCCCCATATGACGTATACACTCTGCCGCCAGTCTACCTGGCGTTACCTTGTTCATTGGCCCAGCGGCACCAGGGCCCGCCCCCTGCGCCAGTCCCTGATTGGTTCCCTTTGTGAACCACTCAGCCACTGGCCGGGACGGATCCCTGGCGCTGCGGATGACGCGGTCCTTGTGCGCCGTCACGTGCGCCCTTCTCCGCAGCATCTAGCACCTTGGAGACTATTTAAACCTGTGGCATCTCTTAAACTGGTACCGCTTCCCTCTTGATAAAGGCCCTAACAGCCGAAACGTTGAGGGTATTCTTTGTCCACCTGTGCTGCCTGTAAGACTTTTTTGCTTCACTTATCTATTATTGCTGTTATTATGGTTTTGCTTTGCCCATGTAAGGAGCTTGGGGGTACTGGGGAGCTCTTATTCTCCTCTTATACTTTTGAAACATATATTGCCTTCTCATGTACTCTATAACATGTGAATTTGCCCCTTTGCCTGTAGTGCTTCTATTATTGTGTATAACAACGCATTTTGCTGACATTTCTGCACAGCTGCGCCATCTAGCGGTCATTATATAGGGCTGTTGCCCTTTCTTTTGTATTGCCAAGCCTACATTGTCTTAACACATTGTATATATGTACAGCACTTAAGTTCTTGTTCCACAATTTAAACTCCCATACTCTTTTTTGCAATTCAAACCCTGGTTGTTCGCCTTCTTTTACATTTTTTGTTGCATTGTTTTCCTGTACGGTAGCACACAGGCTAAAGAAGACTGAACACCATCTATTTATCCTTGACCTCACTGTCTCTCATTACGCTTAAGGTGTGCTTCAACATATATTATTTTTTAATTGACTTATTAACTACACCTTTTGCACTGAGTCCTGGCACTAGCACTTCTTAAATAAACCTCCAAATGTTATCATGATGCTTAAAGCGGAATTAAACCCACCAGTGGCTACCCTGGAATCTAAAAGTTGGCTTTCCCCCTGGGCCATCCCAAATCAGGGTGCCCCACTGAAAGCCTGTGGGTAATTGCTTAACTTTCCTGCAGCGCAAGCGCGGCTCACATCCATAGAGGGTCATCTGCCTTGACTATGTAATTTGGCAAATACGGTAGCTCTTATTATTTTCAATGGGGAACGTGCGCTGCTGCATCTTCTGCATCCCTAGTGGCCTGCACACGCTCCCTCCTCAGCCATTCCGACATATGAAGGCCATGAGAGCCATTTGCTGAAGGATGTAAACACTGCATATGGCTCTAATTAGCTGCTCGCCCGCGCAAGTGGTGTAGGACTGAGGAAGAGATGAGTTGTATGGGCGTTCTGGGGGGTTTCACACAGTGGGCATCCCAATTCAGGATGCCTCTGGAGAATGTAACAAAGCCTGGGAAAGTCATATTCCAGGGTTTTGTTCTGATTTAATAAATGGTTTTGCACAAATAAAGCCTTCAGAAGATTCCACGCTATCCAGACATTCCTACTTTGTAAAGCATCTGTCTGACCTGACCTTCACATGGGCTACTATTGAGCAACAAAGCCAGTAAGCAGTAACAAACTTCAGGGAATTAAATCACTAAAAACATAGAGATTAGAAAATTGCAAAAAATATACAGCACCTGAATTTAAGAAAGGTCTAAGTATGATTTTTAAGAATTGGCATGATCAGGGATGCCCAGGGGATAGGCGGAGCAATGTCCAAGAGGTTACCACTGGTTAGAATTTGGCATAGGAGGGGTGGCAGCCGCTCAGACCATTTTATAACTAACTAAGCAGGGCAATTAGGATACAAATGTCTTAAAGGAGCCACAGCACTCAACCCTGTTAGCTTGCAGACGAGCCTATAATCTGTCTCTAAACTTGGTTAAAAACAGAGGCTCAGTGACACACATCTGCAGAAGTATACTTAAGCTGCACCACTATGCCAAAGTGCCCGTGTGAGGTGCAGTCCTAACTCTAATCTCTGAGAGCCCATTTGGGACATACAATGCAATAGATAAATTGGGAGCAGCTTACCTGAGGTTGCCCTAAACCTCAAGTGCAAGTAATGGGGTGGAAGGTTCAAAGACCTTGCAATACAGCCTAGACCCCACACACCATGTGTTTGCACAAATTTAAAAGAAACAAAGGAGGGGTGGCAGCCGCTCAGACCATTTTATAACTAACCTGGGAGGTGCACGTTAGCAGGGTAATTAGGATACAAAAGTCTTAAAGGAGCCACAGCACTCAAACCAGTTAGCTTGCTAAAAAGAATGTGTCAGAAGTGAAAGAAATAGTCTGCTAGTTATAAAAATGTTTATCCACCTGCAGTCCTTATTGAAATAGAGAAAGCAGCTCCTAGCAGCAACCAATCATCATAAACTATTCAGAGCAAGTTACAACTATTGCAACTGTGGTGTATTAGGCAACCAAAGATATTTAAACCAGAATAACAGCCTTGCATAGTTGAAAAAAAACCTCCCTCAAAACTCACTTGCCCCATCGGCATGCATGATACTGAATCATAGTCAGCACTTACATTTGCTCATGCACACAATCAAAGCTGAAAAGCCATATCACTGATTTTCATCTAGTCGCAGACATTTTGGAGCACCTGGTAGGCTTTCCTTTTCAGCATCCAAACCATGCTGCTGCCAGAATTTAACCAACTTAACCCACAATGCACAGCAGCAGGAATCCCAGCAGCACTTCCACTCTGCAGGCTACTGGCAGGTCCATAAGCATTTTTATGTGTAGCAATCTAAATTGCCCTGTGGAGGGATGCAAATGTGCACAGTTTCTTGTAGGGGTGTTGCTCCGGTTTAAGGATGCTTACTAAAACATGTTAATGTTAACTGACCTACAATATCACTTAGGGAATCTATAACTGAGCCCCGCTTAATTCCATGTGACCTGCTCATGTGGGGCCCAGGAGATTCCCCTCGATTCAAAGAGCAAAAGTTAATTGATTTCGGATCGAGAATCGTAAGTTTGGGTGGGTGTTAGTCATTTTTTCCTGTTTTTTTGGCCATTTCCGACTCGCACGAGCCTACGTACGAATGCGTATATGCTCTTACGATCATCGCAAGTTCGTTCCTAAATTTTAGGATCAAAACGTAAAACTTAGGATCAAATCCTAAAACTTAGGATCAAAACGTAAAACTTAGGATAATCGAATGTGTTTAGGTGTGATTCAGAGAACAGTTTTCAAACCTCTAAATACGTTTTAAAAGAAAGCCACTGCCGACACCTTTTAGCAGTCGGATTGCTGTTCTTGAACAGGTTTTTTGGCTATGTGGAGGAGTCTGCGCGTCTTGAGCTCCAATGAACTGCATGTATCAGCATGGCCGAGGCCATAAATTGTATGGCAATGCATACCTGAATCATGTATGCCTTATAAAAGCATTTTAATGTGGACCTTAATTAGTCCTTTGCATGTAAACCTTTATTTTGCAATCTATTTGCGTTAATTAAAGAAATTTATGTCCTTTGGTATTTATTTTTAAATTGATGTACTAGAATAATATTTTTAGATTGCATTTATTGGTGTAGTTGTTTACCTTTGCTTTGTTTAATTATTTAAGCACATCTTTGGTCAGATGCATCACACTTACTGAGGAGAGGAGAGCGGGATAAAGTGCAGGATGTGGGTTACTGCTGTATTTTGCACAGACACAGCAGAGCTGGGGGCACGGAAAGGTCAGAAATCAAAGAATGCAGAGCAACACAGTCACAAGGCCCTTTCTGTTTGCAGGCTGCCCGAGAATACCTGAGCCGCCATCTTGGCTGTTTCTAGACTCATAACATGCAGAAGTTGCTGGGTGTTTTTTTATATTTGAGAGCAATCTGTATGGAGAGGGTGTGGGTAACCACACACAAAATTTAAAGTTGTACCATTTGAAGCCAAAATATTAAAATTACATCCACAAGTAAAAAATGCAAGTTAACTAAAAATTAAACAAAGTAAGATTTACTTATGCAAATGCATTCATTAATGGTTGGTTACTACAAAATGAATGAAATAAAGAAAAATAAGACCAAATATTTAGAATGCACTTTAATGAGGTAAGTTTGTAGTGCGCAGCCGCAAGATCAGAAGGATTTACGTCCAAACAAAAAAGGAAAAAGGGCAAAACCAATGTTGCAACCTGAGAAATGAAACGGAAAATTCAGGATGGAAACTGACATAGGTCTGATTCCCGAACTGCCATACAAACGGACGTAAATTTTAGGATAGAAACGTATTTGCTTATAGAATCACTCGCAAGTTCATACGAACGCACGAGCGGACGGGAAAAATAGGATGATCGGCACCAAAATCCAAGCTGTTACATGTTTCTTTGAATCGACCCTATACTCTCCAGCATACAGGAACAGGAGATCTGATTTATTTTCCTGTCAATTGTGTTTTTGTCCCATAGTCCTATTAATATAAAGTTGGCTGTATAGAAAATCGCTTTGCGAACACTAAACAAATGCTGAAGTCGCTCAAAAAATGCTCTAAAAATTGCTTGCGCATCACAATGTGGCAGAGTGAAGCTTTATTTTTTAATGAACATTTATTTGTACAGGACTTGCTTTGCAGACTTGGCAATAATGTAAATGCACAACTATTTTCTTATAAAAAAAAACTTTTACACAGCTTATTTTTTTTTACCAGTGTTTTATTATTTACAATTAAAGTGGACCAACAGTCAAAAATGACCAGACCAACAAAACACACATTGCTCATATACATCCTTCCCCAAGGCAATTTAAATTGCTGCACATAAAAATCAATTTCCCATTTTCTAACTCTTGCTGTGGTAAATTTAAAAAACAAGATGGCGGCTCATGCATTTGCAGGCTACCTGCAGGAAGTGCTGCTGCTGTTATGTCAGTTGGGAGTGGAAGCTCCAAAATGGCCGTTACCTTTCTTTTCTAATGCTAGGCTGTTGGTCCAGTTTAAAGCGCAGCCTAAATGCACTCTATGGTGTGTCCTGTTTGTTCACAGCAGTGATATCCTGTGACTTTAATCAAGATATATTAAGGCGGACGCATATGCTCGCAAAATGACACTAGGAGGCTGATTCACTACTAGAGCCACGTATTGCCAGATGAGCATCTGTATAGCCACGCTTAGAGCAACCGCTAGTAGACACTGTAAGGAGGTATCGGGAACTGTAATCTAGCGTTGCAGACTCTGTAGTAACCTGGCCGGCATTGACGAATATGAAGTGTGTTGGGTGCTCTAACAGTATATCGCTGCAGCCAGCTACAGGTAGCGCCAGCTCAGTGCGTCCAGTACTCGGCGCTCCACACCATATTTAGCAAAATACTAGACACACAGAGCTGGGCGCTGTAGCATAAAGTCTGTTTTTGAACACATATACACCAGTAAAAAAGCGAAAACACATGGAATGACATTGTTTTAACACTGTGGCAATAACACTTTAGCGCCAGACCTGTAATGACAATTCTGCATAAAAATATAAACACACTATATAAACACAAACAAATGAAAGCCCATTTAAATGTATAGGAGAGCGACACTGAGCGACAGGGCCGGATCAAGTGTGTTGGAGGCCCCTGGGCACAAAATCTGGTGGAGGCTCCAGAATGGTGGTTGTCTGGCACCCCTCTTCTTACTGGAATGTCAGATTGAGTCCCTTGTGCCACTCTTGTGTGGGTGCTTGCTGCTTAGGAACTCCTGATTTGCCATTCAGGGAGGGGGGTAGTGTAGTCGTCCAGCTGGTCCAGGAAAAAAACAGGTCCCTGCATTGAGCTGCCAGCGGCTGTGCTTGGTGGTTGACATACAGTGAGCAGCCGCTGATTGACAGCTCTGTACGCACTCATCACTGTAGTGTTGTAGTGTCTCTGTCCTGCCCTGTGGTGGCTTTGGCTGCATGTTTGCAAAAACAAAAAAAAGATTGCCCAGGCTCGGGGGCCCCTGCCATAGCCTTGTTGCTGTCCTGTCAGACAAGAAACTGAAAAGCCTCCTGGACCAGGCTATAACCCAAAGGTTGGTGGAGGCCCCCTATTCAGGGCAAGTGGTGGAGGCCCCGGGGCTCATGCCCCTTTGCGCCCCTCTCATAATCTTGTCCTGCTGAGCGAAAGGTAATACGTGACGCTCTTGAACCTAGAGTGCCAGCGCTATATGCTGAGCTGCCTCTGGTAATACATGCGACGCTACATGGCGCTGTCAGAGAAGCTCACCAGATTCGCTTTCTTAAATGTGGTTTTGTGTACAGCACGCAGACGATACCTGCCGCTAGGAAGCACTACTTGGCGCTATCCGTTCTTAAATAACCCCCTTAAATGTGGTTTTGCATACAGTGCCCAGCATTCACCAGACGCTGCCTGCCGCTACGAAGCACTACCTGTCGCTATCCCTTCTTAAATAACCCCCTAAATGACACTCTTGATAAATGAGGCTTAATATTTAATTTAATTATGCAAATATACGAATTGCATACTTCTGGACTCCCTACTCATCAAAAAATATAGAATCATTATCTATGTGTAGCTGACACATTTAATCCATTGTACTAACTTTGTTTTATTTTTGCATCTCTACTCACAATGTTTATATTTATTTCTATAGTTTTTATGAGCTTGATGAAGGTATTTAGTGCTCCAAGATTACATGCAAAAAAGATGGGCATTATTAATTGTATAAAAAGGTAACAAAATCATGCCTATTAACCTTTAATGTACTTGTAAAATAATCTTAAAAGTATCTCTGTCACCAAATCTGATCCTCTCTTGAGGAAGGCCACCAATGGCAAGCAAGGAGGTGGATATCCCTCCCCAAGACACACTGGGCACACCAGCTCTCTTGTGAAAAAGAAGGTTAATATGGGCTTTTTTTCAAATGTATTTTTTAACTGCACTTTAAAAATGGGGAGTCTGATTTATGAAGGGCTTTATTTAAGAAACGCTTAACCAGGTAACATTACATAACTGGCAGGTGTTTTAGCGGTCCTGAAAGCCATATTTAAGACAGACATAATGTCTAGCGTCTCTAATAACATCAGGTAGTGTACCATATATGAACCATGTATGTTCCACATGTAATCTTGCTATGTGTTTTTGGCACCATGTTGTCCCTTCAACTTGATTCCTGACTCAGGCCTTATCTGCTCACATTTTTCCCTTTTTAATCGATTTTTAACATTCTCATCAGTTAGCCTGCAAATATGCATGGTTACTGTATTACTAACATATTTGTGGTTAATGTAATGTTCTGTAATTTGTTATTTATTAGTTTTTCCTGTCTTTGTATTTTTTCATGTAGGACATGCGCCAGTGGGAATATGACTATGCCCAACGATCGGCCTGGAAGGTAATTATTGTGGCGAAGTTTAGGGCCATCGTGTCCCGGCGCGAGAGGTGGTCGGACTTCAAGGGTCGGGACCTGGCATCGGTGTACAAGCTCTATGATGCCTATGTCTCTGGTAAGTGAAAATGTTGCACATCATTGTTTGTTGTAGTAGCACAATCAAGGACTTGTCCTTAATGCCTCTTCTTGTTTTGTGTCTTCACAGATAAGTAGCTTCCCCTCCACAGGCATGGCAAGGGGGGTCTCCCCCGCCCCCTAACCCTGACCCCAATACAGCTGCGGTGGGTCCTTTGCGGCATTGCAAGGTGCAGGATCCAGGGGAGGAAGGGGACGCGGATCTGAAAGTCCCAGTGGAGTCGGTCAGTGAGGTAGGGGCTGTGTGGGTCATCAGCTCCTCTGAAGAGTAAACGCCAAAGTCTGGCTACTGGGAGGGCCAGTCTTAGGTAGGGAGACCCGAGGTAGAGGAGGTGAGGGGCTCCCCACCTCTCCATGACGGTGCTGCAGGGCAAGTGGAGGAGTCTGGCCCCTCGGAGTTGGGTTCTGGCCGACCAAATTGAGGGAGCAAAGCCCACACTTCCTGCCTTCACAGCCCTCCCTGGTTTGAGGCCAACCTTGTCCCCTATTGGGTTGCCTCTGTGCATATTGTGTTGATCTATTTTGGAAGTGACAATTGTGTGTGTAATTTTTGGTATTTTTTTATTCTTATTCTTTCAGGGTATCATGGGTCTGTGATTTACACCACACCCCTTTGGGATTTTTCACCCAAGCCTATGTCAGGTAATATTGCCATGCACATACACACAGATGACATTCTGTAATTTTTATATGTTGCTAGAAAACATGCTCCACAGAACGTAGGCAAAACCTGCCTTGTCTCCATTAGAATTAAATTGGGTCCAGCAGCATGGGCCAAAGCCAGAGCTTCAATGATAACTAACATATACCCCATTTTGTAACTGTAGTCGACTTGCTGATATTTATATCAGTTTAATGAAACCAACCAATGATTCATTTTCTTCCATTAACAATTATGTTTTTGCTTGTCACCTTTTTGTTGATTGATTAATGATTGTCTCATTTCAACATTTTCTCATGTATGCAGGTAGGAGTGCTAAATGTTTAAACAATAATGTAGACTTCAGTCCTTACCCTTAATTTTCAAATTTACACCAAATCCACCTTTGCCACCTGGACCTGTGCATAGTCACTGACATATTGGTTTAGTTGTAAGCTAAAATTTGATTGTAATGTTTCTCATGTTTTTAGATACATAACCATTATCATGTGTTGGGCTAGCTGGTATCTGTTTTTCCCACCTTCTGAACAGTTTTGAGTGGCCCTGTTAGTAGCAGTGTTCTATGTTTGGAAGTTTCAAACATGCATCCCCTTTGGCTCCAGAGTTGAGGGATCCTAAAACTCTTGATTTAAAACTTAGTAGTTTCTTAAAAACACACCCACAAAGATGTCTTAAAGTTTAAAGTGGACTAACACCCAGGATTTTGACTATCCTGGGTCTTGGTCCACTTCCCGGGGGCACCCCGATTGGGGGTGCCCGCTATGTGAAATCCCCAGATTGCAATTAAAAACTCACCTCACCCCGCTCCTACGGTGCATGCACGGCCGCTCATCCAATCAGCACGCTCAGAGCCGCTGTGGTATGCGCGTCAATGAGACGTCTTACCGCAGCAGCTCCGAGCACACTGGCGCCCACTTCTCGTGCTTCCCTCTAGAGAGAAGCGCGAGGTGCGGCCGCCAGCGTGCTCGGAGCCGCTGCTGTAATACATCTCATTGACGTGCATGCGCCGTTGGACCGCCAATCAGGTAAGTGCAACGGGCATCCTGGGGGGTTTCACACAGCGGGGCATCCCGATTTTGGATGCCCCGCGGGGAGGGATCGGCCCTGGAATCTTATAGATTCCCAGGCCGATCATGCTGGGTGTTGGTCCACTTTAAATCCCACGTTAATCCCGCATTAAAACATTAAATTCATGTAGATCATGCAATTATGTATGACTGCAGCAATAAATGTAAAACTTTGTAGTACATACCTTACATTTGACATCTAATTTGAACCATAATATTTTTTATTAACAACTTTAATAACAGAACCTTAGAAAAAGGAAGTGTGTAGGATTGAGCAAATAACATTAAACACAACCCCATAAGGAGGCTTCCACAAAACCCCCAACACTCAAGTATCAATCTGCACTACTCCTTTTATTAATGCATATATACAACTACAATTGGTTAAAATCTGTTTTTAAAAACACATAATGCATGAACAATACACCAGAGGGCGCTGATGGCACAACCAGGCAAAGAATGGTCACATCTCTAGTGTGTGTCCCTATATAAAAATGGCTGAGTCCTATTTATGCCAGAACGTGCAAAGTGCAATATATTTAGAAAAGATGCAATACATACAAAATATTCTAAAGTGTACAAAATATTCAGTGACTAAGTGCAATTTGATCAAAGTGAAATGGCAGCAGTATAATCAAAGTGAAATAGCAGCAGTATACTCCATATAAATGGACACAACGGGATGACAAGAGGGACAAACACATGGGGGAGGGGTGTTGCTGGCACATCCTGCATGTGAGATTCCTGTATGTGTGTTTGTCCCCCTTGTCATTGCATTGTTGAAAGCACCATCAGCCTGCACACTTCCTATGCTTGGCAGGAGGAGAGATGCTGTACAGCCCAGAGAAAGTGTCCAAGATAATATTCCATTGCTGTGTGCGACACAATATATGCATACTCCATCGAATGGAAGAGCCTGACGAAATGCAACTGGTGCATGAAGTCCCAGACATGCCCACAGTGCAGAAGACACACAGACTGGCGTTGCCCAGTGGGCACAAATAATTAATTCCTTCTTTCAAATAAGTGTCACAAAGTGGCCTTGTACTGCTGCAGTAGCTACAGCCAGAAAATATGTGTAGGCAGCTAAAGCAAACCTAAAGTGATGCTCAAATAATGTAGCTGAAAGACATACTTGCAACTCACAAAAGTTAGCTAACAGCTATAGGTAGAGATCCACTAGAGAGTTAGTGAAGCCATGGACAGGTTAAATGAAAAAAAGTGAGACCGATTCTTTTCCGTTCACTTCTTCTTTTGATTTTTGTATTTTAAATTGCCTGTTTTTATTAAGGATGACAAAAAGCACAAGCCAACATCCACAGAAACAATAAGTATGGCATCAGAAGCAACTGAACATGAGAATATAAGATAACTGGATTACTTCACAATAATTGCCCAGATCAACATCACATTGTATATAATAAAGCTTTTCTGGACATCGCCTGCGTCCTGCCCCTCCTTATAACGTTTCCAAAGTATAACAACACAAGCAAAAATAAGAACGGAAACGAGGACACACTAATGGTGCCTCAGAGAAGAAAGAGGAGAAAAGAAAAGAAAATGGGAGGGGGGAAAGGGAGGGGAAGGGACAAGGCGGTAGGAAAGGGACTCCCCCCACAGCCGTCCACTCCTGGAGAAACTTAAGGTATTCTACAGATACCGTGAACTGAGCCCAGGAACGCCAGATCTCCCAGTGTTTCCCGAGAGGCTGTGAGCTCCTCCGTCCTACAGATGTTCCCAACCCGTGACAGCCACATAGCCGTAGTGGGTGGATCCGAAGATTTCCAGCAAGTGGGGATGCAGGTCTTAGCAGCGGGTAGAAGAGGGCCTAAGAGGGATTTTCCTCTAACCCGCAGGGAAGTGGGCGCTACATTCAGGAGGTAACTTGCCGGGTCAACCCCCAAATCAATATCTGTGAAGCGCTTGATAGCGATTAGATATGGAGGATTTGTGGGTAAGCTGGAACATCGCTTGCCTCTGATCGGACGAAAAACTCCTTCCGAGTTCCCTCTCCCACCCCTCCACGAAGGACGGAACAAAGGAGTCAGGGGGGTTCACCAACATCGCATATGTGCAGGATAGGGTACCTTTAATATGACCCACCCCCGTGCAGATTTTCTCAAATGGGGTTAAGGCTCTTGGTACCTGGATTCAACGTGAGATAGATTTTTGAGGGGCCGCAAAGAAAACCTCCCAGCCAGCTCCCCCAACCCGCACCACTCCCCCCTCTCACTCAAATGTTGAATTCTGAAGCAATTTTGTTTTGCCCAGGCCTGGAAGGGGGCATCAGAAAGACTCACTGGGAAGTCAGGGTGGCCAATAACTGGAGTCAGGGACGAGAGGGGAGGGGAGATATCCACCCCCGAAAAGAACTTCGCTGCTATCTTCCTAGTCGGGCCTATCGTCGGGTGTTTATTCAGCGCTGGGAAGTGATTGAGCGGGATCCAGGGGAGACCCGCAAGGACAGTAGGGGATTCGGCCTGTTCAATCAGGGTCCATTGCTTATAATTAGCG
Organism: Gastrophryne carolinensis; assembly: GCA_027917425.1. Lineage (NCBI taxonomy): Eukaryota > Metazoa > Chordata > Amphibia > Anura > Microhylidae > Gastrophryne > Gastrophryne carolinensis. The sequence continues at coordinate 347,177,708 of CM051235.1, forward strand.
TGCCTGCACCAGTCTATGATGCGGACCAGGTGGGCCGCCGCCTGATAGAATTTCCAGTTCGGGAGACCAATACCCCCCGCCATCTTCGGAAGAGCTAACAGGGAGATTTCTCTGCCCACACAAACCTCGAACACAGGCCTGAGAGCTTCTTAAAGAATGACTGTGGGACCTCCACCGGCAGGGCCTGGAACAGATATAATACTCTGGGCAAGATATTCATTTTAATGATGTTCGCTCTACCGAACCAAGTGAAGGTGCCCCGGTACCATCTCCGTAAGTCCTCCTCTACCCTCTTCAGCAGCGGGGGGAGGTTAGAACTATACATTTTCTGGGTGAGTGCAGGAATTTGTGTACCCAGGTATGTTATAGCCTCTCGCTCCCATGAGAAGGAGAAGTTCTCCATGATGTGTTCCATTCTTTTGCGTGGGACATTGATATTAAGGGCCGAGGATTTATGGTAGTTTATTTTGTAATTTTATAGTATTTGGTATGTTTTGAATTCGGCTAGAAGGGTCGTCTCGGGTTTTGTTAAGAAAAAAATTAGGTCATCCACATAGGCTGCGACCTTGTGCTCCACCCGCCCAGCACGGACACCCACAATATCAGGGTTCTTCCTGACTGTGCAGAGAAATGGTTCCAGGGACAAAATAAAGATCAGAGGGGAGAGTGGGCTGCCTCGTACCGTTTGCCAGAGCGAAGGTCCCGGAAGGAAGGCCGTTCACCCTGACTGACGCCGAGGGGACTGAATAAGAAGCCGATATCCACCGATACATATTTTCCTCCAGGCCAATGTGTCTAAGAACTGCAAACACAAAGTCCCAACTGACCTGGTCGAATGCTTTTTCGGCATCCGTCAAGAGGAGGACTTAAGCTATATTATTTGAATATGCACAATGTATTAGATTGATTACCCTTGTGGTATTATCCCTGCCCTCCCTCCATGGGACAAAGCCCACCTGGTCCCAATGAATCAGAGAGGAGATAAATGGAGCCAATCTGTCTGTGATTATTTTGTTAAAGATTTTAAGATCGCAATTCAGCAGACATATGGATCTGTAACTCCCGCACTGCGTCAGGTCCTTGCCTTCCTTAGGTATAACAGTTATGCTAGCCTTGAGAGTGTCCCTGGGTGGAGCCAGCCCGTCCTTGAGGGAGTTGAAGGCCGCTACAAACCGGGGGCTGAGGGTCTCTGCAAATCCCTCATAATAGCTTTGCGTTTTTAATGGCTCTCGAGAATTCGTCTAGTTTGATCTCCGTATCGAGAGAATCTATCACCTCCTGTTTCAATATGGAGAGACCCGAACCCCGGATGTAGGCGACTATATTATCCTGTTGGTCAGCGGTCTGGGTTTGGGGCAGGTTGTAAAGGGCCTCATAGTAGTCCCTAAACGAGTCTGCTATGTCTGCCGTCAAGCACTTCCTGTTCCCCCCGGACACCCGCGAGACCTCCCCATTGCTATTCAATTCAAAATATTCCCTAATGGCCTTCTGGACGTCCTCCCTGACCACGGCATCCTGTAGCAGCGAGTCATTAAGCCGCCACTGGCCCCTAAAGAGGGGAGTATCCGGGATGGACAGGATGAGGGTAATCGGGGCATGGTCCAAGAGAGTAATAGGTCCTATATCCGTGTGCACTATGAGATGTAATAACTTGTGAGGGACTAGGAACCAATCTATGTGGGAATATGAGCTGTGTGGATTGGAGAAAAAGGTGTAATCTCTACCTCTGGGATTGAGGGTGGTTTTTGTATTTTAATGATGATTTGTTTGTTTAAAAACATGGTTAAAAAATATATAGATTATTGGTTATTAGGGATGAGCGAATCGATCCGGACGAACCCGGATTCGATCCGAATTTCATGACAAATTCGATTCGGATCGAATCCGAATTTCCCCGCGATTCGATCGAGCGAAGTTTTTTTCTAAAATCCATTCATTTCAATGACAGGCATTCTAGGATGGTCTACGTGACATGTCCAGACATGTAAGCTGGGGAAGTGTATGCTGGGACAGTCACATGCAGCCTATCAGCAGCCAGCAAGCCCTGAACGTCACAGCGCTATATAAGGCGGCGGCCATCTTGCTTTTGCGCATTTGTCTATTGCATTCATGAGAGCCAGGACTCAGGAGGACACTGCAGACTGTATTCAAGGAGAGATAGGTAGAGAGTTAGGGACAGCCAGTAGACAGCCAGTAGACAGGCGGGAGACAGGCAGGAAGTCAGGGAGAAGCAGGGAAAGGTAGGAAAAAAACGGATGCATTTTTTTTTTGTTTTCATGCAGCCTGAGTGTTACTACCTGGGTCACTGGCTTTGTTAGCTGTTTCACCCTGGTTAACCACTGTTGCTTTGCATAGTACTACTGCTCCCAGGTGCTCTGCTGTTGGGGCATCCCATTCTGTAACTACACCAGCCTCTATTTACTATAACCCTCTGCACTTATTCTAAAAGTAATTTGGCCTGATAAATACACTTTTGCTGTGCATAGTACTACTGCTCTCAGGTGCTCTGCTGTTGGGGCATCCCATTCTGTGACTACACCAGCCTCTATTTCCTATAACCCTCTGCACTTATTCTAAAAGTAATTGGCCTGATAAAGACACTTTTGCTTTGCATAGTACTACTGCTCCCAGGTGCACTGCTGTTGGGGCATCCCATTCTGTGACTACACCAACCTCTATTTACTATAACCCTTTGCACTTATTCTAAAAGTAATTTGGCCTGATAAAGACACTTTTGCTTTGCATAATACTACTGCTCTCAGGTGCTCTGCTGTTGGGGCATCCCATTCTGTGACTACACCAGCCTCTATTTACTATAACCCTTTGCACTTATTCTAAAAGTAATTTGGCCTGATAAAGACACTTTTGCTGTGCATAGTACTACTGCTCCCAGGTGCACTGCTGTTGGGGCATCCCATTCTGTGACTACACCAGCCTCTATTTACTATAACCCTTTGCACTTATTCTAAAAGTAATTTGGTCTGATAAAGACACTTTTGCTGTGCATAGTGCTACTGCTCCCAGGTGCACTGCTGTTGGGGCATCCCATTCTGTGACTACACCAGCCTCTATTTACTATAACCCTTTGCACTTATTCTAAAAGTAATTTGGCTTGATAAAGACACTTTTGCTGTGCATAGTACTACTGCTCCCAGGTGCTCTGCTGTTGGGGCATCCCATTCTGTGACTACACCAGCCTCTATTTACTATAACCCTTTGCACTTATTCTAAAAGTAATTTGGCCTAATAAAGACACTTTTGCTGTGCATAGTACTACTGCTCCCAGGTGCTCTGCTGTTGGGGCATCCCATTCTGTGACTACACCAGCCTCTATTTACTATAACCCTTTGCACTTATTCTAAAAGTAATTTGGCCTGATAAAGACACTTTTGCTGTGCATAGTACTACTGCTCCCAGGTGCTCTGCTGTTGGGGCATCCCATTCTGTGACTACACCAGCCTCTATTTACTATAACCCTTTGCACTTATTCTAAAAGTAATTTGGCCTGATAAAGACACTTTTGCTGTGCATAGTACTACTGCTCCCAGGTGCACTGCTGTTGGGGCATCCCATTCTGTGACTACACCAGCCTCTATTTACTATAACCCTTTGCACTTATTCTAAAAGTAATTTGGTCTGATAAAGACACTTTTGCTGTGCATAGTGCTACTGCTCCCAGGTGCACTGCTGTTGGGGCATCCCATTCTGTGACTACACCAGCCTCTATTTACTATAACCCTTTGCACTTATTCTAAAAGTAATTTGGCCTGATAAAGACACTTTTGCTGTGCATAGTACTACTGCTCCCAGGTGCTCTGCTGTTGGGGCATCCCATTCTGTGACTACACCAGCCTCTATTTACTATAACCCTTTGCACTTATTCTAAAAGTAATTTGGCCTAATAAAGACACTTTTGCTGTGCATAGTACTACTGCTCCCAGGTGCTCTGCTGTTGGGGCATCCCATTCTGTGACTACACCAGCCTCTATTTACTATAACCCTTTGCACTTATTCTAAAAGTAATTTGGCCTGATAAAGACACTTTTGCTGTGCATAGTACTACTGCTCCCAGGTGCTCTGCTGTTGGGGCATCCCATTCTGTGACTACACCAGCCTCTATTTACTATAACCCTTTGCACCTATTCTAAAAGTAATTTGGCCTGATAAAGACACTTTTGCTTTGCATAGTACTACTGCTCCCAGGTGCACTGCTGTTGGGGCATCCCATTCTGTGACTACACCAGCCTCTATTTACTATAACCCTTTGCACTTATTCTAAAAGTAATTTGGCCTGGTAAAGACACTTTTGCTGTGCATAGTACTACTGCTCCCAGGTGCACTGCTGTTGGGGCATCCCATTCTGTGACTACACCAGCCTCTATTTACTATAACCCTTTGCACTTATTCTAAAAGTAATTTGGCCTGATAAAGACACTTTTGCTGTGCATAGTACTACTGCTCCCAGGTGCTCTGCTGTTGGGGCATCCCATTCTGTGACTACACCAGCCTCTATTTACTATAACCCTTTGCACTTATTCTAAAAGTAATTTGGCGTGATAAAGACACTTTTGCTGTGCATAGTACTACTGCTCCCAGGTGCACTGCTGTTGGGGCATCCCATTCTGTGACTACACCAGCCTCTTTTTACTATAACCCTTTGCACTTATTCTAAAAGTAATTTGGCCTGATAAAGACACTTTTGCTGTGCATAGTACTACTGCTCCCAGGTGCTCTGCTGTTGGGGCATCCCATTCTGTGACTACACCAGCCTCTATTTACTATAACCCTTTGCACTTATTCTAAAAGTAATTTGGCCTGATAAAGACACTTTTGCTGTGCATAGTACTACTGCTCCCAGGTGCTCTGCTGTTGGGGCATCCCATTCTGTGACTACACCAGCCTCTATTTACTATAACCCTTTGCACCTATTCTAAAAGTAATTTGGCCTGATAAAGACACTTTTGCTTTGCATAGTACTACTGCTCCCAGGTGCACTGCTGTTGGGGCATCCCATTCTGTGACTACACCAGCCTCTATTTACTATAACCCTTTGCACTTATTCTAAAAGTAATTTGGCCTGGTAAAGACACTTTTGCTGTGCATAGTACTACTGCTCCCAGGTGCACTGCTGTTGGGGCATCCCATTCTGTGACTACACCAGCCTCTATTTACTATAACCCTTTGTACTTATTCTAAAAGTAATTTGGCCTGATAAAGACACTTTTGCTGTGCATAGTACTACTGCTCCCAGGTGCTCTGCTGTTGGGGCATCCCATTCTGTGACTACACCAGCCTCTATTTACTATAACCCTTTGCACTTATTCTAAAAGTAATTTGGCGTGATAAAGACACTTTTGCTGTGCATAGTACTACTGCTCCCAGGTGCACTGCTGTTGGGGCATCCCATTCTGTGACTACACCAGCCTCTATTTACTGTAAGCCTTTGCACTTATTCTAAAAGTAATTTGGCCTGATAAAGACACTTTTGCTGTGCATAGTACTACTGCTCCCAGGTGCACTGCTGTTGGGGCATCCCATTCTGTGACTACACCAGCCTCTATTTACTATAACCCTTTGCACTTATTCTAAAAGTAATTTGGCCTGATAAAGACACTTTTGCTGTGCATAGTACTACTGCTCCCAGGTGCACTGCTGTTGGGGCATCCCATTCTGTGACTACACCAGCCTCTATTTACTATAACCCTTTGCACTTATTCTAAAAGTAATTTTGCCTGATAAAGACACTTTTGCTGTGCATAGTACTACTGCTCCCAGGTGCACTGCTGTTGGGGCATCCCATTCTGTGACTACACCAGCCTATATTTACTATAACCCTTTGCACTTATTCTAAAAGTAATTTGGCCTGATAAAGACACTTTTGCTGTGCATAGTACTACTGCTCCCAGGTGCACTGCTGTTGGGGCATCCCATTCTGTGACTACACCAGCCTCTATTTACTGTAAGCCTTTGCACTTATTCTAAAAGTAATTTGGCCTGATAAAGACACTTTTGCTGTGCATAGTACTACTGCTCCCAGGTGCTCTGCTGTTGGGGCATCCCATTCTGTGACTACACCAGCCTCTATTTACTATAACCCTTTGCACTTATTCTAAAAGTAATTTGGCCTGATAAAGACACTTTTGCTGTGCATAGTACTACTGCTCCCAGGTGCACTGCTGTTGGGGCATCCCATTCTGTGACTACACCAGCCTCTATTTACTATAACCCTTTGCACTTATTCTAAAAGTAATTTGGCCTGATAAAGACACTTTTGCTGTGCATAGTACTACTGCTCACAGGTTCACTGCTGTTGGGGCATCCCATTCTGTTACTACACCAGCCTCTATTTACTATAACCCTTTGCACTTATTCTAAAAGTAATTTGGCCTGATAAAGACACTTTTGCTGTGCATAGTACTACTGCTCCCAGGTGCTCTGCTGTTGGGGCATCTCATTCTGTGACTACACCAGCCTTTTTTTACTATAACCTTTTGCACTTATTCTAAAAGTAATTTGGCCTGATAAAGACACTTTTGCTTTGCATAGTACTACTGCTCCCAGGTGCACTGCTGTTGGGGCATCCCATTCTGTGACTACACCAGCCTCTATTTACTATAACCCTTTGCACTTATTCTAAAAGTAATTTGGCCTGATAAAGACACTTTTGCTTTGCATAGTACTACTGCTCCCAGGTGCACTGCTGTTGGGGCATCCCATTCTGTGACTACACCAGCCTCTATTTACTATAACCCTTTGCACTTATTCTAAAAGTAATTTGGCCTGATAAAGACACTTTTGCTGTGCATAGTTCTTCTGCTCCCAGGTGCACTGCTGTTGGGGCATCCCATTCTGTGACTACACCAGCCTATATTTACTATAACCCTTTGCACTTATTCTAAAAGTAATTTGGCCTGATAAAGACACTTTTGCTGTGCATAGTACTACTGCTCCCAGGTGCTCTGCTGTTGGGGCATCCCATTCTGTGACTACACCAGCCTCTATTTACTATAACCCTTTGCACTTATTCTAAAAGTAATTTGGCCTGATAAAGACACTTTTGCTTTGCATAGTACTACTGCTCCCAGGTGCACTGCTGTTGGGGCATCCCATTCTGTGACTACACCAGCCTCTATTTACTATAACCCTTTGCACTTATTCTAAAAGTAATTTGGCCTGATAAAGACACTTTTGCTGTGCATAGTACTACTGCTCCCAGGTTCTCTGCTGTTGGGGCATCCCATTCTGTAACATACCATACCCCTCTTTATTTACACTAAGCAGCTCTCTTATTTACACTAAGCAGGCCTGTTGGAGGCTGAGTGTTACTGCTCACTTTTGGTGTGCATTATATTCTGTTTCATATAGACCCACCGCTGCCTGGGGGTTCTTAAAATATCACCTAAAACCACGCCAGTTAGACTCTGTTGGGCAGACAAGTGCCTGGAAGTGAAAAGAGGAGTAGCAGAGGCCAAGATTCCGCAGGCAGAGGTCGCAGCAGACTGGGGGCCAGTAGCAGCAGGAGTCACGCTGAGAGACCTAATCTTCCAGTATCTGCTAGCGGTCGGGTTTCCACCAGTAACGCATCTGCCGTGGTAGATTGGTTGACGCGCTCATCAACAACCACATCATCTCGTCTTACGTCTGAGAGCCCCAGTCTAGGGTTGGTCGGTTCCTCAGACACAACCCTGAGTTGGCATGCCCCGAGAGCAGTCCCTGTCCTCCCACTGACTCTGTCCTACGCCATTCCCTCCCCCAGCGACGTATCCCATGCTTTGGGTTCAGCTCCACTTTTTAGTGAGGAGGACGATCATCTGGAGGACAGCCAGCAGCTACTGGCCAGCCATGAAATGGAGGTGCCTTCTTTAGCTCCGCACAGAAATAGTCATGTGGAGAGTGATGTGGGTGTTGGGAGCTTTCCAGCTCCTGCTCCAGACACTGAAACCGATAAGATCAGGGAGCTACAGCCACAACTCGGTGATGATGATGATGATGATGATGATGATGATGAAGCCGATCGCACTTGGGAGCCGGGTGATGAAGGGGCTTCATCATCATCATCAGGAGAAGAGGGGCGCAGGTTGCCCCGGAGTCAGCAGCTGAGGCAGCAAGGTGGTAGCAGTCAGCATGGGGGCACAATTCCAAAGGCTGGAGCCGGCCGGGGCCGGGGCCGGGGTAGAGCACCTGCTGTGCGGCAGTCTACCTTATCGGGAGGTAGTGGAGCAGGGGTTCCTGTAGTTGGCAACAGCAGCAGTGAATCAGTGAGGCTAAGGGGTAAGAAAAGTAGCTACTTGGCAGTGTGGCAGTTTTTCCTGAAGCATCTGCAGGAGGGTAACATGGCCACATGCAAGATATGTATTCAGAAGGTGAAGCGTGGCCAGGGTCCAAATGGCACCACGGCCCTGCGTCAACATATACAGCGTCACCATAAAGCGGCCTGGGAGAACCTAGGCTCCGGAGAGGTGGGCCAGACTGCTTCCTCACCGAGTGGCACGCCGCTCCCAATTTCTGCCAGCCAAGGCTCCAGCACCTCAGCCGAAGGCAGCTGTGCGTCATACCCATCCTCTGTTGCTCCTGCTCCTCCTCCTCCTCCTCCAAGTCATGCATCCTGCCAGCAATCCATCAGCGAAGCCATGTCCAAGAGACAGCAGTATGCGCCCACTCATCCTACGGCACAGAAGCTGAATGTGCTCCTGTCCAAGTTGCTGGTGCTGCAGTCGCTCCCTTTTCAGGTGGTGGACTCTGCCCCTTTCAGAGAACTGATGGCTTGTGCCAAGCCGAGGTGGAGAGTCCCAAGCCGTCATTTCTTTGCCAAGAAGGCAGTACCAGCGCTGCACACTTTTGTTGAACAGAAGGTGGGCCAGTCCTTGAGCCTGTCGGTGTGTAGCAAAGTGCATGGCAGCGCCGACGTCTGGAGCTGTAACTACGGTCAGGGACAGTACATGTCGTTTACGGCCCACTGGGTGAATGTGGTCCCTTTGCAGCAGCAACTTGGACAGGTCACGCCGCTTCGTTCCCTGCCCGTTGGGCCTGTGACACTGTGCGACTCGGCCTCCTCATCCTCCGCCATCTCCTCACCCTCCACTGTAGGCTCAAGTCTCAGTGCCCCTCCAGTCTACCATGTGTGCAGGGCACGGAGGTGTCACGCAGTGCTTCACATGGTTTGTCTTGGCGAACGGAGTCACACAGGGGAGGAACTGCTTACATTTATTCATCAGGAAATCCAAACATGGCTTACTCCAAGAAAACTTAAAATGGAAATCATGGTTACCGACAATGGGAAGAACATTTTGTCTGTGCTGCGCCAAGGAAGCCTGACCCATGCCCCCTGCATGGCTCACGTCTTCAATCTGGTTGTCAAGCGGTTTCTGAAGTGTTCCCCCCATCTGCAAGACATCCTAACAACTTCAAGGAAACTTTGCATGCACTTCAGCCACTCATACAACGCCAAACACACCCTTCTTGAGCTACAGCGTCAGAACGGTATCCCCCAACATAGTCTGATTTGCGATGTTTCCACCCGTTGGAATTCCACCCTTCACATGTTGGACCGATTATATGAACAGAGAAAAGCCATCACGGATTTCCTGATGATCCAAGCAGAAAGGGGGACTCCCCTGTGTAACTTCAATGTCAACCAGTGGCAGCTCATACGTGACACCTGCCGTTTGCTCAGGCCCTTTGAGGAAGCCACTTTATTTGTCAGTCGGCAGGATTACGGGATGAACGACGTGATTTCACTGCTTCATGTACTACAGCACATGTTGGAAACCATGGCTGGTCAGGGCACTGGAGACATGGCGTTTACATCTTACGGCCACATGAACCCCGTTGGAGCTGAACTGGAGGAAGAGGAGGAGGAGTTGCCCAGCGAAACACAGTTTAGGCTTGGCGAAATGGCTGGTTTATCTAGTCAGCGGACAGGAGAGGAGGAGCAGGAGCAGCCAGAGGAGCTAGAGGTTTTTGAGGAAGGCGAGACAGAGGACCCGGGCACACCGTGGCAGTATGCAGTGGAGATGGAGACAGGTAGTCCATCCGAGTCACTTGCGCAAATGGCAGGAAGCATGCTCACGTGCTTGCGTAGTGACCCCAGAATTGTTTCCATCTGTCGGCGGGATGACTTCTGGCTGTCCACCTTATTGGACCCTCGCTTCCGGCACAAAATGGGGGCATTTTTTAAACCCACCGAGAGGGAGGACAAACTGAACTACTACAAAGACATTCTACGTAGGCAGTTGGCCGATGCCTATCTGCGCCATGGTCCATACTCTCGCAGGTCTGACTCGAGGGGACCTCTGCGCTCACCTTCCACTGTCATGGCTCCTGGGGGGTTGGCAGGAGCAGCAGCAGCAGCTCCATCAGCAGCAGCAGCCTCAGTCTTCAGTTGCTAATGAGTAGCTTTCTACACCCGCATAGTGAGGCTACTCATGAGCAGCAGGAAGACCTGGAGCAGGACCTGAACCAGGAGGTCATGTCATACTTTGACATGACCATGCCAACACACCTTGAGGATCCGCTGGACTTCTGGGCAGCCAAACTTGATTTGTGGCCGCAACTAGCAGAGTTTGCTCTGGAAAAGCTGTCCTGCCCGGCGCGTGCCATCTGAGCGGGTGGTTAGTGCGGCGGGGGCCATAGTTACGGCGAGGAGAACTCGTCTGTCAACTAAAAATGTGGAGAGACTCACCTTTGTCAAAATGAATCAGGGTTGGATCAGCCAGGATTTCCACCCACCAATGCCTGATGTATGCGACTAGATTCAGCATGGTGCCACGTTTTACACTTTCCAAATGGTGCAAAACATATTTATGTCTTTAGGCCAATTTTTGGGCTCCTGCTGATGCCAACTCCAGGGTGTGATTCATCCAATTTTTGGGCTCCTGAAGCCAACCCCAGTGTCTCTTTAAAATAATGTTTGGGCTCCTGCTGCTGCTGCTGCCAACTCCAGGGTGTGATTCATCCAATCTTTGGGCTCCTGCTGCCAACTTCAGTGTCTCTTTAAAGTAATGTTTGGGCTCCTGCTGCTGCTGCTGCCAACTCCAGGGTCTGATTCATCCAATATTTGGGCTCCTGCTGCCAACTCCAGTGTCTCTTTAAAGTAATGTTTGGGCTCCTGCTACTGCTGCTGCCAACTCCAGGGTGTGATTCATCCAATCTTTGGGCTCCTGCTGCCAACTCCAGTGTCTCTTTGAAGTAATGTTTGGGCTCCTGCTGCTGCCAACTCCAGGGTGTGATTCATCCAATTTTTGGGCTCCTGAAGCCAACCCCAGTGTCTCTTTAAAGTAATATTTGTGCTCCTGCTGCTGCCAACTCCAGGGTGTGATTCATCCAATTTTTGGGCTCCTGAAGCCAACCCCAGTGTCTCTTTAAAGTAATGTTTGGGCTCCTGCTGCTACTGCTGCTGCCAACTCCAGGGTGTGAATCATCCAATTTTTGGGCTCCTGATGCCAACTCCAGTGTCTCTTTAAAGTAATGTTTGGGCTCCTGCTGCTGCTGCTGCTGCTGCCAACTCTAGGGTGTGATTCATCCAATTTTTGGGCTCCTGCTGCCAACCCCAGTGTCTCTCTAAAGTAATGTTTGGGCTCCTGCTGCTGCTGCTGCTGCCAACTCCAGGGTGTGATTCATTCAATCTTTGGGCTCCTGCTGCCAACCCCAGTGTCTCTTTAAAGTAATGTTTGGGCTCCTGCTGCTGCTGCTGCTGCTGCCAACTCCAGGGTGTGATTCATCCAATTTTTGGGCTCCTGAAGCCAACCCCAGTGTCTCTTTAAAGTAATGTTTGGGCTCCTGGTGCTGCTGCTGCCAACTCCAGGGTGTGATTCATCCAATCTTTGGGCTCCTGCTGCCAACTCCAGTGTCTCTTTAAAGTAATGTTTGGGCTCCTGCTGCTGCTGCCAACTCCAGGGTGTGATTCATCCAATTTTTGGGCTCCTGAAGCCTACTCCAGTGTCTCTTTAAAGTAATATTTGGGCTCCTGCTGCTGCTGCTGCCAACTCCAGGGTGTGATTCATCCAATTTTTGGGCTCCTGAAGCCAACCCCAGTGTCTCTTTAAAGTAATGTTTGGGCTCCTGCTGCTGCTGCTGCCAACTCCGGGGTGTGATTCATCCAATTTTTGTGCTCCTGAAGCCAACCCCAGTGTCTCTTTAAAGTAATGTTTGGGCTCCTGCTGCTGCTGCTGCTGCTGCTGTCAACTCCAGGGTGTGATTCATCCAATCTTTGGGCTCCTGCTGCCAACTCCAGTGTCTCTTTAAAGTAATGTTTGGGCTCCTGCTGCTGCCAACTCCAGGGTGTGATTCATCCAATTTTTGGGCTCCTGAAGCCAACCCCAGTGTCTCTTTAAAGTAATGTTTTGGCTCCTGCTGCTGCTGCCAACTCCATGGTGATATTCATCCAATTTTTGGGCTCCTGAAGCCAACCCCAGTGTCTCTTTAAAGTAATGTTTGGGCTCCTGCTGCTGCTGCTGCCAACTCCAGGGTGTGATTCATCCAATCTTTGGGCTCCTGCTGCCAACTCCAGCGTCTCTTTAAAGTAATGTTCGGGCTCCTGCTGCTGCTGCTGCCAACTCCAGGGTTTGATTCATCCAATTTTTGGGCTCCTGAAGCCAACCCCAGTGTCTCTTTAAAGTAATATTTGGGCTCCTGCTGCTGCTGCTGCCAACTCCAGGGTGTGATTCATCCAATTTTTAGGCTCCTGAAGCCAACCCCAGTGTCTCTTTAAAATAATGTTTGGGCTCCTGCTGCTGCTGCTGCCAACTCCAGGGTGTGAATCATCCAATTTTTGGGCTCCTGAGGCCAACTCCAGTATCTCTTTAAAGTAATGTTTGGGCTCCTGCTGCTGCTGCTGCCAACTCCAGGGTGTGATTCATCCAATTTCTGGGCTCCTGCTGCCAACCCCAGTGTCTCTTTAAAGTAATGTTTGGGCTCCTCCTGCTGCTGCTGCTTCTGCCAACTCCAGGGTGTGATTCATCCAATTTTTGGGCTCCTGCTGCCAACCCCAGTGTCTCTTTAAAGTAATGTTTGGGCTCCTGCTGCTGCTGCTGCCAACTCCAGGGTGTGATTCATCCAATATTTGGGCTCCTGAAGCCAACTCCAGTGTCTCTTTAAAGTAATGTTTGGGCTCCTGCTGCTGCTGCTGCTGTCAACTCCAGGGTGTGATTCATCCAATCTTTGGGCTCCTGCTGCCAACTCCAGTGTCTCTTTAAAGTAATGTTTGGGCTCCTGCTGCTGCCAACTCCAGGGTGTGATTCATCCAATTTTTGGGCTCCTGAAGCCAACCCCAGTGTCTCTTTAAAGTAATGTTTTGGCTCCTGCTGCTGCTGCCAACTCCATGGTGATATTCATCCAATTTTTGGGCTCCTGAAGCCAACCCCAGTGTCTCTTTAAAGTAATGTTTGGGCTCCTGCTGCTGCTGCTGCCAACTCCAGGGTGTGATTCATCCAATCTTTGGGCTCCTGCTGCCAACTCCAGCGTCTCTTTAAAGTAATGTTCGGGCTCCTGCTGCTGCTGCTGCCAACTCCAGGGTGTGATTCATCCAATTTTTGGGCTCCTGAAGCCAACCCCAGTGTCTCTTTAAAGTAATATTTGGGCTCCTGCTGCTGCTGCTGCCAACTCCAGGGTGTGATTCATCCAATTTTTAGGCTCCTGAAGCCAACCCCAGTGTCTCTTTAAAATAATGTTTGGGCTCCTGCTGCTGCCAACTCCAGGGTGTGAATCATCCAATTTTTGGGCTCCTGAGGCCAACTCCAGTATCTCTTTAAAGTAATGTTTGGGCTCCTGCTGCTGCTGCTGCCAACTCCAGGGTGTGATTCATCCAATTTTTGGGCTCCTGCTGCCAACCCCAGTGTCTCTTTAAAGTAATGTTTGGGCTCCTGCTGCTGCTGCTGCCAACTCCAGGGTGTGATTCATCCAATATTTGGGCTCCTGAAGCCAACTCCAGTGTCTCTTTAAAGTAATGTTTGGGCTCCTGCTGCTGCTGCTGCTGCCAACTCCAGGGTGTGATTAATCCAATTTTTGGGCTCCTGCTGCCAACCCCAGTGTCTCTTTAAAGTAATGTTTGGGCTCCTGCTGCTGCTTCTGCTGCCAACTCCAGGGTGTGATTCATCCAATCTTTGGGCTCCTGCTGCCAACTCCAGCGTCTCTTTAAAGTAATGTTTGGGCTCCTGCTGCTGCCAACTCCAGGGTGTGATTCATCCAATTTTTGGGCTCCTGAAGCCAACTCCAGTGTCTCTTTAAAGTAATGTTTGGGCTCCTGCTGCTGCTGCTGCTGCCAACTCCAGGGTGTGATTCATCCAATTTTGGGCTCCTGCTGCCAACCCCAGTGTCTCTTTAAAGTAATGTTTTGGCTCCTGCCGCTGCTGCTGCTGCTGCCAACTCCAGGGTGTGATTCATCCAATTTTTGGGCTCCTGAAGCCAACCCCAGTGTCTCTTTAAAGTAATGTTTGGGCTCCTGCTGCTGCTGCTGCTGCTGCTGCCAACTCCAGGGTGTGATTCATCCAATCTTTGGGCTCCTGCTGCCACTCCAGTGTCTCTTTAAAGTAATGTTCGGGCTCCTGCTGCTGCTGCTGCCAACTCCAGGGTGTGATTCATCCAATTTTTGGGCTCCTGAAGCAAACCCCAGTGTCTCTTTAAAGTAATGTTTGGGCTCCTGCTGCTGCTGCCAACTCCAGGGTGTGAATCATCCAATTTTTGGGCTCCTGAAGCCAACTCCAGTGTCTCTTTAAAGTAATGTTTGGGCTCCTGCTGCTGCTGCCAACTCCAGGGTGTGATTCATCCAATTTTTGGGCTCCTGCTGCCAACCCCAGTGTCTCTTTAAAGTAATGTTTGGGCTCCTTCTGCTGCTGCTGCTGCCAACTCCAGGGTGTGATTCATCCAATCTTTGGGCTCCTGCTGCAAACCCCAGTGTCTCTTTAAAGTAATGTTTGGGCTCCTGCTGCTGCTGCTTGCAACTGCAGGGTGTGATTCATCCAATCTTTGGACTCCTGCAGCCAACTCCAGTGTCTCTTTCAAGCTATGTTTGAGCTCCTGCTGCTGCTGCTGCTGCTGCTGCTGCTTGAAACTCCAGGGGGTGTCAGTCAATTTTTGGGCTCCTGCTGCTGCCAACTCCAGTGTCTCTTTCAGCCAATGTTTGGGCTCCTGCTGCTGCTTGCAACTCCAGGGTGTGATTCATCCAATTTTTGGGCTCCTGCTGCTGCCAACTCCAGTGTCTCTTTAAAGCAATGTTTGGGCTCCTGCCCCTCATAGTGATGCCACTTCAATTCTCTGCAATTGTGCCGCTCTGCGATTCTATTAGCGATGCCTCTGATCTGCATGTGATATTTATTTACAGTATTATTTAACTAACCCAGCACACATCCTATGAGTGTTACAGCAAGGCAAAATGGTTTACAACCCTATTGAGGCTCTAGGAGGCTCAGAAATAGCCATTTTTAATAGCGATTCGTCGCGAATAAATTCGGGTCGAAACGATTTTTGTCGGAAAATTCGGAGAATCAGTCGAATCAAATTTTTCAAAAGTTTGCTCATCTCTATTGGTTATATAATGGTATATAATAAAATGATATAATGTTTATAAGCAACCAGCAGCATTGAATGGCAGAGACAACATTTAATTCAAGGAGTCAGCATAATGAGGCATAGCGTTCATGACCTCCATGTGTCAGTGCCACTCATCGCCACTATTTCTGCCTCAGCGGCACTCAGTGTGCGATTTAAGAAGACAAAAACTCGCTGCACCTTTAAGGCCACCAACCTGTGCCTAATTTAACACTAGCACCAAAAAGGTTGCAACGCCAGGTGCTCTGGTTGAAGCAGCCTCAGTTTATAGTGGTGCTGTAGGTAAAGATCCCATAGAGCACCATTTGCAACTTGCATTGTGACTTGTTAATAATGTAAACACAGGACATAGATGTTGCCACGTGTCATTTTATTTATTTTCATGACTTTTTTTGCTTACCAATGTGTAATTTGGACAACTAAAACTCAGTCTAAATGCACTGTAAAGTTTGTCCCCTTTGTCCCCAGCACTGATATCTTGTAACTGTAATGATAAAACGCTGATCAGCGGCAACAAAATATAGAAGCAATATTTTCAGAGTGGAAAAAAATCATAAATATACTGTGCTGTGCCAAAAAGATGACGGTACAAGTTGGCGCACACTGGTACTGCTATAATAGGCAGTCAGGTCCAACAGGCAGATGACACAGGCTGACCAATACTGAATGCAACTATCAAAGCTAAATAGTTAGCATCAGACGCTGTGTCTTATAGCACCATTGCAGTCAAAATTGCAGTGCCTGAAAAGACAAAGATGCCGCTGCTCCAAACTGGCGCTATAGAGAAAGATGGTACACGGCCCACTTCATAAAAAAAGGTCCCTAATCCTGTTCATTACACAAGGGGTTTATTTAAGAAGACCCCTAAAAATTAAATCTGCTTGAGGTCAGGAGGTGGTAAAAGGTCAAAAAAATGTAAAAGGTAAAAGGTTACCCCTTAAAAACAATCTCACAGCACCTTAGTTGCGCCGGTGGTGCCCCCTTGCCAACACCCAGACCAAATGCCACTGACTTATTTACAAGGGAAAAAAAATAAATAATGAAAAACTCTGCAGACTGATTTGTGCCCCTAGGATTAGAGATGAGCGAACTTCTTGAAAGTTTGATTCGGGCGATTCGCCAAATTTCCCCAAGAAATTCGGGTTCGCCCGAATCGAACTTTCACGAATCGCTCATCTGAAAAAAAAAATGCCGGCTTGGTGGGAGTGGGCAGGCCGGCTACGCTGTCAGCGGGCCGCCGCCGGCCTGGTGACAACACAGCCGGCCTGCCCGCTCCCATCATGCCGGCATTTTTTTTAAGCACATATGCCAGCATGGTGGGAGCGGGCAGGCCGGCTACGCTGTCAGCAGCGGCGGAAGCCGGCCCGCTGACAACGCAGCCGGCCTGCCCGCTCCCACCATGCCGGCATTTTTTTAAAAAGCAAACACTTACCTGCATGGTCGGAGCGTGGAGGCCGGCGCCGCTCTCAGCTGTCATCAGAGGATGCGTCATCAGAGGACGCGTCATCAGAGGATGCGTCATCAGAGGACGCGTCATCAGAGGACGCGTCATCAGAGGATGCGTCATCAGAGGACGCGTCATCAGAGGACGCGTCATCAGAGGGCGCCTGAGAGTGGCGCCGGCCTGCCCGCTCCCACCATGCCGGCATTTTTTTTTTTAATTTCAGGGAAAATTCGATCGGCACGAACCAAAAAAAATTTGGGGTCGTGCCGAATCGAATTTTCCCTGAAATTCGGAGCGAATTCCGGTTCGTCCGAACCGGTTCGCTCATCCCTACCTAGGATGACAGCACCCAATGTGGCCGCTCCATCTGAACACCTCTAGGGTGATTTTAAGCTTGTAGGAACAAAAACATAAGTAGATTATATGTCAAACTCACTACAACAGCCTTCATGTAAATATTTTTGTATTGGCTATTCCACATACTTTAATAACCAAAAGTAATGTTATCCACAATTAGGAACAAGCCAATGATTTATGGCACTTCATTACATT
Organism: Gastrophryne carolinensis; assembly: GCA_027917425.1. NCBI lineage: Eukaryota > Metazoa > Chordata > Amphibia > Anura > Microhylidae > Gastrophryne > Gastrophryne carolinensis. The sequence continues at coordinate 347,195,247 of CM051235.1, forward strand.
TTATGTTTGTCTAGTGTTATCTACACCCCACAAATCAAATATTTGCCTGATATTGTAAAACCAAGCAATTCTTATATGAATATATTACAGTATGACAAAGTATCTTTAATTCCAAAGAATTTAATAAAATACAGATAATGAGTAATCTACAGTATTTGGTTAACTATACAGTAAGAAAAAAGAAAAAAAGAAAATGCAAACGTTTTTGTTAATGTAGGGTTCTGTATGTTTTAAAGGGGTATATAAAGTGGACCAAAACCCACGGACCGATTCCCTCCCCCCAGGGCATCCAAAATCAGGATGCCCCGCTGTATGAAACCTCCCAGGTCACCCACACACTTAGCTTCTTTTCCGGTCCAACGCATCCCCTGCTATCCCTCTAGCAGGCTTGTCATAGACGAAGGCTTAGATGAAGAGATGTCAGCGGATCCGAGTGCGCTGATTAGACAGGAGGACGCACATGTGTGTGTAAAACCGGAAAGAGGTGAGTTTGTGGGGGGTTTCACACAGCAGGGCACCCCCGATCAGGGTGCCCCGGGGGCAAGGACCAAAACCCAGGATAGTCAAAATCCCAGGTTTTGGTCCACTTTAATGTGTATTTTGGCTTTACTTTTCAAGTGCTTATATTCAAGGTTCCACTGTCCAAAAAGTTAGGTAAATCCTCCCTTTGAAAGAAGTATGACAGCAGTACACAGGTTTGTGTCTTTTAATCTGGTGGTTACTCTCTGCCAATATACAATTTGTAATGGCGACACTGGCCAGCTGAAACACCCTCTTCCAAATAATTTTATAGCACGTAAAGTGAGTTAGAGGGGTAGCCAGCACTGGGGCACAGATTTTAGGTGTCTGAGGCAGATAGGGATTACCCAAGTAAGCACTGAAAGTTGGTGTCTGGGGTTGGGGATGTAGTAAAGGACTGGAATGAACCAAATATGGGGGTCTAAAGGGGACAGGATACAGTAAGGGCACACAACCACCACCTGAAAGAGTGGGTTGAAAAAGGAGGAGCTTACAATGTCTAAAATGCTGCGTTAAATAGTATAAAAATCTGCTCTTCCCAACTCTTGTATGTGTACACGGCTTGTGGTCATGCAGGGAGGTGGTAGTGGGGATGCCATGACATGCTGTGGCTAAACAAAGAGCAGCTCATCACTCCCACAGTGTTGGTATGAGAAGCTGTGATGGCAGTTAGGTGTGGCCTGTGTATGGAAGGCTGCAATTGAGATCTATGGGCACTTCTATACAAGGGGACAAAAATAGTCTGTTCACCCTGCCTTGAAATTTTGAAAAAGTGTGTGGATAAGCAGAGTGAGCTGCTATCTCTAACCCAGTTAGTCTGGTGTGAGCTGAGTGATTACTCCGGTTGCATAGGGATGGGGGGGAAGGCATGAGTATGTGTGTGCATGATAGTTCTTAATTTTAGATAATAAGGTTGATTCAGAGCCTCAGCATAAAGGCTCGTCTTAGAACAAAAGCAAACTCGCAGGCAGGGAATTTCTGCTCGTATGATTCAAAGCCATCAAAGGTGTCCACTGGACTTCTCACCACTCACAAATGACACAAATAGCTTTAATATTCTAAATTTCACTACTCACCCATCTCCGTCTTCCTTGTTCTGTCTGCCGCTGGGCCCCACAAGCTTTTTTTTTAATGTTTATTTGTATTTTTTGAAAAATAAAAATGTTGGGTTCCCCCTTTTTGAACTTAGGTTCCCCCTTCTTTCATCTTCGCTACCCAGCGAGGGACAGAAATTTGGCCCCGGGGAGACAGCTTTTAAACTTCGAAGGATAGCCTCTGTGGAATCTCCCCTACATCATTAATGATGTCACAGAAGGGGCGAGGCCAAGAGGGGTTTTCCCATGCGACCCCCTCTTGGCTCCTCCTTCTTTGTAACCTCAGATGGAGATTTTATTTTTCTTACTTTTACTTTGAACTGGTAAGGGGTCCCATGGACTTCTATACCAGTTTATACTCTATTACAGACACCACCAATGGGCATAGTGGTGTGGATGAGCCCAGTGGCCCATAGCAATAATAAATTATTAATGTGAAAATTATTCAAAACATTAAAAATTACAGTATGGTTGTTAACAACTTTGTCTGTGCTAAGCCGTGCCAGCAAAATGGCAGGCTGGAAAAATAAGTTCTCGATCTGCTTTTCCTGCAAAAATATTAACCATGTACGCTTGTCTTTCGGAATGCGGCTGTGAATAATACGAGAGATCGCAAAATCCAGGCTTCCAAGTAATTGCTTTGTGTACGCATACAGTTTAGCGGAGTATTTACAGTCTTGGCTCGCAAACTCAACTCGGAAGCCGAGTTTGTACCTGTTTTCAACCATAGGTTTCCGTGGAGTTCATCTATCTTGATGTTTCGTGTCCGTCGATGGCCTTTTGACGTACGCCATTTTGTTTAATTACCTCCTTTAAACACCGATGCTGGCCGATCGCTATTCTGACAGCCAAAAGTGATCGTCGGAAGCCAGGAGCAGGTCAGAGGATCTGTTTTTATTAAAACTCTAAAACACTTAATTGTAATTTTCTATAAAAATAATCTTTGGGATCAACATTGCACCTGTAAATAGAAAAAAAAATTATACATGTCCCCCAAATTTAACATGCCTACCACAACATAGTTCTCTGTCCTTTTATGGGGCCACCCTCCTCGTTGGCGCGATCCCTTCTATATAGAAAAAGAACCTAAGGTTATAAGTCTGCGCATGCATGGTTTGCATTCTGCTTGTGTAGTGGTCTGCTTCACTGGGTTTACACCCACCTGAGTCTGGCGCCGTTACTGTCTCGAGTTGCTCCGTCACTGCATACTCCCCCTCTAAGGATTCTGTAGGGACAGAGAAGCACAAAACACCAGCTCTTAGCATATATGCCATTTAGCTTTCCATTTACACAACCTGGGTGTTTGTGATGTATTGGCCTACCTGGCTTCTGCTGTACTGTGGCCGACTCCAAGCTCAACAACTCCTCCTCTTCTGTGGGTTGCATGGCTGGTGGTGGGGAGGCTTCAGAGGAGGAAGGGGAAACTGGCAGTGTTTGAGGCCGGCGTCTTACAACCACACCCTGTTTTCTTGGCCCCATTGGTCAGACCCCTCACCAGAAGTCAGCTACAAAAGAGATAAAAAGGCAAAAACAGTCACTTACAAAGTTTGGCTTTTTTGCTCAACTTCTCTCTTGTACATCCACTTACCAGGGAAGTTCTGGCTGTAGAACCTGCGCACCCGGGGCCACTTTCGTCATTTAAGGTCCGACCAGTGTTGCATAATTTGGGTGTGGGTGTAAGGTGACGTCCCCTGCTCACTCACATGGGCTGCCACTTCCTCTGCCAATGTTCTCTTTTCATGGGCGTTGGGCTTGAAGTTGTAGCGTTCATGGGTTAAAGCCTGCAAATACAAAACACAATAGTACTGTTAGTTTCTGCCCTTTCCTGTTTTGATCTACTTTAAGTACACATGCATGCCCCTGCTGTGTAAGCATTTAGTGCCAGTGTTTGCATAGGCACTGGCGGAGCCAGCCCTCCCATCCATAGTACTGGCAAATTGCAGTCACAGACACACTTGGGCAAGTGGCACTCCTAACTCTCCCCTCTGCTACTAATAGTGCTCACCAACACCGATCAGCAACATGGTGCAGCCAGCTCTCTCATCCTACAGTACTGGTGGATTGTGGTCACGAAGCCACTTAGGCACCCCGGCACCTTACCAATTTACAAAGGGTTAAATGTAAAAAAGCACACACACAGTTCTTTATTATGTTTTTTTTCTAATTACCTCCTTTAAACACCAATCCTATGCTGGCCGATCGCTATTCTGACAGCCAAAAGTGATCGTCGGAAGCCAGGAGCAGGTCAAAGGGTCTGTGCCATCTGCCCCTGCATCTGGCATCCACCAAACACTATGGCTTCTGTGCTCAATCCTGCATTGGGGAGGGGGGCTTTTATACTGGCATGATCTCACTCACCAGTATGAAATGCCCCCCCCCCCGCAACAACAATGAAGATGTCAGAAGCTGCCAGCTGAAGACCCTGGAAGAGGGGGATCGGAGGTCCCCCAGGGGAAGAGGAGACTAGGAATGCTATTTACATTTCAAGTATAGAGCTAAGAGCAATTTTCATATTATCATTCAGTATTTTGAGAACTCCTCATTAGACTGTACGGAAGGGGGGGTGTGGCTTGCCAGTGGAGGAGTAAAGAGCGAGGCTGACAGGCTCCCGCAGTAAACCCTATCAATTGTGCCAGAAAAACAGAGCAACCAGCAAAAACACACCAGCACAGCATGACGAAGCGGCGGAGAAGCAAAGAGGACCTTCAACAAGCCCAAGGAGCCCCCATCAAAACCTACTTCCCAGTGGTGGCGGTGCCTGAAAGACAGTCACTGGACGGGACAAAGATGGCGGTAGCCGCCACAAACATGAGGGAGTGGGGAAGCTTATCGCCGACAGGCAGCCTGACAGAGGAAGAGAGCTCACTTACCATGGCAGACGGGGAGACCCGCAACGTGTTCTACGGGAGCCTACCGCGGGAGGCAGAAGATGCTCTGGGCTCACAGCAACATTCAGGAGACATGGAGGGAGAGCCTGAGATTGTGCCGGTGGAGAAGAGGCGGGAGGGAGGCCCCTCCGTCTCGCAGGACGAGACCGCATTCATCACACGGCATCGGCCAGAGGAGCGCAAATCTGTCAGAGACCGACCACAGCGAGCTGACGGAGAGTTCGAGAGGAGAGGGCCTCACACCTTCTTGTGAGCAGGTACAAGGAGGCAAGCCGGCGGGGGGGGGGGGGGGGGTTAAGGCGGGTAGTGACAGCAGCACAGATACACAAAGTGTATCACAGCTGAGCTGTGCAGTCCCCAGAGTCAACAAAAAGCAAAGCCATTGGAGAGCAATAAACACAGTGAGCTGAGCCCAGAACCTGACCCACAGTCACCCCCCACCCACATCAGTGGAGCCATGAGGAGAACCAGGGGGGTGGGAGAGAAGCCGGGGATGGAGGGATGCAAACCAGGATCTCACAGCTCAGATGAGTCACTAGTAGGGGCTGAAGATTGTTGGCAGCGGCAGGTGACAGATACCCCTACTTCCCCCCGAGACAGTCCCACAGGAGAGTATGTGCGCATTCACAGCAGCCAGAGGGGATAGACGAATATGGGCTAGCGGAACTCCCGGGCTCGCCCCTCCCGTGCAGATTGATTTCGGTTATCGCCGACACCATCAGACCGAATCTTTCGGAAGCACTCAAAACACTTCCTTCAAGGGCTGATTCTGAGTCCTACATAGCAAGAATGGAGGGAACATTCCCTAGAGAAATCACCTCTATGCAGAATTCCATTGCTGACTTATCTAATAGAGTGGATGTTCATAGCTCTGCACAGGTTGATATCCAAGCCAGATTGGAGACTGGGACAACACCCAGAGACAACTCTCCTCTCTTCAATTACAGCAAGATGACCAGGAGAACAGAAGTTGATGTAATAATATCCGCCTTAGGGGCATCCCCGAATCGGTGGGACCATCAGAGTTAAAGCTGGTAGTCAGCGACCTATTCAACACGCTCCTTGAGGGCCCGGCCTCAGAGCATATAGAGCTGGACTGGATACACTGAGCCTTAGGCCCCAGAAGGGATGAACCTAGCAGACCCAGAGATGTCATCTGCAGAGTCCACTTTTACCAGATTAAGGAATTGATAATGCAAAAAGCATGGGCCAAAGGTCCGGTGGACTTAGGGGGCGCACAGATCAACCTACTCCCCGATCTATCCAGATGGACATTGCAAATGAGAAGGACCCTGAAACCTCTGCTGGAAGCTATTCAGCGTCAAGGCACGACATATCGCTGTGGACACCCATTCCACCTAATTGTATGCAGAGACAGGAGAGTTTGCATTCTAAAGACCCCCGCACAGCTCCCGGAATTGTTTGATTTCCTGGGCATCCCGCCGATGGAAGTGCCAGACTGGCTCACACAGCTGGACTAGGAGCAGATTCACTACCCCAGAGGCAGATGAGATGGAGGAGAGACCAGCGACGACTGAAAGCCCCACCAGGACCCGGCAGAGGTAGAGGCGCAGGTCCTCGGGTAGCGATCTAGATGATACGTGACAGTAGGACTCCATGACTAACCCATATTAACGTTCAGAACTTCACTCTCTGATAAAACCCTCCCGGAGGAGCTCTTTTTTTTGTTCATTTCCTCTCTCCCAGCTTCCCCTTCCTCTTTAACATCATACCCCCATGGAGGATAATGGACTTGGACTCAATGTGACATATTGGACTTCCAGCATACGAGAAGGAGGATGGAGATGGAGAGAAGGGAAGAAAATAGTTTCTTCCCCTTTTTTTTTTCCTGTACTCCACTTCAACATGGTACCTCCCTCATGAGAAGATGGATGTAGGCACGTGATGATAAAACAAGCGTCATCTTTAGCCCAAGGTTGGGGGCAGGATTTAACCCAGGGTTTTTTGTTTTTTTCTCTTTCTTCCCTCCAATCACCTTGGGTTGGGTTATGACTCACTCAGTTCACCGTTATTTATACGGATTGTGGGGTTCAGAGTCATATAGCCCCTTAAGGGTTTGGTTGAACTGGGGCGCTACGGGCGGGCTTTTTGCGGATGTGCCCCTGCGCCTCCGGGTGCCGCCTGGTAATATCGCCCTTATCGGGTCTTATTCTGCGCCTCATCCGGGCCCCCACCTGGTCAAGGGGAGCAGAACCCCCGTGAAAGTGGCAGGACAGTCTTACTGAGGTGTGGCGGATAGTAGCCTGGGGTGAGGCCAGCATGGAGATGGGGAATATAGGGCCCCAGACAGCCGTATATATTATAGCTTATGGTTAAATTTTTTCCTCAAATTTTTATGAAGGTTCGTAAGATGGTTCTTTAAAATGTTTCGCTGGTTGCTTAAGCATACTCTTGTAGGATAGGGGAGGGATGCCGTGGCAGATGCAAAAAGTTAGATAACGGTGTTGTGTATCTTGTCCGGGCTCCTCTTCATTTGGTTTCCATATTCCCCCAAGTGCCCTGCCCGTTCCTGAAGAGGGCATCCAGAGACCCCTTCAGGACAGGTGGGACCTGTCCCCCCTAAAGTGGGGCGGTCTTCAGTGACATATTAAACAGTCCACCTTGGGTGGGCCTCTCTGGACCCCTTCTGTCCGTTTTTTCTCTCTCTTCTCTTTACTGCCAATCTTCTTGCTTCTACCCCCTCCACTGTAGACCCTTGTCCTTCTTGCTCCCCTTCCCTGCTGGGCTGTCCTTCTTCACTCCCCGCTCCCTAGGTCGCGCTTCCCTCTCAGCTGGTGGGGGGAGATGGAGCTCGCCTCGGGTGGCGGGAGCCCATAACTCTGGCACCCCCAACATGAAGTTGCTATCTCTAAATTGTAGGGGACACAAGACTCCTGAGAAATGCTCTGCTGTGATCTCGGAGCTGAGGAGGCTAAAGGGAAGCATAGTCTTTCTTCAGGAGACTGTTTTCAGGGGGGACCGCTGCCCGAGACTGTCTTCTAGACACTTCCCTCAGGTGTTCTCCAGCTCCTCCCCAAACTCAAAAGCCAAAGGAGTAGCAGTACTGATATCCAGATCAACGCCGTTCACGCTTCTTGATTCCATTAGACGACGAGGGGAGATACATCATTCTTAAAGGTACGATTCTGGGGGAGGTGTATACATTGGCGTCTGTATATGCCCCAACTAGTGGCCAAGTAGACTTCCTTCTCGAGTTTTTCTGATAGATTTCCAGGAAGGAAACTTGATTATAGGAGGAGATATAAATATCGCACTCGATCCTCTCCTTGACTCATCCACAGGAAAATCCTCTATGCCCTATGCAAGGTTGAGGAAAGTGAAACGAGCGATCCACAACCTCCAGATGTGCGACGTCTGGCGTTTTACCAATCCTTCTGTCAGAGACTACTCACTTTTCCCCCCAGCACAATCACACTCAAGCGCATAAAGCAGTAGTGAGGGGGGGTGATCATCCAGCATGCCTCTAGGCTGAAAAAAGCTAACATGATTAAGCAAAGCCAACTGATAACCCAGATCCAGAAACTAGAGGGACGGCATAAGAGGTCCCAGGCACCGGACACCTTACAAGAACTTACCCAGGCATGGGAACAACTGAATTCCATGCTACTAAAAAAAGCAGCATTTGCCATTAAACGTTGCAAACATTATTACTACGAATGGGAAAACAAGCGCGGTGCCCTACTGACCAGAGCTCTGAAGAAGCAACAGTCCCTTAACTTTATCAATGCAATCTTAGATGAACAGCAGGTGAAAAGACATAAAACGGCGGATATCGCCAAGGTGTTCCAGACATACTATCATTCCTTTGATAATTTACATTCTCAGGACCCTCGTAGGGACCTAGAGAGATTACCATATATCAAAATGTACATAGAGGAGTCAGGGATGCCCAGATTGAATGAGGAGGCGATCGATAAGCTTAAGGGAACCAATAAATGGAGAGAAACTATTACAGGCGCTTGGCCAGACCCCCACAGGGAAGTCACCGATGCAGGTAATGGGGCGGGGTTTATTGCAAGCCACCCACTTGCCGCAGGTGACCTCCCAGCCCCTCCTACCTTGTGAACTGGTATAGGGGTCTCACCTTTTTGAATGTGCAAAAAATACACACACAGGGAAAAAGACATTTATTTTTTATTCTACTTACCTCCAATCCATCACTGATCCTGCATGGTCTGCTGCTGCTCTGACAGACAGAAGTGACTGGCTTCTAAAATCTCACTCCCACTCCTGGGAGCAGTCTTTAATACTGGCTGAGTAAGATGACGTCATCTCACTCCCCATATAAAAGGCCCTTCCCGGTGGCGGCAGGAAAACAGTAAAAAGCCAGGCTTTGGGTTGGGGAAGGGCATTCTCTGTCCCGGAGGGAAGAGAAGACCCCCGGCACTTGATCCCGGGTGGAGGGTCGCATTTGCTTTCTTTTTTAGGCCACAGGGGAAAATGCCAGCTGCGTAGAATTCACAGAACTCGCATATAATGGACAAAGAGGCAGCTACATGAATTTTAAGTAGGTGACATTAAAAGGGTTAATTATCACTATTGTAATCATCATTTTATCCCTCATTAAGAACTTAGCAGCAATCAGTGCCCCTACCATGACTGAGCCCAATATGGGGTAATGAGGGGCCTGTCTTATGGCCTGTACCATTAACAGTGGCCCTGACTCATCTGCAGAAAATAGGATGGCTGGGATAAAGGCGCCCCCAATAGACTTGGTACCCAGGGTGGTTGTTCTGCTTGCCCTCCCCTAGAAACAGCCGTGTTAACAGCATCAGCAGTCTTATTGAGCCCATAAAGGCTTGTGAAAGCCAGTGCATGGGGTGACAGCAGCAGTCTACTAGAGTCCTTAAGGCCTGTGAAAGCCAGTGTAGATGGGTAGCAGAAGAAGTGGTCTCTCTGTAATACATCTGGTGTAATACAGTCAGTTCTTTGTTACAAATTTATAGAGAACACTCTATCCCCAGTTTCCTAAAACTCACAAGGCCAAACTATAAGGAATCAGGCCAGGGCGTAAGTATAGAGGTTGCAGGGGGTTTCGACCACACCAGGGCCCAGAAGAACAGGGGAGGGCATCATTGTTGCTCCTCCACCTTATTTATCATATTTTACTTTATTTAGAGATAGAAAGTACCCTTGCCTCCGCTTTTTCAATCTTTGGTTATCTAGCTCCATCCAATTAAGTTAGAAGACAGTGTTGACAGGGCTTCATTTAATATTGGTACCAGGGCCCCATCGCAATTAGTTACATCACTTAGTCTGGCCCTATATCATGTGGTAGTAGTGGTGGCTACTACTGAAAGCGGGAAAGCAGTGGTAACATCCAGTGGTCATGTAGTGACCAACCAGCCAGCAGTTTTGGACTTGTTGATATCACTCAGACCTTAGACTTCAAAGTAGACAAAAGCCACTCACTAGCCAGGCATCAGGTGGCTCTTCAGACACCACCATACCATGGAAAGAGCAGCCACATTAGTCTGAGCCCTCTCCTCTACTGAATTTGCCTCGCTTCCTGGAGATACTGTCAGGCCTCTCAATTCTCTCAATTGTTGTTCAGCGACGAAGAAGGTTGAGAGGATATTCAGCAGTTAGAGGCCAGCAGTGATCATTGGGACATTGCAGGCCTCAAATCACTCCTCATGAGAGCCAGGGAGGGGCACATTCAGATGGAGCTACATGCAACCCTCCGGTGACAGGATCACTTCCTTACCACTAGGCCATGGCGGCCTTATTTTTGGACAGAACACAAACATGTTCCCTAATGGTTCATACCACCATGGAACAGCACATTCAGGTGAAGCCAATGGAACACTCTGTCAGTTGAGAGAGAGAAAAGTGGCAGTAAAACCTGAATATATAATGATGCCACCGACCCTAAGCGGCAGCTCATCATCATCAGAGGACAAGGGTAGCAGCAAGAAACCAGCATGTTGGCAGCGTGCCACCCACCCAGCATAATGGCACACATTAAAGCACCTGCCCATAAGACGCACCCTGTATTTGGAGGAGGAAAATAAGAAAAAAAATATTATGAAACAAATGCTAACCCCCCCCGATCACCCTATTACAGATAGTGTTCAGAATCCCCCCAATAACCCCATTATAGACCCCATATTACAGGCAGTGAGTGTCATCCGACATTAAAGGCAGCGAGGGGCACCCCGCATTACAGGCGGAGTGAGGCATTCCAAATGCAGGCAGTGTGAAGCATCTAAATTACGGGCTGTATGCAACAATCCCCCCCCCCCAAAAAAAACAGCTGCAGTCAGTCTCATGCCCACATACACACACACACACACACACACACATATACATACACATATATCTTATCAGCATCTGTTGCCCGCTCCTCCTCTGCCCACCGCCACACACATATGTTCCCTGCACTGGTTCTGGCCAGTGGGTGGGCATGTCATTTGAGTCGGGCCAGTGATGCTGGCTCTGTACAGGCCATGCCCACTCATGGGCCAGAACTAGTACCGGGAACATGTGTGTGTAGTTCTGGCCAGCGGAGGCACAGAGATCAGCAGAGGAGGTGCGGGCATCGGCAGCAGAGGCAGTGGCAGACACTGGTAAGATGTATGTGTGTGTATGTATGTCGGTGGGAGACTGATTGCTGCAGGAGAATGTAAGTTTTAAAAAAAAACACTCGCCCTATAAGATGTACTGGGGTGCATCTTATGATGCACAAAATATGATCTGTGTATATATATATATATATATATATATATACATATTCAGTAACTTCTGTAACTACCCTTGTACAAAAGAAAATACTTTATAAAAACTATATAGCCAATACAAAAAAAGAAATGTATTTTGGACACACTGACACATCTGTGCTTTAATCTCAGTATATTGATGGTGGTTTAACATCAAACAAGTTGCTTAATCAAATTGCTATTCATATGAAAGTTAATTTTCACATTCATGTCCAGACTCTCCTCTACATTTTCAAAGGCATTTTAATAACTAGACGCAGGAAAGCTCTTTGCTTGAATTCTGCTTTAAAATGAAATGTTCAGTCCCACCGGATTTTCAGTTCAGTGCCTTTCATCTTTTCAAACCTTTTACACTGTCATAATAAGGTGTGGAAAACCTTGGCGTGACATACTGAAGCCACAATCATTGCCTCATTTCGGAGCTTAGGGGCTGCAGACTTGTTTGCAAAATGCATGTGACCTCTGCTACACTGAAGCTGACAACTATTTAGCTGAAGCTGTACAGTATAGGACAAGTTACAAAATTCCAATTACGTATATTATGACCAAGTTATTATAAAGTGCCTATAAATCTAAAGATATTTTTTTAATAAATAAAATGAGAAGGAAAAGAAATAGAAACCGTTTTTATTTCTACTACTTCAATGTATTGCCTTTTTAGAAGTGATAAGAAAAACCCAGCCAATTGACTGGTCAAAAGATCATATCAGACCACTTTAGAATACTTAATTACTCATATGTCAGAGGAAAGAGAAAGTTCATTGAGTTTCCAATTTAAACTGGATCATTTGGAGTCAGAAACTATTGTATAGCCCCTCTGGCAGCAAAATGCCAATTTAGCTGTTATCTCTGTTCCCTTCAGAAGTGCTGGATAAAGTAGTGTGAAGCCCGGCAGGCAAAGTATAAAAACTTGAGGGTTGATACTAAAATATCATTATTCCTTCGAGAATTATATTTTATTTTTACACTGATTATGCTGTATGCTATGCATGTAGATATACATTTTAAAGGGATGGAGCTCATTAGAAGTGATACAATAGGCAGTATGGTGTTGTTACAGTGGTAACAATTGGTCAGAATTAAGGAGAAAATGGACAATACTATACTTTTGGTAGTTTTCCTTTCCTGGCACATTCTCCAGGGTGCAATACCAAGGGTTAATTGGTCTTTCATTTACCATGAAAGGATCCAAGAGTAAACATTTTAGGATCCCCCCATCCAAGCATTATACAATATAGCCCTTTCCAGACTAGCGTGGGCTTGTATGATGCCATGAAGAGTATCGAATTTTCCTGGCACCTTCATGCCATCATACCAAGGGAAATTCTCAGGATGGGATGCTGATCTTTTAACAGTATTCAAGTAAATGGCTTATTACATTGCATGCATTTTTAGTAGAACTTTTTAACTCATTTCAAAGTTGTGTAACCTTTAAGGTCTCTTTAAAAGTGATTGGAGAAGATTTGAGGTGATGACAAGTTGCTGTTCTACATACATTCTAGCATAGGCCCACAAAGAAGCTAGAGACCTTATAGAATGGGACATTATGTTGTGTTCCAACTTAGCAGCCTCATATTCCCCTTTGATCAATTTTACAATCCAGGAGAATTGCAATTTTGTAATGTAAACATTTCTAATGTTGTCTAGGAATGCTGGTAGTTGTTACCTTGAGCATTAATTCCAGAATAGGAATTCATTTTACTCTATCTAAGGTTCTTAACTCCGAGACCCTAGCTTTTGAGGCGAGTGTTGCCAGAAAAACATCAGGGACAACGCATGGTTCTTTAGGAATGCGGGGTTCTTGGGCAACATATTTCAATACCAGTCCAACATCCCACTGAGACAAACCTGTTCTCCTTGGTAGGTGAATTCCTAAATCCTGCCTTGAAATACTGTTTTGTGAGAGAAGGATGGCCCACCGTTTACCAGCTATAGTTAAATGGCAGAGATATGCAGTTTAAGAAATCCTAAGCCCAACCCTCTTTTAGGAACTCTAGGATCTCTTGTGTGGTAAAAGAGATCTCTATAAGAAAAACTGGTCCATCTATTACTTAGTTCTCTAACACTGGGAGCCAAGGTCCCCTTGGTCAATATAGTAATGCTGCTATCACCGCCTCCGATGATGTTCTCAACTTCTGTTTTAATATCAGCGGTGTTGGGGGAAACACATTAATACCTATAATGTTTTTAACCCTTAAAATTAAAAAAATGGGGTCCTTCACGGACCATGTTACCTGTCACCCAGCAGGTATAAAAGGCTTCCAGCAGCAGCAGGAGTGCAGAAGCCAAAGTGATCAGCATGGGACACAATGTTCTGGGATGGATGGAAGATAAGTATTAAAAAAATAATAAAATATTTTTTTCTCTGTGTCTGTGTGTTTTTTTTTTTACATTTAACCCAAGGAATCTATGAGACCCCTATACCAGTTCACAGGGCTCTGGGTCTGACAAGTCACCTGCAGCTAGCATCTAAAAAGAAACTCAAAAAATATTATTTTTTAAAATTGTCTTATTTATTTTAAATAAACCATTTATTTTATTAAAGAAAACCATATTGCATGTGACAGCCCCATTTCTCCCGATTACAATGGTACCACATATGTATCGGTAGCTGTTCCTGTCCAGAAGACCCCTCCAAACTGAAAGGAGCACTTTCTAACATTTACAAATAAAATACAACTAATAACTAGAGATGAGCGAACTTTTGAAAAGTTCGATTCGGCCGATTCGCCGAATTTCACAAAGAAATACGGGTTCGGCCGAATCGAACTTTTACGAAGTTCCCCACCATGCCGGCATTTAAAAAAACGCTGTCACCATGCCGGCATTTTTGATGGGGAACTTCGTAAAAGTTCGATTCGGCCGAACCCGAATTTCTTTGTGAAATTCGGCGAATCGGCCGAATCGAACTTTTCAAAAGTTCGCTCATCTCTAGTTATTAGTTGTATTTTATTTGTCTGTCAGCGGAACGGGCCGGCCCGCTCCCACCATGCCGGCATTTGAGAAAAAAGGCAAACACTTACCTGCAGGTCCGGAGCGTGGAGGCCGGCGACGCTCTCAGCTGTCATCTGAGGGCGCGTCATCAGAGGCTCCCACCATGCCGGCAAAAATGCTTTTCTTTTTTTTGGTTTTTTAAATGCCGGCATGGTGGGAGCGGGCCAGCCGGCTTTACCGGCCCGCTCCCACCATACCGGCATTTTTTCTTTTCTTTTTTCTTTCTTTGTTTTTTAAATGCCGGCATGGTGGGAGCGGGCCGGCCGGCTTTACCGGCCCGCCGGCCGGCTCCCACCATGCCGGCATTTTTTTTTCTTTTAATTTCAGGAAAAATTCGATCGGCACAAACCACAAAATATTCGGGTTCGTGCCGAATCGAATATTTCCTGAAATTCGGAGCGAATTCCGGTTCGTCCGAACCGGTTCGCTCATCTCTACTAATAACCACACTATAAAGCGTTAAATAAAAAAATAATGGCGTGGAGTCCCCCTTCCGGGGGGACATTCTTTGGAATTTTAAGGGTTAAGAACCCTTAAAAAAATGGCTTGAAGTCCCCCCTACCCAGCATAACCAGCCCGGGACCAGCGATGGGGCATGTAGAACAGGAATGCAGGAGCCAGCATTGGTGGCCCCTGGCCCTGCAGGCTGCAAGTCAGCATAGCATATGGCCACTGGCTCTTCTGCCCCCCCAGGCTACTCCCATAGTTCACAAGGATTGTCAGCCCCTAAATATTTGAAATATATAGCCTCCAAGTAAATTGCAGAAAGAAAACAAAAGAACTGAAAGAATGGTCTAGCCCTGAAAAATCTCTGAGAAGACTTTCCTTGTCCTCAAACCTCCAACTGTTTACCATGTAAACCAATAATATGGAGTATTACCACCTAAAACCTAACAATAATGTCACAGTAATGTCGCGGTCAAGTCTTAAGATCCTTTACTTAAGAACCATACAGCATATACCCCACAAAGCACCCTCTTAGTATAATCTGTGACAACGATCACTGACCCTTTTCTGTATGTTTAAATAGACCCTAATGCTCTTTCATCTCTGGTCTGCTGGTGCGGGGACATTTGGCATTTTTTTTGCTGTAATTCACCCTTTCATTTTTAAATAGGAGGTTTTAAGCTTTTGGACAAAGACCCAGTCCCGGTGGTAAAGTCTGGACACTGTGGCTGTTCTCTCTCATGCTTCCGGTTAACAAACACTTCTACACATATTGCTGGATTGCAGCACCATGGTACCATCTCATGTCTCGGGTGTGTCCTCCAAGGCTGCAGGTGGCAGATCGACTTCAGGCAGCATGACAAAGAGGTTTATTCATCAAGGGATAGCGGCAGGTAGTGCCTCGTCGCAGCAGACAGCATCTGGTGAATGCTGGGCACTGTACGCAAAAAAACACATTTATGAAGGCGATTCTGGTGAGTGACTCTAACAGCGCCATGTAGTGTACGAGTCATCATTACAGGCGGCTCAGCGTATAGTTCCGGTGCTCTAGCTTTCAGAGATCCAGGTATTACCTGTTGCTACTTGATGCTCTCCCATACATTTTAATGGACGTTCCTTTTCTTCTGTTTAACCCTTTAAGTGCCAAGCACGTGAATTTTACGTGGTTGCCTCTCTGTCACTTAAGTGTTAGCCACGTACAATTCACGTGCCTGGCATTTACCCCTGCTAGTGGCCAAAAAAACCCACACACCTGACCTCTCTATCAATCCATCCAGGTCTCCTCTTAAATTTGGTGCCATCCGATCTCCCCTGGGGGCTTGGATGGCTCCAGGAGGACCCCCAGAATAGCAACCCCCCGCTCTTCGGAAGCGGCCACTGCTAACTGTAAAAAAAAAAAAAAAAAAAAGAAGACATTTACTCACCTGCGGCCACGAACCCTCCCTTCATGTCTCCGTCCCTCCGTGTCTCCTCTTCAGATCGGATGCCCCCCCCAGGCTCCTCCGTGATTGGGGGCGTAGTCTATGATGTCACCCGGCAGCCGGCTTCTCTCACCCGAGACGATCAGTTGCTCCAAGTGATCAGAGGAGAGAGGTTGGAGTGGGGGAGAGGGCTGTGATCCCTGGCCCCCCAGCCTCCCTCCACCGAGCACCCGGCAGCTGTCATCGGGGATCGCCGGGGGACAGAGGAGGATCCGAGGTAAGTAAAGAAAAATAAATAAATGTCTTTTTTTCTTTTGTTTGTGTGTATTTATTTTTACATTTAACCCTTCGTTAATTGGTAAGGGATCCATGAGGCCAGGGGGGTGGCAGAATAGCCCGGGCCACGAGAGCTATGTGGGCTTGTAGCCGGCAGGGTAGGGGCCACCAAAGCTGGCCCCTGCGCCTTGTTCTACAAGCCCTGCATAGCTGGTCCCGGGCTGGGTATGCTGGGTAGGAGGGACCCCATGTTATGTTTTGTTGTTTTTTTAAGTGTTTTTAACCCTTAAAATTCAAAGAAAAATGCGTCCCCCGGTGGGGGGGGGCCCTATGTTGTTTTTTTTTTAATTAACCCCTTATGTTTATAGTGTGGATAGTAGTTGTATTTTAAATGTAAATGTTATAAAGTGCTCTTTTCAGTTTGGGGGGGGTCTCCTGGGCAAGAATTGGGGGGCTACCGATACATATGTGGTTCGGTTGTAATCGGGAGGAATGGGGCTTTCACGTGCAATGTGGTTTTCTCTAATAAAGTAAATGTTTTATTTAAAATAAAGGAGACAATTTTCTAAAAAATAATTTTTTAATTTTTTTTGTTTTTTTATGCAAAAATATTTAAAAAACAGTAGAAACATTACAAACACGACATTTCATGTTAAAGCCTAAGCTCTGCTGCAAAAAATATATCTATAATTTTCCTGGAAATTCCTCCAAAAATCAAGGTTAAACATGGTGCAAAATGGTGAAAAATGACAACAGAGGGTGACAAAATTTCAATTAGGCTGGCAATTAAAAGGGTTAATAGTACCTATGCATGTGGGTTATTGTTCTTCTCGGGAGACCATGCGCTTTCAGATTTAGCTTGTTTTTTTCTTGTTTGCATATTGATTTTGTGTTTTTTATTCTGCTTTTTATAATTTTTTTTAGGGCAACCCTGTGCAACCTAAGAATTCTTCAAGGGGTTACTTCTAAAACGATGAGCCTACTACAAGCTGGGTACGCTTAAAAAGCTTAACATAGTATGTTCTTTCAGGTAATATATATATATTGGTTTGTGGGGGGTGTTCCAGATGTAAAGGGTTGTTCTGGTAGAAAAAGTGCAAGGTGCGCACTTTGTCTGCAGAGCTGAAATTTTCAAGTAAAATTACCCTTACGCACATGCTTTACTTTGGGGTGTTTGACAACTCTTCACCTTGACAGTAGCTATGCATGTTGGGTATCGTTCTGTTCGGGGAATCTCGACTTTTCAGATTAAACACCTAGAAAGCTTGAGGTGTGTACTTCCAGAGAATATATAGTTTGTGGGGGGTATTTCAAATGTAAAGGGTTGTTTTTCTTGAAAAACTGCAAGGCGCCAATAGCACATAGCATAGTTGTATTTTCTTTCACAATATTTTTTTTGTAAGACACGAAACAAGACATTGATACAATGGCTCAACAAACATGTTCCAATGCAACAGGATGACATTACTTTAAAAATTATGTAAATGAATCAGAACATCCATACATAATATTCGCGTCAGCATTTTTACTATTTTCACAATAATCACAACACAAAGACAAGGAGGGACTTCTAAGACTCAAATCAAAAGGAGAGAGGACAGGACACACACCGGGATAAAAGGGGGGAGGGGGGGACGAGGGGGGGGGACAGGGACAAACTGGGAAAGCCAAGGGAGGGAAGAAACGAGGGAAGGGGAGGGGGGGAGGTAGGAGCCTCTGCTCGACTGGGCCTAAAAGACATACCCAAGCTATGTACTCTTAAATTCTTAAATTCTGGGTATCCCTGCTCCCAACAGCCCCATAATAAGTTCTATTACTGCTATTGCTTCTGAGCATAGTATTTCTGCCACGGATCCCACACCAGATCATGCTGCTCCTTTCAAGAGCAGACTACAGCCGTCAACTGTTCATTTACCATAATGTTAGCCATCCTGGCCTCCACCTCCCTCCATGATAACCGCGAAGCCTTCCAATTAGCCGCTATCGTGAGTCTCACAGCTACCAAAAGGTGTTTAGCCAGGAGCCACTCATCCCTGGAGAAAGCATTCTGCTTTAAAGATAGCAATACCTCCACTGGGCTGGGGGTACAAATTCCCCAGAACCCCGGACAATACTGCATATGCTTCCTGCCAGAGAGGCTTGACCCTCGGGCAAGCCCACCATACATGAAGGTAATCCCCCACCTCCCCACAACCCAGAAAACACATGGGGGAGTGGGACGCGAAGCATCTATGAAGCCTGGCCGGGGTGTAGTACCATCTCAATACCAATTTAAAGGCATTCTCCGTTGCCAACACATGTTGGCAACGGAGTGAGGTGGAGCGCACCGCACTCCAAATTTTCCTCCAGGCCTCATCATCAATGGTTACCCCAAGCTCCGCCTCCCACCTCGCCATATACCCGTGTCTGGGGGGGGTCCATCTGGTTGACCAGTGCCCCATAAAGGTACGTGATCACCCCCGCAGCAAATGGTTGTTGACAGCACATCTGTTCCAAAGTTGTTTTTCGAAATGGTGGAGACCCCCTTTTCAAATTGTTCTAACAAAATGGAAGATCTGCAGATACCTAAAAATTTCAGCCAGCGGAATCTGCTTTGCCACCCTGAGGTCCTCAAAGGATCTCACACCTCCATGTGTGCACAGATCCTGCACCACCTCTAGACCATTAGCTTTCCACCAACTGAAATTAAAGGCATGAGTCATCCCCGGGGGGAACATAGGATTATTAAAAAACCTAGCAAGCGGGTGGTGCCCAGACACCAATCCTGCTCGTGTCTTGCAGCTATCCCACCTGCCCAATAAACACTCCAAAACAGGGGATATATTTTTAGGTCTGACACGCCTAGGGAGCCATGGTAATGCGTCCACTTCCATTGGACTGGACCTACTAGCTTCTTCCAGGACCCATAGAGGGGGTGCTTCCTTCACATGAAGAAGCAGTATAGGGGCAATCTGCGCTGCCAGGTAGTACTTATAAAGTAAAGGCACACCCAATCCACCCTTGGTAGTATGATAGTACAATGTTTTCCTATTTATTCTTGGCTTCGTGGGCCCCCAAATATATTTCAAAATCCTATTTTGTAATGGTATAAAAAAGGACAAAGGAACCTTCACCGGGAGCACTCTAAATAAATACAGCAGCTTTGGCAAAAGAACCATTTTTATCGCAGCCAATCTACCCAGCCATGACATCCTCAAGTTGTACCACGGGTTCAGGAGTGAGTCCACAAGCTTCGGGATGTGGGAGTAATTGGCCCTAGACAGCATTCCAAAATCCAAAATTAGGGGTGATTTTGATACCTAAATAGGGCAACTGCTGTGTCCAAGTCCACAGAGAATTGGCTTGCAAAGTCAGCTTAGTAGACTCTAATAGCGATACATCCAGGGCTGCTGATTTTGCATCATTGACCCGAAGCCCGGAAAGACCCCCAAACTCGGAGAGAATCTTAAAAAGATTGGGAACAGAAACATGAGGAGCTGTGATCAAAAGCAGCATATCATCCGCAAAAAGGGACAGCTTACTTTCCCCAGAAGGCGAAGCTATTCCGCTTATATTCCTATTGTTCCGGAACTTAATGGCCAGGGGCTCTATTGCCAGTATAAACAATATCCCTGCCTTGTGCCACGGAGAATAGAGAATGGGGGCGATTCAGCACCAGCGTACTTCAAAGTGGCCTTTGGGACGTTATACAACGCATTTACTCCCGCCTTAAGACCCTCCCCCAGACCCCACCTCTCCAGCGCCAATTGCAAGTACTCCCAGGAGATGGAGTCAAATGCCTTCTCCACATCTAGGGATAACGGCATAGCCTCCTGGTCGGTTCCCCTGACCGAATCAATCAGCTGAACTATACGTCTGACTCCATCTCCCGCCTGTCTAAGGGGAACAAAGCCCACCTAATCCTGATGAATTAGGGAGCCCAAAAAGTCATTAATTCTCGTGGCCCAAACCTTTGAGAAAAGCTTGAGATCGGTGTTTAAAAGAGAGATGGGCCTATAATTACTCCACTGTTGGTGATCCTTTCCGGGCTTCGGAATCATAACCACATTGGCTTTTAACATAATTAAACAAAGTGGTCGGGGGGGGGGGACCAGTTCCTGGCTAAGCCTTTTATAAAAGAACGCTGTCAATCCGTCAGGGCCTGGTCTCTTCCCTGGTTTGAGCGACCCAATAGCCTGCTGCACTTCCTCAGCAGTGATTGGGGCTTCCATTTTTCGCCTCTGCTGCTCTGAAATCGACGGGAGTATAATGTTCTCAAAAAATGCATCAACTTTCTTACGATCCAGCCTTTGAGGAGCCTCATATAACTTCGATAGGCCGCACATGAACTCCTCCAAAATCTTCACCGGGTTAGTCGTTATTACATAAGTTGACCCATACATAGTTTAAGCATAAAACCTATGGGTAGACAGTCTGTATAGACCAGTAGAACCCGATATTTGAGGTCTTCCTCCTTGGTTGTGGGATAAACTATGTAAATGGGCTTAGAGTTAATCACATAGATATCACCTTCTGTCTTTGATTCCCTAGGACAAAAGAGTCTCCTGTTTGATAAATGGGTATACTAAGGCACAACTAGAAAATCATTTATGGTTTAGGTTATAGATAGATTACAAATATAAGCTCCTGATAGAGGACTTGGCCCATGTGATGGTAAGCATGAGATCATGGGCTATCCATGTAGGGATTAGTTACTCTTTGAATTTTTATTTATCCTGTTTGGCAGAATATGGGACCACCGGGTAGTGTTATGGTAAGACTGGAGGCCAGTCCGGCATGTGCAGTCAAAATTATATAAGTTTACCCATATAGAGTTTAGGTATAGAACCTATGGGTAGACAGTCTGTAGAGACCAGTAGAACCCGATATTTGAGGTCTTCCTCCTTGGTTGTGGGACAAACTATGTAAATGGGCTTAGAGTTAATCACATAGATATCACCTTCTGTCTTTGATTCCCTAGGACAAAAGAGTCTCCTGTTTGATAAGTGGGTATACTAAGGCATAATTAGAAAATTATTTATGGTTTAGGTTATAGATAGATTACAAACATAAGTATGGTTGTGGGATATATGTTTAAACAATAAGCCTGTTTGTCCCTGACAGGTCCCGCATCTACCCTCCAACCCCCCCCCTCCTTTCTTAACTAGATCGGACTGCCGGGTGGCATTCTGGTAATACCGGTGCACAGTCTGCTATGCGCTGCGAGGAAGTGCAGCTGTCCTTTGTGTTAATGTTAGTAACCATGTCAAGGGGTGGGACCGCTGACCTACTTCCTGCCGGAGTATTGCAGTGAGTCCCAAGCCTTGTTCTCAAATGCGGCTGATGATGCACTTCAGGTGCCTCGTGCTGACTGACACCGGTGTTTCCAATTTTCCATTATGATGCTGGAGGAGTATTTAGGGGACACAGGGGGGGACAGACAGTCTATACTTGTGGCCCAGATGAAGTAACGGGAGGTCCGTTACGAAACGCGTTGGCTGGCTGGGATGGGGTGAGGCGCTCGGCGCATGTCTGCCTGGTGAAGTACACATAGCACATGTTATGATTTACTGCACTGTTTTTCTATGTCTTTTTCTCCTCTGTGTTTTCATTAGGGTAGAGTGATACTGATAGCACTGGATTGCACTTTACTGATGTATATTTGTATAAAATAGGATTGCATATAGGATAGTTTAGACACATTTTATAAGCTGGTTGATATTGTATACTGATGTTTTTGAAGACAACACGGGGTTAATAATTGTATGTATATAGATGTATATAGGATAGTTTGTACACATTATATAAGTTGGTTGATATTGTATATTGATGTTTTTGAAGATAACACAGGGTTAATAATTGTATGTATATAGATGTACTAGGCATACATGTGTTCTTGTAGTCCTCCCCCTCATGAGATGTGTGTTTTTAATTGTTTTTAAACTTTTTTTGTATTGGATTAATAATAAATTGAATACATTTTGTTATAAGAGTATGTGGTGGTGCCAGTTGTTTGGTTAGGCATTGTTTTGGGGTCTTGTGGGATCCCATGCTCTGGAGATTATTGTAATTTCTTGCCAACCAGGCACACCAGTTACTACTAGGTACTTTAACACTAGCTGGTGCGTTTTTTTCTTTCCTTTTTTATGAGCACAACTAAAAGTGCAACCAATCACCGAGGCACAAAGGGCCCCCCGGGACTCCTCTCCCGCGCCTCCGCCAGCCCTGCCAGCCGGGGCGCCCGAGCCGAGCCCCATACCATCATAATCACAAATGATAAACAGACTCAAACCAATAGCCTGCAATGCTTAAACATCATAAAGTACCCAGCAATTATCGACGAGCAGCGAACAACCTAGGAAAAGATAATTAGTAATTAGTAAAAACTAGTGCAACAGACCAAACCTAATACACTCTCCCGGGACCCAGGAAAGTCCAGGACCTCCACCAATGGGCAGAGGTGTTGTATCAATCACCAATAAGCTCCTGCTCGTCATCCCTCCAAGGCCGACTGCAACACCTGAGAAGTCCCTTAGCGCTTGAGACTGGTCTTTCCCTTGCTTCTTATGCTGCGGGTCTTCCACTACTTCAGGGGCATCCCTCCTCTGCTGCGGACTACGACATGCAGCCGGGACCAAAGCTGAGCCCTGGGGATCCCCCGGGCCAGAGAGACCGAGCTGTAGTAACATTTCTTTCAAATCTGAAGCTTTCGTGGCATATTGAATGCGGCCATTAAAAGAAAACGATATCTTAAACGGGAAACCCCACCTGTAGAGTACATTGTGGGATCTGAGCACTTGCAAGTATGGCTTAAGGGCTCGCCGCTTAGCAATGGTAGACTGGGCAAGGTCCGCAAAAACCTGATATGAGTGTCCCTGGAACTGTAGGGGATACTTGACTCTTGCTGCTTGCATCACCGCTTCCTTAGTCTTAAAATAGACAAACTTTGCAACAATATCTCTCTTGGGGCCCTTCAGGATTGCGCTTAGTAAGGGCCCGATGCGCTCGCTCCAGCTCCAGCCTCTCAAGTGGTGTATTAGGTGTCAGTTCCTGAAGAAGAGCTATAATAATGCCCTGGGCATCTTCCATCGACTCTGGGACACCCCTGAACCTGAGATTAGAGCGTCAATTTCTATTCTCTAAATCCTCCTGCATATCCCTCAGGGCAGCAATCTCCTCATGAAGAATCTCCACTTCCTCCTCATGGCTCTCCAGGACAGTAGTGACGTTATTTATATGACCCTCTAGGGACGCTATTCTGTGCCCTTGCGCCTTCATTTCTTTAATCAACTGAGAGGTGATTTTTGTGATCACTGAGATCTCTTCCCGTATCACAGCCCTTATGTGCTGGAGTGAGGCTCAGTCCAGGGCCATTTGTGGGCAGTGCTCTGGCAGCTCAGTGGGGAACTGAGCCTGACTATCCCCTGAGTCCAAGGAATCCTCTGTGTGGAGTGTTAAGGGGGCCAAGACATCCTCTCCCTCCTCACCTCGTGCTGCGTGTGCTGCGGCCGCCATCTTGGATTCCGGCTGCAGGGTTTTAAGCGGTTTCGGCGGCCTCTGCTTGTTCCTACGGCCCTGCCGCATGCTCCGACGGGGGGTAAGTCATCTCTCCTTCTTCAACTTAGTTATGGTGCTGTGTTGCTAGTCTCCATGCTGCGCTAGGCGGCCCCTCCGTGCCCAGGTTTGCGGAGCTCTAGCAGTGAGCGTCCATCTGCCAGCTCCGCGCGCATGCGCCCCCCAGCATAGTTGTATTTTAGCTGAAAATCTCCTAAAGTGTTGTTTCAGTTTGGGGGAGTCTTCTGGGCAGGAAATGGTGTCCACCAATACATATGTGGTACCGCTGTAACCGGGAGAAATTTGGATTTCACACGCAATAAGATTTTATTGACAAACTTACTTTTTTTATTACAAAAAACACTACAAATTGTAAAAAAATA
Organism: Gastrophryne carolinensis; assembly: GCA_027917425.1. NCBI lineage: Eukaryota > Metazoa > Chordata > Amphibia > Anura > Microhylidae > Gastrophryne > Gastrophryne carolinensis. The sequence continues at coordinate 347,219,542 of CM051235.1, forward strand.
GAGTTTCTTTATTTTTTTGCACATATTTCAGCCCAAAATATTGAGAATACACCTAAAAAATGTGCTTTGCTGAAAAAAACAATATATAATTTTCCTGGGAAATCCCTTCAAAAATCACAGTTGAACATGTGGAGCACAAAATAGTGCAAAATGGTCTGGCAACAGAGAGTGACAAAATCTCCAGGTAGTCTGGCACTTAAAGGGTTAAACAGGGTTTTTGTTATTATATTTTTTTCTCTCAAATAATTGTGTCACCTCTCCTGGCCTAGAAAAAGTCATTTTTGAAAGCTTTTTTGATTTTTTATATGTTTATGCAGAATTAGATGGAAACTCTTTCCAGTCCTCTACATTTTAATAAAAACCTCAAAAGCTGCATTAATCTTTTGTACTAACCCTGTTGCTCAGTCCTTTTCAATGTCTGTAGCTGTACATCTCCATTTCATAGTGTACATTTATACCAGTAGGAAAGGCTAGTTGTTACTGCAATGGCCAGAACTTGATCTTCCCTAATACATTTTAATGCCTGTAAACCAAATGGTGCAGTTGGAGAGACCACCGCTAGCATTTTATACAATTAGACAAAACATATCACAGCAGATATTTTTCTCATTAAAGATGACCTGCTAGATCATATACTCTGTATTCACTAGCTAAAGCAAACTACAAGCCACTTCTATCTACTGTAGTGATTTTAGGATATCTTATTTCTAGTCTAAACTATTGTGTTGTACACATGAAAAAAAAGACAAAATAGATGTTCCTAAGCTGCGTAAGCCCATTACTAAGAAGGCGAAACTACTTTTGCTTTTTCTATTTATAACAATTGATTCAGCTTGTGGTGCTATTGACATATTTTAAAAGAAGGGTTTCTAAGATGTGGCAATATTCTATTTAATAACCTAGATAGTCTGCGATTGGTCATAGGGTGGGGTCTGAAGCTTGATATATCCCATTCCTTCGACAAACTCCCTGATGCATGGTTTGGAGACATGTGGACTACAAGAATATACCTGTGACGATTGCATGGGTTGATCAGACCTATTGATCGTTCATCTGAACAAACCGGCCAATCATACCCTACGTGTGTCACCGCAGTTGTCCAATTGGCAACACGCATGGCTATAAACTGCTGACACAAACAGTATTCACCTTTTATATAAGCCAAACACAACACAATCAGATCGACCCACAACCACTTCCAGGCAGGGGACGATCGAGGGTCCTAGGCAAGTAAGGTAGCTGGTCAGAAATAGCATGAGCTTTTTAGATCCTTAATTCAGAGCATTTTTAGAATTTATTTAAACCAACAGAAAACCACAAAAACAACAAGAAACAGGTGATAAAAACAGAATTAACTATAAAACACGGTGAATAAGATGAATAGCAATACAGAAAAAACAGGGAAAATACTTAAAGTTCTCCTAAAAAAAATATTTTGATACTTTACTGGAAACAGTGAAATGTATTTGGTATATCATAGTAAGGTTAATGTCATTATTTGTTTTGTTCTTTGTCTAAGACACACAATATGAGATCACCCACAAAAATGCTGCACAACACCATTATATATATAACCCAAAGGGACCCTTCCCTCAAGCTGTCCCTTTTTATTTTCTTTCCAAAAAATATACATATCAATGAAAACTTGTTGTTCATCTGGAAAGACATCATAGGCTGGGAAGTCAAGTGGTTGTTTGAAAAGATTCTTTAAGGCAAGGTGTCTCTTCAAAGCCACAAAATCATTGTTGGAGGAGAAGAAGTGCAACCAGGGATAGCAGGCCTCAATCGAATGATAATCCAGGGATAGCAGGCCTCATTCGAACGATAATCAAAACAGAGGGAATGCAAAAAAGGGCTGAAAACCAAGGGCAACACATGATTACCATTAGGATCACTCAATATATCAATACTTAACTAACCTAGGTGACATGACTGAAATATAATAATATAAACAAGCATAACACAAACCAAGTGCAACGTAAACTGTGACACCCACAAGTTAGACCACAAAAAAAGCCTAAATAATTTAAAAGGAAACCAAACTCAACCTAAATAAGATACAAAAAAAAAATCCTCATTAAGACCCAATGGTGCGTGTGTGCCACACAGATAAATGTACTGACATTCCCTCTGTAACAGTTTTCTCTTTAGGTCTCTACCTCTTACGCTCAATTTTACCCTCTGAAAACCTAGCACCTTCAAGTGATGTCAGTCTGACCTGAATGGACCCTCAGACAATGTTTGGCCACCGAAGAAAGCTTCTGGACCTATTGCGCAGCCCTGGAAACTTGTCAAATGATAGACAATTGTGACTGTATCCATTTCTTCAAAGGATTCTGTGTCTCCCCAATGTAGACCTCCCCAAAATTACACCCACAGTTGATGGCATAAATAGCTCCAGTGGTATTACAATTTATGAAGTTCCTGATGGTATGTGGGTATTTTGTACTGCCCAATATAATATCCACAGTTCGTATCATATATTGAAAGATTAAGCAGCTCTCACAAGCAAAAATTCCTTTCAATCTACTGCCACTCCCAAGATTTTTCCCCCTCAGTCTGGTGTATAGACTGTATAATGTACACCTATACAGATACTCACCTATTTCTACAACCAGAACTTGATCAGAACAGAGAATATGGCAATGATTCAGCAAAATGCGTCTCACTTCTGTCAATTCATTGTTATAACGGGTAATAAATTGCATTGTTCGATCTCACTTTAGTTTTTTATGTCTATTATAAGTCCTATCAATTGTTGCTTAAGGATAACCATGTGATCTAAACCTATATTTTAATAACTCTTCTTGGGATTGAAACCCAAGTTGTTGTGAACAATTTGTTTGATAAGCAAAATTGGCCTGTGGGGCTTGCACCCTTCAATTGTGGCATATGGAAATATAATGAAGCTATTTACCCTTTTTCTTGAGCTTTTATTCATTAGAGATTGTTGCTGTAATGACTTTTTAGACAACAATGTTGCAGTTGTATTCCACTGTGGAGTATACTTGAACAGTACCTACACTACTGTGTATACAAAAAGAGTTATAAATAGACATGGCTGTAGACTTAAAGTCAAAACCGCAGTGTGCCTGGTGTAGCCATTATCTCCATGTTAAGCAATGCAATGTGTTGAAAATCTAAGGGGGTTATTTAAGAAACGCTAGCACCTGGTAGTGCCACGTAGCGGCATGTAGCATCTGGTGAACGCTGGGCGCTGTATGTGAAAACCACATTTAAGAAAGCAAATCTGGTGAGCGCCTCTAACAGCATCACGTAGCGTCACATGTATTACTAGAGGCACTCAGCGCATAGCGCCGGCGCTCTAGATTCGACAGCACCATGCATTACCTTTCGCTCAGTAGCACTCTGCCATACATTTCAGTGTTGTTTCCTTTGGTTGTGTTAAAATAGCGTTTTGCTATAATAAACTTTATAATGTTTGGCTCAAATCATTGTGTGGCCTCCTCTGCCCTGCAAACAATTTTATTGTTTTCGTTTTGTTTTATACAGAATTGTATGTGCAGGTCTGACATTGCAGTGTCATTGTCACAGTGTTAAAACAATGTCATTTCATATGTTTTCGTTCTGGTGCTGGTGTGTATGTGTGTGACTTTTTTCACATAGCGTCTGGCGCTCTACGCTAGAGCGCCCAGCTTTAGAGTGCCGAGGCTGGTTGTGTGTAGTTTTTTCATGAAAAAGGGGCTTCAGCTTCGAGTGCAGGGCAGATTTAACTGGCGCTAACTATCGCTCACTGCAGCATTGTCCAGTTGTTAGATGTAGCGTAGCCTTGGGCATTATGACCTTGGGACACCACCTAGCATTCCCATTTGGCTCTGCAGTGAATCAGGGAGAGCGCTTCTACAGCGCGCGCCAGACATCACATTCATCAATGCTGGAAGGGATAGTACAGCGCCACTTGTCTGCCTGCTAGGTTATAGTGCCTGACACCCACTTACAGCGTCTACTAGCGGTCGTTCTAAATGCTGCTATACAGGCGCTCACATGCCAATAAGTGGCGCTAGTACTAAATCAGCCTCCACGTATATTTTAAATGGGTCTCATGTGATTTGGATGTAAAAAAAGACTGAAGTTCTGTGGGAGTTGTTCAGGTACTGGCTAGAGAGGAGCGAACTTTTGAAAAATTCGATTCGACTGATTCGCCGAATTTTCCGACAAAAATCGTTTCGACCCGAATTTATTTGCGATGAATCGCGATTAAAAACGGCTATTTCTGAGCCTCCTAGAGCCTCAATAGGGTTGTAAACCATTCTACCTTGCTGTAACACGCATAGGATGCGTGCTGGGTTAGTTAAATAATACTTTAAATAAATATCAGAGCGGCACAATTGCAGAGAGTTGAAGTGGCATCACTATGAGGGGCAGGAGCCCAAACATTGCTTTAAAGAGACACTGGAGTTGGCAGCAGCAGCAGCAGGAGCCCAAACATTACTTTAAAGAGACACTGGGGTTGGCTTCAGGAGCCCAAAAATTGGATGAATCACACCCCGGAGTTGGCAGCAGCAGGAGCCCAAACATAACTTTAAAGAGACACTGGAGTTGGCAGCAGGAGCCCAAAAATTGGATGAATCACACCCTGGAGTTGGCAGCAGCAGGAGCCCAAACATAACTTTAAAGAGACACTGGGGTTGGCTTCAGGAGCCCAAAAATTGGATGAATCACACCCCGGAGTTGGCAGCAGCAGGAGCCCAAACATAACTTTAAAGAGACACTGGAGTTGGCAGCAGGAGCCCAAAAATTGGATGAATCACACCCTGGAGTTGGCAGCAGCAGGAGCCCAAACATTGCTTTAAAGAGACACTGGAGTTGGCAGCAGCAGCAGCAGGAGCCCAAACATTACTTTAAAGAGACACTGGGGTTGGCTTCAGGAGCCCAAAAATTGGATGAATCACACCCCGGAGTTGGCAGCAGCAGGAGCCCAAACATAACTTTAAAGAGACACTGGAGTTGGCAGCAGGAGCCCAAAAATTGGATGAATCACACCCTGGAGTTGGCAGCAGCAGGAGCCCAAACATTACTTTAAAGAGACACTGGGGTTGGCTTCAGGAGCCCAAAAACTGGATGAATCACACCCTGGAGTTGGCAGCAGCAGGAGCCAAAACATTACTTTAAAGAGACACTGGGGTTGGCTTCAGGAGCCCAAAAATTGGATGAATCACACCCTGGAGTTGGCAACAGCAGGAGCCCAAACATTACTTTAAAGAGACACTGGGGTTGGCTTCAGGAGCCCAAAAATTGGATGAATCACACGCTGGAGTTGGCAGCAGCAGGAGCCCAAACATTACTTTAAAGAGACACTGGGGTTGGCTTCAGGAGCCCAAAAATTGGATGAATCACACCCTGGAGTTGGCAGGAGCAGCAGCAGGAGCCCAAACATTACATTTAAAGAGACACTGGAGTTGGCTTCAGGAACCCAAAAATTGAATGAATCACACCCTGGAGTTGGCAGCAGCAGCAGGAGCCCAAATATTACTTTAAAGAGACACTGGAGTTGGCTTCAGGAGCCCAAAAATTGGATGAATCACACCCTGGAGTTGGCAGCAGCAGCAGCAGCAGCAGGAGCTCAAACATTACCTTAAAGAGACACTGGGGTTGGCTTCAGGAGCCCAAAAATTGGATGAATCACACCCTGGAGTTGGCAGCAGCAGCAGCAGAAGCCCAAACATTACTTTAAAGAGACACTGGAGTTGGCTTCAGGAGCCCAAAAACTGGATGAATCACACCCTGGAGTTGGCAGCAGCAGGAGCCCAAACATTACTTTAAAGAGACACTGGAGTTGGCTTCAGGAGCCCAAAAATTGGATGAATCACACCCTGGAGTTGGCAGCAGCAGGAGCCCAAACATTACTTTAAAGAGACACTGGAGTTGGCTTCAGGAGCCCAAAAATTGGAAGAATCACACCCCGGAGTTGGCAGCAGCAGCAGCAGGAGCCCAAACATAACTTTAAAGAGACACTGGAGTTGGCAGCAGGAGCCCAAAAATTGGATGAATCACACCCTGGAGTTGGCAGCAGCAGGAGCCCAAACATAACTTTAAAGAGACACTGGGGTTGGCTTCAGGAGCCCAAAAATTGGATGAATCACACCCTGGAGTTGGCAGCAGCAGGAGCCCAAACATTACTTTAAAGAGACACTGGGGTTGGCTTCAGGAGCCCAACAATTGGATGAATCACACCCTGGAGTTGGCAACAGCAGGAGCCCAAACATTACTTTAAAGAGACACTGGGGTTGCTTCAGGAGCCCAAAAATTGGATGAATCACACCCTGGAGTTGGCAGCAGCAGGAGCCCAAACATAACTTTAAAGAGACACTGGGGTTGGCTTCAGGAGCCCAAAAATTGGATGAATCACACCCTGGAGTTGGCAGCAGCAGCAGGAGCCCAAACATTACTTTAAAGAGACACTGGAGTTGGCTTCAGGAGCCCAAAAATTGGATGAATCACACCCTGGAGTTGGCAGCAGCAGGAGCCCAAACATTATTTTAAAGAGACACTGGAGTTGGCTTCAAGAGCCCAAAAATTGGATGAATCACACCCCGGAGTTGGCAGCAGCAGCAGCAGGAGCCCAAACATAACTTAAAAGAGACACTGGAGTTGGCAGCAGGAGCCCAAAAATTGGATGAATCACACCCTGGAGTTGGCAGCAGCAGGAGCCCAAACATAACTTTAAAGAGACACTGGGGTTGGCTTCAGGAGCCCAAAAATTGGATGAATCACACCCTGGAGTTGGCAGCAGCAGGAGCCCAAACACTACTTTAAAGAGACACTGGGGTTGGCTTCAGGAGCCCAAAAATTGGATGACTCACACCCTGGAGTTGGCAACAGCAGGAGCCCAAACATTACTTTAAAGAGACACTGGGGTTGGCTTCAGGAGCCCAAAAATTGGATGAATCACACCCTGGAGTTGGCAGCAGCAGGAGCCCAAACATTACTTTAAAGAGACACTGGGGTTGGCTTCAGGAGCCCAAAAATTGGATGAATCACACCCTGGAGTTGGCAGCAGCAGGAGCCCAAACATTACTTTAAAGAGACACTGGGGTTGGCTTCAGGAGCCCAAAAATTGGATGAATCACACCCTGGAATTGGCAGCAGCAGCAGCAGGAGCCCAAACATTACTTTAAAGAGACACTGGAGTTGGCTTCAGGAGCCCAAAAATTGGATGAATCACACCCTGGAGTTGGCAGCAGCAGCAGCAGGAGCCCAAATATTACTTTAAAGAGACACTGGAGTTGGCTTCAGGAGCCCAAAAATTGGATGAATCACACCCTGGAGTTGGCAGCAGCAGCAGGAGCCCAAACATTACTTTAAAGAGACACTGGGGTTGGCTTCAGGAGCCCAAAAATTGGATGAATCACACCCTGGAGTTGGCAGCAGCAGCAGCAGCAGCAGGAGCCCAAACATTACTTTAAAGAGACACTGGAGTTGGCTTCAGGAGCCCAAAAACTGGATGAATCACACCCCGGAGTTGGCAGCAGCAGCAGCAGGAGCCCAAACATTACTTTAAAGAGACACTGGGGTTGGCTTCAGGAGCCCAAAAATTGGATGAATCACACCCTGGAGTTGGCAGCAGCAGCAGCAGCAGGAGCCCAAACATTACTTTAAAGAGACACTGGAGTTGGCTTCAGGAGCCCACAAATTGGATGAATCACACCCTGGAGTTGGCAGCAGCAGCAGCAGGAGCTCAAACATTACCTTAAAGAGACACTGGGGTTGGCTTCAGGAGCCCAAAAATTGGATGAATCACACCCTGGAGTTGGCAGCAGCAGCAGCAGAAGCCCAAACATTACTTTAAAGAGACACTGGAGTTGGCTTCAGGAGCCCAAAAACTGGATGAATCACACCCTGGAGTTGGCAGCAGCAGGAGCCCAAACATTACTTTAAAGAGACACTGGAGTTGGCTTCAGGAGCCCAAAAATTGGATGAATCACACCCTGGAGTTGCCAGCAGCAGGAGCCCAAACATTACTTTAAAGAGACACTGGAGTTGGCTTCAGGAGCCCAAAAATTGGAAGAAACACACCCCGGAGTTGGCAGCAGCAGCAGCAGGAGCACAAACATAACTTTAAAGGGACACTGGAGTTGGCAGCAGGAGCCCAAAAATTGGATGAATCACACCCTGGAGTTGGCAGCAGCAGCAGGAGCCCAAATATTACTTTAAAGAGACACTGGAGTTGGCTTCAGGAGCCCACAAATTGGATGAATCACACCCTGGAGTTGGCAGCAGCAGCAGCAGGAGCTCAAACATTACCTTAAAGAGACACTGGGGTTGGCTTCAGGAGCCCAAAAATTGGATGAATCACACCCTGGAGTTGGCAGCAGCAGCAGCAGAAGCCCAAACATTACTTTAAAGAGACACTGGAGTTGGCTTCAGGAGCCCAAAAACTGGATGAATCACACCCTGGAGTTGGCAGCAGCAGGAGCCCAAACATTACTTTAAAGAGACACTGGAGTTGGCTTCAGGAGCCCAAAAATTGGATGAATCACACCCTGGAGTTGGCAGCAGCAGGAGCCCAAACATTACTTTAAAGAGACACTGGAGTTGGCTTCAGGAGCCAAAAAATTGGAAGAAACACACCCCGGAGTTGGCAGCAGCAGCAGCAGGAGCACAAACATAACTTTAAAGGGACACTGGAGTTGGCAGCAGGAGCCCAAAAATTGGATGAATCACACCCTGGAGTTGGCAGCAGCAGCAGGAGCCCAAATATTACTTTAAAGAGACACTGGAGTTGGCTTCAGGAGCCCACAAATTGGATGAATCACACCCTGGAGTTGGCAGCAGCAGCAGCAGGAGCTCAAACATTACCTTAAAGAGACACTGGGGTTGGCTTCAGGAGCCCAAAAATTGGATGAATCACACCCTGGAGTTGGCAGCAGCAGCAGCAGAAGCCCAAACATTACTTTAAAGAGACACTGGAGTTGGCTTCAGGAGCCCAAAAACTGGATGAATCACACCCTGGAGTTGGCAGCAGCAGGAGCCCAAACATTACTTTAAAGAGACACTGGAGTTGGCTTCAGGAGCCCAAAAATTGGATGAATCACACCCTGGAGTTGGCAGCAGCAGGAGCCCAAACATTACTTTAAAGAGACACTGGAGTTGGCTTCAGGAGCCAAAAAATTGGAAGAAACACACCCCGGAGTTGGCAGCAGCAGCAGCAGGAGCACAAACATAACTTTAAAGGGACACTGGAGTTGGCAGCAGGAGCCCAAAAATTGGATGAATCACACCCTGGAGTTGGCAGCAGCAGGAGCCCAAACATAACTTTAAAGAGACACTGGGGTTGGCTTCAGGAGCCCAAAAATTGGATGAATCACACCCTGGAGTTGGCAGCAGCAGGAGCCCAAACATAACTTTAAAGAGACACTGGGGTTGGCTTCAGGAGCCCAAAAATTGGATGAATCACACCCTGGAGTTGGCAACAGCAGGAGCCCAAACATTACTTTAAAGAGACACTGGAGTTGGCTTCAGGAGCCCAAAAATTGGATGAATCACACCCTGGAGTTGGCAGCAGCAGCAGGAGCCCAAACATTACTTTAAAGAGACACTGGAGTTGGCTTCAGGAGCCCAAAAATTGGATGAATCACACCCTGGAGTTGGCAGCAGCAGGAGCCCAAACATTACTTTAAAGAGACACTGGAGTTGGCTTCAGGAGCCCAAAAATTGGATGAATCACACCCCGGAGTTGGCAGCAGCAGCAGCAGGAGCCCAAACATAACTTTAAAGAGACACTGGAGTTGGCAGCAGGAACCCAATAATTGGATGAATCACACCCTGGAGTTGGCAGCAGCAGGAGCCCAAACATAACTTTAAAGAGACACTGGGGTTGGCTTCAGGAGCCCAAAAATTGGATGAATCACACCCTGGAGTTGGCAGCAGCAGGAGCCCAAACACTACTTTAAAGAGACACTGGGGTTGGCTTCAGGAGCCCAAAAATTGGATGACTCACACCCTGGAGTTGGCAACAGCAGGAGCCCAAACATTACTTTAAAGAGACACTGGGGTTGGCTTCAGGAGCCCAAAAATTGGATGAATCACACCCTGGAGTTGGCAGCAGCAGGAGCCCAAACATTACTTTAAAGAGACACTGGGGTTGGCTTCAGGAGCCCAAAAATTGGATGAATCACACCCTGGAGTTGGCAGCAGCAGCAGCAGCAGCAGGAGCCCAAACATTACTTTAAAGAGACACTGGAGTTGGCTTCAGGAGCCCAAAAATTGGATGAATCACACCCTGGAGTTGGCAGCAGCAGCAGCAGGAGCCCAAATATTACTTTAAAGAGACACTGGAGTTGGCTTCAGGAGCCCAAAAATTGGATGAATCACACCCTGGAGTTGGCAGCAGCAGCAGCAGCAGCAGGAGCCCAAACATTACTTTAAAGAGACACTGGAGTTGGCTTCAGGAGCCCAAAAACTGGATGAATCACACCCCGGAGTTGGCAGCAGCAGCAGCAGGAGCCCAAACATTACTTTAAAGAGACACTGGAGTTGGCTTCAGGAGCCCAAAAATTGGATGAATCACACCCTGTAGTTGGCAGCAGCAGCAGCAGGAGCCCAAACATAACTTTAAAGAGACACTGGAGTTGGCAGCAGGAGCCCAAAAATTGGATGAATCACACTCTGGAGTTGGCAGCAGCAGCAGCAGCAGCAGCAGCAGGAGCCCAAACATTACTTTAAAGAGACACTGGGGTTGGCTTCAGGAGCCCAAAAATTGGATGAATCACACCCTGGAGTTGGCGGCAGCAGCAGCAGCAGCAGGAGCCCAAACATTACTTTAAAGAGACACTGGGGTTGGCTTCAGGAGCCCAAAAATTGGATGACTCACACCCCGGAGTTGGCAGCAGCAGGAGCCCAAACATAACTTTAAAGAGACACTGGAGTTGGCAGCAGGAGCCCAAAAATTGGATGAATCACACCCTGAAGTTGGCAGCAGCAGGAGCCCAAACATTACTTTAAAGAGACACTGGGGTTGGCTTCAGGAGCCCAAAAATTGGATAAATCACACCCTGGAGTTGGCAGCAGCAGGAGCTCAAACATTACTTTAAAGAGACACTGAGGTTGGCTTCAGGAGCCCAAAAATTGGATGAATCACACCCTGGAGTTGCAAGCAGCAGCAGGAGGCCAAACATTGGCTGAAAGGCACACCCTGAAGTTGGCATCAGCAGGAGGCCAAAAATTGGTTGTAAGGCACACCCTGAAGTTGGCATCAGCAGGAGCCCAAAAATTGGCCTAAAGACATAAATGTTTTGCACCATTTGGAAAGTGTAAAACGTGCCACCATGCTGAATCTAGCCGCATGCATCAGGCATTGGTGGGTGGAAATCCTGGCTGATCCATCCCTGATTCATTTTGACAAAGGTCCCCGCCGCACTAAACACCCGCTCAGATGGCACGCTACTTGCCGGGCAGGACAGCTTTTCCAGGGCAAACTCTGCTAGTTGGGGCCACAAATCAAGTTTGGCTGCCCAGAAGTCCAGCGGATCCTCAAGGTGTGTTGGCATGGTCATGTCAAGGTATGACATGACCTGCTGGTTGAGGTCCTGCTCCAGGTCTTCCTGCTGCTCATGAGTAGCCTCACTATGCAGGTGTAGAAAGCTACTCATTAGCGACTGAAGACTGAGGCTGCTGCTGCTGATGGAGCTGCTGCTGCTGCTACTGCCAACCCCCCCAGCAGCCATGGCAGTGGAAGGTGAGCGCAGAGGTCCCCTCGAGTCAGACCTGCGAGAGTATGGACCATGGCGCAGATAGGCATCGGCCAACTGACTACGTAGAATGTCTTTGTAGTAGTTTAGTTTGTCCTCCCTTTCGGCGTGTTTAAAAAATGCCCCCATTTTATGCCAGAAGCGAGGGTCCAATAAGGTGGAGAGCTAGAAGTCATCCCGCTGACAAATGGAAACAATTCTGGGGTCACTACGCAAGCATGTGAGCATGCTTCCTGCCATTTGCGCAAGTGACTCGGAGGGACTACCTGTCTCCATCTCCACTGCATACTGCCACGGTGTGTCCGGGTCCTCTGTCTCGCCTTCCTCAAAACCCTCTAGCTCCTCTGGCTGCTCCTGCTCCTCCTCTCCTGTCCGCTGACTAGATAAACCAGCCATTTTGCCAAGCCTAAACTGTGCTTCACTGTGCCCCTCCTCCTCCTCTTCCTCCTCCTCCAGTTCAGCTCCAACGGGGTTCATGTGGCCGTAAGATGTAGACGCCATGTCTCCAGTGCCCTGACCAGCCATGGTTTCCAACATGTGCTGTAGTACATGAAGCAGTGGAATCACGTCGTTCATCCCATAATCCTGCCGACTGACAAATAAAGTGACTTCCTCAAAGGGCCTGAGCAAACGGCAGGTGTCACGTATGAGCTGCCACTGGTTGACATTGAAGTTACACAGGGGAGTCCCCCTATCCGCTTGGATCAACAGGAAATCCATGATGGTTTTTCTCTGTTCATATAATCGGTCCAACATGTGAAGGGTAGAATTCCAATGGGTGGAAACATCGCAAATCAGACTATGTTGGGGGATACCGTTCTGACGCTGTAGCTCAAGAAGGGTGTGTTTGGCGGTGTATGAGTGGCTGAAGTGCATGCAAAGTTTCCTTGAAGTTGTTAGGATGTCTTGCAGATGGGGGGAACACTTCAGAAACCGCTTGACAACCAGATTGAAGACATGAGCCATGCAAGGGGCATGGGTCAGGCTTCCTTGGTGCAGCGCAGACAAAATGTTCTTCCCATTGTCGGTAACCATGATTCCCATTCTAAGTTTTCTTGGAGTAAACCATGTTTGGATTTCCTGATGAATACATTTAAGCAGTTCCTCCCCTGTGTGACTCCGTTCGCCAAGACAAACCATGTGAAGCACTGCGTGACACCTCCGTGCCATGCACACATGGTAGACTGGAGGGGCACTGAGACTTGAGCCTACAGTGGAGGGTGAGGAGATGGCGGAGGATGAGGAGGCCGAGTCGCACAGTGTCACAGGCCCAACGGGAAGGGAGCGCGGAGGCCGAAGTGGCGTGACCTGTCCAAGTTGCTGCTGCTGCTGCAAAGGGACCACATTCACCCAGTGGGCCGTAAACGACATGTACTGTCCCTGACCGTAGTTACAGCTCCAGACGTCGGCGCTGCCATGCACTTTGCTACACACCGACAGGCTCAAGGACTGGCCCACCTTCTGTTCAACAAAAGTGTGCAGTGCTGGTACTGCCTTCTTGGCAAAGAAATGACGGCTTGGGACTCTCCACTTCGGCTCGGCACAAGCCATCAGTTCTCTGAAAGGTGCAGAGTCCACCACCTGAAAAGGGAGCGACTGCAGCACCAGCAACTTGGACAGGAGCACATTCAGCTTCTGCGCCGTAGGATGAGTGGGCGCATACTGCTGTCTCTTGGACATGGCTTCGCTGATGGATTGCTGGCAGGATGCATGACTTGGAGGAGGAGGAGGAGGAGGAGCAGGAGCGACAGAGAATGGGTATGACGCACAGCTGCCTTCGGCTGAGGTGCTGGAGCCTTGGCTGGCAGAAATTGGGAGCGGCGTGCCACTTGGTGAGGAAGCAGACTGGACCACCCCTTGGGAGCCTCGGTTCTCCCAGGTCGCTTTATGGTGACGCATCATATGTTGACGCAGGGCCGGGGTGCCAACATTTGGGCCCTGGCCACGCTTCACCTTCTGCCTACATATCTTGCATGTGGCCATGTTACCCTCCTGCGGATGCTTCAGGAAAAACTGCCACACTGCCGAGTAGCTACTTTTCCCACCAACAGGCCTCACTGATTCGCTGCTATTGTCGCCAACTCCAGGAACCCCTGCCCCACTACCTCCCGATAAGGTAGCCTGCCGCGCAGCAGGTGCTCTACCCCGGCCCCGTTTGGCTCCAGGCTTTACAATTGTGCCCCCATGCTGCCTGCCAACCATGCTGCTAACACCTTGCTGCCTGAGCTGCTGACTCCGGGGCAACCTGCGCGCCTCTTCTCCTGATGATGACGATGAAGCCCCTTCATCACCCGGCTCCCAAGTGCGATCGGTTTCATCGTCATCATCATTATCACCGAGTTGTGGCTGTACGTCACTGATGTTCGTGGATTCGTCAACAGTGTCTGGCGCAGGAGCTGGAACGCTCGCAGCACCCACGACACTGTCCACATCACTATTTGTCTGCCTAGCTAAAGAAGCCACCTCCATTTCTTGGCTGGGCAGTAGCTGCTGACTGTCCTCTATCTGATCGTCCTCCTCACTAAAGAGTGGAGCTGAACCCAAAGCATAGGATACGTCGCTGGGGGAGGGAACGGCGTAGGACAGAGGCAATGGGAGGACAGGGACTGCTCTCGGGGCATGCCAACTCAGGGTTGTGTCAGAGGAACCTACCGACCCTAGACTGGGGGTCTCAGACATAAGTTGTGGTGATGTTGTTGATGAGCGCGTTAACCAATCTACCACGGCAGATGCGTTACTGGTGGAGACACGACCGCTAGCAGATACTGGCAGACCAGGTCTCTCACCATGACTCCTGCTGCCACTCGCCCCTAGTCTGCTGCGACCTCTGCCTGCTGAATCTTGGCCTCTGCCACTCCTCTTTGAACATCCTGGCACTTGTCTGCCTGACATTTTATGTATTTCCTTATTTAGTATAAACAGATAGGGTTCAATGTGCAGTTTTGCGGTACCCTGCGGCCTGGTTTATTAAAAGCAGTCAAAAACAAATGGGATGCCCCCACAGCAGACCTGAGATCAGTATATATGCACAGCAACAGTGTCTAAGCAGGCTCAAACAGGCCAAATTACTTTAAATAACTGTGCAGCTTACAGTAAATACAGAGGCTAATGTGATGTTACAGAATGGGATGCCCCCAAGCAGGCTTTATAACAGTATATATGCATTGCAACAGTGTCTAAGCAGGCTCAAACAGGCCAAATTACTTTAGAGTAAATACAGAGGCTAATGAGATTTTACAAAATGGTAATGTTCCTACAGCAGACTTGAGATCAGTCCAGTATATATGCACATCAAAAGTAGCCTGAAACAGCTAACAAAGCCAGTCAGCCAGCCAGTAACACTCAGGCTGGATGAAAAAAAAAAAAATCTCCCTGTGACTGCCTGTCTCCTGCCTGTCCCTGTCTGTACCTGGCTCTCTAACTGTCTCTCCCTGACTACAGCAGTCTCCTGTCTCTCACGAATGCAATAGAGAAATGAGGAAAAGCAAGATGTCCGCCGCCTTAATTAGCGCTGTGACGTCACCGGGCTTGCTGGCTGCTGATAGGCTGCATGTGACTGCCCCAGCATGCACTGGAGCGGGGTAGATGTCTGGACATGTCCCGTCTGCCATCTTAGAATGCCTGTAATGTAAATGAATGGATGTTAAAGGAAAATTTCGAGCGATCGAAGCACGGGGAAATTCGGATTCGATCCGAATCGAATTTTTCATGAAATTCAGATCGAATCCGGGTTCGTCCAGATCGATTCACTCATCCCTAGTACTGGCCACCAATGCTTAGTATGTGTGTTGTCCCCCCCTCCCTTCCCCCATTGTTCCCTCATGCCCCCCTCCCCCATCACGCTGCCCCGACCTGTCACAGATCAGCATGAACCTCTCTCCCCTCCGCCGATGGGATCTGTCACTGGTAGCACAGGTCGGGCAGCGTGATGGGGGAGGGAGGCAGTGGGGAGCCATGGGGGAAGGGAGGGGGACAACACACATGCCCTAACCCTAGCCCTAACTCTATCTCTAACACTAACCCTAGGGCTAGGGTTAGGGTTAGCGCATGTATGTTGTCTCCCCTCCCTTCCCCCATGGCTCCCTCATGCCCCCCTCCCCCATCACACTGCCCTGACCTGTCAATGATCAGCCCGAATCTCTCTCCCCTCCGACGATAGGTGGAGAGATTTGCGCTGATCAGTGACAGATTGGGGCAGTTTCGTGTCCTAATCAGTGGCAGGTCTCTCCCCCCCTCCGCCGATCGGCAAAGGGGAGAGAGATATGCGCTGATCTGTGACAGGTTGGGGCAGCGGGGATCGCATGCAGGGAGTGATGCTGCTGCCCAGACCTGTCAGTCTCACTGACCTGTCCACACTAAGCTTTGGAGGGGGGCGGCTGATGCGCTGTTCCCTCATGTTGCCCCCCCACCCTACATGTGATCCCCCTCCTGCCTACGCCGCTGCCCCGACCTGTTGCTGATCAGCGCAAATCTCTCTCCCCTCCGACGATCGGCAGAGGGGGGGAGATTTGCACCCATCAGTGATGGATTGGGGCTGTGTCGTGACCTGATCAGTGACAGGTCGGGGCAGCGGCATCACTCCCTGCATGTGGTCACCGCTGCCCGACCTGTCACTGATCAGTGCAAATCAGCGGTGGAGGGGAGAGAGATTTGCGCTGATCAGTGACAGGTCGGGCAGCGGCGACCACATTGCAGGGAGTGATGCCGCTGCCCAGACCTGTCGCTGATCAGGTCACTGTCACTGACCTGTCCACACCAAGCTTTGTCGGGGGGCGGCTGCTCATGTTGCCCCCCTTTCCTACATGTGATCCACCCCCGCCTGTGCCGTTCCCTCAAGGTGCCCATCACCCTGCATGTAATCCCCCGCCTACGCTTCTGCCCTGGCCTGTCACTGATCAGTGCAAATCTCTCCGCCAATCAGAGGAGGGGAGAGAGATTTGCGCTGATCAGTGATGGGTCTGGCCAGTGGTGATCACATGCAGGGAGTGATGCCGCTGCCCAGACCTGTCACTGATCAGCATGAGTGACAGATGCCCCAGACATGGCTGCCCTGCCAGTTGTCCCTCACTCTTGCCTGGCAAGTTCTGTTTGCTGATCGGTGTGTCCCTCAGTGGCCTCCGATCAGTGTGTGAGCTTTGGAGGGCGGCGGCTGCTCCTGCTGTGATCTCTACTGCTCCAGACCTGCCCCCCCCCCGCCTGTGCCATTCCCTAGCCATTTGTGAGCTTTTGAGGGAGGTTGGGGGCAGCAGCTCCTCGTATTCCCCCACTCCCTCATGCCTTCCCTCATCGCCACTGCCCCAACCTGTCACTCATCAGGGCAAATCTCTCAGATCGTCGGAAGGGGGCAGAGAATTGCACTGATCAGTGACAGGTCGGGGCAGCGGTGATCACATGCAGGGAGTGGGCGAACATGAGGAGCCGCATTCCCTCCACCGATCAGTGTGTAAGCGATCACATGGGGGGGTAACACGGTTCCTTGCGTTACCCCCATGTGATTGCCAGACCAGCTCCTTCCATGTTGCGTGGCGGTTCCTCCTGTTGCCCCCCTCCCTACATGTGATTGGCGCCGCCTCGCCTGTGTCGTTCCCGGCCATGTATCAGAGAGTCTCTCACTCTCTGACCTGTCCTGTACTGTCTGCCAATCGGTGTGTCCCTGAGTGGCCACCGATTGGTGTGTGAGCTTTGGTGGGAGGTAGAGGGTGGCTGCTTGTGTTGCCCGCCTCCCTATATGTGATCGGCGCCACCCTGCCTGTGCCGTTCTCGGTTGTGTGTGAGCTTTGGAGGGAGGTGGATGGGCGGCTCATCGTGTTCCCCCACTCCCTGCATGTGATCGCTGCTGCCACGACCGGTCCCTGATCAGCGCAAATCTCTTCCCTCCGTCAAGTGGGGGGAACCCAAGGAGCCGCCCCATCCCCACCTCCCTCCCCTGATCGGTGTCTAAGCGATCACTGATCGCCGGACCAGCTCCTTCCTTACATGTTTCGCCGCTGCAATTGTCCATTCATTCATTCTATCTTGGAGGGGCCCATGTACAAGGAGAGGTACAACTCCAGCATATACATATTGTGTACACACCTGCTCCTCCCGCAGCCTCTCTGTACATGGGCACTACAGCTGCAGGGGGTTTCAACTATCCTTCTTAATTGTAATGTTCTGTTACTTTAACTTCCTTTTAGATTGCGATTGCTCTCAAAGATTCTTGAATTTGCAAGCTTGCTGACTGACGTTTACTTTTGTGTATTTGCTTTTTGGCTGTTTTGTTCCCCAACTTTAGTTCTAGGCTTTAGATTTAGCTTTTAGTTACTGTAAACTTCCCCCTAGTTCCTCCCATTTGGTGTAGTATTTTTATTGTTTTCATTTGGTTTTATCCTTTGTTTAGCAGATTTCGGTATGGCTGGGAAAAGGTACACTGCCCAGGAAGCAGCGGCTTACATGATGGAGTCGGACTCGGAAGAGTATAGTGATTCAGGGTCAGAATATTTGCCCTCAGATAGTGAGTCTGACAGTGTCTCCTCTACTGAGGAGACACAGCCGCGCAGTAGTACCAGTGGTAGTGCTAGGCATCCTAGAAGGGATGGTAGCGCACAAGGAGAAACCATACTGGAGGAGAGTGTAGATCAGATGAAGAGTGCTGCAGCTGATGGAGTGCCTGCGTGGAGGCCTCCTAATTATTATTCCCCCGAAATTCCCCCTTTCTATTCAGTCCCCGGAGTCAATGTTGGCACAACAAACTTCCGTCCTGTTGACTTTTTCAAATTGTTCATCACAGAGGCCATCCTACAGGAAATGGTCTACCATGCAAATTGCTATGCTGAGTGGGTCCTAGCACAAAATCTCCCACAAAGGCACGCCCGCGCTCATGCATGGCATCCCACAAACATAAGTGAGTTGAAAACATTTTGGGGGCTCACTTTAGCAGTGGGTATCTACAAAGAATTTAGTATCGCCTCCTACTGGGATACCCAAAACCCTTTTGGCAACCCCATTATTTCCGGCCATAATGACCAGAAACCGCTACCAAATTTTACTGCGGTTCCTACACTTTAATGATAATGCCACTGCAATTCCCCGTGGTGAGCCCGGTCACGAAAGGCTTCACAAAGTACATCCCCTGATCAATAGTCTGTCTGAGCGCTTTGCAGAAGTGTTCACCCCCTCCCAAAATTTAAGTATTGACAAATCACTTCTGCTTTTAAAGGGCGCATTGTATTTCGTCAGTATATGCCTAGTAAGCGTGCCTGCTATGGAATAACATTTTACAAATTGTGTGAAAGCTCGACCAGCTACACCAAATTTTTTTGTATCTACGAAGGAAGGGACACACATCTGGACCCCCCTGGTTGTCCCCTTGATTTGTCTGTCAGTGGCAAGATTGTTTGGGAGCTCATGACTCCTCTACTGGGAAATGGTTACCACTTATATGTGGATAACTTTTATACCAGCATCCCCCTATTTCAAGCCCTCTACTCATTGAACACACCTGCCTGCGGCACCATTAACCGTAATCGAAAAAGGCTTGCCCAGGTCAATGCTGAAAAAAAAACTAAATCGTGGAGAGTCGTATGCTGTAAGGAGCGATGAGCTCCTGGCTGTGAAGTACATGGACAAAAAAAATTAATTTATGCTGACGACAATCCACGATGTGTCAGTCGTAAATTTACGGCAACGTGGTCCCCGAGCCCCTTCCCAAAAGCCATGTTGTATCAAAGATTATAATAAATTCATGGGTGGCATTGATAAAACAGACCAAATTTTAACATATTACAACACCACCAGAAAATCCAGAGCCTGGTACAAAAAAGTTGCTATCCATTTGGTCCAATTAGCAACTTATAACTCCTTTGTTGTCTTCAAGGCAGCAGTACCAGGCTCCAATTTGTCGTTTGTAAAATATCAACTGCAGATACTCCCTGCTCTATTTGGGGATACCGAGAAGGCACCAGAGATGGCTGGTAAAGATGACGAGGCTAGATTAGTGGGGAAGCATTTCATAAAGTGCATTCCCTCCATCAATAGGAAGAGGTATCCCCAGAAGCCTTGTAGGGTATGTAGTAGGCGTGGCTTTAGGAGAGATGTGCGCTACTACCGCCCGACATGTCCCACCCAACCTGGTTTGTGTTTGGAAGGTTGCTTTGAGGCATACCATACTCAATTCGATGTTTGATTTTTAAATTGTTTTGTTCTGGATTTTTTAGATTTAACTTTAGACTGTATGTAGGCTTTAGGTTTTGTTTCGTGCCCTAGGGTCATCCTGGTTTGGAATACCCTGCTGCTCTGCGAAACCCCCCAGATCTATAGTAACAGAATAAATCTCCACAGCTGGGTGAAGGTAAGTGGCCAGACCTGGAATTTTTTAGGCTATTTGCCACTTTAATTTATACTTTCTCTAGTTAACAATTCAGTTAGGTAATTGCATTTTCTTGTCCCTGTGTTTTTTTTTTTTTGGTATTTGTGAAGCTAAAAGTTGATGGAGGAAATGGTGAAGGAGGAGCCGCTGGATACTTGTGAAGGATGATGAAAACATGGGGCCCTTCATTAGGATTTTAGTGTTTACTGACGTTCACAATCTATCAGCACAAGGCTAATCCTCCCATGACTAATCCTAGCAGCACCTCTTAGTACTATTATTGAGTATATTTTGCATTGTTTTTTCTTTTACAAAATCTTAATTGACGTTTGCACATATCAAACAATACATATGAAAACATTTGTACTGGTATACAAAGGCTAGCACGTAGGCTGCTGATATTTTCGTGTACAATTAGACGTAGTAACTTTCATCACAGATCAATAACAGGGTAAAATTATTTCTTGGTGTTTGATAAAACATGTGTTCAAAAGTAGCTAATGAAGCAATTATTATGCAATTATAGCATGAAACATTATGAAACTGAATATCTGCAAGGAGCTTATTATATATTCTCATGGGGATAGAATGTACTATTATTTGCCATACCAAGCACATACGCGTGCGTCAGCAAAAATCAGTTTAGGGAACTTGAAGAGGAGGATTAGGGTTGGATGCACGAGGAGGGAGGGGAATGAGGGGGAGGGGGTGGGGGGGATTAGGACACCTGGAAATATGGTCGTGTTATATCATGACAATAAGTTCGGGGGGCGGGGGTGTGATTAGGGGAAGGGTGTAACCCCTAAATTCCTGAACGTCATACAGGGAACACAGGGTCCGTCTGACCTATCGGCAGTTCTATGTAACTCAGCCAAGGGTCCCAAATCTTCCGAAAGTTATCATATCATATCATTGCGCATAATATCTGAGATTCTGCCCAGAATCTCAGGCCAGGAAATGTTGGGGGACTTCCAGCTCCTAGCTATCGTGGACCGTACCGCTGATAACATATGTTGGACTAGATGTTGGGCCAGATTTAAATGAAAGGAGGGCCTCCCATGGGGTTCCCACTACCGGGAAGTCCAAAATGTCCGATATAAGTTTATAAATTTTATCCCAGGTATTTCGGGCAATCGGACAGTTCCACCACACATGGAGCATTGTGCCCTTATCTGGACATCCTCTAAAACATGAGGGGGAACTGGATGGAGAGAATCTATGCACTCGGTCCGGAGTAAGGTACCATCTAAACATAAGCTTATAGGCACCCTCCTGAATTAAGGCATAGCGGGATGATTTGCTTGTATGCCGCCATATAGTTTCCCAGTGTTCTATCTCTCTCTCCAGTCCCAGCTCTCCTTCCCACTTGACCACATATCCATGTTTCATTGATGGGGGGGGGGGGATATTAGCACCGCATATATGCTAGAGATTAGACTCCCTGCAAAGTGATCCCGAAGGCATCTGCTCTCAAAATCTGTTGTCTTATAAGGTGGAGGTGCTCTCTTCAATATGCTTTTTACAAAATGTTGCACCTGTAATAGCCTGAATGTTTCAGAGGGTGGGAGGTTTTCCCCAGGCGTCAAGTCTTGAGGAGATTTTATGCCATAAGGGGTACAAAGTTTGTGAGCCCTCTCTGCTTCCACCATTTGTATCACGGCTGATGTGAAAGGCCCGGAGGGAATGTCGGTTACCTAACAGTGGGGAGGCCGGTAAGTGTGGGGAAGTGAGGATGTGATTTATTTTGTCCCAGATGGATAGGGAAAAATCAAGGATCCTGGGTGTAATTCTGGGCCTTTTGGTTTTAGGGATCCATAGGAGTGAGGCTGGCGATACTGGGTTACAGCTAGCTATATCGTTATTAACCCACAATGGTTTGTAGCATGGGGTGTGTAGCAGTACTAGAGGTGCTACCTGGGCTGCGATATAATACTTATGAAGAGAGGGAAAGGATAGGCCTCCAACTTCTTTCCTACAGTATAAGGTGGTCTTCTAAATCCTGGGTCTAGTTTTATCCCAGGCAAAGCCAACATTTTCTTTTGGAGGGTATCTAATACTCGCTTCGGGACCTGAACAGGGAGCACTCGGAAAAGATATGATTTTAGGGAGGAAAGTCATTTTTAGAGCGGATATGCGGCACAGCCATGTCATGCGGATATGCCTCCAGGAATGTAATAAATTATCTAACGATTTAATCATTTCCGGATAGTTAGCACCATAAATTCCATCATAATTGGCCGTCAATTTAATTCCTAGATATGGTAACTTTTGTGTCCATGTCCAGGAGAAGTTCTGTGATAAGGTCTGTCTAGTCATAGCCGATAGTGACACGTCCAGGGCCATAGATTTGGATGAGTTGAGCTTAAGTCCAGAGATTTTACTGAAGGAAGAGAGTATCCTAAGGGCATTAGGGACAGAGGTATGCGGAGATGTAAACATAAGCAACATATCATCAGCAAAAAGGGACAATTAGTTCTCCATTCCTCCCCCTTGTATACTGTCAGTAGCCACTTACCTGTGTCCCGTTCCTGCGGCGCTCCCCGTCCCGCCGCGCGGCTCTCTGTTCGGCGGCCACGGCGGGCGGCAGCCTCTCTTCCGCCTGGCGCGCACGCGCCTCCTTCTCCTCCAGCCGGCGTCCCCGGCTTCAGTTCTCGTGCTCGCGCACACTTGGAATGATCCAGTTACACTTATACCCTCCGGCGACGCTGCTCTCAGCGCGGCCGCCGGAGGAAAGTTAATTAAGCAGCAGGTGTGGGTTGGGGAGTGCTCCATTTAGGTACTGGCCAATCTCCCTCTGGATCTCAGGACGCCATCCTTCTTATATGTTTTAACCAATCAGCCTTTTCAGACTCCTGGGCGGTACGCCCTGTTCTGTCCTATCAGAATTTAGATTCTAGTTGCACCAATCATCAGAATTGTTCCCCTAGCCCAATCATACCTGTTTCCTTTATAACCGCTCTTCAACCAGTCGCTCATTGCCTGTTATAGCGCTTAGACCCTTGGTAGTTGTTTATCTCTGATATTGATTTTGATTCCTGTTGCCGACCTTTGCCAGTTTTGACCATCCTCGATCTTGATTCCTGTTGCCGACCTTGCCAGTTTTGACCATCCTCGATCTCCACTCCAGTTGCCGACCTTTGCCTGTTTTGACCATCCTTGATCTACTCTCCAGTTGCCGACCTTCGATTGAACCCAGACCACGATTTGCCTAATCCCATTGTTCAGTCGCCATCTCGGACCTACTATTACCAATCTCCAGTCTGTCCTTGGACTTCAGTCTTACGCTCAAATTCGGGCTACCCAATTCCACTTCCAGCCGCGGGTTCTCCAGTCCTCTTTTCAGTAAGGCTTCATCCTTTACACCATCAAGTCCTGGGGGCAACCGATCCCGAGCAGGCGTGTTCTGCGTCTCGGCAAGCGGGGGCTCCTACAGGTGAAGCTGGCTGCGGAGATTGGGGGTTGAGGTCCTTACCAAGAGAGCTGAAGTTATCCAAGTGGTTAATTGCGGTACCCGGAGCGTGACATATACCCTTGATTGAGGGGTCCTGTCTCAACTTCTCAGCAAGTGGTTCGAGTGCTAGGACAAACAAGAGTGGGGACAGCAGGCAACCCTGTCTGGTACCCCTTTTAATTTGAAAATCTGGAGAGCTGTAGCCTAAATATTTAACATGAGCTCGTGGATTGGCGTAAAGGGCCGAAATCCACGATAGTAACCCTGGACCGAACCCCCATCTCTGCAGGGAGAAACGTAGGTACTGCCAAGACAAGGAGTCAAATGCCTTCTCTATATCTAGAGAGAGGAGCATTCCTTTCAGTTTCCGGGCATGGACCCCTTCCAGAAGTTGCAGAATTCTCCGGACTCCGTCGCCTGCCTGTCTTCTAGGGACGAATCCCACCTGGTCCCCATGTATGATGTCCCCCAAAAACACATTTATTCTATTAGCCAGGACCTTCGTCAGAATTTTCAGGTCTATATTTAACAGAGAGATAGGTCTGTAGTTTATCCAGTTTTGGGAATCTTTCCCCAGTTTAGGAATCATTACTATAGATGCTCTCAGCATCTCTGGATCCATAGGGTTACCTTTCTTTATGTAATTGAATATCCTTGCCAATCTAGGGGCGATAATGGGGGCTAATTTCTTATAAAATAGGGGGGTAAAACCATCAGGCCCTGGCCTTTTACCAACTTTCAGGGTCTTTATTGCTTTCAGGATCTCTTCCACCGTGATATCCTCATCTACCTCCTGGCTATGTGCATCAGAGAGAGGAGGGATGTTGACATCCGTAAAGAAGGCCCGAAGCTGATGTTCATCTAAAGGGGGGGAGCATCATATAATTTAGCTAATCCAGTTGAAAATTCTCCCACTATTAAAGCAGGGTTGTTTGTAATCACACCCTTCCCTGTCTTTAGTCTTATAGGTTTAATTCCTTGGCTCTGGCATTTTAGTTGTGAAGCTAGCAGAGATCCAGGTTTGTTTGCTGAAATGTAGAACTTTTGCTTGGATCTTCTGTATCTACCTTCGGTCTGTTCTGACTGCAGGAGGTTTAGCTTCGTTCTTGACAGCTCCAGGAGGCGTAGGTTATTTTGAGTAGGATGAGACTTAAAGTCACCTACGGCCTTTTCATATTGGACCTGAAGTTGCCTGGACATGGCTGTCCTCTCTTTTTTTTTCCTGGAGGCCAGGTCTATAAAGTATCCTCTCATCACAGGCTTGAAGGCCCCCCATACCATGGTTGAAGCTACCCCTGAGTTTTCGTTCTGACGAAAGTACTCTGTAGCCACCTTGTTGGACTCTTCCACCAATTGCTTAGAAGAGAGCAGGGAGTTGTTCAGGAGCCATGAGGAGGGTTTGGGTTTAATGATCAAGGACCTACAGGTGATAGCAACTAGGTCATGGTCAGACCAAGGGACTGGGTGTATACTGGCGTGCTCCACCTGTGGGAGGAAGGCGGACTGTACGAATATGTGGTCTATTCTGGTTGAGCTTATGTGGAGCCGAATAGTGAGTATAATCTCTTGAGTGTGGATGTAATTCCCTCCAGGCATCCGACAACATATTTTTTCCCATCAAACTCGCAAAAGTTCCGCTATCCTTCACAACCTGGGTACCAAGGGGGAGGGACCTATCTAGGTGGGGATGTAATGTTAGGTTAGAGTCTCCACACAAGAACGTCACCCCTTTTTGATGATCACACAACAGGGAGCATATGAACCTCAAGAAGGGAAGTTGTCCAGTATTGGGGGCATAATAGGTAAGGAATGTGACATCGTCGTCCTGCAAGGAGCCTTGCACTAGGAGATATCTGCCCTCTGGGTCTGCTATCTGTTTATGGCATGTGAATGGGATGCCATTACGAATTGCGACAAGGACCCCTCTCTGTTTACTTTTGCTAGTGGCTTGGAAGAACTGGGAATATTTGTAATGGACCCTTTTCGGGTATGATTTAGTTGTAAAATGAGTTTCTTGAAGGCAGACTACATCTGCATGTATAGAATCAAACAATTTGAAGGCTCTAGACCTTTTGTTAGAGGAGTTGAGGCCCTGGACATTCACCGAAGCTATCTTAAGTGCCATGGTCTATGAGAAGTGGTGAAAGATAACATAAGCAGGATGATACAGAGAACCAGGTGGACCTTTCCCACGGGGGATAAAGGCACATAGGGGGGTAAATAGGTACAGTGGAAGGAGGGGGTGGAGGGGGGGGGATAGTAAAAAAAAAAACTAAGATGAAACATCATAAACAAAGCATACACAAAACAATTTGTGAGAAGTCTTCCAGACCTCTGGTAGGAGTCATTCCTCCATACTGGAAGGTTTGGAGTACGCTGGGCCTGACGGGAGGCCATACTGATATCGACTCTAAAGATGGCGAGTATTTAGCATTACATTTTGCATTGTTTTTTCAGATGTTTATTTAACTTCTGTGCTATTTCTGTAGCGGTCTGTGCCCACAATAGCATCCCTAGATCGCAAAAGCTTCATTTTAGGTATTAGACATGTAAATATTTTTTTTGTTTGAAAAAGTGCAGAACTAAAATATTGAAGTAAAATTACCCTTACGCATATGTTTTACTTTGGGGTGTTAAGCAACTCTACTTTTTAAAACTATGCATGTTATGTATTGCTCTGTTCCAGGGACCTTGCGGTTTAAGATTTATTGAGTTTTTTCTTGTTGGCATTTTGATATATTAGGAAAACTTTCTTGTATGCTGCATATTTATTAATATTTTTTAGGGAAATCCATTGCAAACAATGATCACCTCAAGGTTTTTCATCCAGAAAAAGGTTCCCGCAACAAAAATCCCAGCACGCCTAGAAACCTTGAGGTATTTCAAATGTAAAGGGTTGTAAATTTGGAAAAACTGCAAGGTGTGCACTTTGTGTGCACAGCTGATTTTTTCCAGTAAAATGACCCTCAAGCGCATGCTTGACTTTGGGGTGTTTGGCAACTCTACCCTTCAAAGAACCTATGCATGTGGGGTATTGTTTTGTTCAGAAGACATTGTGCTTTCAGATTTACTGTGTTAGTTCTTGCTTGCTTATTGCTTTTTTAGGAAAATATGGTTTTGAATCTGCATTTTGCTTATTTTTTCAGGTAAAGCCTTTGGATCCAGAGATTATGCCAATGAATTGAGTCCAAACCAATGCACCCAAGCCAACAAGCCCAGTAGGCTTATAAACCTTGAGGTATGTACTTTCCAAAAATATATAGTTTGTGAGGGGTATTTCAAATGTAAAGGGTTGTAGATTTGGAAAAATTGCAAGGTGAGCAGCTGATTTTTTCCAGTAAAATGACCCTCAAGCGCATGCTTGACTTTGGGGTGTTTGGCAACTCTACCCTTCAAAGAACCTATGCATGTGGGGTATTGTTTTGTTCAGAAGACGTTGTGCTTTCAGATTTACTGTTTTAGTTCTTGCTTGCTTATTGTTTTTATAGGAAAACATGGTTTTGAATCAGCTTTTTGCTTATTTCTTTCAGGTAAAGCCTTTGGAACCAGAGATTCTGCCAATGAATTGAGTCCAAACCAATGCCCCACGTCAACAAGCCCAGTAGGCTTAGAAACCTTGAGGTATGTACTTACCAAAAATATATAGTTTGTGTGGGGTATTTCAAATGTAAAGGGTTGAAATTTGAAAAAACTGCAAGGTGCGCACTTTGTGTGCGCAGCTGATTTTTTCCAGTAAAATGACCCTCAAGCGCATGCTTGACTTTGGGGTGTTTGGAAACGCTACCCTTCAAGGTACCTATGCATGTGGGGTATTGTTTTGTTCAGGAGACGTTGTGCTTTCAGATTTGCTGTGTTAGTTCTTGCATGCTTATTGTTTTTATAGTAAAATATGGTTTTGAATCTGCTTTTTGCTTATTTTTTCAGGTAAAGCCTATGGAACCAGAGATTCTGCCAATGAACAGTCCAAACCAATGCCCCACGCCAACAAGCCCAGTAAGCTTAGAAACCTTGAGGTATGTACTTTCCAAAAATATATAGTTTGTGGGGGGTATTTCAAATGTAATTTTTTGAAAAACTGCGAGGAGCACATAGTATTTGTATTCTATCTGAAAATCTCCTCTAGCGCTCTTTGCAGTTTCTGGGGTCTCCCGGGCAGGAAAGGGTGTCTACTAATACATGTGTGGTACCATAGTAACCGGGAGAAACGCAGCTTTTACTCTCAATATGTTTTTATTGGAAAACCTATATTTTTTGTTAAAAAAACACTGCAAAATGTAAAAACATGTGTTTTTTTTAATTTTCTTTCACATTTTTCACCCAAAATAATTATGCTACAAAGACTACAAAAATGATAAACAAGATGCATATGCTGTTAAAGCCCAGATTCTGTTAAAAAAACAATATATAATTTTCATGGGAAGTCCTGGGAAATCCCTTCAAAAATTACAGTTGAACATGTGTAGCTCAAAATTTTGAAAAATTCTCTGGCAACAGAGTGTGACAAAATCTCCAGGTGGGCTGGCACTTAAAGGGTTAAAGCATGATTTGCACTTCAAACATTTAATGTGACTACTGGATTAATAGGACAACTTATTACATCTGCTTTTTAAAATAAATTTTAAACCAGACCAAAAGGCTTGCACAGTTGAAAATGTAATTAAAGAAAAAAAAGACACTCACCTTCAATCCGAGTCCAGTCGGCAAAGTCAACTGGCAGAGTCAGCAAGCGAAGTCAGCCAGCGCAGCTGCGGCACCGAACGTCCCCCGCCATCTTCCTGAAGTCCCAGCCGGCTGCTGGGAGCCAGAGCTTTTTGGCATCATGTTCACTCCTGTCTGCCCATTCATGCGGGGGGTATGTTTTTTTTTTTTTTTTTTTTTTTACAAAGGGGCTGTAGTGGCCCTTTAACCAGCATAACCCACAATGTTAAGCAGCTGAAAATCCAGAGTCTCTTAATCTTTGCAGGCCACTGCCAGATCGATAGGACATTATTTAAAAAACAGAAATCGTCCATGGCAGGAATTACAAAAAAATTAAATTTATTTTTCCGTGCAGCAATCTGAATTTACTGGGGAAGGATACATCTGAGCACTGTTTCTTGTACGGCCCAGTGTAAGTACATTTTAAGTGTTTTTGGATCCCTATACCTTTCTGCAGTGTATTTTACAGGCGTTGATAACCGGCATATGTGCTGTTTTAACCATTAATAAAATCTTCTGTAATGTTCTTTCTTTTATGAATCACACCCTACTTGGGTTTAATAAGGAAAGACATGTTGATATATGAAAAAGAAGCTGGCAAAAGATCTAACCTTTGATCTGATTATAGTTACTGGTTGTTAAACTTTAATTGTACTGTTGAAATGGAAGTTGCTTAACTTGGTACTGCCTAGCTGTGACAATATTTGCTTTTTGAGCTAGTAAATATTAAAAGTCATATTTGCTAACTGCTCCATGACATGTGGTAAACATTCAAATGTTATATGTAGGCTTATAGACCTTTTGTATTGCTTTCTGCTGTCCTGGTGAACACAATAAGGATTTTAATTTTGGGGGATTATAGGGGATGTTAATTATGTAGGGTGGCCTGTGACCTGGTGCTGCTCTCCAACTTGCAACAAACATCCAAAAAGAGCCTCTATGGGGCTTCCAAGTCTAATTTCCAGTGTTGCTGTATCAGTGACAATAGGCACATTGAATTTGACAACCAAGTGAATACAAAACAATATACTGCGTTTGCCCTTTTTTTGCTACCAGACTAACAGCTCTGTTTGGCATTGAAAAAATTGCATGCCTGAATTCACACGTCAGTTTGAAGAAACTTGTACATTTTCTATTTCTGTATATAATCTGCTGCCTGTGGTGCTATTTAACTCTGCAGAGTGCATGGTTCTGTTTGATTTAGTATTTATTCTGTTTACAGAAATATGTCAACTGGCCTGAATCTTAACAAGCTTGCAACTGGGCAGCAATTTTAATAAGATAACCAACATGAACCTGAAAAATCAGATAACTATTCCTTATGTAAATGCAACTGAAACATTTGGAAAGCACAGAGGAAATGTTTTCTGTTTCTCTTGGTGAGTCTTACTTTCTATTCGGTTTCTGACGAAGTTCATCAAAAACAATCTATGGGTATAACAGGAAGCCGAGAAAGGTCACTGGAACAAGAACTTCATGTTGTGTACTGATCATCATCTAGTCCAGATTACACCCATGTGTTTTTCTGTAAAGTTAATTACAGCCTCTAGTGGCAAGATTTAGGGTTAAGCAAGGAAGACGCTGATTGGTAACGCCATGTATTGCCAGATGAGCGTCTGTATAGTGGAGCTTAGAGCAACTGCTAGTAGACGCTGTAAACATGTATAGCAAGCTGTAACAGAGTGCCTCAGTCGCTGTAGTAACCTGGCCGGCATTGATGAATGTGATGTATGTTGGGCACTCTAACACCAGTACAGCACTGCAGCGAGCGAGAGTTAGCACCAGCTCAGTGCGACCAACTCTCGGCGCTCCACACCATACTTATCAAAAAAGGACACACACACAGCGTCGGCGCTCTAAATCTGGTCACTATAGCATAGAGCGCCAGACGCTGTTTGATTAAAGTCTGTTTTTGAACACATATACACCTGGAACAAAGCGAAAACACATGGAATGACATTGTTTTAACACTGTGACATTAACACTTTAGTGCCAGACCTGTAATGACAATTCTGCATAAAAATATAAAAAGTCAAAAAAGTTTCTAAAAGTGTTTGTTTGCATCCAGGAGAGGTCACACAATGATTTGAGCAAAAAAAGAAAAAAATGTCAAACACGCTATTTATTCACAAGCAAATGAACTGCTATTGAAATGTATGGGAGAGCGACACTGAGCGAAAGGTAATACATGGCACTCTGGAAGCTAGAGCGACGGTGCTATACGCTGAGCCGCCTGTAATAATACATGTGACTGTACATGGTGCTGTTAGAGTCGCTCACCAGATTCGCTTTCATAAATAATAAACGTTCACCAAAGTGCCGCTACGAGGCACTACCTGGCTCTATCCCTTCTTAAATTACCCCCAAAGTGTAATTTGTTGAAGCTTATTTCATGTTTATTGACACAGTTGAGAATACATGCCTTTCAGTAGTTGTTCTGTAAAATCTGTTGGCAGAAGAGGATACATGTATATTTCTATACTTTATAGCACAGTGGTATCCTCCCACATAAAAGTTTGTGTAGAGAAATGTGTTTTATGTATAAAGTATCTGTTCTATTTTTCTATGTGGTATCTATACATGCCTTGCTCATGCTTATCTTAAGCTGAACATTTCAGTAAAGAGTAGAATTTATGTTGCAGGTTGTGGTTAGTGTACACAACATAAAAACCAGCTGATAATTAATTGTGTAGTTAAATCGTTTTAGTTATATAGAATAGAAAAAACATATTTGAGTTTTGTTATTGTGGATGCTAACTTCAATTTGTATATAGGTCTAGGGTATTTTGTGCGCATGATTATCTCTATTCAAAATTAAAATACATTGGACTTGAATAATAAGAATGGTGGGATGGTGTTCTTTAGGGGTTCTTTGGGCATCAGGGACAACTGAATAAAAAAAAAAAAATAAAAAAAATAAAAAAAATAAAATATATATATATATATATATATATATATATATATATTATATATATATATATAGAGAGAGAG
The DNA here is from genome assembly GCA_027917425.1 of Gastrophryne carolinensis. Classification (NCBI taxonomy): domain Eukaryota; kingdom Metazoa; phylum Chordata; class Amphibia; order Anura; family Microhylidae; genus Gastrophryne; species Gastrophryne carolinensis. Next base: position 347,250,740 of record CM051235.1, read on the forward strand.
AGAATAAGTGGTACGGACAGATGTATGAGATGGGCAGGCTGATTCATCACTAATGCCAGGTAGCGACAGATGAGCGTCTGTAAAGCGGCGCTATAAGCGAACCGCTAGTGGCCGCCACGATCAGCTGTCAGTCGTTACTCCTCAGTCGCTACCTGCCGTTATTGGGAATCACACTGGCAATGTTGAATATGATGTTTCAGATGTGCTTTAGATGTGTATTCAATTCACCGTATTCAATACAGCGCCTTAGCGTTTCTTTGCTGTTAAATAGAAATCAGTCTTTTAAATTAGGAAATGTGATCTAACATTATGCAAATAACACATGGAACCATTTTTTGTGTTTTTTGGTTTTTATTTAAATAAGCTGATTTTTTGTTAAATTTTGAAAAATCAAAAGCAGGTGTTGCCAACTTCATGGTGCCTAAAATTAGAAAAAAAAAGTGTAGTTAATGTAGTTGCTTCAAAATATATTTAACAAAACCCCCTTTGTTTGGTGTTGTTGAATTTAATTACATAACAAACACCTTGAAACTTTAGAGACTGAAAGCAAGCTACTTTTGCTTTATCAATCTAAACTACCACCCACATATTATTTTTTTTTTTTAATTTAAGCTACACATTTTTCATGGTAATAATTAGAGACCACCCAAATATTTGTAAAGTAATCTTTTGAAGGACCCTGTAGAACAGTAGTTGTATTATAGTTAAGGTGACCTAGCTTACCGAAAAAAGAGGTAATCATGCTTTGCCGTTGCTCACACCCAGTCTGGGTGTCCTCGTTAGTGTCTGCGGCCATGTTGGGGACTTCTGGCACCAGTGCTGTTTCCTCGGGGGGTTTAATCTGGTGACATATGCAAATATTGGGTAGGACACAGCATGTGAGGATGATTTGGAGACCTTTTGTGGACTGTACAACATCTCTCCTCCTGGGCATGCCAAACAGAGAAAGCGTGCTTTCAGCAGGCTGATGGTTCTTTCCACAATGCATCTGGTTTTGTGATGTGCTGCATTGTATCATACCTGGGCAGTGGTCTGTGGGGTTCTGACCGGAGTCATTAGCCATGTTTTCTGCCCATATCCCTTGTCCGCTAAACAAATTGAGAGAGAGCAATTTGTAAAGTACCATGAACATAATGCATACATTAAAGTATCTGTTATATAGTTTGCCAATTTACTAGTCCACATATCAAACTTGTAATTATGTCAAGGATTATTAATTACCCAGTAGCCAGCCAGGTGGCATTTCATTGTTCTCAAACTTCTGGCACAGGACTGATTGCCGGAGCACGTAAGAATCATGGCATGAGCCGGGGAAACCAGATCTCACGGCCCGCAGCTTCATCTCATGGTCACACACTACCATGACGTTCATGGAATGGAAATGTTTCTGATTCCTATAATGCAGCTCCAGTGCTCGGGGAGGGCAGAAAGGGATATGTGTACCATCCACGCACCCTAGCACATTAGGGATCCCTCCCATGCGATAGAACGCACGTTTTATATTGGCAACCTCCTCCTCATCCTCAGGAAATAGAATTATATAAACAGGGATAAGGTCGCAAATAGCCAGGACTACCTTGTAAAATATGCGGCTCATTGTAGCCTGGCTGATCCCGCTGAGGAGGGCAGAGGTTGCCTGGAAATTGCCCTGTGCCACAATATTTAGCATGGCACATAGGCGAACTATGCCAGGGATGGAATGGGTGCATCTGGTGGATGGATCGATTTTGGTCTTAATCTGATCATATAGGGACTGTAGTGCTGCACGATTCAGAGGAAATCGACTTCTAATCTGCTCGTCAGTTAAATCCCATACAGAGAGGCGGATGCCAAAGGATCGGGGTGCCCTAAGCCTCACAGCACCCTCCTCCCTTGACTCCTGACCTTCCTGTATGCTGCCACAACAATACATCCATAACCCAACCATCACCCTCTCATACATCTCACAATCACTGGCTATAGTTCATGCACTGCACAAAAAATAACAAACAATATCAACACACACACACAACCAATCCACATACACAATCACAATCCTCACACAATCACACAAATGCAGCTCACCACAAAACCAGATGTATAGTGGTTAGAACTATCAGCCTACTGAAAGTATGCTTTCAAAGTTTGGCACAACCAAGAGGGGAGTTGCTGCACAACCCATAAAAGGTCCCCAAAACAATCCACACTTGCTGTATGCTACACAATATTTGCAGATGCCACCAAAACAAATCTCATGAAGAAACAGCACTGATGCCAGAAAAGCTCAACAAAGCCACAGACACTACTCAATAAACACAGCAGACACTTTATGCAAGCTCGGGCCAAGTAACCAAAAACACCACAGCCTTTGCCACATTGTAGCATGAAAAGAATGTTTAAGGTATTCTGAATTTATACTTAACTTCTCCAAAGGACTGGTCCGCTTAGCCGGCTCTTGCATTTCTTAGCAGTTTCCGGTCTGTAATTCGCTTACCACAGGTGTGCCGGAAACACCTAGCGCTTCCATACTAGCGTACTTTTGCGGATCTGGATGCACAGACTTCTTTTGGCCAATCAAAGGTACGCTGTTCAAAAATCAAATAGCCGTTTTTTGGACAACATTTCCAATGTTGTTAAGAGACATGGATCCCATTATTTCATAATGTCTATGTGGCTTGTTAAGTAGATAATTAATTGGTTTATTGACTGCAACACATTGCATTTGCCTGAAACATCAGTCATTGCAGTCAAGATGTTTCTGCAAACACCTGTACAGTATGTGTCAATCAATTAACTGGGCCTATTTGTGATTGGTTCCTAAAGCAAATATATTCTTGCATACACATTCAGCATTTGCTGTCATTCTGTAGTTTGCATGCGTCCTTGTGTGTCTGTTGTTTGGTGGTGTGTGCAGCTACAGGATGGAGCCAAATTCTGGACATCTGGCAGCCACTGCTGTGTCTCCTGCTGGGTCCACCACCAGTGGTGTGCGTCGTGGCCGCAGACCTTCCTTAAGGAAAAGGGCACAACCTGAAGGTGCAGCCCCACCCAAGGCCAAGCGTCCATTTGCCAAGACTGAGCCAGAATTTAATTTGGCAGATAATAATACTCTTGTGCGTCTGACACTGGCTAAATGGGAGTTATTATTTGGCTCCCAAAGTCAGTGTTTAGGCAAACAAGAAAGGAGAAAATTGTGGGATGCCATTGGTGAGCAGCTTACTAGCACTGCTCAATACCCACGTAGCGGCCCAGCCGGCAAGAAACGCTTCTACACTTTGCAAAGGGCCCTTATGGTAAAGATGAAGAATGATCTACTTGTAGACAGTGGGACGAAGCAGGGGCCAAAGAGTAAATACAGGCCATATGAGGAGATGCTGAAGTGCAAGATTCCACTCTGTCGGCTGCAGGGTGTGGATACTGGGGATGACAACACAGGTTGGGGTGAAGGTACATTGTTTTAACTTTGTAAATGATTGTTGTTAATGATGTTGTTGTTCCATTTATGTCAACAAACTATTTCTCATACTAAAAGTAGGTTACGGTAAGTAGCAGATTATAGGTATGTCATTTTTTAAAAACATTTCTGTTGCTTTATGCATAGTGGCACATGAGGACTCGCAGGAGATGGGTGATGAGGGGTCCCAGAATCCTGCCCTTAACCCAGTCTGAGCTTGAAGGTAAAGAGTCTGGATAATGTGTTATTTTGTTTGTGGTTTTGCTGTTTCTTTTGGTTTGCACACATTAACAATGCCTAATTACTTTTTTGGGTTTCACATAGATGCCCTCAGAATTGCACCAGCATCTCCTCATGAGTCTACCTACTCTTTGGATGCCAGTAAGTGCATGTGCCAACCTGCCTTTTGTGAAACTAATTTAAATGTGTGATTGGCTCTCAATCATGCTTTTTAATTTTAGGCCCTGCTTCATCTTTGGACCCCACTTCCTGTGTTGCAGGCCTACAGGACCCTGTTGGTGTGTATTGCAAAGCACACTGTATCCTTTGTGTATTTTGTTTTCCAATGTGTATATTTTCAGATGTCAAAATGTCAAACCATGATAGTTCACATTCCAAGCTGGATAGTTGGTTAGGTTTGTGCAGCAGCCGGATACTATTTGGGAGTTATAAAATGAGGAAAATGTAATATACATGTTTTGCCATTAGGCTGCTCTTTTTAAACCTTGACAGTAACAATAATATGGGAGCTTAAAGTAAGATCAAATCTGCTTTATTTTAGGCACAAATACAGGAAGTGCTGATCCTGAAAGGGCCCTTCACCACTCGGCCGCTAGGGATGAGGGTAAGAATGTGTTTTGGTTTGTTCATGTAAGGATGTTGTTTGCCATGAAATGGGGTGCGGCTCTTGACATTTGCTCTGAACCATGTTTTTAAAGGGCAAAGCTCTAGTGATGGCCTAAGTCTGGACATCTCAGAGGTGGCGGGTATGTGTGTTTTTAGATCTGTTATTCTGATTTTTGTTTACACAATAATGTTTTTTTATTTGTTTTTACAAACATCTTTCTGCCTAATATCTTAAAAATTTAAAGGGTGTGTGTATTGGCCAATGGGTAATTTTGGGCAGGTTTGGCCTCTATACTGGTTTGTAAAATTGGACACACAATATCAACCTAACAAATAACCAGACTTTTCTCTTTAGCATATGTGATGTTGCCGCCACTCTCGGATGAGGATTTGCCCCTTTCTGGCAGCCAGACACCTGTACTATTTGAGGAGGAGCACACTCAGGTACCATTGATGAATTGTTTATGGTTGACCAACGGTTACATGCTGGAATCCTTGACGCAAACCCAGGATGTGCCCTCCTCACAAGTTCCATGTGGCCAGGCTACAGAGGCAGTACCAACGGTACATGATAATGTAACCAGAGATGTATTATGTTTAGTTTGATGTGCTAAATACAATCTAGACACTAATATTTCCCTTGCTGTTTTAGCCTGAGCAACAACCAACTGCCCGAGCTGCCCCCACAAGTGCCGACCTGTATGAGTTAGGGGGCCGGATGCTGGAGGCCCACAGTCGGCAACAGCCATGTGATGGAACTCAGGAGCGCATTGCGGCATTGGAAAAGCAATCGCTGGTGGACCAACAACAAATTCGTGAACTGAGGCAAGAAGTTCGAGATTTGCAAAACCAACAACAGTCCGAAATGAAGCATGCCATACAACAAATGATGCATGGCATCCAACAAGCTCTACCGCGCCAGGACGAAACTTTGTTGTTGCTACATCAGCTAATACAGCAGCAGTCTATTTTTTTTACTGCACTGTTGTCCCCCAACACCGCCCCTAACAATGAGTCGGCACCGCCTAGGCCACCCAGGGACTAATTTGATTTGTTTGGTGTCAAATCCAATGCTGTTCTAATTTGAGTTGACATTATTTCATTTATTAAATCTTTTAATATATTCACTAATTTGTGTTTGGTACATAATTACATATCTACTAACCCAGACATTACAACCTCTGTATATCTAGATATGTGAATGTTTGGCTCTAATTACTACTGTACGAATTTTGGATACATTACAATGCTTACAGAATGTAAGGCCTAACAATGTGTTTCCAAATGAAAGAACTAATGGGTTTTTGTACACTTTAACTATGGTTTAAACATCAAGACACACTTAAAGTTTAAAAAGGGTAACCTTTTTATTTGCCAAAAAAGGGCCAACATGGCCAATATAAAAATCCCCAGAGCGGATAAACCCATACCCCCCACCCTATGACTGTTTCTTCTTCCCCAGCAGCAGATGGACGTACTGCCACAGTCTGCGATGCTCATTAATGCAAGCTGGGGCGGAAACAACATCATTTGTGGGGTGAAATGGATCTCAACGTAAGCATAGTAATTACAATGTAATAGTTGTGACTAAACTCTGTGAATATCTGGTTACATAAGAGCCTCACTAAACCACCTGGGAGACCCATTATATCAGGTATAGGGAGTCTCACTGAACCAGTCTGTAGGTTCATTGATCAAGCATTACAACCACATGTTACATCATTGGAATCTTATGTGCGGGACACCACCGATATTTTGAATCGGGTTAATATGCTCTGTGTACCACAAGGGACTCTGCTAGTTACATGCGATGTGGAGTCGCTTTACACGAGCATATCACACACATTGGCTATACAAGCAGTGGAGTACTTTCTTATGATGGAGTCGACTGACAAACGAGATCAACATATCTTCATCAGTGAGTTGTTGACCTTTGCACTCACGCATAATGCGTTTGTGTTTGATGGTAAACACTACCTACAGATCAGGGGGGTGGCGATGGGCGCAAAGTGCGCCCCATCTGTCGCCAACCTGTTTCTGGGGTGGTGGGAACGGGAGACGGTATGGGGAGAGTCTTTGTACCTGTACCAGCCCCACATCTTGGGCTGGTACAGGTACATAGATGATATCCTCCTTCTTTGGCATGGACCCCAGGATTTATGTGAGGAATTCCTTAGGGCATTAAATACCAATGATTTCAATATACATTTGACCCATCATATTTCACCTAACAGTATTGAATTTTTGGATCTAAAACTGCAAATAGAGGAGGATGGTACGATTACCACCTCCCTTTTCAGAAAGCAGACTGCTACTAACAGCATACTGCATTATTCCAGTTTTCATCGGAAAAACTTGAAGGACGGGATTCCGATTGGACAATGGCTGAGAATTCGAAGGAACTGCTCGAAAGAAACAACCTTCATTGAAGAGTCCAACAACATGCAATTACGTTTTCAGAAGAGAGGTTATCCCGGCAGAGTTATCAAAAAGGCAGCAAAACGAGCTAGAGAAACTCCAAGGGAGGAATTGTTGCAGTATAAACGTAGAAAACCACATAAAGAGGTAAGGTTTGTGTCTACACTAAACAGTGATTGGGGGAATATCAGAAATATTCTCCAATCACACTGGGCAATTTTACAATCTGATCCCCGACTCAGACGATGGACACAGAAAGGTCCCCTTATGACGGCCAGACGAGCCCCAAGTCTAAGGGACAAGCTCTGTAGGAGCCATTTGGAAAGATCAGTCTCTTGGCTACAACGTGGACCCACCATTAAGGGTTGTAGACCTTGTGGACATTGTAACATATGCCGATTTGTGACCAAAACTGATCGGATTGTGAATCTAATTACCAATCAAACTTTTACAATTAGACATTCCCTATCTTGCCACTCAAAAGGGGTGATATATGCAATCAAATGTACTTGTCCCATGTATTACGTGGGCGAGACAAAAAATGCAGTGAAACTTCGAATACAAAAACACCTCTCTGACATTAAATTAGCTAATAGGGATGCATTGGATTTTAAACCACTTACCCCTGTTGCTGCCCACTTTAGAAAACACCACCACAGTGGGACGCAGGGTATTGAATTATTTTTCATTGACCAGGTGACTTTAGGTATTAGAGGAGGGAATTTAAAAAGACGTCTCCAGCAAAGAGAAGCCCAATGGATTTTTCAACTCCAAAGCCGTGCACCTCTGGGGATAAATGAGGAGTTCTCTTTTGCTCCATTTCTGGGGAGGCAGGACTGAGTCTTTCATAATTCCATGATGGCTAACCCCCTTTCTTTATTTATATTAGATCTTCCATACACATTCTGTTTTTGTAGCCATAATTATTATTAACATCTGGTCCACATGTTTGGACCTGTCCAGGGTTGATATGGGCTTATATTCAAGATATACAGGGTGGAGAGCCTTTTGGCAGTACATCCTCCCCCTATCCTTGCGCCACACAGTTTGGGCCGTACTTTACACGTTCTATACAATACATATATTTTTTATTTTAATTTTTTTTTTTTTTTTTTATTATTTTTGACAGTATCTGATTCTCAACACACTGGTTGGGTATGATATTTCACAATATGCATAGGTTTTTTTTTTTTTTTGCTTTTATGACTATAGGCATACACTATTAATGTCTCACATCATATAATTATCTCTAAGGGTTTATATATTTTTTCATGTAACTCAATTTATTTTAATTTCATTTATATTTGTTTGGTATTGTGTACGGTTGTTTGGGTTGTTTCACACTTAGCACTAGTTTATTCAGTCCTTGTATTCTTGTCATAGTTTGTTTAGTATTATTATATATACATGGAATTTTTTGGATTAGTATCAGCATTATCACCATTAACTCTAATTAGTTTTGTTCACATTTTTACACTTTTTCATATCTCACATCACTGATATAATTTTCGGCCCACCTCGTTTTGGCGCTATATTTACTGTCATCATCTATGTTTATATTCACAAGGAGTTTTTCTTCCATAGATCCATATATTTGGGCCCGTAGGATATATTGGTATGAAGACATTAGTCCAGCCTCGCCAGAGATGGGCCACGTTCGAGAAGACATCCAGGCCAATGATAAGACATTCAGTCCATTCGGCCACCATATGAGCGACCTCCTCAGCGGTATCTCCTATTGATGTGGTTCATGCGTTTGGGTTCGGATGAATTGCTATTGAAAAGATACTGGTCTGGCTTAGCTCCAGATGGAACAACTATGAGAAGATATCTGGTTCAATGATGAGATATGTCTTCAGGACACTCAGCCCAATATGTGTGATTATTCACCATAATGGGTATAGATATATTCCTCCGTTCAATTCCCCTGGATTATAAGGGGCATTTTCCCTTCACTATTATCGCTTGATAGGTATAAGGACATTAGTCTAGTATTGGTTGTACTTGTGATGATTCATAATAATTTCCTCGTTCTGGATATAATTATCCGTTATAACCTTGATTGTTGATTGTTTAAATAACCAGCATATATTTTTTCTATTATGTACCAATTACACGTAATTGGTTAGTTATCTAGTTTTTTGATTAGTGTTTGCATTTTTTAGTACATTAGTCTTTTGTTTATTTAATTATTTATTTATTTATTTACCCATTTATTATTTCACCTTCTTATTTAACTTTGGTTCACTATTCATTTATTTCTTTATTATACTTATACACGTATGAATTATTTGGATTCAGATTGACATTGGTTTTATATATCTATGTAATTATGGTGGTTTGGCATTATTTAATACATATATCTCACATATTTAATATATCTCAATATATTTCAATACTTATAATAGGAGGTATATAGTCATCTACTATTTATTCATTATTTAACTCTATCTTTACTTTTAATTCAAACTCTTTATTTATGAGTAATTTAATATCAATTAATAACAATATTAATATTAATTCGTTTTATATTTACTATTTTAGGGTGTCCGAGTTATCTTCAACTCGATTCTAATTAATTAATTAATTTAATTTAATTGTATTAATTTAGATTTATATATATGCACGTTTTCGATTATTATTTATTATTAACTAGCAGAGTTTTTTGCCTTATATTATTATCCAATGTATATATCCAGGGGTTGCTATTAAACACCTATATTAGGCTCAAGGATATGTCTTGAGTGTGGATTTTGGCCAATATTTTCCTCTTTGTCTCTGTCTGTTCTTGCGCAAATAGCATATATTAAAGTCATTTCATCCATTTAACCCGCAACAATAACGGTATAAAATTAAAACAACAATAAAAACAAAAACATAATAATAATAATACAAATTCTCTTCTAGATTGTATTTATCTCATTTTTATTAATTTAATTCATTCTTTAATTAGTATTATTCATTATCATATTAGTCTATATTTAGGTTCAATCTTTGTAGTTATCATAGTTTATTATTATTTAATAATAGCCGCTATACAATGGTGATAATAGTGATAATAACAATATACAATAATAGCTGCTACATGTTAATACCCATTTAATATATAATACCTAATATTATAGTTTCATGTATCTGATTATATAGATGAGTACAATGATGTAAAAGTAATAAAATGATGTAAGATTATATGGAATTCAATGGGCCTTGTTTATAGTAATAATGTATCCCTTTTGTAATATATGTCTGTTACTGTATAAAGGATATATCCTTTGTATCTTCTGTGTTGGCTGCACTTCTACTGCAGCGGTGCTGTTGGCGGTCGCGCGCCCCGGCCGGCGCCGCTCCGGCACCTCCCGCTATGGGGTGTGGGGGGGCGGCGCCGGCCGGGGCGCGTGGCCGCCTAATTGCAACATGCTGTGTTAGTCGGCGTGCGCCCGGCGTCTTTTCTGCTGCCGGCTTTCTCTCCGCTCTGATTCATCAGGCGGGGGATGTGGGCTGGGGCGGATGTGACGACGGGCGCACGTGGGTGCGTCGGTACGGATATATAGAGGATTTTGTTAGTCAGTCTGTGTCCCGTCCAGGAGAAGTGGTGTATCCACGCAGCGCGTCGGCGGTTGTCTATTTCTGGTGTGTGGGGGGGATCGGCAGGCCATGCTCCATCACGGTGATGTATTGATTTACTAGATTTCATTCATAGTGACCATCTGTACTTCTTTGGTTGCCAACCAGTGAGCAGCTCTGTTTTGCCAATCATCTTTCACATCTTTCTCTTGCTTTCTTCACCGGCACTTGGTCTCACATCCAGCACTTGCTTACACAGTTTATCGCACTCTGTTCTTTTTCTCCCTTATATATCCCTTCTCCTCAATACACTTCTTGCTTTCACCCTGGCTTAACTTACACTCACTGGTTTGGCAACACTAGCATGCACGTCATGCTCCCTTGCTGTTAGGCACGTTGTTGCTAACACACTTATACTATTATATATATTGTTAGTATACCTATATTCAGCATTGCCTTGCCCATACCCTCACCACCTTTTTGTTTTTATCTTGTCTTGTATATGTTTTTTAGTTTAATCTCTTTTTATTGGTAATTTTTCAAATACAAGCAAAAATAACAATACAAGAAAAGGAAATACAGTCGAGTAAACATAAAGACAGTCCGTGCTCCCCCCCCCGTCCCCAGGCACAGCTGGGCCGACCCAAATCCCCCCCCCAGCCACACGCTCCCAAGTATAAAACTTGCACTCGAAAGCACGCCGCGCCTGCATCTCTCCATCTTTCCGGTGGCCCGCAGAGTCGCCAGCGTACAGGCTTCCAGTAATCCATCTCCAACGCGTCTAAGGCCACCATTGGGGGGCGCCTCGGCGCCTCAGCGCACACGTAGGGGGCCTCAGGGCCGCACCGCGCCGGGCCCCCCCATCCGCCCCAGGCAACAGACCCCCAACCCGGAGGGGAATGACAGGAATTCCATCACACGTAGCACCAGTAAAGGGCTCAGGCACCGCCCCGGAGGGCGCCAACTGGGGGGAAAGGAAGGCCCGAAGCGCGCACGCCCCAGAGGAGGCCCCCAGATCAGTCCGGGTCGTAGGGAGACCAGCGTGGAGGGGCCAACCCAGTCGGAGGGAGGGGGGAATCCACGGCACAAAAAGAAAATGTGTAAGGTGAGTAGGATATTAAGAAAATGAGATGAACAGAAGGGGGGGGGGGGAGGGGGGGAAGGCAAGGATAGTGGGGGGAGGGAAAGCAGTACACGGGGAGGGGAGGAAGCAGGTAGTGGATCCCACACCGATGGCCTGTTGACACGTGTATTAGGAAGGTCTTTCCAGCCTCGAACCTCATCCGAGAGGCCTCTCATTCACCGCCGACTCCTGGCCTCATGTAGGCCTTTGCCGCGTCCGACTCCCTGAACCTGATCCAGTTCATCCAGGTTGTCCAGTGTCCTTCTGCTCTCTCTCTATCTACTGCTATCCGTTCCTCCATTCTAAGTACATGGTCCATTTCAGCGAACCATTCTGCTATGTTTGGAGGAACGGGGGATTTCCAGTGCCTGGGGATGATTGATCTTACTGCCGTGAGGAAATATTTGAGAACTCCTTTCTTCGCCTTGGCAATAGAGCCAGGGATCAAGGAGAGCAGAGCGACCCCCGGACTGTTCGGTACTACCGAGCCCTCAACCTCAGTGTGGATCTTGAAGACGGTGTCCCAGAGCTTCAGGATTGGAGGACACTCCCACCATATATGTAACATCCCTCCTCGAGGTTTCCCGCATCTCCAGCAAGCGTCCGATTCTCCAGGTGAGTACAATGCTATGTCTGCCGGGCACCGGTACCACCGCGTGAGCACTTTGTAGTTTTTCTCCTGAGCAGAGCTGGCCCCCACGAGTTTATGTGTCAGCGTGAAGATCTTCCGGGCGTCTTCCTCTGTGATTACTATCCCCAGATCTCTCTCCCATTTGGACATGAACTCCAATTCCGATGTGTGCTTGGAAGCCACCAGTAGACTATAGAATGTCAATATCACGTGTTCCAGTGGTTGCTCCTGTGTGAGGCATTCCTCCAAAGGTGTCAAGGGGAGAGCTGCCCTGGCAAGGCGCCCCCCCGCGTTGAGGAATGCCTCCAACTGCCAGTGGTGCAGCCAGGACAAGTGCCCACCCACATTTTGTTCTCTCAAATCCGCCAGGGATGGCATTCTCCCCCCCACCAGCACGTCCCTCAGCCTAACATCATCCCTCTCACTCCAGGTCAGGAATCGAGGAGTGTTCTGTCCCGGTATAAATTCCGGGTTGTTAAAGAGGGGGGTAAGGGGGCCCGGCCTGCTCACCAGTTCTTCCTGCCTTTGCAATCCGTCCCAGCTGTGAAGAAAATGCTGGATCAGGTAGGGGAACCCTTTTCTATTAGCGTTTCCCATAGTAGGTATCCACGGGAGGGAGCACGGGTTATACCCCAGAAGATCCTGTTCCAGTTGGACCCACAACTTGTCTTTTTTCCTGAACTTCCAGTCCGCCATCCTCGTAATGATGGCCGCCGAGTGGTAGAGCTTCAGATCTGGAGCCCCAGTTCCGCCCCTACTCTTGGGTCTGACCAATAAATTTAATCTGATACGTGGCTTCCGTGCACCCCAAATGAACCTCAGGAAGGCTGCCTGTAGGGCTTTGAAAAAGTGCCGGGGGAGTCTAATCGGGATAGTTTGAAAAAGATATAGGAACCTGGGTAGTATATCCATTTTTAGGATATTTATCCTTCCGAACCACGAGTATCGTCCCCTATCGTACTTCGCTAGGTCCTGGGTAACTTTGGTCTGTAGAGCTTTGAAGTTCAGCTCATAGAGGTTGTTCAGATCGGACGGTATAAGGGTTCCCAGGTACTTTATTGCGGAAGGCTGCCACTTGAAAGGGAAACTGCTCCGGAGTCGCTCCACTAAGGGCTGAGGCAGAGTAAGGTTCAGTGCCTCAGACTTTGCATAATTGATACGGAAGTTGGACAGTTGGCCAAATCGCTCAAACTCCCTAAGCACTGCCGGGAAAGATATGGCCGGGGAAGTCAAGTGGAGGAGCAGGTCGTCCGCGAAAATCGAGGCTTTATATTGCCTCTCACCACATTCGATTCCCCTGATATCCGGGTTGTTTCTAATAGCTATCGCCAAGTGCTCCATTGTGAGTATATATAGCAGGGGTGAGAGAGGGCAACCCTGACGAGTACCATTTGTGATTGTGAAGGCATTGGATAATATCCCGTTAGTTCTCACACGGGCCGAGGGATTCTGGTAAAGCGCCAGGATCTTGGAGATAATAGTGGGACCCATGCCGATCTGAGAGAGGGTGGCCCTGAGAAAGCACCAGCTTACCCTGTCGAACGCTTTCTCGGCGTCGCAGGATAGGACACATGCTGGAGTGTTAGTCTTATGTACGTAAGCGATGAGGTCCAGTAACTTGTTGGTATTGTCCCTAGCCTCGCGGCCAGGGACAAATCCCACCTGGTCCAAGTGTATTAAATGAGGAATCAGCGGCTTGATTCTAGTGGCTATTATTTTTGCGTACAGCTTCAGGTCTACATTTAGTAAGGAGATAGGCCTGTAACTGCCGCATATTGAGGGATCTTTATCCGGTTTAGGGATCACCGTGACTATGGCTTCCAGCGCCTGTTTAGGAAAAGGGGTGTCCTCTCCTATATGGTTGAAGGCTCTCACTAGCCAGGGTGCCAGCTGCGGGGCCAAGGTCTTGTAGAACCGCGGAGTGAAACCGTCCGGGCCTGGGCTTTTCCCCGCTGGGGCTTCCCGGATGGCCCTCAGGATTTCATCTTCCGTGAAGGGCACCTCCAAGTCTGCTGCGGCATCCTCAGCGATTGTTAGGAGTGGAGTCTCCGCTATGTAGTCATTTATGCTTGTTTCTAGCGCCGCTGCTGAGGCTTGGTTGGTGTCCGGATGGAGGTTATATAAGCTGCTGTAAAAGCTTCTGAACACCTCTGGGATCTTAGATGGGTCCGTAACGACCTCTCCCTTCCCGGAGTTGATACTAGGAATGTATGTTGCTCCTGTCCTACTGTGGAGCGATCTGGCCAGGAGCTTCCCGCACTTATCAGCCTGTTCATACATTGAGGCCCGTTGTCTATCCCTATATCTAAGATGCGCTTGGTCGTAGATTTTGAGTAAGTTGTTTCTGTGGAGCGAAAGCTCTGATAGCAGTTCCGGAGTGGGATCTTGTTTGTGTCTGGTTTCCAAGTCATTGATAGTATCTAGTGTCTTAACGACCAGCGCCGCCCTCTCGCGCTTCAGCCTTGAACCCTCTTGGATAAATATTCCCCTGAGGACGCATTTAAGTGCCTCCCATTGGATTGTTGGTGAGCAGTCATCCCCTTCATGGTCGGCTGCGAAGTGGGTTATCGCTTCTCTGATTTTGGTCATGCATGTTGTGTCTTTTAGCAGATTGTCGTTCATGCGCCAGTTCCAACTCTTCGGTGCTGCATTTGGTAGATCGAACGCTACGAAGACCGGCGCATGATCCGACCACAAAAGGGGGCCAATGCGCGATTCAGGGTGCCATTGCAGGGCGTGATGGCTCATGAAGATATAGTCGATGCGACTGTAAGATCCGTGCATGGGCGAGAAATATGTATAATCTCTAGCTTGTCCATGCTCTAATCTCCATACATCTATCAGCTGCATACCATGGAGTGTCTTCCGTAAGGACTGCAATTTTCCCAGTGGTACAGAGGACCTTCCGGATGAGGAGTCCAGGGTGGGGTTCAAAGTAAGATTGAAGTCACCTCCCAGGATCAAAATTCCTTCAGCGAACTCCTCCAATCTCCTAAGGTACCTCTGGAGTGCTCCCGCCTGGTCATGATTCGGCAGATATATGTTCGCCACTGTATACTTTTTTTGATGAATCGTTACCTTAAGGAAGACAAATCTTCCCTCGGGGTCCACAAGGTGATCTATCTCTATGAAGGGCAGGGATTTGTGGATCGCGATGGACGCACCCCGAGATTTGCTCTGCGGGTTGGTGCTGTGAAACCATGACGTGAAGTATCTATGGCGTAGATTCGGCACTTTATCTCTCTGGAAGTGGGTTTCCTGGAGGAGAAGAATGCTCACCTTCTGCTTATGCAGGTCATAGAGAACCTTGGAGCGTTTTTCAGGGACATTTAGCCCTTTGATGTTCAGGGAGCAGACTGTCAACTTAGCCATACCGCAGAGGAGGCGTCGGCTCTGGGATGAGCGTGGAGTAAAGCAGTGACTATAAATGTCAGGTGTCAGGCAGCCGAGGGGGGAGTGCAAGCAAGAGGCGGGGCCAGACGGTTTAGGAGGATGAAGTCTAGGAAGGGTAGGGAAATAGGGGTACGGTAAGAAAAAGGGAAAGGGAGAAGGGTATAGTGGTAAGGAGAAGAAAAAAGAGGAAAAAAGGGGGGAGGGGGAGTGCCGGAAGATGAGCACAAAAGGAGGTTTCCAACTAACGGGGGGAAGGGGGGGCGGGACTTGAATTAGGTGGGAAGCAACGCAGCTCCTATAGGGGGAGGAGGTAGGTAAGGGGTGGGAGTGGAGAGGGAAGTTACGATTCCAGAAGGGGGTATTAGGGAGAGCAGGACACCGGGGTCAGGTGAACCCGCGCTAAGCTCTATCAGGAGGGGTTCCGCGGAGCCAAGGACCGCGAATACCCTCGTTTCCCTGTGTGGGGAAGCGCCGGCAGCGGTGGCGCTAAACCCAGTCAGGGGTACCTAAGTTGGGGGTATGTAAGACGGGAACAGCAAAGGCGTAGGAGATGCACACACTGGAAAGAAATGTCACAGTATATACGGACTAATAAAAACAAGAAATAAGAGCTAAGAGATAAGGAAACAACTGTCTCCTCCAATACAGGCCTTAACCACGTTATAACATTATGACAATGCAACATCTTGATACCCTGTGGGCCCGAGGCCCCGGGGCGGAGCCCGCGATCGGTCCGCATGGGCTGGGGGGGGGGGGGTCACCCCCCACCCCATCCAGCGGTAGTTCCAACCCCCCCCGCCCACCCCCCACAAACAGGAGGGGGGGCAGGGTAGTCAATGCCCCCTTCAGACCCGAGGTCCAAAGGTTCCTGGCACCCGCATAGGGGGGCCGAACACTCATATCACCGGCTCCAGACCCCCGGCCCGAGCACAGAAGGTGCAGTCATTAATTATCAATCTTCGAAAAGTTTAAGAGTAACTGAACAGCAAGCTTAATCAACATTCAACTCCTGAGGCTGTAACATTGTAATCCCATAGGTACACAAACAAGGACACCCACCCGGGCCAAGCCATAAGGCCCAGAGCGGACCCCCAAAGCGCCACCCGGTCAGGTGTCCCGGCCCGCGCCAGCGAGGAGGGCACGCCCCCCCCCGAACCGCCCGACCCCACCCCGCGGAACAAATGGGTGCGAGAGCGAAGCCGGGCAGTCGGGGCGGCGGGCCGCCCCAAAGGGCTCCCCCTCACCCGAAGCACCCCAGGGCAATCATTAAAACCAAAACTAAAGCCCAATAACCAAGGAGGCAAGGTGCCTCACGACAATGCAGCAAAGAGGGGCGTATTTTTGGCCGGACCTCCCCCAGCGGGTGCCCCCCAGAACCACCCCCACCAACCTCGGGCCGCCCCACCCCTCCATCCGTGGCGGGCTCCCCCCAGGAGGGACAAAGCCCTCGGCTCCAGCGGGGGCATGAGGACAGCACCAGGCGGCCCGGGCAAGCGAGGTGGCCATTTTCTGTGGTGACAGGGTCGAAGCGCCGGTCAGCCCCAGGGGGCCCAACGAAGGGGGAGGCCGCGGCCCAATGATGCCTCATCTCAAGCTCTGTCGCCGGGTAGGGGTTCCCGACGTCTCGGCCCCTCCCCCGCCCTCACCGGCGGACCACGCAGCCTCCGCCCCCTCGGTCCGCCCGGCAGGAGCTCCAGTGTTGGCGCGAGCCAGTCCGGGATCTGTATTGGGTCAGCGTCCAGGAAAACGAAAAGTTGCGGAAGCTGGTCATACGTCTTCAGAGCGAAGGATCTCCCATTTCTACGGATGATGAGGTGAAACGGAAACCCCCAGCGGTAGGAGGCCCCTTGACGCTGAATGACCTCCAGTAAGGGCCGCAGTATTCGCCGCATTTGAAGTGTTCTGGATGATAGGTCAGGGAGGACCGTCACGGTGGAGCCCTCAAATCTGATTGGGCCCTTCTCCCACGCCTTTCTCAAGATATCTTCCCTGGTCCTGTAGTAATGTATTCTGCAGATCACATCCCTGGGACGCTGCGCATCTGCTGGCTTGGGGCCCACGGCCCGGTGGAGTCTGTCGATAACCATGTCTTCTGCGCGGGAGGATCCCAGGATCAGATTAAAGATGGTCTTGGCTGCGCGTTCCAGATCCGGCTGAGCGACCGCCTCCGAGAGCCCTCTCAGTCTAACATTGTTGCGTCTACTGCGGTTCTCCAAGTCATCCAAACTTAGATAAAGGGCAGAAGTATGTCTCCTTTCATCCCGCTGCACCTGTTCCAAGGCCGCCACCCTCTGGATCAGTGTAGACTGGTCTTGCTCAATGGAATCCACTCTGTGGGAAACTTCCGATATGGAATTTTGGAGTGAGCTGAGTTCTCTTCTGAGAGTGTTCTCCATTTGGGTGATGTATCCATCAAAATCTGAACGGGAGGGGAGCGCCCTCAGGGCATCCGATATATTGGATTTGACCACATCCGCCAATGCCGCGATTAAAGACGGGGGCACAAGTTGCACGGTCGAGGGCATCCCGCATGGGGAAGCGGAACAGGCATCTGCTGCTGGGTCATCATGGCTTCTGGGTGGGGGGACCTCCCGGGGCCAGACCCCGCCCCCCCCAACGGCACCCGCGCCCCAGGATCCCGGGGAGACCAGGCCACGCCTCCAGGACATGTTTCCATCCTCCTCACCGGGGGCATCCCGAGCCCAGCTCGCGGGGGAGTCCATCGTTGGTACAGGAGGCAACTGGCTGTGCATCTCCTCTTCAAGTCCCGCTGCAGCCATCAAGGACTCCTCCAAATCCCTCTGTGGGGTGAGGCCCACCCCCCCTGCTCCCCTGTCGGCTACTATGGGGGATCCAGGGTCATTTGGCGAGCTCCGCCTGGCTATTGTGTGGGAGCCTTGACATGAAGGGGGGCTAGGGCCCTCCCCCCCTGCTTGTGGGGGCCATGACATCTGACCCTCTGGCTGCGTCTGAGGTGTGTTCCATACGGGGGAAAAAGGGCCTCCTGTCAGTTCCTCCTGCCTCCCCCCGTCTCCAGCCAGCTCTCTGCTCTGATCCGCAGACAGCGGGGGCGAGGATGAAAGAGCGCACCCTCCGCTCCTCTGCGTGGAGTGAGCCGGCTCGTCGCAGCCTGCTGTGTCTCTCACCGGTGTCGTCATTGCTCTCCTCGGCGGCCTCGAGCTCCCGCCTGTCATTCTGCTCTCGGCACGGACGGCATCAGGTGTGCCCCTGCGCTCCCGCTCGTCTCTCCTCTCCCCGTCTGCAGGAGTCACGGTAGGGGAAACCGGCCCGACTTGCTTCTCCGCTCCGGCCTCACACGTCCCGGGGGCGCCTCTCTGCCGCGTCGCCGCCATCTTGCCTGGGCGGCCCCCCTCCTCTGGACGGTCCCTAGCCCCAAAGTACTGGGCTATAGTGGCCGACTGCCGTCTCCTCGCCGAGCCCGTGGATCTCCCGCGCCTGGTCATGAGACAGCGGGGTCCCTGTGTCGCTTGTAAATGTCCGTTTTTGTTGGGATCCTGTGCAGAGCTCCTTCAATGTGCTGCCTACTCCTCCATCGCCTAGCCACGCCCCCTTGTATATGTTTTTTAAACGTATATGCCCATATGTGTTCATTGTGATCATGCTTTTTTGACTTCAATAAAATAGTTTTTTATATTATCTCTTCATATTGGGTTTTCAGCAAATTCTTTTAGGGTGAGTGCAGATTTTTCTTGTTGCATGTATGGGACATACCAGAGTGTCCCTCCTATTTGTTCAATATCTGGTTACATGACATTTCTTTTTTGGCCTTACATGTGCGATTTTTTGCAATACCCTATATGTTGACATTCCCTCTTTTAGGAATTTTAGGCTTACGAAAGATTGGGGACATTAGGCTCAATTCAGAGACACATTCGTCTGGACTTCCATAGCTGTCTGTGAAAGTTTTAGTGGGTGTTTGTCATTTTTTTGCTTTTTTTCGTTCATTTTTCATTCGTACGAACGTTCGGGAAAATGTGTATATGCGCTTTCGATGAACGGAAGCAAATCGGATCATTTCCATTAGTTCGGATCATTTTCCAAAAAAGTCTGATATTTTTCATTCGTTCAGATAACTTAGGTTGTTGGGATGGGCTTACGATGAGCTGATTTCCGATGGACCCTATAAATCCATTTCATTTCCGATCCACTTACGGGACCTTTGAAGGCTTGGATTGTTATTGTTGAACATGTTTTGCGGCTATTTTGAGGAGTCTGCGCGCCTTTAGCACCAAGACATTGCATGTATCAGCATGGCCGAGGCCATAAATTGTATAGCAATGCATACCTGAATCAATACATTTCATGTATGCCTTATAGATGCATTTTAATGCTGACCTTAATTAGTCCTTAGCATGTAAACATTTATTTTCCCACACATCCATATAATTGCTATATTTTTTTAGACATATGTCCTTTGTGAATTATATTTGGATTGTTGAACTTGAATCTTAATTTGTTGCAGGAGTTATTGTTTTAGTTGGTTACTTTTGCTTTGTGTAATTATTTTATATTTGGTTGCAGGAACCACAAGATGTGCCACTCACACAACATACAAGCAGTGTTTGGTCCAGCTATGCGATTCCTCAGTGTTCTTGCAGGGCATCCAGGGTCGTCCCATGATGCTTATATATTGCAGAGCTCCAGCTTATTTCGTCAGTTTGAGTCAGGAGAATTATCTGGTGGATGGCTCCAGGGTAAGTTTGCTCACATTCATTCAATCCATTTTCACTGTATGGCAATGAATATAGGTGATGACTCATGTCTTAACCTATGGCTGTTTTTAGTCCTTGATGACATGTTAAACAATATTGTAGCTTAGAATGTGTATTTTATGTTAGTATTTTTAAATTCTTTCAGGGGATTCTGGACATCCACTCCTGCCCTTGCTCCTGATGCCCGTTCTTTGCCTGCAGAATGCGGGTCATGGGTTCTCTAATCGGGCACTATGCAAAACCCGGGCCGTGGTGGCGAGGGCCCTCTGGCTTTTGAAGTCCAGATTTAGGTGTTTGGACCATACAGGGGGGGCACTGCAGTATGACCCCAACAAGATTATACCAATATTTTAATTTACGTTTTTTAACAGGGACCACATGTGCCAGAGTGGCACAGCTGAGTGTCAGGGTCCTACAGTAAGGGGAACAAACATATGTTTGAAAAGTATGTCAAGCAAACAAGTAATTGTACTCACCATAGCAGCTGTGGCTAGGGACCATGCTACTGGGTGTTCCGGGAGCTGGGGTGGGGAGTATGGTGACAGTGTCCATCTGCGTGGAAACATCTGTGTAGACAAAAACACACCAAAAAATGTCATAAGCTTGGGTGCCGTAATCGTATTCTACCACATCCACCTGTTTTTGGTCTGCTCTAAATCATGCTAACATGGTTTGACACATGTTTCGAAGACATTAGCATGCTATTTAGTGCTTCATGAGGTCAGCTGTATAATTTAATTAGGCCACATGGAGCACTCAATAACATTTTTGGCACACATTCCCAGTGCAATGCAAATTACTGAATTTAAATTGACATGAACATATTTATATTTGAGTATGGCACATGTGTTAGCAAAAAAAAAAACATTTCCCAACACATTTGCAATGCAGCATCATGCTGGAATCAATCAAATTTATATTTGTGCTTGCTTGCATTTGTATTGAACTGGAGTGGTGTTACTAAAGTGTCTGAAATTAACAACAAAATATAATGCTATAAAACATGTGTATGTAGTTTCTAATCTCATTACATACACCATGTGAGTGATAAACAAAAACACTTATCACGACTATGCCCGAGTGCAAGGTCTGGTGCATAGCTGCTGGAGGT
The DNA here is from genome assembly GCA_027917425.1 of Gastrophryne carolinensis. Lineage (NCBI taxonomy): Eukaryota > Metazoa > Chordata > Amphibia > Anura > Microhylidae > Gastrophryne > Gastrophryne carolinensis. Next base: position 347,271,992 of record CM051235.1, read on the forward strand.
GCCGGCTCTATGATGCCCTGAAAAACAGAGAATGATGGCACAGGATATTTAACAAAGCACATATTCAACCTGGAACAGACAAACAACAATTAGAAATGCACTCACCAGGGGATGAACTGCCGCTGGTATCCCAGGGAGGACTCTGAGGTGGAGTAGTGGAGCCTCTACTCCTCACAATCGGCCCAGAAGATCCCCAAACCGATGGGCCACCCTCCTCCCTCTCACTCCCTGATCCTTGAGGGAGCGTGGGTGAGTCCATGTCCTCCTCCCCACTTGGAATCCCCACTTGAGAGTGGCCAGAAGGGTTTAGAGACTCAGCTGAGTCCGACTGTGAGGAGATGAGGCTCCATACTGCCCTCCCGCTTATCTGTGTTGATGGAAATAAAAAAAAGGACACCTCAAAAAATACTACTACATTATCTTTCGGATTAACATGTTGTGAAGTGAAACTTACATGAAGCATAGGCATCATAGAGCCTATAAACGCCCTCATTGTCCCGTCGCTTGAAATCTGACCACTTCTGGATGATGGAGCGCACAGTCAAATGCGTCTTGAAGCGCCGGGACACTGTGGCTTTCCCCTCCAACGCTATGCGCCTTTTTGCACCACGGGCATAGTCGTACTCTAATTTACAAAAGTCCTAAAAAACAAAAACAAAAATAGCTGGGGAGACGAATGGCAGGGCGTCTGGGCCGCATGACGGATCCTCGTAGGTGTAAACCGGAAGTTGAAAAAACGAAAGTGAAAGCAAAAAATCTGACACTCCTCGCATTAATAATACGCTAACATACGCCTATGATATCGCAAGGATACGCAAATATTAAAATAGCGACAACATTATTATCTCATCCACTACATACACACGCTAAAATGTATTTGACATTTTTGTTTAGGCTGCGTAAATATTTAAAACAGCGTAATGGCTGAGAGAGTAACACAGACATTAATACCTCTTTATATATATATAGATGTGTGAATGTGTACAAAACATGACTCCAGAAATAGGTTGAGATACATTTGAATGCTTCAATAATGTAAGGGGGAACAATGTGTTTCACAAAGTTATCAACGGGTTCATATTAGCTTTTACTATGGTTTCAAGGTCATGCTGGTGCACTCAGATGCGCCAAAATGTCTGCTGCGTATTCAACAACAGCGACTTTTGGCGTTACAAGGCATTTCACGGAAAAAAAAAACAAATACACATGTATGAACAGCACAGCACCGCAGCCAGCGACAGGTAGCGACTGGGCATAGTGACTGGCCATCGCTGCAATAACCCAGATTCAGCAAGGAAATTTCTAGGTAACAGTGTGGGCGCTGTTTTTGGCTGACTGCGGCATAGAGCGCCAGACACGGTTAGAATAAAGTGATTATTTGTGGTGTAAACAAAAGTTCAAAACGCAAAAATAACGGGAAGGACATTGAGGTAGGGGTGTGAGTATAACACTTAAGTGGCACATTACGAATTAACTTTAAAAAAAAAAAAAACATGGAAACATTACATACACTTCAGGAATAACCTCGAACACATTTGCATTTTTTTGGAATTAAAAAAAAAGAAAACAAAAAGCCAAAATAGACATTTGAGTGTCTGCCATAGAAATGTATGGGAGAGCGCCAGGTAGCAAGAGGTAATACCTGGCGTTCGGCAAGGCTGAACGCAGGCGCTGTTCGCTGAGGCTGGGATCATGTTGAATAACGCTACATGGCATTCTCCCAGTCGCTAAACAGGATCGGCTTCATAAATGTGCGGCTTCATAAATGTGTCATTGCGTATTTGAGCCGGCGTTCTTGTGGCGATACCTGTCGCTAAATCGCTACCTGGCGCTATCCATTTATGAATAAGGGCCTAGGTAACATGAAAAGGAATAGATTACCTTTTTAAATATATTGTTTAAATAAGCGTCAAGCTGTCACATGGATAAAAAGCTGCCATTGTTTGCTGCATGTTAGAGAACACATGTAACTGGTGCCTGCTTTTCATTCTTCAACTTCAGTATACAATATAAGTACCAGCCTGGACAGCCTTTTGTAATGAACAACATTATTTTTTCTAGTCAGGCCCTCTTTGACATTTTATTCAAAGCTGACGGATGTTCTTATTGTGTACTTGCATTTTTCATGAGAGGCCTTTAAATTGCATCCATTATTTCCATTTCTGGATAGTGTAGATGGTTTTTAACCAATCTAGTGTTGCCTTAAACAGGAGTTTAAAAAAATGGGTGAGCTGTGATATAACTCACCCTGCGGCCTCTCTTGTCAACCACAATTCACCCTGCAGCCTTTTATCCATACCACAAGCCAACTGCCGCTCTCTCATTTGAGACAAGTATTTGTACAAGTTACTCCAAAAGCTGTGTATTCACTTTTGTACTACACTTAATGCAATCCTGTTTAAATTACTTTTCTTTAAAGGAATATTTAAAATTTTACATAAGAATGTTAGTTTAATTATAAACAGCTTAACTGATGCCTGTTCCATACATGTCTCCACTATTTTCTGCAGCACAGGGTAGGAACCATAGAAAAGTTTTCCTCCCTTCCAATTTTGTTCCTCAAGGACCAGGCAGAAAAAGAGTTTTTGTACTCACCAAAAAGGTTTGGGCATGTGGAGGAAGCATTGTTCTTAATTGCATATGATGGGTTGATGGGGAGATTGCACACACTATTTAAATTGAGTTGATTTAACCCTGAGCACACTACAAACTGCCCCCCCCCCCCCCCCCCCGGCAAATGTCACCAATTTTCAACCAGTAGTAACAAAGGACAAAAAAACAGGCAACATAATAATAAGCCGTTGCGTCCTCCACATACGCAAAAGAAAAGACCTTACTGGTTAGTACCAAAACTCTTATTGACATGTGGAGGACGCATCGGCATTCTTCTTAATATTAAACTATGGGATGTCGCACGGTGTAATAAGTAGGGAAGGACGATAACAGCGGCAATTAACCCTTGACTGCCAAATACAAACAACTGAAGAAGGAATTTATTGCCACAAGAAAAACCACATTTAGTGACATGGAAATGTCATTTTTAAAAACTTCTAGCCTATCTGCCGAAGCTCTGGATATTAAAACTAAAGAGCAACTATGGCCGAAGTACTGCACCCAAAACTGTTTGCTGATGTTTTAGCTAAGAATCTATACGTCTAGGGCAAACCTTGCAAAAAAATTCTGGTTCCCCTTTTGGAACTTGTTCAGACTGTTTTTTACTCTGGAAAATGCAAGATTCTTTGAACCATTTAATAACATTCTTCATATAATTCTTCATAATGGAAGGAAAATGTCACTTGGATCTTAGGGCACTTTTGGATCATACTAATAATCATTGCCTACGATTAAAGCCTCCTCTTTGTGTTTTGTTCAAGGAATGGCAGTGTCTTCTGAAGCATTCAAAGATGAGGAAAGTCCTTCCTGCTCCTGTTACCAGAATCCTTTGCAGAAACAGGGGTCAGTCTTCTCAGCTCTGCGTCCTGATAATGATTACCCATGTTGAATAGATTAGGTTTGTGTAGCATCTGTGTAGCAAAGTTGATAATGAATGAATTAAATGGCAGAAGGTAAATCATCTGACATTGGACATGGGCCACCATTGCAAAACAGAAGGACATTTGCCACCATTACAAATCAATAGGTAAGTGCAAATTGGCTGTTTTTCTCATAAACCATTTTTGTAGTAAGTCTTAGCTACAACAGACCGAACATGTCACAACATCCTTCACAAATGTAAAAGCCTGTTTTCAACGCACACAATGTATGTCCAAAATACCCATATTGGAGGAGCTCCAAGTGTCTTGCTGAGACATGCTTTAACCCTTTCGCTGCCAGCCTACCTGCAGCATTTGCCACTCCCTGTTGCCAGACGATGTTTCACCATTTTGCGCTACACATATTCAACTGTCATTTTTGAAGGGATTTCCAGGGATTTCCCAGGAAAATTATATATTGTTTTTTTCAACAGAGTCTGGGCTTTAACATGAAATGTCTTGTTTGTATTTTTTAGGTGTATTCTCAATTTTTTTGGGTGAAATGTGTGAAAAAAAACAAAAAAAAAACATTTTTTTACAATTTGTAGAGTTTTTTTGTAATAAAAAATGTAAGTTTGTCAATAAAATCTTATTGCGTGAGAAACCCCAATTTCTCCCGGTTACAGCGATACCACATATGTATAGGTAGACACCCTTTCCTGCCCAGAAGCCTTTTATAGCTGCTGGATGACAAATGGTTAATTAAAAAAAAAAATGACATAGGGTCCCCCTTCCCGGGGAGGGGGACCCCATTTTTTTTTGGATTTTGAAGGGTTAAAAACCCTTCAAAATCCAAAAAAAAAAATGACGTGGGGTCCCCCTTACCCAAAGTAACCAGCCCGGGACCAGCTATGGGGGCTTGTAGGCACAGAGTGGGGGGGCCAGCTTTGGTGGCCCCCCCACCCTGCAGCCTACGAGCCCACATAGCCTATGTGGGCCCGGGCTCTTCTGCCCCCCCCTGGCCTTTGGGGAGGCAGGTAATGGGGGTGCGGGGGTTAATGGCAAGCCACCCGCTAGGGCAGGTGACTTGCCACCCCCCCAGCCTTGTGAACTGGTATAAGGGGTCTCATGGACCCCTTACCAGCTCACAAAGGGTTAATGTGAAAAAAAAACACCACACAATAATAAAAAGTATTTTATTAGAAAAAAAAAAAATTTTTTTTTACTGTACTTACCTTCGATTGCAAGCTCTTGTCCCTCGCCGCTCAGCTGACAGATGCCGGTGATCGGCATCCAGAGAAGGAGAAGGCAGGAGATCAGAGGATCTCCTGTCACCTCCTTCCCCTGTGCCGATCACCGGCATCTGAGAAGCTGAGAAGGCTGAAGCCTGAGATCGGGGCCGGGATGACTTCATAAGCCCCGCCCCCAAGGGGGCGGGGCTTAGAGGCATGATGGCGGCCGCCATCGTGCAGAAGAGAGGAGAGAGCCTCCCAGGCTCTCTCCTGAAGATCGGTAAGTCCTGGGGGGGGATCGGAGGCCCCCCAGGTGAAGAGGAGGGACAGCGGGAGCCAGCGCACACACAGGTAAGTGAATGTCATTTTTATTTTTTTTTTTTTTTACAGTTAGAAGCTGCTGCTGCAGAAGCGGGGGGGGGGGGGGCGGCCTATTCCGGGGGCTCTCCTGGAGCCATCCGACCCCCCACGGGGGATCGGATGGCACCAAATTAAAGAGGAGACCCGGCCGGATCCAACAAGGGGTCAGGTGAGTATTTGTTGTTTTTACTTTTTAAACTACAAGCGAGGAAAGTCAAGCACGTAACACCTACGTGCTTGGCACTTAAGGCCCAGCCAAGCCAGCACGTAGGTGTTACGTGCTTGGCAACAAAAGGGTTAATCCTTTGGCACAAAGTACAGCGAGGAATGTGGCTTTACATAGATTACATAAGGTATTTACATATAATCTGGGATTGTGAGGTGCTCGTTTTACACTGCTCTCATACGGGTTAGGTTGGATTAAGCTAGTGTGTGCCTGGCAGGGAACTAAGCTCAAATGTGTGAGTTGTTTATTGGCACTGGACACTTCTATTTTAATGTTGTAAAGCTGTAGGTTTTAATACCAGCTGACAATAATGCTGACGCTATTCCATTTTTCCAAAACATTCATTTTTTAATACAAGTTGTATTAAAATCTTATTTGGTATGAAACCATGGATGCCTTTTTTGCAGGATTTATGTACTCTTTTCAAACTGTAAATCAGCAGATCCCAACAGGCAGTACTAGTACCACTGGTGGTACTCAGGATTCTCTCAGGTGGTACTCAACAAGGCTGCAGAACTACCTGTAACCCAATCTGATCTGCTGGCATCTATACTTCACTCAAGCGTGATTTGCACCATAAATAAAAAACTGTCCCCTTTTTGTTTAACTAATTAACTTTAAACAGGGGTTTTTATGTTTTGATTACGGTTTTAGGTGACCGACAACACTCACACAGGTGGTAATTGATATAATCAGTAAATGGATATTGGCAAAAATGTTGGAAACTCGTGGGCCAGAGATTTCCAGCTGTTGAGGGCCTCAGGAATGGTGGCTTCATATCTTTTTCTGAAAATCATCAACTATTCACATTTAGAGCCTGGTGCAGAGGCTGATAAAAATTTACTTGCTCGAGCAATGCAGCAGAGCATCCGTGTTTTTAGTACAGGACATTTATATCATCTCATCAGGGCCTTAAAATCTTTAGCTGCTTAGAACATTCTAATAATAATTTACTGTACAGTATGTGTAATTCATTCATGTTTATTGTTTTTTATTGTTTACTTTGATTATGGTTTTAGGTGACTGATATCGTTCACGTACCACCTAGGTGGTACTTGATATTATGATGCTGGGAACCTCTGGTGTAAATGCAGCGTTTTATGGATACTGGTTAAACATACATTTGGGAATGTATCTAAATATCTCACAGTCAAAAATTCATGTGATTACAAATAGCTCTTAATTTAGGTCATGATCAATGTTTGACACTTTCTATTTAAGTTTTCTGCTTTCACCTCCACAACCTTTCACAGCACTTCTGTTTGCAGTACCCCCACAAAGTGATGTGCACTGCAGGAATGGGACAGGTGCAAAGGCGAAACAGGTGTCAACATATAGGACAATGTAGTCAAGCAAGCAAAGTAAGAAAAGTAATGGAAACCAAGATTAATCACACCATTTTACAGTAAAATCCATGTTCTAAACAAAAATTATAATTCTGGAAACATTTTTGTTTATACAGAGTTCCTAGTGCCTGGGATAATAATACATTTATCCTTAGACAAAAAGAATATATATTTTTAAGTGAAGACTAGATGGTGTGGTCATCTTCCATCGTCAAGCTTTACATAGGCTTTGCCAGGCTACAACAGAGCACAATGTTATAGCAGAGCCATATTTATTACTATTCCTGCTGGCAATGCAGCCCAACTTAGCCAAGAAAACTCAACACACACATAAGAATTCATTAAAGGTGAACTTAAATACACTTATTCAGTTCTCATGTTCCCAAAGCCACTGACAAAACCTGAATAGGAAAAGACAAAAAAATGTGTGAAAACATGCTGTATAACTGGCATATATCTTAGGCCCTTATTCATCAAGCGATAGCGCCAGGTAGTGTCTGACGAGCGCCAGGTAGCGGCAGCTAACGGCGACTACCGACTCAAGTACGCCCGGCGGCGGTCACAATGACGCATTTATCAAGCTAAATGAGGCTAGCGCCGGCGAGAGCGACGGCTAGCGCGGCATTCATCATGAAGCCGCCTGGACCGAACAGCGCCGCTGCAAATTCCTTCACAGCGACACGTATTACCTGGCGCTACCTGCCGCTCTCCCATACATTTCAATGGCAGACGCTGCAATGATTGTTTTTAGTGGTTTTTGTGGTTTTTTCTTTGGTCCAAAATTCAACACATGTTTATATTGATATGTTTTAATAATCTGGCTGGTTATTTTTATGTATTTTAAGTTTTTATTATTTTTCACAATGTAATGTTGTGAGTGACATGGGTATTGCATCTCCTCCACCCAAACTCATTGGCATCAAAATCGCTTGTTTTCAACACAAACGGGGCTTGTAAAGCTATTTTGTAGCCTGTCAGGTTGGGCGGTCACGTTCGCTCTTCGAAATTGTCAGCGCCCAAGCTATTCGGCAGCCCTGTCCTTGATGAATCTGTGTTGGTCAGTGTTTGTGCAGTCGCTGTTTTAATTCGCTATGTGGCGGCGCGAGCGTCGCTGTGCCTCGCTGCGCTGCGTTGTGCGGCGCTGTGCTGTTCATACATGTGCCCTTCTGCCATTTGCAAGGAATTCACTTCCCGCGACCCCAGTAGTTGTTAATGAATACACTGTAGTTGTGAGCGTGGCTGCCCACATATTGCAGGATTAACATTCAGTCGTACCAGCTCATAACAACCCGTTATGCATTCTCATGTGTGCCACATTTTCAGGTAGTTGTCTACTTTGATTGTGTGATGACTTTTTGAAGGAATCAGATTTGTATATGTAAGGCCCACGGTGTATGCTTTAGAAGGACCTATGCATTACAGTATGTAGAATCCCCTGCTAAATCAAGCTAAGAATTCGTGGCGCCTTTTCCCCTAGCTTGTTTTGCTGCGTCATTTTAATGTATTTCCGCCACTTAGCGTGTACATAGCTGATATTAGCTTGTCCCTGTTGCGCGCATGTTTGCTTTTGAATTTTGAAGCACAGTTGCTTGCGTCATATCCGGTTCCGGGATCCTCCTTTGCGTTTCAACGCCACCTTAAGGTAAAACTGTCTAGCGCTTATGCCAATAGCTTGTTTTGCTGCGTCATTTTAATGTATTTCCGCCACTTAGCTTGCACATAGCTGATATTAGCTTGTCCCTGTTGCGCGCATGTTTTTGTTTGAATTTGGAATCACAGTTGCTAGCGTCATATCCGGTTCCGGGCTCCTCCTTTGCGTTTCAACGCCACCTTAAGGTAAAACTGTCTAGCGCTTATGCCACTAGCTTGTTTTCAAGCGTCATTTTAGTTTTTCCGCCACTTAGCTTGCACATAGCTGCGAATAGCTTGTTGCTGGTGCGCGGAGCGTTTTTTTTTTTTAAACTTTTTCCCAATGTCGCTTGGGTCATTTCCGGTTCCTGTTTCCTCCTTAGCGTTTCCAATATGATGCCCAGAAGGAGAGTCATGCGCCTCCCCAGCTCCTCCTCAGACTCAGACCCCACCACCCCTCCCCCACCTCCCCAACCTACCTCACCTTCCTCAAGCACCACCCCTCCCACCCCTTCCCCTCCTGGGCCTATTAAGGCCAAGCGCACCCGGGTGGATAGTCGAGTCAATGGCCAGGTGGTAAAAGTGAGTATTTTTTGGTTTGTATTTTTAGCTGAAAAGTTTCAGAACACACAGGGGGTATTGGTTAAGAAAAATTTTGCTTTTAATAACACATTTCAGCAATCCCCGTGGGGCATCCCCATTGTGGATGTCCTGCTGGGATGCCCCCCCTGGAGGGCCCTAAATATTACCTCAGTCCCGTCCCATCTGTGCATGCGTTAGCTGCGGATGCCTATTGCGCTTACCTCTAGCAGGGTGTACCCCTGCGGCAGACATATTGTAATTTTGGGTGCAGGCGCACTCCCTGTTAGAGTCAAACGCCACATGCCTACTTTGGTGTGCAGACCCAGCTGAGCTGGTATGCACGTCCCAACGGCCTTGTATGCGCATGCCACAGCGGCGCAGAGCCCTGTGTTTTGCTGGGGGAGTGACGTGGGAGTGGCCTCAGTGGTGTATTTGTGGCCTTCCAAGGGGGTTGCAGACAGCGGACCACCCACAATTGGTGTGGCCCACCAAAGTGCACACAAACCCAGAATAGTCATAATCCTGGGTGTGGGTCCACTTTGATGTGGTCTATGTATAACTGTTTATGACTGTTTTCTGATGTCATGTATTTATGTTATTTTGTTTGTTGTTTTTTCATAGGACTTCTGCCTCGCCGAATATGACTATGCCCGTGGAGGAAAAAAACGCATAGCCATGGAGGTGAAGGCCACAGTGTCCCGGCGCTTCCAGACCGAGCTCACAATCCGCTCTATACAACAAAAGTGGTCCGATTTCAAGCGCCGGGACCCTGAAGGCGTGTACCGCCTATATGATGCCTACGCATCAGGTAAGTTAAAGCTTATGTTATGTTTTGCCTTTGTGCAGAATAATCTGCTAAGCTCTGTCCATTTGTGCTCTTTAGATTAATTATTTTCTTTCACCCCCTCCACACAGATAAGCGTCCTCCCCTGGGGAAACGTGGGAAGGGATTCCTCCCCCGAACCAGGCAGGCGGACTCGGGGGAGTCATCGGGGGAGGGTCCCTCCCGCGGGTCCTATTTAGAGGACCCAGGGGAGGAAGGGGATGACGCCCCAGAGGAGTGTGCTGCTGGGGGGCTGGCTGGATCAAGCCTCAGCTCCTCACACTCTGAGTGTGAGGAATCTCACCAGGCAAGGGGCCACTCTCAAGCAGGGAGTGAGAGGGAGGAGGGTGGCCCTTTGCCTGGTGGATCTTCCGATCAGAGTGTGAGGAGCAGAGGCTCCCCGCCTCCTCCTCAGAGCCCTCCCTGGGCTTCAAGTGGCGCTTCATCCCCTGGTGAGTGTACATTTTTGAATTGTTAGTCTGTGACAGGTTTCATCTTGCAATGTGTCCTTAGCCCTTGCCATTCCTCTATAATTTGCAGGGCATCATATAGGCGGCACCTCCATGGCATTTTGGCGTAGGATTCTCCACGGGCATAGTCATGGTAAGTGTTATTGGTTACCCATCACATTCCCAATGTTATTACATTCATTCAAGTGCACCCAAAAACATTGATGGTGCTCGGTTTCTGGAAGCTTCCAGGACCAATCACATCCCTCACCCAGGGCCCCCCACACCCAAAAAAAACCACAAAACTCCTTACCTCTTTGGGGGTTGGCAAAGCCACCGTCCAAGCCTCCTGTGTGACACTGTAGATGTGTGTGCGCCTGCGCTCTTTTTCCAAATGGCCTGCGCGTCCGCACACACTCGAGGAGTGATGTGTTGAAGGCAGCGGGCGCGGAGTAAATTGGCTCATGCAAATTGTGTGGCTCGGCCAAAGTGGACCCAAACCAAGATTAGCAGCAATCCTGTGTATAGGCCCACTTGTAACAGACACATGTTTCCTGGTCCATTGTCACAGCTGGTTTGATAAGGTACCCTAACCTCACAAACCCCACTACAGTGCTAGCCAACTGTCAACCACCCCTATGTTTCTGCCAACACCATGATGGGTGTTTGCATTTCTTTTCTTGGGTTAAGTTGTTCCCGCTCCAACATGTGGGCCACTATTAACATTAGCCAAACAACTGCAAAAGATTCCTTTAAATAGCACTGTCTATGTTATTTGCACATTCTCGTTAGGGATACATGTGTGAAGCCTTACAAATTGACATTAACTCATGGTCCAGGAAATATGCTAATTTAGGTCAACCTGTATGTAACCATGCAAGCCTTTGCATTTTCAGACTCAATAACCAGATGGATGTCAAATAGTCATGTGTCATTTGCCCACTAATTGTGTTTTTGCCTTTTGCTTTATGTTGACAGATGTTGCGACGCAGACGGAGCCAGAGACCCTCCTCCCCACCCCAGCTCCAGGGACGGCCAGCAGCATGGGCCCCCGCCACAGCTGCGATGGTGAGTACATCCCACTTCATATGCCTAAAGACTTGTGAAACCTATGTCTTCTAGTCACATCAGCAGCCAATTTAAATTTACCTATGTGTTAATTTCACACACATCTCTATTCAATGTGTTGGCACAATAATCCAACATGCCTGTTTGCATGCTTGATTGTTGGCTCACATCCTTCATTAGGCCCCATAGAGACTATTTTTGCGTTAGACACAACCAAATGGGCCCGATTAGGTCTGGACCTGTAACATTATAGGGTAAACTCGTGGACTCGTTCGGACTTAGGCCCTGATGTTTGGCTGTTACTAAACACAAAAATGGACACACAGGGAATTAGACCTTCTTTGCTTCCCAAGAGTTAAACTGGAACAACAACCAGGATTTTGACTTTCCTGGGTGTTGTTCCACTACGGTGGGGCACCCCTGATCGGCACCGCTGTGTGACAACCCCCTGAACTCACTTTGACTCCAACAAATGTACAAGCCATTGCAAATTTCCTCCTCCTCCGCCTCCCCCGCGCCCCTTTTTACGGGGGCGTGCCTGCGCCGGCAATTCACAGACGGCCGGCGCAGGCACGCACACGTCTAGAGGGGCACCAGGGAGGGCCCAGCGGCACTGCCACACAGAAACTGAGGTAGGTATTTTGGGGTTTGGGGGGGGTTTCACACCCAGGGACATCCCGATCTTGGATGTCCCGCGGGGAGGGAGGTGATGGGGCAGGGAATCTGATAGATTCCCGGGCCGATCACCCGTGGGTGTTGGTACACTTTAAGCTAAAATGTATGCTTGGGATGTGTTGTTCACATTCCTGCCAGTCAATAGTACTCATATAATGTTAACCAATAAGCACACAGTGGTCAACAATGTTAATGTGAGTGTCACCTAATTGGACACACTGACATTACATTGCTACATCTGTGTCTGTTGAGGTCCCTGCCAAATTATTAATAAATTGTTGTTTCTACATTTCTACAGCTTGTGAAGACCAGCATCGCAGACTGTGGCGGGAGATCCGGCTCCTGAAGCTGATGCTGCTGGCCAGGAAGAGGCGCCGACGGCGTCGTTAGGGTGGGGGGAAGGCTGGGCTCTTGATGGCCGTGTTGGCCATGGTTTGGATTAAAAATTTTTTGATTCACATCATTACAGTGTGTTGCATTGCAAAGCATAGTTTAACTGTCTCCCAAACCATTTGTGGGTCAATGTAGCCATACCTTTTGAGCCATTTCAGGTGTTAACCATAGTAAGCTATGGGCTCCAATGTGTGGGCTAAATTGACCAATACATTGACATATGTAGATCCAGATACTCATCCCTGACTGTGTTATTAGCGAGGTCTTAGGAAACACACAATTTAGAGGTGGGTGAAGTAAATATATTTACATAACCAAAAAGATACAAAATTAATATTCTTGGCTGGGTGGCCGGGGAGGTTGGGAGTCATTGCTAGGGGCGGTGTTGGGGGACAACAGTGCAGTAAAAAATATAGACTGCTGTTGTATGAGCTGTTGTAGCAACAACAAAGTTTGGTCCTGCCGCTGTATTGCTTCTTCCTGGCGCTGTACAGATTGCTCAATTACATTTGCCAGCCGACCAAGTTCCTGGTTCTGTAGTTGGTTTTGGCGTAACTGGTCCATCTGGCGCTGCAGGGCCTCATTTTGTTGCTGACACATCAGCACCTGATTTTCCAACGCCGCAATGCGCTCATTAGTTCCATCACGCGGCTGTTGGCGACTGTAGTCCTCCAGCATCCGGACCCCTAGCTCGTAGAAATCGGCACTGGTTGGTGCCACACCTCCTCTTGCTGTGGTTTGAGGCTAAACAAATAGTAAACCACATTTTAGTCAAACAGAACCAATGCAGTTATGCCCCTCAAAATAATTCCCATAAACAGTCACTATACAACTTACCCTTGTCTGAGCCTCGGAAGCTTGGCCACATGGGACTTGGGAAGAGGTCCCAGCTTGGGGTTCTGGTTCCGCCTCCTGCCAAAACAACAATGAAAGGAAATGTGACATGTTGCTTCTTCCACTACCCACGAAGATGCCAATGTGGTTCTAGGTCGTCTACATCAGCCATGTTACCTGCGTGTCCTCCGGCACAGGTAGGCTCGAGGTTTCGCTGCCAGAGAGTGGCAATTCAACATCCGAGATGTCCGGCAAGTTGGCATATGCTAAACAGGAAAATCAGGTTAGTAGGTCTGTGGGCCAAACTCTAATGTAACCTGGTTAGCCTATCGAGGCCATACCTCTAAAAAGTTCCAAAATACACACTAGACCAAAGGTCTCTGTTAAAGTCAGATTGTTAACATGTATGTTACAGGACTAAGACGCACTAATTTCTGCTAATCACATCAGAAACATTGCTTAAATTACACATACCCGCAATCTCCCAGATGTCTTGAGTGGGGTCCTCACTCGAGCTTGGACCTTGAAAATACATGTGGACACACAAGTTGCCAGAAGCAAGTGCCACAAAAGTAGAGCCAAAATACAGACTAGAGCAAGGCCAAACCACTTACCCTCATCTCTGGCAGCCGGAACTTGAGGGGCCCTTTCTGGACAGCCACTTCCGATATTCGGGTCAACTAAAAAAAAAAAGGAATGTCTCTAAATAATCAGCAAACTACTACGGGGAATGTTTGGCTAAAAAGATGACCGCAAAAATACATTGCTATCACTCAAATAACTATTAGACTGACCCTGGGGAGGCAACCAGCACTCCCAAGAGGCATCTTCAAGTTTACCAAGCAAACATGTAGCTTAGTAGACTAACCAAATTGAACCAGTGTAACATAAACAGCATAAAGGATACATTATGTATTGCTCTACACACCAACAGGGTCCTGTTGACCGGCAACATCGGAAGTGGGGTCCAAAGATGAACCAGTCACTTGGCCTACCAAGAAAAAAGAGGAATGAGACACATGCACTTGAGTAAAAGTGGATCAAGCAAGGTGAACACATGCACTTACCGACATCCAAAGAGTAGGTGGGATCCGGAGGAGATGCTGGGGCCAAGGGCATGGGAGCTAGGCCAAAATAAACCCAACATTGAGCCATAGTTAATGTGCGTGCCAAAATACAACATGCATTAAGGTGTGTGAGCAGCTCTTTCACTAATATTCACTAATCAAGCCCAGTGTGGCTCCCACATTGATATGCCGATATATGGCTACACATCTCTGGCGTCCTACATATATACGCATGTTAGGGCCTTGTTAGTTAGTTGGTGTGAGTGTTACAGTGGTCGTGCAATTAGGGCGCAGGCACATATTATTAATACTCAACAGGGCAAAACTTGATTGTTTGAGCTGCTCCCACACCCATTTGTTAACAAAACAACCAGCAACCAAATTATGGGTAAATACCTTCAATGGCAGACTGGGGTAGCCTTGAGGTTGCTGGAAGGGCAGGAGCTTGGGTGTCCTGAGGCACATCCCGGACAGCAGCATGTGCACCTATGCATAAAGCAACAGACAGAAAAGTTACAAATGTTTGAGCTGTAATGTAATACTTCACAGGTCCTACTGTTAGTTGTTCAGAATGTAAAAATGCAAATCACATACATTAACATTAGGTTATTATAAAAGCCAGAAAATATGTACCTTCAGTCCAACCGGTGGTGTCATCCCCAGGATCCACACCCTGCAGCCGAGCCAGTGGGATTTTGGCCTTCAGCATCTCCTCATACGGCCTGTAGGTACTCTTTGGAGCCTGGATGAACCCACTGTCCACATCAAGATCGTGATTCATCTTTTTCATAAGGGCCCCTCGCAAAGTGTAGAAGCGTTTCCTGCAGGATGGGCCACTACGTGGGTGTTGAGCTGTGCTACTAAGCTCCACACCAATGGCATCCCACAGTTTGCTTCTTTCTTGTTTGCCTATGGACTTGCTTTGGGAGCCAAATATCAGCTCCCATTTAGCAAGTGTAAGGCGCACAAGATGATTATTCTCAGCCAAATTAAATTCAGGCTCCCTCTTGGCACCTGGGCGCTTAGCCTGGGGTGCTGCCCCACCTTCAGGCTGTGCCCTTTTCCGTAAGGGAGGTCTGCGCACAGCACCCACCAAACTCCTACTCGGGCCTGCTGTGGCCGGCAGATGTCCTGAATTTGGCTCCATCCTGTAGCTGCACACACACACAAATACACACCCAACAAGCACGCATGCAGACTACAGAATGGCATCACAATCTCTTAGGCTTGGGCAGGTTTTATGTGCTCTAACAGCCAATCCAAAAGCAGCCCACTTAATTGATTCACACATACAGCCCAGTTCCTTCTAGGCACACCTCCACTGCACTGACAGAAGCATGTGTGTTAGCCAATTAACTCATTACAGACCTCATTAAACAAACAACACACACCCAAATCCAACAATGGACTGATGTATCTCAAACCCTTGTGACATGTGGTTAGCCTAACGGCTATTTAAAAAAACATCAGCTTCCCTTTCATTGGTCCACCCCTGATTTTTGGGCCATGTCCGTTAATGCACGCAAGTTACGGCTCAAGTACGCTAGTAGCGCTACTAGCGTGCGCGTGCGCACTCTGTTTTACGCACACCTGGGTCGGCTAATTGGCGCCCGGAAATAGCAGAGCGACGCAAAAGGCGGCAAAGCGGACCTGTCACTTTAGAAAATGAAGTATAAAAGGAAGGAATGTTCTAGCTTCTGCTATTCTTACACTGTGGCAAAGGCTGTGGTGTGGTGCTGTGCTCGCTTCCCTTAGCTCATTTGAGCCTCTGTCTGGTTTCTGTCCTCACTCTCTGTGGCTTGTTGGGTGATTTCTGACATCAGTGCTGTTTCTTTAGGAGCTTGGTTTTGGTGGCATCTGCAAATATTGTGTAGCATACAGCAAGTGAGGCTTGATTTTGGGGCCTTTTGTGGGCTGTGCAGCAACTCCCCTCTTGGTTGTGCCTAACTTAGAAAGCTGGTTTTCAGCAGGCTGGTGGTTTGGACCACTATAGTTCTGGTTTTGTGGTGAGCTGCATTGTAGCGGGTGTGTGTGGAGTGTGATTGTTTGTGTGTGTGTTGTGTGTTAGTGGTTTTTTTTGTTTATTTTTGTTTTTGTATATATCTTTAGTGTGTGTGATGGATAAGAGGGTGATGTATGGTGTCTGGGTGGATGGATGTATGTGTATGCTGAAAGAGCAGGAGGAAAGGGAGCGGGGTGTTGTGAGGCTTAGGGCACCCCGCTCCTTTGCAATCCGCCTTTCAGTATGGGACTTAAGTGATGAGCAGATCAGGAGCCGCTTCCGTCTGAATCGTGCTGCACTACAGTCCCTATATGATCAGATTAAGACCAAAATCGAGCCATCCACCAAACGCACTCATTCCATTCCAGGCATAGTACGCCTGTGTGCCACTCTGAATATTTTGGCACGAGGGACCTTCCAGGCAACCTCAGCCCTCCTCAGCGGGATAAGCCAGGCTACTATGAGCCGCATACTAATCCAGGTAGTTCTGGCAATTTGTGATTTAATCCCAATTTACATCAGGTTTCCTGAGGATGAGGAAGAGGTTGCCAAAATAAAACATGCTTTCTATCTGATGGGAGGGATCCCGAATGTGCTAGGGTGCGTTGATGGTACACATATCCCTTTCCGCCCTCCCCGTGCACAGGAGCTGTCCTACAGAAACCGGAAACAATTCCATTCAATTAATGTGATGGTGGTCTGTGACCCAGACATGAGGCTGCGGGTGGTGAGATCGGGGTTCCCCGGCTCATGCCACGATTCTTACGTCTTGCAGCGGACAGTCCTGTGCCGGAAGTTTGATAACAACGAAATGCCAGCTGGCTGGCTACTGGGTAATAAATTAACCATGTCAATGTATTTTGCTAATATGTGGCCTAGTAAGCCAATTTTAACCAAACTACCACCAAAAAACATGTACTAATTGCTGTCTCTCTCCTTGTGTTTTTTCTACAGCGGACAAGGGATATGGGCAGAGAACGTGGGTCATGACTCCGGTCAGGAACCCACGGACCTCTGCCCATGAACGCTACAATGCAGCGCATCGCAAGACCAGAAGCATTGTGGAAAGAACCATCGGCCTGCTGAAAGCACGCTTTCTCTGTTTGGCACGGCCAGGAGGAGAGATGCTCTACAGCCCACAGAAGGTTTCCAAGATCATCCTTGCCTGCTGTGTGCTACACAACATTTGCATTTGTCACCAAATCCAAGCCCCCGAGGAGACAGCACTGGTGCCAGAAATCCCCAACCTGCCCGCAGAAAGAAGTGAGGACACCCAGACTGGCGATGAGCTAAGGGAAAGGATGATCACTTCTTTTTTTGCGGTAAGCTAACTACCCTTCACTCTAATGCAAGTACTGCACTACTGGTTAAATGTATTTGACCTCCCATCAAAATGAGCAAAAAAACACACTAAGGGGGGTGTAAGATGACCAAAACCACTCTAAAGGGGGTGTAAGATGACCCAAACCACTCTAAGGGGGGTGTAAGATGACCCAAACCACTCAAAGGGGGGGTGTAAGATGACCAAAACCATTCTAAGGGGGGTGTAAGATGACCCAAACCACTCTAAGGGGGGTGTAAGATGACCCAAACCACTCTACGGGGGGTGTAAGATGACCAAAACCACTCTAAGGGGGGTGTAAGATGACCAAAACCACTCTAAGGGGGGTGTAAGATGACCCAAACCACTCTAAGGGGGGTGTAAGATGACCCAAACCACTCTACGGGGGGTGTAAGATGACCAAAACCACTCTAAGGGGGGTGTAAGATGACCAAAACCATTCTAAGGGGGGTGTAAGATGACCAAAACCATTCTAAGGGGGGTGTAAGATGACCAAAACCATTGTAAGGGGGGTGTAAGATGACCAAAACCACTCTAAGGGGGGTGTAAGATGACCCAAACCACTCTACGGGGGGTGTAAGATGACCAAAACCACTCTAAGGGGGGTGTAAGATGACCCAAACCACTCTAAGGGGGGTGTAAGATGACCAAAACCACTCTAAGGGGGGTGTAAGATGACCAAAACCATTGTAAGGGGGGTGTAAGATGACCAAAACCACTCTAAGGGGGGTGTAAGATGACCCAAACCACTCTAAGGGGGGTGTAAGATGACCCAAACCACTCAAAGGGGGGGTGTAAGACGCCAATGTTGGTTATCAAGTAATGCATTTTTGTATTTGCTACAACTATACTACTTTAAAGATCTATACTAACTGCACTTTTCTTATTTTTTCAGGCACAAACACGGGCACCGTGATCAATATTTCGGACTTTCCAAACTTTATTTTACTTTACTTTGCTTTTTCCTTTCTGTTTTAATTTTACTTTACCATTTCTCTTGTGTTCATTTTTAATTTTAGGTAGATTTGAATAAAAAATCTACTATATATAGATACATGTGGCTATGTGTTTAATTCTGGTGAACGTTTCCTTGGCATTCTACTTCCTATTGTAATTATATTTTTCTGGCTGATTTATGTTTTTATTTCCCTTTTCCATTTTCCTTTTATTTCTCTGTTCTGTTTTTTATTTCTTTTTCTATTTTCCTTTCTCATTTCTGTTTTTCTTTTCTTTTTCTATTTTCCTTTCTCATTTCTGTTTTTCTTTTTACTATTTTGCTTTCTCATTTCTGTTTTTCTTTTTTCTATTTTCCTTTCTCATTTCTGTTTTTCTTTTCTTTTTCTATTTTCCTTTCTCATTTCTGTTTTTCTTTTTTCTATTTTGCTTTCTCATTTCTGTTTTTCTTTTTCTATTTTGCTTTCTCATTTCTGTTTTTCTTTTTCTATTTTCCTTTCTCATTTCTGTTTTTCTTTTCTTTTTCTATTTTCCTTTCTCATTTCTGTTTTTCTTTTTTCTATTTTGCTTTCTCATTTCTGTTTTTCTTTTTTCTATTTTGCTTTCTCATTTCTGTTTTTCTTTTTTCTATTTTGCTTTCTCATTTCTGTTTTTCTTTTTCTATTTTGCTTTCTCATTTCTGTTTTTCTTTTTTCTATTTTCCTTTCTCATTTCTGTTTTTCTTTTCTTTTTCGATTTTCCATTTTTCTCTGTTCTGTTTTTATTTTCATTTTCTTTCTCATTGGTGGTTTAATTGTATTTCCTTTTTATTTAACAAATAAAAAAAAAAAAAAAATTGTAGCTATGTGTTTAATTATGTTTTATTTTGCATTTATATTCGAATATCTGGTTGAATTTAATTTCCTTTTCAACACAAAATAAAAACTCTTTAAATTTTTAACAAATGTGGCAATGTGTTTTATTCAGAAGGTACTGGATGGCCAGGACACAGCAAAGCTAACAGGCGCTGTGTAGAATAGCGTGGTCACACTGACTGACAGCGCCTACAAAGCTGAGGGCCAACATCATATTCAGCAATGTAGGCGTTGTTCGCAACTAGGGATGAGCGAATCGATCCGGACGAACCCGGATTCGATCCGAATTTCAGGAAAAATTCGATTCGGATCGAATCCGAATTTCCCCGCGATTCGATCACTCGAAGTTTTCCTTTAACATCCATTCATTTACATTTACAGGCATTCTAAGATGGCGGACGGGACATGTCTGGACATGTATCCCGCGCCAGTGCAAGCTGGGGCAGTCACATGCAGCCTATCAGCAGCCAGCAAGCCCGGTGACGTCACACAGCGGTATTTAACGGCGGCCATCTTGCTTTTCCTCATTTCTCTATTGCATTCGTGACAGACAGACAGAACGCTGTGTAGCTGAGGCAGTTAGACAGGCTGGAGACAGGGACAGACAGGGACAGGCAGGAGACAGGCAGGAGACAGACAGGAGACAGACAGAAAGCCAGGGAAAGGTAGGAAAAACGGAGCTGGCTGACAGGGAGATTTTTTTTTTTTCATCCAGCCTTTGTTAGCGTTTTCAGGCTGCTTATAGTAACTAACTGTGCATATATACTGAACTGATCTTAAGTCTGCTGTGAGGCATCCCATTCTGTGACTAAAGCAGCCTCTGTTTAAGACCATATAAGCATTTGCTCTTATCATATTTGAAATTAGGCCTGATAAAGACACTTTTGCTGGCCAAAGCACTACTGGACCCTGCCAGGTCCATTCCTGCCCAGGGCATCCCATTCTGTGACTACAGCAGCCTCTGTTTAAGACCATATAAGCATTTGCTCTTATCATATTTGAAATTAGCCTGATAAAGACACTTTTGCTGGCCAAAGCACTACTGGACCCTGCCAGGTCCATTCCTGCCCAGGGCATCCCATTCTGTGACTAAAGCAGCCTCTGTTTAAGACCATATAAGCATTTGCTCTTATCATATTTGAAATTAGGCCTGATAAAGACACTTTTGCTGGCCAAAGCACTACTGGACCCTGCCAGGTCCATTCCTGCCCGGGGCATCCCATTCTGTGACTACAGCAGCCTCTGTTTAAGACCATATAAGCATTTGCTCTTATCATATTTGAAATTAGCCTGATAAAGACACTTTTGCTGGCCAAAGCACTACTGGACCCTGCCAGGTCCATTCCTGCCCAGGGCATCCCATTCTGTGACTAAAGCAGCCTCTGTTTAAGACCATATAAGCATTTGCTCTTATCATATTTGAAATTAGGCCTGATAAAGACACTTTTGCTGGCCAAAGCACTACTGGACCCTGCCAGGTCCATTCCTGCCCAGGGCATCCCATTCTGTGACTACAGCAGCCTCTGTTTAAGACCATATAAGCATTTGCTCTTATCATATTTGAAATTAGGCCTGATAAAGACACTTTTGCTGGCCAAAGCACTACTGGACCCTGCCAGGTCCATTCCTGCCCAGGGCATCCCATTCTGTGACTAAAGCAGCCTCTGTTTAAGACCATATAAGCATTTGCTCTTATCATATTTGAAATTAGGCCTGATAAAGACACTTTTGCTGGCCAAAGCACTACTGGACCCTGCCAGGTCGATTCCTGTTGGGGCATCCCATTCTGTGACTACAGCAGCCTCTGTTTAAGACCATATAAGCATTTGCTCTTATCATATTTGAAATTAGCCTGATAAAGACACTTTTGCTGGCCAAAGCACTACTGGACCCTGCCAGGTCCATTCCTGCCCAGGGCATCCCATTCTGTGACTACAGCAGCCTCTGTTTAAGACCATATAAGCATTTGCTCTTATCATATTTGAAATTAGGCCTGATAAAGACACTTTTGCTGGCCAAAGCACTACTGGACCCTGCCAGGTCCATTCCTGCCCGGGGCATCCCATTCTGTGACTACAGCAGCCTCTGTTTAAGACCATATAAGCATTTGCTCTTATCATATTTGAAATTAGCCTGATAAAGACACTTTTGCTGGCCAAAGCACTACTGGACCCTGCCAGGTCCATTCCTGCCCAGGGCATCCCATTCTGTGACTAAAGCAGCCTCTGTTTAAGACCATATAAGCATTTGCTCTTATCATATTTGAAATTAGGCCTGATAAAGACACTTTTGCTGGCCAAAGCACTACTGGACCCTGCCAGGTCCATTCCTGCCCAGGGCATCCCATTCTGTGACTACAGCAGCCTCTGTTTAAGACCATATAAGCATTTGCTCTTATCATATTTGAAATTAGGCCTGATAAAGACACTTTTGCTGGCCAAAGCACTACTGGACCCTGCCAGGTCCATTCCTGCCCGGGGCATCCCATTCTGTGACTACAGCAGCCTCTGTTTAAGACCATATAAGCATTTGCTCTTATCATATTTGAAATTAGGCCTGATAAAGACACTTTTGCTGGCCAAAGCACTACTGGACCCTGCCAGGTCCATTCCTGCCCAGGGCATCCCATTCTGTGACTACAGCAGCCTCTGTTTAAGACCATATAAGCATTTGCTCTTATCATATTTGAAATTAGGCCTGATAAAGACACTTTTGCTGGCCAAAGCACTACTGGACCCTGCCAGGTCGATTCCTGTTGGGGCATCCCATTCTGTGACTAAAGCAGCCTCTGTTTAAGACCATATAAGCATTTGCTCTTATCATATTTGAAATTAGGCCTGATAAAGACACTTTTGCTGGCCAAAGCACTACTGGACCCTGCCAGGTCCATTCCTGCCCGGGGCATCCCATTCTGTGACTACAGCAGCCTCTGTTTAAGACCATATAAGCATTTGCTCTTATCATATTTGAAATTAGCCTGATAAAGACACTTTTGCTGGCCAAAGCACTACTGGACCCTGCCAGGTCCATTCCTGCCCAGGGCATCCCATTCTGTGACTAAAGCAGCCTCTGTTTAAGACCATATAAGCATTTACTCTTATCATATTTGAAATTAGGCCTGATAAAGACACTTTTGCTGGCCAAAGCACTACTGGACCCTGCCAGGTCCATTCCTGCCCGGGGCATCCCATTCTGTGACTACAGCAGCCTCTGTTTAAGACCATATAAGCATTTGCTCTTATCATATTTGAAATTAGCCTGATAAAGACACTTTTGCTGGCCAAAGCACTACTGGACCCTGCCAGGTCCATTCCTGCCCAGGGCATCCCATTCTGTGACTAAAGCAGCCTCTGTTTAAGACCATATAAGCATTTGCTCTTATCATATTTGAAATTAGGCCTGATAAAGACACTTTTGCTGGCCAAAGCACTACTGGACCCTGCCAGGTCCATTCCTGCCCAGGGCATCCCATTCTGTGACTACAGCAGCCTCTGTTTAAGACCATATAAGCATTTGCTCTTATCATATTTGAAATTAGGCCTGATAAAGACACTTTTGCTGGCCAAAGCACTACTGGACCCTGCCAGGTCCATTCCTGTTGGGGCATCCCATTCTGTGACTAAAGCAGCCTCTGTTTAAGACCATATAAGCATTTGCTCTTATCATATTTGAAATTAGGCCTGATAAAGACACTTTTGCTGGCCAAAGCACTACTGGACCCTGCCAGGTCGATTCCTGTTGGGGCATCCCATTCTGTGACTACAGCAGCCTCTGTTTAAGACCATATAAGCATTTGCTCTTATCATATTTGAAATTAGCCTGATAAAGACACTTTTGCTGGCCAAAGCACTACTGGACCCTGCCAGGTCCATTCCTGCCCAGGGCATCCCATTCTGTGACTACAGCAGCCTCTGTTTAAGACCATATAAGCATTTGCTCTTATCATATTTGAAATTAGGCCTGATAAAGACACTTTTGCTGGCCAAAGCACTACTGGACCCTGCCAGGTCCATTCCTGCCCAGGGCATCCCATTCTGTGACTACAGCAGCCTCTGTTTAAGACCATATAAGCATTTGCTCTTATCATATTTGAAATTAGGCCTGATAAAGACACTTTTGCTGGCCAAAGCACTACTGGACCCTGCCAGGTCGATTCCTGCCCGGGGCATCCCATTCTGTGACTACAGCAGCCTCTGTTTAAGACCATATAAGCATTTGCTCTTATCATATTTGAAATTAGCCTGATAAAGACACTTTTGCTGGCCAAAGCACTACTGGACCCTGCCAGGTCCATTCCTGCCCAGGGCATCCCATTCTGTGACTAAAGCAGCCTCTGTTTAAGACCATATAAGCATTTGCTCTTATCATATTTGAAATTAGGCCTGATAAAGACACTTTTGCTGGCCAAAGCACTACTGGACCCTGCCAGGTCCATTCCTGCCCAGGGCATCCCATTCTGTGACTACAGCAGCCTCTGTTTAAGACCATATAAGCATTTGCTCTTATCATATTTGAAATTAGGCCTGATAAAGACACTTTTGCTGGCCAAAGCACTACTGGTCCCTGCCAGGTCCATTCCTGCCCGGGGCATCCCATTCTGTGACTACAGCAGCCTCTGTTTAAGACCATATAAGCATTTGCTCTTATCATATTTGAAATTAGGCCTGATAAAGACACTTTTGCTGGCCAAAGCACTACTGGACCCTGCCAGGTCCATTCCTGCCCAGGGCATCCCATTCTGTGACTACAGCAGCCTCTGTTTAAGACCATATAAGCATTTGCTCTTATCATATTTGAAATTAGGCCTGATAAAGACACTTTTGCTGGCCAAAGCACTACTGGACCCTGCCAGGTCGATTCCTGTTGGGGCATCCCATTCTGTGACTAAAGCAGCCTCTGTTTAAGACCATATAAGCATTTGCTCTTATCATATTTGAAATTAGGCCTGATAAAGACACTTTTGCTGGCCAAAGCACTACTGGACCCTGCCAGGTCGATTCCTGTTGGGGCATCCCATTCTGTGACTACAGCAGCCTCTGTTTAAGACCATATAAGCATTTGCTCTTATCATATTTGAAATTAGCCTGATAAAGACACTTTTGCTGGCCAAAGCACTACTGGACCCTGCCAGGTCCATTCCTGCCCAGGGCATCCCATTCTGTGACTACAGCAGCCTCTGTTTAAGACCATATAAGCATTTGCTCTTATCATATTTGAAATTAGGCCTGATAAAGACACTTTTGCTGGCCAAAGCACTACTGGACCCTGCCAGGTCCATTCCTGCCCAGGGCATCCCATTCTGTGACTAAAGCAGCCTCTGTTTAAGACCATATAAGCATTTGCTCTTATCATATTTGAAATTAGGCCTGATAAAGACACTTTTGCTGGCCAAAGCACTACTGGACCCTGCCAGGTCGATTCCTGCCCGGGGCATCCCATTCTGTGACTACAGCAGCCTCTGTTTAAGACCATATAAGCATTTGCTCTTATCATATTTGAAATTAGCCTGATAAAGACACTTTTGCTGGCCAAAGCACTACTGGACCCTGCCAGGTCCATTCCTGCCCAGGGCATCCCATTCTGTGACTAAAGCAGCCTCTGTTTAAGACCATATAAGCATTTGCTCTTATTATATTTATATTATAAGACACTTTTGCTGGGCATAGGCTTACTGCTGCCTGCCAGGTGCACTTCTGTTGAGGCATCCCATTCTGTAACATAGCATACCCCTCTTTATTTACACTAAGCAGCTCTCTTATTTACACTAAGCAGGCCTGTTGGAGGCTGAGTGTTACTGCTCACTTTTGGTGTGCATTATATTCTGTTTCATATAGACCCACCGCTGCCCGGGGTTTTTTTAAATATCACCTACTACCACGCCAGTTAGACTATGTCGGGCAGACAAGTGCCTGGAAGTGAAAAGAGGAGTGGCAGAGGCCAAGATTCCGCAGGCAGAGCTCGCATCAGACTGGGGGCCAGTAGCAGCAGGAGTCACGCTGAGAGACCTAATCTGCCAGTATCTGCTAGCGGTCGGGTCTCCACCAGTAACGCATCTGCCGTGGTAGATTGGTTGACGCGCTCATCAACAACATCATCACAACTTACGTCTGAGACCCCCAGTCTAGGGTCGGTAGGTTCCTCTGACACAACCCTGAGTTGGCATGCCCCGAGAGCAGTCCCTGTCCTCCCATTGCCTCTGGCCTACGCCGTTCCCTCCCCCAGCGACGTATCCTATGCTTTGGGTTCAGCTCCACTCTTTAGTGAGGAGGACCATCAGATAGAGGACAGTCAGCAGCTACTGCCCAGCCAAGAAATGGAGGTGGCTTCTTTAGCTAGGCAGACAAATAGTGATGTGGACAGTGTCGTGGGTGCTGCGAGCGTTCCAGCTCCTGCGCCAGACACTGTTGACGAATCCACGAACATCAGTGACGTACAGCCACAACTCGGTGATGATGATGATGATGACGATGAAGCCGATCGCACTTGGGAGCCGGGTGATGAAGGGGCTTCATCGTCATCATCAGGAGAAGAGGGGTGCAGGTTGCCCCGGAGTCAGCAGCTGAGGCAGCAAGGTGGTAGCAGTCAGCATGGGGGCACAATTCCAAAGGCTGGAGCCGGCCGGGGCCGGGGCCGGGGTAGAGCACCTGCTGTGCGGCAGTCTACCTTATCGGGAGGTAGTGGAGCAGGGGTTCCTGGAGTTGGCAACAGCAGCAGTGAATCAGTGAGGCCAGGGGGTGGGAAAAGTAGCTACTCGGCAGTGTGGCAGTTTTTCCTGAGGCATCCGCAGGAGGGTAACATGGCCACATGCAAGATATGTAGGCAAAAGGTGAAGCGTGGCCAGGGTCCAAATGTTGGCACCACGGCCCTGCGTCAACATATGATGCGTCACCATAAAACGACCTGGGAGAACCGAGGCTCCCAAGGGGTGGTCCAGTCTGCTTCCTCACCAAGTGAGCTCCCAATTTCTGCCAGCCAAGGCTCCAGCACCTCAGCCGAAGGCAGCTGTGCGTCATACCCATCCTCTGTCGCTCCTGCTCCTCCTCCTCCAAGTCATGCATCCCGCCAGCAATCCATCAGCGAAGCCATGTCCAAGAGACAGCAGTATGCGCCCACTCATCCTACGGCGCAGAAGCTGAATGTGCTCCTGTCCAAGTTGCTGGTGCTGCAGTCGCTCCCTTTTCAGGTGGTGGAATCTGCACCTTTCAGAGAACTGATGGCTTGTGCCGAGCCGAGGTGGAGAGTCCCAAGCCGTCATTTCTTTGCCAAGAAGGCAGTACCAGCGCTGCACACTTTTGTTGAACAGAAGGTGGGCCAGTCCTTGAGCCTGTCGGTGTGTAGCAAAATACATGGCAGCGCCGACATCTGGAGCTGTAACTACGGTCAGGGGCAGTACATGTCGTTTACGGCCCACTGGGTGAATGTGGTCCCTTTGCAGCAGCAACTTGGACAGGTCACGCCGCTTCGGCCTCCGCGCTCTCTGCCCATTGGGCCTGTGACACCGTGCGACTCGGCCTCCTCATCCTCCGCCATCTCCTCACCCTCCACTGTAGGCTCAAGTCTCAGTGCCCCTCCAGTCTACCATGTGTGCAGGGCACGGAGGTGTCACGCAGTGCTTCACATGGTTTGTCTTGGCGAACGGAGTCACACAGGGGAGGAACTGCTTAAATGTATTCATCAGGAAATCCAAACATGGCTTACTCCGAGAAAACTTAAAATGGGAATCATGGTTACCGACAATGGGAAGAACATTTTGTCTGCGCTGCGCCAAGGAAGCCTGACCCATGCCCCCTGCATGGCTCACGTCTTCAATCTGGTTGTCAAGCGGTTTCTGAAGTGTTCCCCCCATCTGCAGGACATCCTAACAACTTCACGGAAACTTTGCATGCACTTCAGCCACTCCTACACCGCCAAACACACCCTTCTTGAGCTACAGCGTCAGAATGGTATCCCCCAACATAGTCTGATTTGCGATGTTTCCACCCGTTGGAATTCCACCCTTCACATGTTGGACCGATTATATGAACAGAGAAAAGCCATCACGGATTTCCTGATGATCCAAGCAGATAGGGGGACTCCCCTGTGTAACTTCAATGTCAACCAGTGGCAGCTCATACGTGACACCTGCCGTTTGCTCAGGCCCTTTGAGGAAGCCACTTTATTTGTCAGTCGGCAGGATTACGGGATGAACGACGTGATTCCACTGCTTCATGTACTACAGCACATGTTGGAAACCATGGCTGGTCAGGGCACTGGAGACATGGCGTTTACATCTTACGGCCACATGAACCCCGTTGGAGCTGAACTGGAGGAGGAGGAGGAGGAAGAGGAGGAGGAGGAGTTGCCCAGCGAAACACAGTTTAGGCTTGGCGAAATGGCTGGTTTATCTAGTCAGCGGACAGGAGAGGAGGAGCAGGAGCAGCCAGAGGAGCTAGAGGTTTTTGAGGAAGGAGAGACAGAGGACCCGGGCACACCGTGGCAGTATGCAGTGGAGATGGAGACAGGTAGTCCATCCGAGTCACTTGCGCAAATGGCACGAAGCATGCTCACATGCTTGCGTAGTGACCCCAGAATTGTTTCCATCTGTCGGCGGGATGACTTCTGGCTGTCCACCTTATTGGACCCTCGCTTCCGGCACAAAATGGGGGCATTTTTTAAACCCACCGAGAGGGAGGACAAACTCAACTACTACAAAGACATTCTACGTAGGCAGTTGGCCGATGCCTATCTGCGCCATGGTCCATACTCTCGCAGGTCTGACTCGAGGGGACCTCTGCGCTCACCTTCCACTGCCATGGCCGCTGGGGGGGGTTGGCAGCAGCAGCAGCAGAAGCTCCATCAGCAGCAGCAGCCTCAGTCTTCAGTCGCTAATGAGTAGCTTTCTACACCCGCATAGTGAGGCTACTCATGAGCAGCAGGAAGACCTGGAGCAGGACCTGAACCAGCAGGTCATGTCATACTTTGACATGACCATGCCAACACACCTTGAGGATCCGCTGGACTTCTGGGCAGCCAAACTTGATTTGTGGCCGCAACTAGCAGAGTTTGCCCTGGAAAAGCTGTCCTGCCCGGCAAGTAGCGTGCCATCTGAGCGGGTGTTTAGTGCGGCCGGGGCCATAGTTACGGCGAGGAGAACTCGTCTGTCAACTAAAAATGTGGAGAGACTCACCTTTGTCAAAATGAATCAGGGATGGATCAGCCAGGATTTCCACCCACCAATGCCTGATGCATGCGACTAGATTCAGCATGGTGCCACGTTTTACACTTTCCAAATGGTGCAAAACATATTTATGTCTTTAGGCCATTTTTTGGGCTCCTGCTGCTGCTGCTGCCAACTCCTGCCAACTCCAGGGTGTGATTCATCCAATTTTTGGGCTCCTGAGGCCAACTCCAGTGTATATTTGGGCTCCTGCTGCTGCTGCTGCCAACTTCTGCCAACTCCAGGGTGTGATTCATCCAATTTTTGGGCTCCTGAGGCCAACTCCAGTGTATATTTGGGCTCCTGCTGCTGCTACTGTCAACTCCTGCCAACTCCAGGGTGTGATTCATCCAATTTTTGGGCTCCTGAGGCCAACTCCAGTGTATATTTGGGCTCCTGCTGCTGCTGCTGCCAACTTCTGCCAACTCCAGGGTGTGATTCATCCAATTTTTGGGCTCCTGAGGCCAACTCCAGTGTATATTTGGGCTCCTGCTGCTGCTGCTGCCAACTTCTGCCAACTCCAGGGTGTGATTCATCCAATTTTTGGGCTCCTGAAGCCAACTCCAGTGTATATTTGGGCTCCTGCTGCTGCTGGTGTCAACTCCTGCCAACTCCAGGGTGTGATTCATCCAATTTTTGGGCTCCTGAAGCCAACTCCAGTGTATATTTGGGCTCCTGCTGCTGCTACTGTCAACTCCTGCCAACTCCAGGGTGTGATTCATCCAATTTTTGGGCTCCTGAGGCCAACTCCAGTGTATATTTGGGCTCCTGCTGCTGCTGCTGCCAACTTCTGCCAACTCCAGGGTGTGATTCATCCAATTTTTGGGCTCCTGAGGCCAACTCCAGTGTATATTTGGGCTCCTGCTGCTGCTACTGTCAACTCCTGCCAACTCCAGGGTGTGATTCATCCAATTTTTGGGCTCCTGAGGCCAACTCCAGTGTATATTTGGGCTCCTGCTGCTGCTGCTGCCAACTTCTGCCAACTCCAGGGTGTGATTCATCCAATTTTTGGGCTCCTGAGGCCAACTCCAGTGTATATTTGGGCTCCTGCTGCTGCTGCTGCCAACTTCTGCCAACTCCAGGGTGTGATTCATCCAATTTTTGGGCTCCTGAGGCCAACTCCAGTGTATATTTGGGCTCCTGCTGCTGCTACTGTCAACTCCTGCCAACTCCAGGGTGTGATTCATCCAATTTTTGGGCTCCTGAAGCCAACTCCAGTGTATATTTGGGCTCCTGCTGCTGCTGCTGCCAACTTCTGCCAACTCCAGGGTGTGATTCATCCAATTTTTGGGCTCCTGAGGCCAACTCCAGTGTATATTTGGGCTCCTGCTGCTGCTGCTGCCAACTTCTGCCAACTCCAGGGTGTGATTCATCCAATTTTTGGGCTCCTGAAGCCAACTCCAGTGTATATTTGGGCTCCTGCTGCTGCTGGTGTCAACTCCTGCCAACTCCAGGGTGTGATTCATCCAATTTTTGGGCTCCTGAAGCCAACTCCAGTGTATATTTGGGCTCCTGCTGCTGCTACTGTCAACTCCTGCCAACTCCAGGGTGTGATTCATCCAATTTTTGGGCTCCTGAGGCCAACTCCAGTGTATATTTGGGCTCCTGCTGCTGCTGCTGCCAACTTCTGCCAACTCCAGGGTGTGATTCATCCAATTTTTGGGCTCCTGAGGCCAACTCCAGTGTATATTTGGGCTCCTGCTGCTGCTACTGTCAACTCCTGCCAACTCCAGGGTGTGATTCATCCAATTTTTGGGCTCCTGAGGCCAACTCCAGTGTATATTTGGGCTCCTGCTGCTGCTGCTGCCAACTTCTGCCAACTCCAGGGTGTGATTCATCCAATTTTTGGGCTCCTGAGGCCAACTCCAGTGTATATTTGGGCTCCTGCTGCTGCTGCTGCCAACTTCTGCCAACTCCAGGGTGTGATTCATCCAATTTTTGGGCTCCTGAGGCCAACTCCAGTGTATATTTGGGCTCCTGCTGCTGCTACTGTCAACTCCTGCCAACTCCAGGGTGTGATTCATCCAATTTTTGGGCTCCTGAGGCCAACTCCAGTGTATATTTGGGCTCCTGCTGCTGCTGCTGCCAACTTCTGCCAACTCCAGGGTGTGATTCATCCAATTTTTGGGCTCCTGAGGCCAACTCCAGTGTATATTTGGGCTCCTGCTGCTGCTACTGTCAACTCCTGCCAACTCCAGGGTGTGATTCATCCAATTTTTGGGCTCCTGAGGCCAACTCCAGTGTATATTTGGGCTCCTGCTGCTGCTGCTGCCAACTTCTGCCAACTCCAGGGTGTGATTCATCCAATTTTTGGGCTCCTGAAGCCAACTCCAGTGTATATTTGGGCTCCTGCTGCTGCTGGTGTCAACTCCTGCCAACTCCAGGGTGTGATTCATCCAATTTTTGGGCTCCTGAAGCCAACTCCAGTGTATATTTGGGCTCCTGCTGCTGCTACTGTCAACTCCTGCCAACTCCAGGGTGTGATTCATCCAATTTTTGGGCTCCTGAGGCCAACTCCAGTGTATATTTGGGCTCCTGCTGCTGCTGCTGCCAACTTCTGCCAACTCCAGGGTGTGATTCATCCAATTTTTGGGCTCCTGAGGCCAACTCCAGTGTATATTTGGGCTCCTGCTGCTGCTACTGTCAACTCCTGCCAACTCCAGGGTGTGATTCATCCAATTTTTGGGCTCCTGAGGCCAACTCCAGTGTATATTTGGGCTCCTTCTGCCCCTCATAGTGATGCCACTTCAACTCTCTGCAATTGTGCCGCTCTGCGATTCTATTAGCGATGCCTCTGATCTGCATGTGATATTTCTTCAAAGTATTATTTAACTAACCCAGCACGCATCCTGTGCGTGTTACAGCAAGGCTGAATGGTTTACAACCCTATTGAGGCTGTAGGAGGCTCAGAAATAGCCGTTTTTAATAGCGATTCGTCGCGAATTTATTCGGGTCGAAACGATTTTTGTCGGAAAATTCGGCGAATCAGTCGAATCGAATTTTTCAAAAGTTCGCTCATCTCTATTCGCAACAACGCCAGGTAGCGACTGAGGAGGCCTGCTATAGCGAATCGCTACCGCCCGCGGCTGACGCTAGCGGCGCTCTTAGCGCCATACTTCAGTCGCTCATCTGTCGCTACCTGGCGCTATTGATGAATCGGCCTCCCCGTTCCTTGTCTGCTCCGTTAATAACATAACATAATAACATAGTATGTAAGGCTGAAAAATGACTTTAGTCCATCCAGTTCAGCCTGTTAATGTCAGGGAAAATTTTGATTGGGCAGCTTGTTGGTGTGATGCCAAATAGAAACCTGATTCACTACCAAGGCCAGTTATCGGCAGATGAGCGTCTGTATAGCAGCGCTTAGAGTGACCTCTAGTAGACGCTATAAGCGGGTATCGGGTGCGGTAACATAGCGCCTCAATAGCTGTAGTAACCTGGCTGGCATTGATGAATGTGATGCATGTACAGCGCTGCAGAGAGCGAAAGGCAGCGCCAGCTCAGTGCGACCGACTCTCAGCGCGCCACACTATACTTATAAAAAAAGGACACACACACAGCGTCGGCGCTCTAAATCTGATCGCTATAGCATAGAGTTCCAGACGCTGTGTGATTAAAGTCTGTTTTTGAACACATATACACCAGTAACAAAGCGAAAACACATGGAATGACATTGTTGTAACACTGTGACATTAACACTTTAGTGCCAGACCTGTAATGACAATTCTGCATAAAAATCTAAAAACTCAACAAAGTTTCTAAAAATGTTTGTTTGCAGCCAGGAGAGGTCACACAATGATTTGAGCAAAAAAAAATGATAAATGTCAAACACGCTGTTTAACACAAGCAAATGAACGGCCATTGAAATGTATGAGAGATCCACACTGAGCGAAAGGTAAAACCTGGCACTCTGGAAGCTAGAGCGCGGAGGCTATACGTCTGCCTGTAATAATACATGTGATGCTACATGGCGCTGTTAGAGTCACTCACCAGATTCGCTTTCATAAATGTGGTTTTGTCTACAGCGCCAGGCGTTTTACCAGACACTGCCTGCTGCTACGAGGCATTACCTGGCACTCTCCCTTCTTGAATAACCTCCCTAGTCATAAGAAAGTTGAGTAAGGAATAAGCATATTCAGGTAGGTAAGCATAATGCATTTCATTTCTTAAAGGAGCACTATCGCGAAATTGTGTAATGTTAAAAATCCATATAAACACATTTGTTAATGAGAGGACAAGTCACTTATATACCTGAACTGAATAAAACTCCCACCAAGCTTGTGGTTTATTCTTACATGGTAGGAATAATATCCAGGGGTGACAGGTTTAGTCTATGAGGCGTGACAGAGCCTGTCATCCCAGCTGTCCTTTTCCTTCCATTTAAATAAAAGAAACAAGCCTGGCTGGATATTTCTTGATGTTGGGTGTATAAGAGACCTGTCCTCTCGCCATCCTGCATATTTATATGGATTTTTATCATTGGTCCATTTTTTTGCGATAGTGCTCCTTTAAGTTATCAAAGAAACAAGTTCATCAAAAAAGTGGGTGAGATGTGGGCACAATCTAGGCTCTAGCCACTAGGATATAGGATATAATTCCAATTAATAGACTAAATTATATACAGTGTATGACTGAGGAGCAGGCAAAGATACAACAAAGAGAAAAGAATAAGGCCCTTATTTAACAAGGGATAGCGACAGGTAGCGACTGGTGAGCGGCCGGTAATGACGGGCACCGCCATGAGAACGCCGGCTCGCCACCACAATCACACATTTATTAAGCCGATCCTGCTTAGCGACTGAAATAGCGCCATATAGCCACTCATTCATCATTATTCCAGCCTCAGCCCACAGCGCCAGCGTCCGACCTTGAACAGCGACAGGTATGACCTCTCGCTACCTGGTGCTCTCCAATGCATTTCAATGGAACAATCTTAAAATATTCATAATTAATTGTTATTTTTTTTTTTTAAATGTGAAAAATTCTGTGACCACTTCTGCAATTTTAAATATTTTTTTTAAGGTTAAAAAAAAAAAATTGTGCAGAATTGATATTACAAGTCTGATATTATTGTATTCATATTACTAAATTCATAATTTTTTTTTTTTTTTTGGTTTCCAAAAATATGGTGGTTTGGGGGTTAAAAAACTACTTTTAACACATCGCCGCCAGCGCTCTGGGGTTTAATCATGCATTTCACAGCGCTTGAATTTTTTGAGCGTGATTTGTTAATGAATATGGTGGAAGCCGGTCGCTCTGACCAGTCGCTATCATGCGCTCCCATACATCGCGGAACCTTTCAAATAGCGACTCATCACCTTGTATTCAACATTACTGCACACCGACTGAGTCGCTATCAACAACAGAACGGCCAAGCACAGCGACTACTAGCAGGCGCTGTGAAAATACTGCTACAGTCGCTCAACTGTCGCTACCTGCCGCTATTACTGAATCGGCCTCTAAATGTTTCTCTTGTTTCTTAAAGTGGACCTTCACTCTGAATAAGAGTCTATCTTATATGTTTTCCACACACTGTACATACAGATTGCTCACATTAAAAATCATCTTACCTGCATCTAATGAATGTTATGAGCCTTTGAACATCCAAGATGGCGGCTCATGGAACATCAGGCAGCCTGCAAACAGGAAGTGCCTTCTAATAATAACCCTTATAAGAATTTGGGCTTTTCAATAAATCATGGTGAAGG
Organism: Gastrophryne carolinensis; assembly: GCA_027917425.1. Lineage (NCBI taxonomy): Eukaryota > Metazoa > Chordata > Amphibia > Anura > Microhylidae > Gastrophryne > Gastrophryne carolinensis. The sequence goes on from CM051235.1 coordinate 347,306,205, forward strand.
TCCGGTTTAAATTTGCTGCCAAAAACAGTATTAGAAATGGGACCACAGCCACAATGATAGGATGAGGGACGGGGCAACTACAAATGAATGAAGCACAACCAAAGAACATTTTATTCCAGCTTTCAAGGGATTCTTTTCCCAACCAGATTATTTGCTTTAATATGGCCACAAAGCTTATCTAGAATAACCCCCTGTTTGATTTCACTGCTAAAAATTGAACAGATAAAGGCTATTTTGCTTTGATTAATCAGAAATAATTGGGGTATTGCTAACTAGCAACACTGGTGACTGGCAAGCACATTACCCTATAAATATGAGATTGTATACTGACAGCCAGGAGAGGAAGAGACTGAAGAAAACTGTGCATGCCATATTGTCATGTCGATTTTTAGATTAGGAAAAAGAGAGTCTGCTTTCCACACAATGAAATCCGAGTTGTTTTAATTTTAATCAGTTCCATCATTTATTGTTTCAGGGAGGCTTCTCAGCCATTCTCCCATGTATAATAATTCTGTAGTCTATTTAGAGACTATTATAAACAATGAAACATAACATGCCAGTGCCTGGAATCTAATTTGAAGCAAGATAATTAAAATAAACATTGTAGTAATATAATCTGTGTTTTGCTGCATACTGCAGGTTAGTCAGCATACTGAACAACAGATTTTATGTGATAATAAACACTCTGTCAGCGTGAACAATATCTGTCAGTCTTATTACTGTTGTAATAGAACACAGACAAAGCTGGTTATGGGTTGAGAGACCAATAAAGTGATTGACAGTAAAGAAATGACTCATGTTTCTGTTACATCAAGATAAAAAATGTAAATTAAAATGTTATTGGAAGAAAGGCATAATGGGAACAAAAAATACTCAGATTACATTGTCATGATAACACAGCACTATGTAGAAATACTTTTGACAGGGTAGAAACATCTGGAACACTGGCGTGTTAAATATATGTTTTTATTGAGCTTCAGATCTGGGCAAAAGCTAGATTCCACCTAGTTCTTCTTGACTCGAGGGCCTTATTCATGAAGGGATAGCGCCAGGTAGTGCCTGTACATTGGCAGGTAGCGCCAGGTGAACGCCGGACACGGTACTCAATTCCACATTTATGAAGCCGATTGGAACAAACGCCATGTAGCGTCCGATTCATCATTATCCGAGGATCAGAGTACAGCGCCGGCATTCAGCCTTGCACAGCACCGCGTCTTACCTGTCGCTACCTAGCGCTCTCCCATACATTTCAATGGACGATCCTTAAATCCCTTTCCTGATCCCCAATTTTTCTTTTTCTTAAAATAAATCTCTAAACTTCTGACATGTATCCTGGGCAAGAAAATGACATTTTTGAAAACTTTTTTGATTAATAATATTTTTATGCAGAATTGTGCTTACATGTCTGGTATTAAAGTTTTCATGTTACAATGTAATAACAATGTAATTCCATATGTTTTCGCTTTCTTACTAGCGGATACATGTTCAAAAACAGACTTTAATCACACAGCCTCTGGCACTATGGGCTACAACTACATGATTTTGAGCGCCGGCGATGTTTGAGGCTGTTTTTTGATGAATGTGGTCATGCTGGCACTACTGTTCGCTCCCATACAGCGTAGTACTGCGACTCACACATCATATTCATCAATGCCGGCCAGCGACTGAGGCGCTCTGAAACAATGATCCATGGCCGAGCACAGCGACTACTAGCGTGCGCTCTGAAATCCGCTCTACAGACGCTCACCTGTCGCTACCTGGCGTTATTAATGAATCAGTCTGCCCGTCTGGTTCGCCCCTGATATTGGCCAACTTACTCAGCATACTTGCCAGCATACTCACCTTGGACCAATTGCCAGTTCACATCAGTCGAAAAAAGTAAAATAAAACACCACACAAAGTACTTTAATAAACTAACATTCATTGTACTCACCTGACCATCTTTTTCCTGGGCTGGGCACCGTCCTCCTACTGTCCAGTTGCTCTGGAGTCCTCCATTGGCTCCCCTTTGTCTGCGGTTTGCCACTCCCTCTCTGGGATGCCACCTGGCGTCATTCTAAAATTAGAGAGGGCGGAAGGAAATTCCCAGGGAATGCCACGCCCCAAAGGATAAATGCCACATCCTGTGGCAGAGAGAGATCAGTGCCTGATGATAGAAAGGAGCCCCCATCCGGCGGACATAAGGAGAGGATAACACCAGGCGGGGGGACAGGAGGAGGAAGACGTGAAGGAGTATTTATTTTTTTAGGTTGTCATCTCAACACTGACATATACACAACTGTGTATAAAGGAAACTATTTTCATTTAAAGCGGACCTTCACCCTGAATAAGAGCATATCTTATATGTTTCCCCCACCCTGTACATACAGATTGGCCACATTTAAAATCATCCTACCTGCACCTATTTTCTGAGCCTTTAAACATCCAAGATGGCAGCCCATGGAGTCTCAGGCTGCCTGCAGACAGGAATTGTCTTCTGCCTGCTATAACCCACCCCCTACAATTTCTTCTCCTCTCCTCTGTATCTGATGCTTCTGAGGCAAGTTGGCGGCGCCTGTATCCTAGAGTCCTGAACAAAGTTGCAGCCCAGTGCAGGAAAGAATAATAAATAAGTGACTAAATACTTAAAATATATAAATTTTAGATGCTGGGGAATAGTTATTTAAGGGTTTGCGCTATTCATTAAATGATGCTGAAGATCGGGTTTAATGTATAGGATGCTATTATCTCCAAGTACAGATCTCCTGTAATTTCCTTAATGAAATCCCCCCATAGGCAAGGTGGTGCAAGTGTAACAACCACAGTAGGCCCTAAGGTCAGGGGGGTCCCATCAGTGGTTCTCCTTTACTTTGTGTATCAGATTTTTGCTACCATGTACAGGAAAAAGAAGCACAATTTGTCTCTCCCATTTCACTCTTTATTTGTTTAGTTGTATCCAACTAATTAAATTGATAGATAAAAGGTTACTGTTATGATCCATGATGGGGCCTTATTTAATTTTCGCACCAGGGCCCAGTGGTATTTAGTTCCAACACTTAATACCAGACACAGGTCCTGTGTAGTTCTTTTGAACCCCCATGTGCCTCCCTAGCAAAGAAGGATCATGGCTCCTGGCGGTCTAACCAAGGTGTTAGGGGAACCACAGGGGGCCTTTCATCCTCAAACTGCCTTTTCTTAGTGTCAGAACCTCATGCCCATATATGGACTTCCTTTTCCTGCTGGCCTTGTAAGGGTGACATTTGCTTAGAAAGAAAGGGAGATGCCGGGCATCAGCAATAAAATGAAATGTAATATTTGCCCTATTCCTCACAACCACCAATAATAGGACTAAGCTGGTGGTCTACAGCTCCACATCATCAGACTGTGGACACCGGGAAAGAGGTAGAACAGTCAGAGTGATAAGAGTCTTACATATTATGCTGATAATTATTCAACATGACACAGCCAAAGGCCATGCCCACATGCTTCATAAGAGAGAGCATAAGGTAAAACTGTAAGCATCGATATCCCAGTCATTTCTTCTTCAATTTAAAAACAAAAAACAGTTTAGGACAATGACCAACGTAGCCTGACACAATGGTCTAACAATTGCTTTTATCTTTTTAACTTGCTTTTCCTGGGTTTGGAAATAGAAATAAATAAATTGCCTAATTTATGATGTGCGCCTTTTAGCATCATTTTTGTGGCTATAGTGCCAGCTTCGGAGCGCCAGCATTCCCGTCTTATCTGCGCTGCGCTGTGTACCCCATTGGCGCTAGCAGTCACTGCGCCGAATGCTACTAATTATCTTTGATTGATTTGCCGGCCTGTTGGACCTGCCAGTCGATTATCCCAGCGTCAGTGAGTGCCACTTTGTACTGCCAATATACCAGCGCTCAACATGCGTTTCCATTACTGACAAGTTACAATGCAAGTTCTGTACAAATAAATGAGTTTAATATTAATTATAAGCAAAACACTTCAATACTGTTCTGCCCATTGTGCTCTATGGGATCTGGAGCGAAAGAAACCTGGCACTGCCTCAACCAGAGTGCCCGGCGCTGTATCTTTTCCGGCGATTATGTTAACTAAGATGTTATCACGTTAGCGTTTTTTAGTTGTTAAATTAGACTCTGACTGCCTCTGAGGGCAAAAAAGTGACGCTGTGCGTTGCTGACGTTTCTTAAATAAGGCTCCCTGTTATTTGAAGAATCTAATTGTTAAAGGGCGAAGGAAGTGTAAAAATTATAGGTATATTTATTGGGCTTTGTATGATTATGCACCTGAATTCCTAACACTCAATAAGGTGTGGGCCTGAAATCCTGCCATGTCTATAGTAAACAGACCTAGCTGTCAAAAAGCTACCTCAATAGCTGGGGTGTTTTCACATTTCCCCTTGAAAAGGAATCCTTGAATTCCGAATTAGGTTGGCTTTCGACACTCAAATACACATTAGACCACTGGATAATATTTGTGGAAGAGCGATGTAATTCTTGAAATATGTCAGTTATGAATATATTAATGAGAGAGTCTTATTCAGGATTATTCAGGATCAAACATTATACATTAGAAGGATAACACAAACAAATTCGGGTTGGGGGAAGGTAAGGGATAGTAGGGAAGAAATGGGTTTGGAGCGGGTGGGGGGAAAGGGGAGAAGTGGCTTGAGTAAGATTACCAGGGATGGTGTAATGGTATTCTTCAAGATAGTCCAGAGGGGGGAATTAATTACACTGGGAAGACCGGGTCAACCCGGGAGTTTTGCAGGCCTATATATTCTACCCATGGGTCCCACACTTTCTTGAACTTATCATAGGAATCATTCACTATTGCCGTTATTTTTTCATTGCAAAAAATCTCTGACCAAGGGATGGAGGGCGTTTTCCAACATCTGGCTATCGTGGCTTTAACTGCTGCGAATATATAAAGGGCTAAACGTCATCCTGCTTTGGTGAATGTGCCTGTTTTCAGGGACATAAGGGCTTCCCAGGGTTCTTTTTTCAATGGTGTAGGAAGGACATCTGATATAACTTTGTAGGCCCTATCCCATATGTCTCTAGTGACCGGGCAATCACACCAGATATGCACCATGTCACCTCTGACGTTACAGCCTCTGAAGCAGCAAGGGGATTCTGAAGGGGAGAATTTATTGATCCGATCAGGTGTGTAGTACCATCTGAACATCACTTTGTATGCGCTTTCCAGTACTAAGGCGTTACTGGATACTTTCTTAGTTTGGCCCCAAATGCTCTGCTAAGCTTCTGTGGGCCTTGTATCTCACAGTTCTGACTCCCATCTTGCCATATAGGTATGTCTGATCGGGTCTGGTGGGGTGGCCAGGACTGAGTATATACCAGAGATGAGCCCGCCACTGAAATGATCGCGTATGCATCTAAGTTCAAAGTCTGTTCTCCTATAAGGAGAGGAGGATTGTTTTAGTAAGCATTTAATAAAGTGCTGTATTTGAAATAGTCTGAACATCTCATGCGGCGGGAACGGATCTCTGGGTGACAGCTCTTGCATTGATTTCATTCTCGTCGGTATACATAAATTGTCCACTATCATAAGATTTTTCTTAGCCCACCAGTTAAAGCTGGTTGGATGTGTAATTCCCGGAGGAAATATAGGGTTACCTAACAAAGGAGCGGCTGGTTTGTGGGGTGAAGTGAGCTGGTGCTTAATTTTGTCCCATATTGATAAAGAGAATGAGAGTATGGAGGGGAGAAGTTTGGGTCTGCGTGCTTTGGGTGTCCATAATAGAGCAGCTGGCGACGTCGTACCGCATTGCATTCTGTCAATGGAGACCCAAGTGGGAACATAGTTGGGGTGTGCAATAGAACTAGTGGAGCTATTTGGGCAGCAAGGAAATACTTATGCAGGGATGGGAAGGCAAGGCCGCCGTGTTCCTTTTTGCAGAACAGTGTGGCTTTTTTAACTCTGTTTAGTTTTGTTCCAGGTGTATGCTAGAATTTTTCGTTGTGCTATATCTAGCGCCTTTTTCGGGACTAGTATTGGGAGGACCCTGAATAAGTACAAGATCTTAGGGAGGAATACCATTTTCAACGCCGCTATTCGTCCTAGCCAGGATAGCCTCACCATTTGCCATGATGTTAGTAATTTATCAAGGGTTTTGAAAAGTTCTGGGTAGTTTGCATTGTAGAGCTTATTATAGCTGTTGATTTCAAAGCATTTAGTTTTAGACCTGAGATATGCCCGAAGTCTGAGAGGAGTTTAATGGCATTGGGTGCTGAGATGTGGGGGGATGTCAACATGAGGAGCATGTCATCCACAAATAGAGATATCTCATGGTCTTGATTAGCTAGTGGGATTCCTTTAATGGAGGGGTTTTGCCTCATTTTCATTACCAGGGACTCCGAGGCTAAAATAAATAATATGGGAGACAGGGGGCAGCCCTGCCTGGTACCTTGCTTTATGGGAAAATTTGAGGAGTTGAAGCCAGCGTATGTGGGCGGATGGCTGGGTGTAGATGGCTGAGATCCAGGAAAGGAAGCCAGGGCCAAAACCCAATTTTTCCAAAATGAAGTGGAGGTATTGCCAGGAGAGGGAGTCGAAGGCTTTTTCTACGTCAAAAGAGAGTAGCATGGCTTCAAGGTTATGACCCTTTACGCCTTCTATTAGTTGTAATATTCTTCTGACTCCGTCTCCGGCTTGTCTCCTGGGCACAAAGCCTACTTGGTCCCTATGTATTATGCCCCCAAGAAACTCATTTATTCTGTTAGCTAATATTTTAGTTAGAATTTTTAAATCTATATTTAGCAGGGATATTGGCCTAAAGTTTGTCCAATTTTGATGGTCCTTGCCCGGTTTGGGTATCATGACTATTGCTGCTCTCAGCATATCTGGGTCCATGTGATGGCCCTTTTTTATATAGTTGTACACTTTAGCTAAACGTGGTGCTATGATGGGGGCCAGTTTTTTATAGAAGAGAACTGAGAATCCGTCAGGCCCAGGTCTTTTGTTGGATTTTAATGTTTTAATTGCTTTTAGTACCTCCTCAACTTTAATGTTATCATCTACCATTTCCTCTTGGGTTGTGGTGAGGGAGGGTACTTTGAGGGCTTCAAAAAAGGCCTGTGCTTTAGGGATGTCCAGTTGAGAGGGGGCGTCGTATAGTTCAGAGAGGCCCAAGGAGAATTCTTCTAGGACTTTCTCGGGGTTACTAGTGATTAGCCCCAAGCGAGTTTGAGGCTTTTTTACCTGGTCTTGGCATTTGAGCTGGGAAGCTAAAAGTGTCCCAGGTTTATTTGCGGAGATGTAGTACCTTTGTTTAGCCCTCCTGTATCTTCCCTCAGCTTGCTCTGTTTGTAGAAGGTTGAGCTTGGTTCTAGAGGGCTCCATTTTATTCTGGTGCTCTGCGGAGGGGTTAGTTTTAAAGTTCTCTACATCTCCCAAATATTGGGCCTGTAATTTGTTTGCAAGGGCTATTCTTTTTTTCTTCTTCTTGTAAGTCAGGCCCATGAAGTACCCTCTGATGACTGCTTTAAAAGCTCCCCACAGCATCGTTGGGGGGGGTTTCTTGACTTTCGTTGGAGGTGAAGTAATTCATAGCAGCCTGGCTTGCTTCCTCCACTAGGTGTGTCGAGGATAGGAGGGAGTCATTTAAAGTCCAAGAGGAGGGTTTGGGCTTTATCATTAGAGAATCGCATGAGATGGCCACCAAGTCGTGGTCTGACCACGGGATTGGGTATATCTTGGTTTGCCCAACTCGTGGTAAGAAGGAGGTGGGGATAAAAATATGGTCAATTCTTGTGGAAAGTTTATGTGGGGCAGAATAATGTGTATAGTCTTTTCTGTGGGGGTGTAGGTCTGTCCACGGGTCTGACAGCCCGTAGTTTCCTAACAGGTCCGCGAACCGCTTACTGTCTTGGGTCACTTGGGCATTAGGGGGTAGGGACCTATCCATGTAGGGGTGAAGGGTCAAATTGGAGTCTCCGTATAAAAATACTGCACCTTTTCTATGTTTCTGTACTAAAGAGTACGAATGTTCTAAGAAGGGGATTTGCTTTGTGTTAGGGGTGTAATATGTAAGGAAGGTATCTCCCATCAGGATCCGCAATCTGTTTATGACTTATGAATTGTGTGCCATTGCGGAAAGCTATTAGGACTGCTTTTTTCTTCTTTTGACTGTTAGCCTGGAAGAATAAGGAGAACTTGTGGTTTAAGTGTTTTGGGGAGGAGTTAGATGAAAAGTGTGTTTCTTGGAGGCAGATTACGTCCGCATGGATTGAGTTGAGGTATTTTAAGGCTCTGGAGCGTTTATTGGGGGAATTAAGGCCCGGAACATTTAGTGATACAATGTTAGTCACCATGGTATGTTTTGGGGGCGTCTATGTACTGGAGATATACTATCCCTGGGGTTGGATATATATGTAGGGGGAGGAAGGAGGAGGAGGTATTAACCCTTTAAATGCCAGCTATGTAAAATTTACGTGGTTGCCTCTCCGTCACTTAAGTGCCAGCCACGTAAATTTCACGTACGAAAAAAAAAACACTTACCTCTGGTATCCCCGTGAAGCTTGGGGTCCCCTCTTCCTGTGGGGGGCATCCGATCGCCCCCCCCCCGTCATCCTCCGTCTTCAGGAGGGGGCCCGAAACCAGCCGCCCCCCCCCCCCGTTTCCAGCGCTGACATCGCCGCTGTGAAAAAAAAAAATAACAAACTGTCATTTACTCACCTCCGCGCCCGAGCCTTCTGTCAGGTCTCCTCTTCACCAGGAGGGGTCCGATCCCCCCCCTGGGCTGCGCAGGCTTCAGGTGAGGACCCTCTTCCGGGTCTAGATGGCCGCCGCCTCCTAGCCCCGCCCATTGTGGGAGGAGCGGGATGATGTCATCCTGCTCCTCCTATACCCCCTCCGAGCTCCAGCATCTGTCAGATGCCGGTGGTGATCGGGGCAGGGCGGGTGTCAGGCGAGGAGGCTCCGATCAGAGCCCCCTCGCCTGTCACCCGCCCTGCGCCGATCACTACCGGCATCTGTCAGTGAAGTGACAGCGGCGCGGGACAGCGGCGAGGGACGCCGGATCGGAGGTGAGTACAGTAAAAAAAAAAAAAATAAAGATTTTTTTTCTTATGTGTCTGTGTGATTATTTACTTTTAACCCCTTGTGAACTGGTAAGGGGTCCACGACCCCTATACCAGTTCACAAGGCTGGGGGGATGGCAAGTCACCTGCGCTAGCGGGTGACATGCCATTAACCCCCGGCACCCCCATAGCTGGTCCCGGGCCGGTTACTTTGGTTTTTAACCCTTAAAAATAAAAAAAAATGGGGTTCCCCTCCCCTGGGAGGGGGGACCCTATGTCATTTTTTTTTTGATTAACCCTTTGTGTTCTGTCATCCAGCAGCTATAAAAGGCTTCTAGCAAGTGAGCAGAAGCCAGTGATCGCCGAGGGACAGTGTGCTCCAGGATGGATGGGAGGTAAGTATAAAAAAAAATAAAAATTAATAAAATATTTTTTTCTCTGTGAGTGTCTGTGTTTTATTTTTACATTTAACCCCTTGTGAACTGGTAAGGGGTCCATGACCCCTATACCAGTTCACAAGGCTGGGGGGATGGCAAGTCACCTGCGCTAGCGGGTGACTTGCCATTAACCCCCGGCACCCCCATTACCTGCCTCCCCAAAGGCCAGGGGGGGGGCAGAAGAGCCCGGGCCCACGGGCTATGCGGGCTTGTAGCCTGCAGGGCCAGGGGCCACAAAAGCTGGCCCCTGCGCCCTGTTCCTACAAGCCCTGCATAGCTGGTCCCGGGCTGGTTACTTTGGGTAAGGGGGACCCCACGTCAATTTTGTTTTTGATTTTTAAGGGTTTAAGGGTAAAAAAAAAAAATGGGGTCCCCCTCCCCTGGGAGGGGGGGACTCTATGTCATTTTTTTTCTCGATTTAACCCTTTGTAGTGTGGATGGTATTTGTATTTTATTTGTGAATGTTATAAAGTACTTGTTTCAGTTAGAGGGGTCTCCTGGGCAGGAACAGGGGGCTACCGATAAATATGTGGTACCGTTCTAATCGGTAGAAATGGGGCTTTCACATGCAATATGCTTTTCCTTAATAAAATAAATTTTTTATTTAAAATAAAGGAGTCAATTTTCTAAAAAAAAATTTTTTATTTATTTATTTATTTTTTTACTTAATAATATTGTAAAAAAAAAAATAAAATTTACAAACAAGACATTTCATGTTAAAGCCTAAACTCTGCTGCAAAAAAATATATATATAATTTTCCTGAAAGTTCCAGCAAAAATGGCGCAAAACATGGCGCAAAACATGACGCAAAATGGGGAAAAATGGCCTGTCAACAGAGGGTGGCAAAATCTCAAGTAGGCTGGCAATTAAAAGGGTTAATAGTACCTATGCATGTTGGGTATTGTTCTGTTCGGGGGACCTTGCGCTTTCAGACTTAGCTTGTTTTTTCTGGTTTGCATATTTATATTTAAGGAAAAGGTGTTTTTTATTCAGTTTTTTTATAAATTTTTTAGGGAAACCCTGCGCAAACAAAGAATTCTTTGAGGTAATAATTCCAGAAAGATGAGCCCACTAGAACAAGCTGGGTACCCTTAGAAAGCTTAACGTGTGTACTTTCAGGGAATTTATGGTTTATGGGGGATATTCCAAATTTCAAGGGTTGTTTTGGTTGAAAAATCGCAAGGTGCGCACTTTGTCTGCAGAGTTGAAATTTTCAAGTAAAATTACCGTTACGCACATGCTTTACTTTGGGGTGTTTGGCAACTCTTCCCTTGACAGTAGCTATGCATGTTGGGTGTTGTTCTGTTGCGTTTTCAGATTAAACTTGTTTTTTCTTGTTTGTATAAAGTTTTTTAGGAAAATTTGATTCTGCTTTTTTATCCTTTTTTTAGGGAAACTCTTTGCAACCAAAGAATCCATTGAGGGATTACTTCCAGAAAACTATGGCCACATCAACAAGCCTGGTACGCCTAGAAAGCCTGAGGTGTGTACTTCCAGAGAATCTATAGTTTGTTGGGGGTATTTCAAATGTAAAGGGTTGTTTTTCTGGAAAAACTGCAAGGTGCGCATATTGCGTAGCATAGTTGTATTTTATCTGAAAATCCCCTAAAGCGCTGTTTCAGTTTGGGGGAGTCTCCTGGGCAGGAAAGGGTGTCTACCTATACATATGTGGTACCGCTGTAACCGGGAGAAATTGGGATTTCACACGCAATAAGATTTTATTGACAAACTTACATTTTTTATTACAAAAAAAAAAATACAAATTGTAAAAAATATTATTATTTTTTTTTTTGCACATATTTCACCCAAAAATATTGAGAACACACCTAAAAAATGACAAACAAAACATTTCATGTTAAAGCCCAGACTCTGCTGAAAAAAACAATATATCATTTTCCTGGGAAATCCCTGGAAATCCATTCAAAAATCACATTTGAACAAGGGGAGCGCAAAATAGTGCAAAATGGTCTGGCAACAGGGAGTGACAAAAACTCCAGGTAGGCTGGCACTTAAAGGGTTAAAAGGTATATCCGTGCTCTGGAAAGTGGGGTGAGCCCCTTTAAGATCGGGAGACCATTCTGTAACATTACGTAAAAAATACAACTATAACATTTTCAAATTATGAGTATATAAACCTCAGAGCGGTCCTCTGCCAGGTCCAGCCCCGCCACCAGCAGGAGAGACCCACCGAGGCGGACACCAGGCCAGGCAGAGTCCCGCCCCGTGGCCTCAGTTCACATTTTGTCCCGCCACTAGACCGGCAACCCGCACCTATGGGATGCCCTTCCAAGGTTCATTCCCACCAGCGAGCCGCGGCCCAGCAGCGGGAGCTGACCGGACAAACATTTTGTAGATATAGGAACAGTGGGAGATTACCAAAACTAATGATAAGCAACTGTTGGTTGAAATAGAAAAATATATGTAATGCTGAAGGGATAGCACTTACGGACCCCCCCCCAAGTCCTCAAGGGAAGCCCACGTGTCCCCAGAGGGGGGTCAGGGTGCCTGCCGCTTGCAAGGGTGGACAATGTCCGACGACGGTAGCCGGACTGCCGGGTTTTCCAGAGGACCCGGCCTTAAGCGGCTGGCTACTTGGGGCTTCTTAGGCTATTTTCCAGCAATTGTGCATAGCGCATATTTGAGTCTCAGTCCTATTAAACAGGGTGAAACTTCTGGGAGAGTAATCTTTTCATTGCTACGGATTTCTGTGGTTGGGTATACTGCTTGGGGGATGGGGTGACTTGGTTGTTGCAGCTATGGATGGGTCTTGGTGTTCTGGGCGTCGAGGGGAGAGACGGGGCTGCTATGTCTGCCTCCGGCAGAATGATATCCAGACTTTTGAATTTTTCTATGATTTCCAGTAAAGAGGAGGCTTGCACCTGTTTTCCCTGGAAGAGCTTAAAGGGAAAGCCCCACCTGTAATGCACTCCTTGGGCTTGTAGTGCTTGGAGATAGGGTTTGAAGGACCGTCTCTTCATGATGGTGGTTTGTGAGAGGTCGGTGTAAACTTGGTAGTTATGGTTTTGGAACGTTAGGGGTGCCTTTTCCCTAGATGCTTTTAGCACTGCTTCCTTGGTTTGATAGTAATGAAATTTAACTATAATGTCCCGTGGAGGGTCATCTGCTGGTCTTTTGGTCAGGGCTCTGTGTGCTCTATCGAGCTCCAGCCTTTTGACTGGTATTTCTGGGACCAGCTCTTGTAGGAGTGCTGTGACTGTGCCCACAGAGTCCATTGCTTCTGGGAGCCCCCGGAATATCAAATTGGACCTGCGGTTACGGTTTTCTAATTCTTCGTTCTGGCCCTTTAAGAGAGATATTTCATCCTGAAGCTGTTCCAGCATGGCTCCCTGGCTCTCTACGACTGTAGTAGTGTCATCCATACGGGATTCCAGGGCTTCTGTCCTCCCTCCCAGGTCCCTAATTTCCTTCAGCACTGTCTCAGTGAGTTTTACTGTTAAAGCAGTGATCTCTTCTCTGACAATAGATCTGAGGTGTGACAGGATATCACCGCTGACATGAGGGATCTGAGGCTTAGGCTGGGAGGTTGGGGATGAGGGCAGCCAGCTATCAGCAGAGTCTAGGGAAAGGTCCTCTGCACTCACCACTCCTGTGTCTTCTCCCTCCTGGGCCAGCGATGCAGCCTCAGACTCTGGCAGTGTGTTGCCTGGGGGAGCCTCCTCGCACGTCCTCCCCTCCGCCGCCGCACCATCTTGGATACAGCGGCCGCCGATCTGCGAGTCTCCCTGGGGCCCTTTTTCCTGCTGCTGGATGGGAGCATGGTCTGTGGGGGGGTCCGGTCGCCTCCTGGATGTCTGCTGAGGTCGCAGGTGAGTTTGTGGAGCTGCAGCGGTGTTACTTATGGCTCAGGGCCTCCCGATCTAGCAGAGCTGTGTCAGCAAGCAGCCATTACTCTCGGCTGCCGAGCCCGTCTCTGCATTATCTCTCTCTCTCTCGCCATTATAACATTTATTGTGCTGTAAACTTACTTTATCTTAAATCATATTTTCCTATTTCACTAATATATCTTACATTTTCTAGTCTTGTCTGGATAAATTAAATACATATAATTAAATTATTATTCGCTAACCTTTTCTGAGTGCCCTTAATATTCTACAGTACTTTAATATATGGCAGCAGTTCTCAAACTTTTGGGCTAAAGACCCCAACCAAGTCAACTATGTTACTAAAAAAGTTATGCCATGGACCTCATAGCACTTCTAAAGCAAGAAAATACTGTTTTACTGTTAAAATAGTCACAAGACCCTTCTCCCCAATGGTGCACATTTGAAGATAACTTTGTACCCCTTTAATCTGCAGAGTTTTGCTTGGTATATGCTTACCACAGATTTAGAAATAGCGCAGGGCCCTACTGTGGGCTGAAACATATATGTCTATTTGATGTTATGGTTAGTATATAAAAAGAAATTCTGCTATCCGGTGTTTAAAATATCTCAACCTATTTTTTTTTTTTTGCTTAAAATGTGTCACAGAGAACATTGAAGCTGAAGACTCATAGAAATGCTTACATAGCAAATGCAGTAAATTATTGTCAAGCAGCCCCATAAACCTCTTGGAGCATCCAGGAGGCTTCCTTCACCAGTATCCCACCCCTCACCTTTGCCATAATTCACAATGCACAGCAGCAGGAAACACCATAGGACGCCACTGAGGGTATCAAAACAAAAATGGCAGGACAAACAAATAAATTAATGTTTATGTTGCGCAATCTGAATTGCCCCAGGGAGGAAAGCATATAAGCAAGTTTTGGTGTTGATCTGATTTAATAACAGTTCTATGTGTTCTTGAGAAGATAAATAATTGTGTAGATGATTGAAAATCTTCAGCAATAGGAGGAACAACATCTAAAAATAAGTTGGACATCCAGAGAGCCTTGGTTCAGCATTTTTTCATAGCCTTCAACTCAGGGCCCTCAACCCTAACAATAAAAATGTTGTTATCCTGTTTTAGTAGTTCAGTAGCGGTGGGCACCCGATTGCTGAATGCCCTACACTGTATACCACCTACTTAAAGCAAAACCCCAAGCCCTGATACCTCTTCATCTTTTCTTCTCCTTGGATCTCTTCTGAGTCCCATTTTGACCTCTGGCATCCAGTGGGAATTGGCAGTACATCAAACCACACTGGCTTTTGGCAGTCACTTAAGGCTGCAATTTAGTGTGGGATATCAGAAGAAGTAAAGAAGCTATGCCAGGGAAGAGGCTTCCCTGCTAGTAAGTGCTGTAGTTGCATTATTTACTGACCATATAAGCCCACTACCGATAAAATGGGACAACATTCATTTTGTTCTGTGTTGTTCAGGTTTCATGAATCCCAGGGAGGCCTTGCAGCTCCTTCTTTTTTTTTTTTTAATTAAATGTTTTTATTGAAAGGAAGCAATAGTTACACCGCTGGTAACGCAGTACCAAAAAGAAAAACAAAATGCAGTTGTTACAGCCATCTAACACGGTAGAAACTTTACAATGAAAATCACCATTATCTAAAATCCGACATTAAGATGGCAGTATAAAGTGTAAAGAATAGGGCGTGGAGCCCTACGCCAGGCGTTGTAAGCTGCAATTCTACACAATAACCTATTGCAGCGGCTGCAATCCATGCCTCCAACCATTTTATAAACAGGTGAGAGAAAACAGGGGAAAAACCCGCAGACAAAACTATTGGGAAACAAATAACGTGTGGGGGGGAAGAGGGGGAGAGGGGACAAAACAGACACATCAAGGGGGGGACCATGGGAGTGGAGGGACACACCAGACGAGGACAGGGAAGAGGGAGGGAGGAAGGGGATGTCCAATCCTTGAAAAGAGAACCCAAGCAAGCACTCCGAAGGGAACGGGTTATGTGTACTGAAGAAAGTCGGGGGAGAAGGTGAAACTATCCCAGCACTGCCAAGTTCTTCTATGCTTTTCCAATGTCCCCCTCAGCGAAGCCGTAAGCTCCTCCATCCTACAAATGTCCCTCACAACGGCCAGCCACTGCGCGATTGTGGGGGGATCAGGGGACCTCCACTTAACCGGGACGCAGGTTCTGGCAGCACTCAAGAGGGGGGCGAGCAGGGATCTACGCCTGGATCTCATAGAAACCGGTGCAAGGTTAAGTAGATAGCATGCGGGGTCCTCACCCAAATCGACATCCGTCAATTTCTTTACAATCTCTCTCACGCCTGCCCAGAAGCTAGAAAGCTTCTCGCATTCCCAGAAGATGTGTGTCATAGTCCCCCTCGCCCGCATGCACCTCCAGCAGAGGGGGGAGGAAGAGGGAAACATTTTTGCCAGTACTGCTGGGACCCGGTACCATCGTGATAAAATTTTGAAATTAGTCTCCTGATATTTGCAAGAGATAGAGCTCTTGTGGGCTAGCTGGACCATTGCCAGGCGTTGCTCCTCCGTAAAGGTCCTACAGAGTTCCCTCTCCCATCCCTTCACGTAAGAGGGAACAAAGTCCCCCGGAGGTTCCATCAAAAGCGAGTAGGAGTATGACAAGGCCCCCCTAAAATGACCCGAGTCTATACAAGTACGTTCAAACTGCGTTAGCTGTCTAGGCGGAGCACATTCAACAGACCGCTGGTAGTGCAGAAGTTGAAAGGTTTGTAACTGCGTGATTGGTCTGAGAGCAAGGTCAGAGACCAAGGTCTCCGGCCTCCTCCATTCACCACTCACCTGCATATGTAGTCTCCTGTAGCAATTCTGCCTAATCCAGGCTCTAAAGGGTCCCCCCGCTATCTCCACTGGAAAGTCAGGATGTCCCAGTACTGGTGTCATAGGAGAAGGGGTAGGAGAGAGGCCCGACCCCATCAGGAACCTGTCCACCACCCTTCTAGTCGGACCAATTGTAGGATGCGTATTCAGCCGTGTGAATCCGTGTATCGGGATCCAAGGTAGGCCAGGAAGGGGGCAGGGGGAAGCAGCCTGCTCCATCTGGATCCATTGCTTCTGGGCAGAATGCCGGCACCAGTCGATTACACGGCTAAGATGAGCCGCAGCGTGGTAGCGCCTCCAGTCCGGAAGACCAAGTCCCCCCCCAGATTTGGAGACCGTCAGCAGAGAAGCCGCCAGGCGGTGAGAGCGGCCGGCCCATACGAATCTAGTACAAATCCCAGTAAGGTGCTTAAAAAAGGCGGGGGGGATGTCTATAGGAAGGGCCTGAAAGAGATATAGCACCCTAGGGAGGATGTTCATCTTGATGACGCTAACCCTTCCAAACCAAGAGTAGACCCCTTTGTTCCACTTGTGAAGGTCTTCCTCCAGCCTTTTCAATAGTGGGGGGAAGTTTAAGGCGTATGTTCCCTGTAGCTTGGAAGGGATGCGTGTGCCCAAGTATGTAACAGCCTCCCGCTCCCACTTAAAATGAAAGTTTTCCGTGATGCGCCTCAGGCGCTCCGCGGGAATAGAAATATTCAGGGCAGAGGACTTCTTATAGTTGATTTTGTAATTAGAGACCTCTTGGTAGTTTCGAAGCTCAGCAAGCAAATTCGGCAAGGTGATCTCAGGCTTTGCCACGAAAAACATTAGATCGTCGGCGTATGCCGCTACCTTGTGTTCAATCCCTCCCATTTTCACCCCCGAAACGTCAACGTTTTGCCTAATCAGGCGTAAAAAAGGCTCCAACGAGAGGATAAAGATGAGAGGGGAAAGCGGGCAGCCCTGACGCGTCCCATTAGATAAATTAAATGTTCGAGAAGGCACGCCGCCCACCACCACGGACGCCGAAGGACAAGTGTATGAGGCCAGTACCCTGTTGAGCATCCTATCGCCCAGCCCAATGTGACGTAGAGTCTCCTCTAGGAAGACCCAGTTTACCCGGTCAAAAGCCTTTTCGGCGTCCGTGGAGAGGAGCAGCGCGGCCCCCCCAAACTGTCGAGCGTGATGAACCACATTTAGGACTCTAGTGGTATTGTCCCTTCCCTCGCGATTAGGGACGAAGCCCACCTGATCCCAGTGGATGAGATCCGGAAGGAGTGGGGCCAGCCTATCTGCCAGAATTTTGTTGAAAATCTTAAGGTCGCAATTCAGCAGGGAAATGGGCCTGTAACTGCCGCACTGTAACGGGTCCTTACCCGGCTTAGGAATCACGGCAACCGTAGCCCGCAGGGTATCTCGAGGGGGGGGGAAGCCATCGCTCAGAGAGCCGAAAGAGGAGACGAAATAGGGGCCCAAAGTGCCCGCCAGTTCCTTATAGTACTCCAGACTATAGCCGTCCGGACCAGGTGCTTTTCCAGGTTTCATGCTCCTGATGGCCCTTGTAAACTCCCCCACGTCTATCTCCCCCTCCAGGGCCTCCACCACGCTCCTCCCAAGCCGGGGAAGGTCCGATTTCTGTATGTACGCCCTTACCTTTTGCCGATGCGCCGGAGATTCGTTCTGTGGTAGGTTATACAAGTCTTCGTAGAAGTCCCTAAAGGTTCTAGCTATATCCCCTATTTTGTAATGCCTAGCACCTCCGGAGTCAAGGATGCTGGGAATAAAATTCCTAGACCGCTGGCCTCTCAGAGCTCTAGCAAGGGCCCTACCACTTTTGTTGCTGAACTCATAAAAGTGCCTGCGACATCTCGCAATCTGACCCCTAACCTGTACAAAGCTAAGATCACGGAGGGCCTCGCGCAATTTAGTCAATTTGGCCGACAACGCGGGATCCAAAGACTGTTTATGTCTGGTCTCCAGGGTCCGCAGTTCCTGAAGCAACAGAGCTGTTTGCTTTTCCCTCTCTTTCTTAAGATAGGCGCCCCGTCTGATTAATAGGCCTCGAATCACGCATTTGTGGGCCTCCCACTGGGTCATACGCGACACATCCGGGGTATTGTTCTCAGTAAAGAACTCGGTGATTGCCAACTGAATTTCCGCCTTAAACGCAGGGTCCTGCAAGAGGGAGCAATTAAGCCTCCAATGTCCCGAGGGGGGGGGAGAATCCGGGACAGCTATAGTGACCGAGATAGGAGCGTGATCGGAGATTGAAATCGAGCCAATGGTAGGCCGCGAAATGAGGTGTGCGAACCTATGAGGGACCAGGAACCAGTCTATTCGTGAGTATGTGTTGTGGGGGGGGGAAAATAAGTGTAATCCCTACCCCTGGGGTTGATCATCCTCCACACATCGAGAAGTTGGTGATCGAACAGGAGAGCCTTAACCCTCCTGATAGCCGAGTAAGGAATGCAAGAAGTCCCCCTAGAGGTATCAATTTGCGGGTCCAATACACAGTTAAAGTCCCCTCCCAGAATAAGGATACCGGCGGTGAACTCCGCCAGCCTCTCCAAGGTAGGCCTCAAGAAACTTGCTTGGTTTGAGCTCGGGCAGTAGCAGGTCGCTAGCGTCACCCTCTGTGCGTAGAGGAGGCCCTTGACAAAAAGGTACCTACCCTCGCGGTCTTGTACCACTTCCTCCAATGTCCAAGGGAGATATCCTGCCAGGACGATGGCCACCCCCCTAGATTTAGCGTCAGGGGAAAGGCTATGATATTGGTGACGAAAGTGGCGGCTCGACAGGCTGTGGACCCTCCCCTCCTTAAGATGAGTCTCCTGAAGGAAGGCAATCCCTGCTCCCAAGCGTTTCAATTCGCCCAGAACAGAAGCTCGTTTTACAGGGGAGTTCAGGCCCTTAACATTCAGTGAAGTGCATTGGACCTTAGACATGGCCGCGCAGGATTATCTCAAGGGCCAGAGGCACTGAGAGAAAGGAGTTCACGAATTCGCGAAGAGATCAGTAACACGGGGAAAAAGGAAAGGACCGAAGGGGCACCAGACGACACAAAAGACGACCACAGGAGGGAGGGGAGAACACAGAAGGGAATAGAAGAAGTCACACAAAGAACTAAACCTTACGGGGCAAAAAACCTAGTGTATAAGGAAAAATCCAAACCCTGAGGGATCTAGACGGGGGAGGAGTCTTCCTGTCCCCAAAGGGAAGGGGAAACCCTTAGGCGCCCGGGGCTAGCTAAAGGGCCAACCCAGAGGGCCACAGGATCCCAGCCTACGGTGAGGGCGAGACGGTTCCGAGAGACAGAGGGAGGTCCCCCCGACCGACCCACGGTTAGATTGTTTATAGGGCACCCACCAATGAGCTTACTAACAGAAGCGTGTGGGCTGAGATTACCCTGGGCCGCAACGCAAGGAGCTCGGGGGCCGCCACGCCCACCCCCACGGTGCAGCCTCAGTGGCACCCAGATGACACACACCCAGGGCACAAGGTCAGGCACGGGGAGGTGGAGCGCCCGCGCATGGCACAGCGCTCCAGACCCCCCAGGGGTGATCAAGAGTGCGAAAGGTGGGGCGGCGACCCACCAAGCCCAAAGCGCAAGCAGCCAAGGCAGGTAGTGTGGGCAACATCCTACAAGGTGAGGTACAAATTATTATTAACATTAATACTGTAAGTGTCCATCTGTAAACAAACAATCAAAAGAAATGCTATGTACAACTAAGTGACTGTGTAACAGGATTCGGAGCTCGTCGCGTGCCGGTCCCGGGAGGTAAACCCCGGCGCGCACTAGTTAAGGCGCGTCACGGAGGGCCAATCTACGAGAAAGGCAAGATGCACCCCAGGGGATGCCTCCGGAACGCAGACCCAACCGGTAAAGTTAGTGATGCAGGGGTGGATCGGCCCGACGAGCCCGAACCACAATTAACAAATATGCAAAGTTCAAAGAGCAATCAACAAAGCTAAAACAGGATTCAGAGCTCGTCGCGGACCAATCCCGGGAGACATGCCCCCACCCGCGCATGCCAAGGCTCACTGCGGCGGGCCAGTCTACGAGCAAGGTGAGACGCACCTCTGGGGGCGCCATCGAGATGCAAGCCCAGCCGGCAGGCCAATGAGCGCAAGGGTGGATCAGCCCGACGAGCACGAACCACAATCATCAAATGCACACAGTACAAAAAAAAAAACAGTCAACATAGCAAAATCAGTGAACGTTAACACCACAGGTGGCAATGAAGCTCTTCTAGACCTCATTGGCCAGGCGACGGGGAGCTCTCGCCGTCCCGCCGCCGCGTCCCCCGCGGGCCACGGTGTCGTCCCCCGCCCGGGGGATCCGCCGCGGGCGGCCCCCGGAGGGCCGAGAGGGGCCAAAGGAGAGGGAGGCGTTGCGCCAGTCTGGGATCTCCACCGGCGAGGTGTCCAGGAAGGAGAAAAGATCAGGAAGGTCCGCTTGGGTTTTCACGGTGAAAGTACGTTGGTTCCGACGGACCACAAGATGAAAGGGGTATCCCCAGCGGTATGAACCACCGCATTCCCGGATCTTGGACAACAGCGGCTTCAGAACCCGCCTCATCAAAAGCGATCTACGCGAGACATCAGGGAACAGCTGCAGGGATGCTCCGTCGAAGCAGATCTGGCCGTGCGCCCAAGCCTTTGCCAGAATGTCCTCCTTCACGGTGAAATAATGCAGGCGGCAGACGACGTCGCGCGGGCGAGCTGGGTCGGAAGGTCTGGGACCGAGGGCCCTATGGACCCGGTCAATCACGATCTCGGCGTCCGGGGGGCGGCGGAGTAATTCGTTGAAGATGCCGACGACGGTAGGTCTAAGCTGCTCCGGACCCGTCGCCTCTGGGAGACCCCTGATACGAATATTATTGCGGCGACTCCTGTTTTCGAGGTCGTCCAAGTGCAGGACCGCCATTTGCGCCACAGCTTTTTGTTGGGTCAAGTCCCGCTCCAGCGCCTCCAGCCTCTGGGTAGTTGTGGCGCGAAACTGCTCCAATGAGTCGACTCTGGCATCCAAACCGCCCACCGACTGTTGCAGATCAGAGATGTCCTTCTTGAACGTGCTTTCAACCCTGTTAATGAAGGATTCCAGGTCTTCCCTTGATGGCAGCAATTTCAACTCAGCTTTGAGGGTTGCCAGGAAAGGGTCAAGATGATAAAGTGTCGTCGTCTGAGGGGTGTGCAGGGTCTGCATGGTGGTCGTGTATGATGTCAATGCCCCCTCTCCCGCCGAGGGGCCGCAAGGCACCGGGTCACTGGGGCATCCCGAACCCACGGGCGCGGGAGGCATGGCCGGGCGCGCTACATTATGATCAGGTGCTGGCGCCCCAGTGCTACAGGGCTCCGCCGCAACTCTCCTCTCCTCCACCAGGGTGCGGGCACGAGGCCATGTAGATGAGGAGGAATCATCCCGCTGCTGCCATGCAGGGGAAGGGGGCATCCCGAGTGAGGCCCCGCTCTCAAACCAGGCTCCGCTTACAATTGGAGAGGCCGGTGCTGCAGGTGTTCCGGTTGAGGCGCCTGTAGGGGCTAACACGCCCCGAAGCTGGGGGGACTCCAGTAGGGAACCCCCATCTGGGCCGGGGCTGAACCTCATCCCCGGCTGCTCGTTCCATGAAAGCGGGGAGGAGGCGACCATGGATGATGTGCCCGGGGAGACGACCATGAGGTCCGGGTCCTCCAGGTTCCCCCTATGTTGTGGGGAGGGCGGGCAGTCCGGGCTTAGGCAAGCGGGTGCAGTGGTGGTGATCATGGGCTGCCTGTCAACCCCTATGTGGCCAGTTGGGGCTTGGCTCCCCTGCCCCCGATCCCCCGCACTTGCAGGCAGCGCTGGGGTAAATAGTGGGTGCCCCCCCTCCCGTGCCACCCGGCGGTCGGGGCCTCCAGGCCCAGCTCCCCTCCCGGCCGGCAAGGGAGCGCACACCACGCCCGTGCCCGTCTGACCTGAGCAGCTGCTGCTGCCTGATGCGCTCCGACCAGGCCGACGCCGCTCCTGGATCTCCTCTGCGGCTGCACTCTCTTCTTCGCGGCCGCCGCCGCCACCGCTCCTGTCACGTGTGGGACACATGTCGGGCCAGTGCCTCTCTCCGGCTCCCGTCTCCTTGCAGTCCGCGGCTCCACCACGCGGATCGGGTCCCCCCGCCGAGAACCGGGTCTCCATCTCCTCAGCCGGCACGCCCGCCGGTACAGGAGCCGAAGTGCTCCCCGCCCGTTCCTGGGGATCTCCTTGTGCGCTGCAGTCCTCCGCACGCTCCGGCGCCGCCATCTTGGAAGCCCCAGCTCTGCCGTCTCTCCCGCGGTCTGGAGTCAGGTATGTGCTGATCTTCGGGTGAGAAGGGGATGGGGGTCCACGTCTTTGCTTCTTCCCCTTAGCCATGGCTCCTGGCATCGGGTGTAGGTGGGTAGGTTGCCCAGAAAATGCTATAATAGGGATCGGCCGGAGGGAGCTCAAGGGATGTGCGACCTCACACTCTCATCGCCGGCCACGCCCCCTTGCAGCTCCTTCTGTGGCATGTCAGCTTCCACTGAGTTCAGTCCTGAGAGAGCAACTCTATGCCCCAGAGCACTTGTATTATTTGCCCCAATAATTTATACCCACATAACTTGCATAGAAGGTACCATTTAGATACAGAAATAGACCACCATCTAGTGCAGGGGTACTCAGCTACTTTCAGTGGAGGTCCACTTACCAGGGTCTGCCGTGGGATGAAGGTCCGGGGGGGGGGTGTAAGTAAGAGTGCATGACTTCATGTGTAGAGTGCAAGCTCCTCAGCCAACCTGAGCAATGAGCTTTCCTGTCCCCCCACCCACCTGTCATTTACTTCCTGCTTCTCGCCCTTCTGTGTAGAGTGCAAGCTCTTCAGCTATCAACAGCTCACATGCACTCTTACTTACACCCCCCCATGTCAGCTGTTGTTAGCTGAAGAGCTTGCACTCTACACAGAAGGGCGAGAAGCAGGAAGTAAATTACAGGTGGGTGGGGGGACAGGAAAGCTCATTGCTCAGGTTGGCTGAGGAGCTTGCACTCTACACATGAAGTAAATGGGGGACCGGAATCTCACCTCCTTGCACTTTCTCAGCAGCTCGATGAACTGGTCCCGGGTAATGGCCTCCTCGCCCCGGGCCAGCCGCTCCTCCAGCCAGCGCAGCAGTGTGCTCTGATGCCGGGCCTCCAGGTGTGTGCAGCGGGCTCTGCTTGCCGCCCGAAGCCTCCGCCAGCTCCGCGCTCTCGGCTCGTCTCCACTCCTCCCCCCGCCCGTCTACGAGGCCCGAGACGCTTCCACCTCCCCTGGCCTGGCCACGCCCATGTGCCCGCCCCCAGCACTGACAGCCCCGGCCGGCAATGGCCGGCAATTGTCACCGGCACCGCCGGATCCCGGGCTGATGTGGCAGCCCTGGGCAGCGGTCCGGACAAATGGCGTCTGCGGTCCGGATTCGGACCGCGGTCCGCCATTTGAGTACCCCTGATCTAGTGAATGATGTCCAGATTACGGTCTGTAGATAAAGGTTGTTGCTAACCACTTAGCTACTGAGCATTAATAAGATTTAAAATAAATTATGGAGCTCACTCAATCACTTCTACTCCTGTGTTTGAATTATTGCTATGCTTTTAACTGATTGTATGAATGCAATTCTGCTCCCATAAATATCTAAAAAGTTGCCCAATGACCTCAAATATTAACTGCTGATAGAATACTTGATATACTTGTCGAAGACTGACCTAAAGCAAAGCTTTCTGGGTCAGAAAATACTGGTTAGCAAATGTGAAGCAGATGTATAGATTCCATTTCTGTTTTTATCGCAAATAATAGATGATGCATTGATGATTTATTAAATCATATGTGGGCAAAAATCTAAGCTTTGATCCTACCCAGCACCAATGGATTAATATATTGCTTGTTTTCAGAGTACTGTCAGGGCACTTCCCTGCTGCATCCGGGCTTGCAGCACTGAGGGAGCAGGCTGCCTTACTGTTTGGAGAGAGGGCTTCCATTTGACATTACCAACCATGCTCAGATGTTTGCTGTAGCTGGTCTCTGCCCAAAAAACACACAACCTGCCTTTAGCTGATGGCTTGGGACAAACCATAGCTGTCTGCAGTCAAGGCTGTGAGTTATATAGTCAGTACAGCTATTTTTTAATTTTGCTCATGGATGGCCTTTAATCAGTAACTTCCTTTAAGTTTATACTTAAAATGTTTATTTTGTTTTGTACACATGCTATAAAACATACCTTTCAACACCCAGTGTTGCTTTTTGTCACCTAGGCTAATAACTATCAACTCTGTCATCAGATACAAAATAGGTTCATGACCCTTTATCTGCTCTAGAAATAATAATAATTTAGAGGATGAAATAGCTAGCACAATTTTTTAATTTAACTTTAGTCTGTTTTTTTATTGAACTGACATTTTTTTTTTATCTCTAGCGTATAGATAAGGAAACCTGAAGAAATGTGACATTTCATTTCTAATACTATTCCACCTCCTCCTTGCATGTTATAAGCAAATCTCCAGCAAATTCAATACTGCAGCACTGATCCCAGCGAAAAGTAAATGACACTTGACAATGACGCACCCTGTAATGTTCACTCTAAATTCAAGAAAGGAACTTGTGCATTAAAATGTAATACAACTGAAAGCAAATGTAGGAATCACTATGTGGGCCTCGCTAGTTCGTTATATTATACATGTGCCACAATTTCTTCATACTTGAAGTTACCTTTAATTTAATTAAGTTAATTTGTAGGCTTACACTAAGGTAGTTATTTATTGACAATACCCCCATCTCATGTGAGTTAGCTAGATGCCTTAGCAGTCCTGGATTCAATAATGTATGAAGAGACTCTCCAACCAGAACCTTATCAATGTCAAGAAGAATATTGTTTTGTTATTGTTTTTATGAATCTTTGCAGCTGATTCGTTTTTGAGGAAGATACTTAAAAAAAAAATAATAATAAAATAACAACCACATATAAAATATTTAAAAATGTGTGGCAGGTGGCCTACAATATGCGTAATACATTGATGGATTTGCTGGATCTATTGATACATCACACATTTAAAAATAGCACTCTCTATGAAAAAAAACACCTGAAAAAGACCCTAACCTAGAAGGTACCTTCAATAGCAAATTCATAAGTTGGAGGCCAGCTATTTTTCTTTGCGTGTCTTATATAGGGTTAGGCTGTAGAAAGATAACATTGCACTGCCCCAAAGCCAGGACAGAATATTGTCACTGATAAGTCTCCTAGTATGTCCCAAAAGGGGCTTTAAACGTGTATAATAAGCCGGCTTATTCGGCAGTGGGTTAGGGGGGCCCTGATACCCTACAGTGTGGTTGCTGAACGTCACCACCGCTTCTGATGATCTTATTGCAGCAGGGTCCTGATCGATTAGGCTGTAATTTTCAGGTCTTTGCCAACATACTTTCACCAGTAACCCACTGGATCAGCCTCACACCAGTGTGTGTGACAGGATGGCCACTCCCACCCTTCTTGCCATCAGTCATCAGTCCTAACCTCAACCTAAAGGAAAGAATCGTATAACTCAGTGATCCATCGACATTACTAAATCCATTTTGCTGTTGTACATATTAACATATTTTACATTGTCCACACTTAATGATTCCATTTGGAGTTTATTTCTCAAGCCAAGTGACTTTTTTCTTACTTTTAAACTCACTTTGTGTTAAGTGGTCCCCCAGGTATTTAGCTCTTTGTGCTGTTAGTAGGGGGTGCAGACCTAATACTTTTGCTATGTCCAAATCAAATAATAAAATATGCATATTTCTAAGGCTCTCCCAAGATATAATGACATCTACAAAGACTAATATCTTTTTTTACAAATGTCTGTGCTGTGTGGTATCTACCAATGGTGAAAGTGCATTACTTTGTCTTTAATATATTTTTTTTAAGGATGCATTGGCCAGAATCAAATAAAGTATAAAAATAATTTTTAATGTGATTTATGCTGTTGTGATGTCTATGGGGAATTAAGGTTCAGGGAGGTCCACTGAAGCACGTGATACATTTTGTACATTGATGAACCGCCCAATGACCAGCACTTAACAATATTGGATACCAGTGAAGGTCCGTAATTGTTTCTGTTTGCTTCCCAGGTTTTATACCAGGAACAATAAACAGATAGCTAACATAAACTAATTGGCCAGGGTTAAAGCCCAAGACGGACCCCACTGACAATACCTTAGTGAATTATTTATTTAATCATCTTATTGAAGGATATTATAACTGGGGGGAGGCAAGATAGGGACCAAATGGTCACTACCCTTTCCCAAAGTTGAATCTCTAATAAAAACAGTTAGACACTATTCAACTTACATTTGATGCACTTCAGAAACAGTTGGAAAAAAAATCTAAGCTGTGGTGGAATGTACAATACTTTAAAGAATACCAGGATGAGAACACAGTCCCCAAGGTCCTGAGACTAAGACTATTTCCACAAGTGAATAATATAACTGAGACATTGTTTTTAAAACAATATTTTTGAAAAATATTTAAAAAAATTATGAAAGAGGTGCATCAGCGTACAGTCATATGATACACTTTGTAAGGTTAGTATATGTAAAAGCATACAAAAGGATGAGAATTTGTTACACCAGTAAGCAACAATGTCAATTTAGACAAAATATGAGGTACGCGTGGGACAAAGCCACATGCCAGGGAGTGGGGGACAGGAGGTAAAAGGAGGAGGGCTAGGGTGAAAAAGACAGAAGAACAGGAACAGGACGGGGGGAAGGAATGAGGATAAGGGTGAGTATCCAGCTTCCGCTTAACAGAGATGAGTGCAGCACGTCACTGAGATGCAAGGAGGGAACGATCAAAGTTTTTGGGAAGGAAGTGAGCGATCCAGCCCTCCCATGTAGACATGAAGGGGTGAGACCTCCTAGCGTCGAAGCTGCCATCTTCTCAAAAAGCATTACTTCATTGATGCGTGGGACCAAACTCCCACTTGGGATTGTTCTTTTCTTTCATGAATGCTCTATAATGAGTTTGGCAGCCGTCAAGATATGTCTTATAAGCTCAAATTGTGACCTTGTACAGTCAGGGGGTTTCAGATTAAGCAAGGCCAATTGGGGCGAGGGGGTCAAGTGTAAGCCTGTTGCTTTCCTTAAGAGGTAGTAGATCTTAGCCCAAAAGTGACGAACCACCCTACATTCCCACCAGATATGGATGCATGAGCCCTGAAGCCGGAAATCTCTAAAGCCCTCCGGTGGCTGGGACAAAGAGGGACAAAATCTGTGGATCATATCCGGGATAAGGTACCAACGGAGTAGGACTTTGGTGTTGACCTCTTGTGCACCGGTGTTCAGAAACCAGGAGAATGAATTACGCCATGCCATTCTCCAATCGCTCGGCGATAGGCTTATCCCTAGATCTTTTTCCCATCTATTCGTGTATGCTGGAAGGGGCATTACTACATCTTCGCACAGCGTCTTATAAACCATAGCTATCATTCCCTTCCCAAGGGGGTATGCCCCACATGCGAACTCAAAGAATGTGGAAGGGCCTGTCGGAGCACCCGTCCTGAGTTTGGATGCTATGTAGTGGGCTATTTGTAAAAAGCGGAGGTATTCTTTGCACGGGATATTCCTAAGGGATTTGAGCTCGGAGAATGTAACTATTCCTCTATGGACAACAAAGTCTTTAATCCTCGTAAGGCTTTGAATTCTCCACCAACTAAACATGGCTAGTTCCAGAAAGGCCGGGAGGAATTCCGGGTTACCCAGAACCGACAGGAGAGGAGACTGGGGGGAGGCTAAACGGCTTTTTAGCCTGTTCGTTTTCCAGATTTTGAGGGAGTGTTTTAGGATCGGGTTATCAATGCCCTTGAGAGCTGATGGAGGTAGCCAGAGTAGGTTCGAGATTGCTATCGGGGTACAGCTGGCCTGCTCAATGTCTACCCATAGTGGTCTATCATCCCCGGCATGAATGACCGTCAATTGCGCAATCTGGCATGCGGAGTAATAATGGGCTATGTTAGGGCCTCCCAGGCCTCCCTGTTTTTTTGGATCTGTACATAGTCGTACGGTTGATCCTTGGTTTCTGCTTACCCCAGATGAAGGGGTTTAAGGCGGATTGGAGGCCTTTCAGACATGCAGCTGCTATCGGAACTGGCAGAACCCGAAAGAAAAAAAGTATTTTGGGGAGCCATGTCATTTTTACAGCAGCTATTCTTCCGAGCCACAAAAGGTGTAGCTTGGCCCAAGCGGACAACAGGGAGCGGAGGCTCTCAAGCATAGTAGTGTAATTAGCAGCGTAGAGGGAATCATAATCTGCTGTCAGGTTGACACCTAGATATTTGATACATCTCTCTTGCTAAGAGAGGTCAAATGACTCTTTAAGTGCGGATAGTGTGTTTTCAGGGAGGATGATGTTAGGCGCTTGGGACATAGAGGTATTAATCTGCAGGCCCGAGAACTTCGAGAAAGCTTCTAGGCTTTAAAGAAGGTTTGGGAGGGATGTGGTGGGGTTAGATATGAGCATCAAGATGTCGTCAGCAAATAAGGAGATCTTATGCTCATACCCCTCCGATGGTGATTCCCGCTATATTGGCATTAGCTTGTATTAGCCTGGATAGGGGTTCGATTGCGAGAGCTAAAAGTAAAGGAGAAAGGGGGCAACCTTGTCTAGTACCTCTACCCAAAGTGAACCTCTTGGAGGAATACCCTGAGTATCTAACGAATGTACCAGGGTTAGAGTAAAGCGAGGAAATCCATGTAGTGAAGGAGGGACCCAGACCCCATTTTATCAATATAAATTGGAGGTAGTCCCAGGCTACTGTATCAAAGCTTTTTGGATGTCAAGTGTTAGTAGCATAGCTGGTCGTCCCCCCTTCCTTACATGGTGAACCAGATTAATGACTTTTCGAATATTGTCCCCCACTTGGCACTGAGGAATAAATCCAGCCTGCTCTCTAGATATTAAAGATGCTATATATTTATTGAGTGGCGGCGCTAGGACTTTGGCTAGCAATTTGACATCAATGTTTAATAAGGATATGGGCCTATAGTTTGACCAGAGGGTGGCATCGGCATTGGGTTTGGGTATCATGCAGACAGCCGCTGTGAGTGCCTCTGTGCTCCAGGAGTCACCCTTGCTGAGAGAGTTAAACATCAAGACCAGGCGCGGGGAAAGTACCTGAGCAAATTTCTTATAGTAGAGGGCGGTATACCCATCCGGGCCCAGCTGTTTCACAATTTTTAAGGAATTGATAGCATCCTGAACCTCTAAGAGGTCAACCGGCTTGTCTAAAAAGACCTTAGCCTCATGCGGTAAAGTAGATAAAGGAAGTTGTCCTAATAACTTGTCCACAAAGAGCTCATCAAGCGTAGTCTTAGGTTTATATAGATCTTCCAGGTGTTTACAAAATGTCAATACCACCCTCGCTGGGTCACTAGATAGAGTACCCTCTAGTGTCTTAATGTGCACTGGTTTGGGCCTCTGGGTTATTCCCTTAAGTCTTCTGGCAAGAGGGGTGTTTGGTTTGTTGCTAATGCGATACCACTTAAACCTAGACCGATTAATTTGGCGTTCAGCTTCGCCTGAAAGACATAGGTTAAGTTGATCGCCTGCTTGATTAAGGTTGATTCTATTGTGTCTAGGTGGGCGCTCTTTATAGGCAGAGGAGGCTGAGTGGTATGAGTCGAGCAATGAGAGGAGCTTTTCCTTATGTAAGGCTTTACGCCTAGCTGATTCTTGGATAAAGTGTCCACGTATTACAACCTTATGAGCCTCCCAGAGTAATGCCTCGGAGATCACCGACCCCGCATTCTGGAGAAAAAAGTTCTCTATCTCGTTCCGGAGGCGTTCTAGGAGCACCTCATCAGACAACATGGGGTCGTAGAGCCTCCAGGACCTCTGGGAGGATCTCTGGGTCAGGGAGATCAACTCGACAGCCACCAAATCATGATCAGACCATACGATCGGGACAATAGAGGAGCGAGAGAGGTGGGGCAAGGAAGATAGCTGCAAGAAGATGTGATCTATTCTCGTGAAAACCTTGTGCGAATGAGAATAGTGAATAAAGTCCCTCTTAGTGGGGTGGACTTCTCTCCATGCATCCACAAGGTGATAGTGGTCGAGAAGAGAACAGAATGTTTTTCCTGAGGGGACCTCCCTAGGGTGATCCAAGGGCCGACCCACTGTTTGTCTATCCATAGTGGGGTGCAGAACTTGGTTTGAGTCACCTGCTAATATGAGCAGCCCCTTGACCTGAAGGTCCAGGATCCTAAAGAATGCCTCAAAAAAGGCGCTCTGATTCTGGTTAGGGGCATAATACGTGGCAAATGTGACCTCTTGGTCTTGGACCATACCAGTCAGGATGAAGAAGCGACCATGCGGGTCTCGTATTGTCTGCTCCATAGAGAAAGGGAAGGAACGCTTAAAAGCAATGAGGACTCCTCTCTGCTTGGTGTCTGCAGATGCGGTAAAGAAGAGAGTGTAATCTGAGCGAAGGAATTTTGGGGCATTCTTCTTAGTGAAATGAATCTCTTGGAGGCAGACAATATCAGCGTGTAGGGTCCTCATCTGACAAAACGGCTTTACCTTTTTTTTGGGGGGGGCATTCAGGCCCTGGACGTTAAGCGAAACAAGTTTAACCGCCATTTATAAGCAATTTAGTAACTGGGAGCTTAGGGGGGCTGGACACCCGAGGGAAAGGGGAGAGGGGAGATGGGAGGGAAAAGAGAGAGGGGGAAGGAGCAAAGGGCATTGTAAGGTTACAACAACTAGCAACAAAGAACTATCCTGAATAAAATTTCCCATAGGGGTAGAGAGGACCTCTACCACAGCAGGTCGAATAATCAAGATGGAGGGAGCTTCCAGAAAGCTCCCTGCCGACCTAAGTATAGGCTGACCCTCAATGGGGGTCAGAAATGCGGCTTCCTGACTCGACGGGACCCCGACGAGAGAGGGAGCAAGGAGTGAGTAAGCATTGGAGCCCGCTTCACCTAAAAGCCAAACAATTAAACAGCAACGTATCAAGTAACAATCTATAACTTGTTAGTGAGAGAATATATAAAACTACAAAGTATGAACCCAACGGGGCTCAAGCAGTGGGGGGACTGTAGGGGACATTAGGCTCGATTCAGAGAGACACAAACAAACTTTCGGTTTGGTGCCGACGTCGTAAGATTTTCAAAATTTCCCGCTCTCGCATGAACGTTCGATCGATTCTATGCATGCTTCGTAAACCTTCCGTAGCGCGTCCGTGTGCTCGTATGCCAGAGTACGCAGACGAGGATGTCATTTTCCATCGAAAAGGTTCAGATTTATTTTGCCCAACTACCAACGTAGCCTTTCGTTTTTGCCCTTTTCCCATCGTATCCTCACACGAATCCTATCATTTTCCCGCTACATCCTGCTTCATTTTTTCCTAAAGTATCTGTCCAGACGAAATTCTTGCGAGATTGCGCCTGCGCACTACAAACTTCTCTCATTAAAGTGTTCGCCTACATAATTTCACTTCCATCACTAAACTCACCCTAACCACTTAGCGCTCTCCTGCCTTTTCCCTGGAGCTCCCTTAAAGCTCACCCTAACCACTTAGCGCTCTTCTGCCTTTTCCCTTGACCTCCCTTAAAACTTACCCAAATCACTTAGCGCCTTGTTTCTTCTTCCATTTTCACACCCTCAAACTTACCCAAATCACTTAGCGCCTTGTTTCTTCTTCCATTTTCACACCCTCAAACTTACCCAAATCACTTAGCGCCTTGTTTCTTCTTCCATTTTAGGTCCCTAAAACTTACCCAAATCACTTAGCGCCTTGGTTCTTCTTCCATTTTAGGTCCCTAAAACTTACCCCAATCACTTAGCGCCTTGGTTCTTCTTCCATTTTCACACCCTCAAACTTACCCAAATCACTTAGCGCCTTGTTTCTTCTTCCATTTTCACACCCTCAAACTTACCCAAATCACTTAGCGCCTTGTTTCTTCTTCCATTTTCACACCCTCAAACTTACCCAAATCACTTAGCGCCTTGTTTCTTCTTCCGTTTTCACACCCTCAAACTTACCCAAATCACTTAGCGCCTTGGTTCTTCTTCCATTTTAGGTCCCTAAAACTTACCCCAATCACTTAGCGCCTTGGTTCTTCTTCCATTTTCACACCCTCAAACTTACCCAAATCACTTAGCGCCTTGTTTCTTCTTCCATTTTCACACCCTCAAACTTACCCAAATCACTTAGCGCCTTGGTTCTTCTTCCATTTTAGGTCCCTAAAACTTACCCAAATCACTTCACGGACATCACAATCTTGATTTTCAAATATGTCATTGTCCCCTTGTTTTTTTTCAATGTATGTGTGCAAATAAATGGGACAACATTTTTTTTTTTTTTTTTTGGTTTTTAATTGCTCAATTGCCATTTGTTGGCAAAATTTTTCTGGCAACTTTGGCCCAAAAAAATTAATAACTATATACAAATTGTTTTGGCTTTACTAAAAATATATACACTGTTTTTGTTAAAAACTTTAAAAACTATATACAATTTACAACTTTTTAAAAACCAGAAAACTATATACAAAGAAATTTGGTGTTTAACCAAGAAAACTATGTACAAATACAACTATTTACAAATCTACAGGGCCAGGAACCAGGACACTAGTCTTCCTCTTCTGTTGTCCCCAACGTGTCCCGCATCGCCTGCAGATCGGCCACCAACTCAAGGACCCTCCGATTGATATCAGCAAGTCGCTGTCTTGTGGTCCCTTCCCAAAAATCAGAAATTCTAATTATTCGGAGAACAATACATGTTTATCACCTGTGTAATTAATGTATTTAAAGAAACAAATTAAGTATAATGCACATATGATTAATCACAGGAATTAAGGTTAGTAAGTGGCCACAGGACAGTTGGGCAACTAATTAAGCTAATTCAGTGGCCACAGGACAGTTGGGCAACTAATTAAGCTAATTCAGTGGCCACAGGACAGTTGGGCAACTAATTAAGCTAATTCAGTGGCCACAGGACAGTTGGGCAACTAATTAAGCTAATTCAGTGGCCACAGGACAGTTGGGCAACTAATTAAGCTAATTCAGTGGCCACAGGACAGTTGGGCAACTAATTAAGCTAATTCAGTGGCCACAGGACAGTTGGGCAACTAATTAAGCTAATTCAGTGGCCACAGGACAGTTGGGCAACTAATTAAGCTAATTCAGTGGCCACAGGACAGTTGGGCAACTAATTAAGCTAATTCAGTGGCCACAGGTCCCTCTTATATTGGCATTGACTAGGGCATTATGTGTTTTTGTGTTCATGGGAATTTAGACCGAAATCTCTAGAATGACATGACTACTTACTTGGTTGGTGGCCGAGAGATGGCTCGTTGGGGACAACACCCTGAGGTCCTGGTTCCTGGCTCTGCTGTGAAGAAGTGCCTGTAGAAACATGGGCCAAATGGTTAGTTTGGATGTCTGATTCCGCAGTCCTCCAATGTTTTGAGCTAAGTCTGGGTCACATCACTCACCTTCTCCAGGGTCTTGTGGGCTCCTATCTGCTGCCTCCTGACCCACTACTTCACCCGCAACCGAAACATCTACAAATACAGAATAAAGGATTCAGTTTGGTGATATCAGGAGCTAGCAATTCTCTTTTTTGGTGTAGACATGAAGAGTGACATACCCGAGGATCCCGCATGCGTGGCAGGGTACGACTGCCTGCCCACGCTGTGCCGCCCCTCCTCTGTGGTAAGGTCCAGGGGCTGGTCTGAGGAGGCCACAGAGGAGGGGTCGGCCCGTCGCCCTGGAGATCCACCACCTTCACTCCCAGCTGCAGAATCATGCAGCACTGGTCGTCCTCTGCGCCTCCGGGTGCGGCGAATTCGGTAATCCATTTCCAACACTAGAAAAGAAAAGGCATTCTAAGTAAAGTCCTACCTTCTGTCTTAGTTACATATTGCATGCAATTGCAATCTACTTACTTGGAAAATGGATTCCGAAGAACCTCCGCACCCGGGGCATGTGCAGCCGTTTGAGGTCCGACCAATGCTGCATGATCTGCGTGTGGGTGAAGGTGGTGTTGGTCTGCTGTTGGATGGTGGAGATTATCTCCAGGGCGACGTGGCGTTTTTCAAATGTGTTGGGCAGGTAGTCGTACCTGCGCTCCAGCATGGTCTACAAAACAGAAAGAAAACATCGACTTTACTTCTCAATACATATCAATATGTGTCAGCAAAACATTTTTTGGGGTAATTACATTAACACACACACATTTCTAGTGTTCATTAATTTCACAATATGGCCTAAATGTTGTTTGGCACGTGTGTTGCGTGCCTTTGGTTGTGCATGTAGTTTATCACATTTTTAACCAAAGCCATTTATTCCTGCGCTTCCTTCACATATAGAGCAGCATTTCCTAATCTAACAAAAGTCCATCGAATACACTTACGAACATGATGATCTCTTCTTGTTGGCGGGTGAAGATAGTGGGTGCCATCTTGCTTCTTTTTCTCGGCAGCAGATAAGTAACGCCCCAGCGCGTTCCGCACGGCCGTGCGAACGTACGCAATGCCTCAGCGGGTTCCGCACGGCCGTGCGAACGTACGTCACACGCTGGCTTGCTTACTTAAAGGTCCCTGCACACCCAGCTGATTATTTGAGAAAATCAAAATGGCACCCAAAAAACCTCCGGGCAAAACTGGAAAGGAGCAAACGGGGAAGAAGGCAGCCAAACGGCAGGAGCCTTCCGAAGGGCCCAAAACCAGGTCGCAGCAACCAAAAGCAAAATTACGGCCTAGTACCAAAACGCCGGCCAAGCCAACTACCAGCTATGGGCAAAAAAAGGAGCAGGCAGGCAAACCAAAGACCCAGGCCACAAAGGCTAGTATGGCTACTGGGCCAAAAACGGGTAAGAGGGTCCGAAGACCCACCCCACCCTGCCCCACTACAACACCCACAATAGTCCGCAGTAGGTCCCGCAGTCCCCCTCGAGGCCGAACCAGGTCCCGCAGCCCCCCTAGACGCCGCAGCAGGCCACGCAGCCCCCCTCGAGGCCGAACCAGGTCCCGCAGCCCCCCTAGACGCCGCAGCAGGCCACGCAGCCCACAAAGAGGCCGAACCAGGTCCCGCAGCCCCCCTCGAGGCCGAACCAGGTCCCGCAGCCCCCCTAGACGCCGCAGCAGGCCACGCAGCCCACAAAGAGGCCGAACCAGGTCCCGCAGCCCCCCTAGACGCCGCAGCAGGCCACGCAGCCCACAAAGAGGCCGAACCAGGTCCCGCAGCCCCCCTCGAGGCCGAACCAGGTCCCGCAGCCCCCCTAGACGCCGCAGCAGGCCACGCAGCCCACAAAGAGGCCGAACCAGGTCCCGCAGCCCCCCTCGAGGCCGAACCAGGTCCCGCAGCCCCCCTAGACGCCGCAGCAGGCCATGCAGCCCACAAAGAGGCCGAACCAGGTCCCGCAGCCCACCACGAGTGTGCCCAAAAAAAAAACAGAAGAGGGCCGGCCCTGCAAGATCGCCCTCACCCTTGGTCCGCCCTACTACCTCCAAGGGCAGCACTACTTCAGGCTCCGAACGAAGCTCTCCTGCTCGCCCACATTTGGCACCGGCACAGGTGGAAAGGCAAGGTTACTATGCCACATCAACACCTGGGACTTCTGTGGCCAGCCAGGCCAGAACACCCAGTCCCTTGCCCAGTCCAGGCCAATCCCCAGGCAGCCACCATTCCCTGCATTATACCCCACAAACCCAGCCAAGGATGTCACCCCATTTGGATGACACCATGGAGGACCCACAACCCAAAACAACCGGGCGCACATTGCGAAGAGGGCAGTTGAGTGGGCGTTTTGGTGAGGCCCAAATTATGGCCTTGGCTAGTGGCCTGACCTTAGTTTATGATGAGCTATATGGGCGCAGATCAAAAAACACCACCAAACAGCGCAGAGCCAACATCTTGGCAGACCTAACCAGACAAGTGAATGCAGCGGGGGAAGAGTTAAAGGATGTTGTACAGATTCAGCGCAAGATATCGGACCTCAAATATGCTGCACGGAAGAAAGAAAATCAAAGGCGGATTGACAGGTAAAAATGTTAGCTTTAGGATTAGACTGGATGTTGTATTGGCCACCTGGTTCTAAATTACCCTAACTCTGTTTTGCAGCATGAAAACTGGAGGAGGTTTTCCCTCCAAACTCAAGTTGACCCCGGCTGAGGAGATGATTTATGGATTGATGCATCCAGTCGCCGTCGAAGGCCACGCGGCCCTAAGGGACACAGATTCCCCGACCCGTCCTGCAGGTGAGTAAGATGTATGTGACCTTTACAATTAGTGAGCATGCACAATTAGCCAGTAACACATCTGGGAAGCCAGGCACCTAGGCTGTGGCTTGTAGGTGATTTCTGTGTTGGGCCAGGGTGTGGCATGTGTGTGGCCACTTAACTGTTGATTTTTGGTCCACATACAAGACGTGAATGTACATTGAACCCGAGTGTAAAAGTTTGTGGGTTCCCATTAAACCGGACCTTCACCATGATTTAATGAAAAGCACAAACTCTTATCCAAAAAATCCTCAGCATCTAAAATTAATATATTTTACATGTGTAGTCACTAATGTATTATACTTTCCACCACTGGGCTGCAACTCTGTTCGGCAATTTAGGATACGGCCGCCGCCATCTTGACTCCGAAGCATCACACTTACTGAGGAGAGGAGAGTGGGATAAGGTACAGGGGGGCGGGTTATAGCTGTGCTTTGCTCAGACAGAGCAGAGCTGGGGTCAGGGAAAGGTCAGCAGTCCAAGAATGCAGAGCAGCACAGTCAGGAGGCACTTACTGTTTGCAGGCTGCCTGATAAGATGGCGGATTCCATAAGCCGCCATCTTTGATGTTTAAAGGCTCATAACATGCAGTAGATGCAGGTTGGAAGATTTGTAATGTGGTCAATCTGTATGTACAGGGTGTGGGAAACATAGAAGCTAGACTCTTAATCAGAGTGAAGGTCCGCTTTAATGGCCTCTAAGGGATGTGGTCAGCCACATAACAAGCTGAACTTGAATGTTTGGCTTAGTTGAGTAGAACAATGTGGAAGTAGTTGTAGGCCAAAAATTTAACAACATAATGGCATGGAAATTGAAGCTTATTTGGCCCCGTTGTTGAAGTGCCCATGACAGTTTTGACCCGTTAACTAATTCGGCATATGTCTTTTGACCCGTCAACAATGCATAGGTGTGTGTTTACATAGTGTCTTTGCTTCTCATGCAGGCCACCATCATCGCTCAGCTACTGTGGAATCCACTGCCAGTGTGGACATGCCGTCAACTTACGTGCAGCCTAGGAGGGAGGAACCGATATATTCGGTAAGTTTATTGAGCAAATGTCGTTTAGCCATGTTACTTTGCATGTTACTACTAACAGATTGACATATGTAGTGGGCAAGCTAACATCTAATTTGTCTCTGTCCATACAGACCCACACACTCATGGATGAAATCCAGGAGCTGGAGGAGGATGGATCCTTTATGTGCCCTTCTGAAGATCTACCCCTGGCCCAGAATCTGCAACTGGTCCAAAATGTTTCACCACCAACTCAGCAGCAACAGAGGGAATCTGGCAGCATGGTGGCTGCACATGATGGCCAGCATGCACAGACTGACAGTCAAGTCCCCAGTGTTGTCTCTGCTGTTGAGGATAGTGAAAGCATGCCTGTGTCTGTTGAGGGGCCCAGACCAACAGCCTCGGCACGACCCCGAACCAGGGGATTGGGGAGGCGGAATCCGCTACGGCGCAACCAGGGGAGGGGCATGGCAATGTTGGACGCATGGCACCACGAGAGGGTGACCTTCCAGCAGCAAAACCAACTAAACCGAGAGGCACTGCATGGCCGGATCGAGAACCTAAATACCACATTACAGGCTGTGCAGAACGAATTGAGGACCCTCAACAGCCACATGGAGACTGCCAACAATGACAACCGTGCCTACAGGGGTGAAATGGTAAATATCATGCGCAACATTTTGGACCAGTTGCAGATTCAGAATGCCACACAGGCCCACATTCGGGCCAATCAGCAAGGGCCACCACCTGGGTACTATGGCCATCACCCATATTAATGTCTCCACAACATGAATCTGTACAACATCTTTGCTCTTAATCCCCCCTGTATTGACTTGTCTGGTGAGGCAAACCAAGATACCCTTGGTGTATGCCTTGGGTTGTGTGTTTTTGATTTGCGCCCATAGAGCTCCTTAGAGTGGTGAGGTAGGCCACTAGCCAAGGCCATATCTGAATCCTCACTGAACGTGCCACTCAAGCTTCTACCCCTGTACCAGGTTTACACCTGTGGCAGGGCCAAATGTGGCCAACCAGGATTGTTTTTTTTTTTCATTATTGCCATGGTTGATCTAACCATTAATCCTTTGTGTTTACCTCAATTTTTGGAGCAAATTGGAGTGAGCAGCAACTCCAAGTTGGAGCTCTTATTTTTTACAAATAAACAGTTAAAGACACCTGTGGCTCCTAAATTTTATTGTCTCTTTTTTGGGTGTCAAAGAGAAATATATACTTGGACATTCACACAGTTCACACATCCAAAAAAGAGAGTTGGAAAGCATTAGGCCTGTGGTGAGTAATTACTTTATTACTTATTTGAACACCACAAACATAACGAAACATACACAAAGGGAAATCAAACTAAATCAACAACACAATGTTAAACAAAGGCCAATACAGGTTACATTAAGCAAAATGGGTCGCGATCAAATTAGTCCGCACACTTTGGCCAGACACACTACTGTGTGTGTCCAGAAATGACTCCTCCTGGTCTTCGCTGGGTGGAGAGGGAGCAAATTCTACATACCGGGGGACCCGTTGTGAAATCGCAAAATTGTGAAGAACAGCACAGGCCATTATTATGTCTATGACCTTTTTCGGATCATATTGCAGGGCGCCCCCGGTATGATCCAAACAACGAAACCTAGTCTTCAAAAGACCAAAGGCCCTCTCTACCACAGCCCTGGTCTTGCGGTGCGCACAGTTGTAGGCATCCTGGGAGGCATCCTGGGGCCGGAGTACTGGCGTCAAGAGCCACGGCAGCAGCGGGTATCCTGAATCACCTTATACATAAGATTAGGAAAACAAACATGTAAGACCATCAAGGCACCAGCAACATCAATAGGAGGCTATTTGTCAATTGTGTGATCAACATGAGGCAACATTTGCCACTGTCCCAGTCCCAAACTAAACATCTGTCCTAGAGGTTTACAAAAGGACAACATACAAAGAGTGAGGATGAGGGACAATCATACATATGGATCCCAGCTCTGGGTTTCAAAGTGTGCTTAGGATGTAGGTTTTGCTGACCCCTTATATGCTTTGTGTGAGACCAAAACAGCAGAAACACGCCACATGCACTTTATCCCGCTCTACTCTCGTGTGGAAGTGCAAACCAGCTTAGCAAAGATGGGTCCGAAACTATGCTCAAGTTAAGTGCACGATTCCACACAAGGGTGGTGTAAGAGGGATTATTAAATTAGACCAACAGATAATTTAGAATGTGGCTAATGCAGGCCAAACTTGGCGAAACGCTTGGTTGGTTAATAACTAACATTCAAGTGTGGTTTCACATGGGCAGAAGTTTATTTAAGGTGTAAGTTTGGCAGACATTACTGCCAAATGCTAATTAAAAACAAACATCCACAACTACATTATGTGGTTTATGTTCACTTACCAAGGAGCCATGCACCGGAAAATTCCCCAGACTCAAACCGTCGGTACAATCCTGATCGTCTAAGGATGTACGCATCATGGGCTGAGCCTGGGTAGCCGGCGAGGACGCTAAGGAACCGCATGTCCGGCCCCACCACTGCCTGCACATTAAAGGAGTGGCCCATTTTGCGGTTCCTGGAAAAAAAGGAAGACAAGAAAACATTAGGAAGGCATTTAGAAAAATGAACACACACATTTCGATAAGGAGGGACCATTACAAGGTGGGACCATTACAAGGTGGGAGCATTACAAGGTGGGACCATTACAAGGTGGGTCCATTACAAGGTGGAGCCATTAGAAGGTGTAAACATTACAAGGAGGGACCATTACAAGGAGGGACCATTACAAGGTGGGACCATTACAAGGTGGGACCATTAAAAGGTGGGAGCATTACAAGGTGGGTGCATTACAAGGTGGAACCATTAGAAGGTGTAAACATTACAAGGAGGGACCATTACAATGTGGGACCATTAAAAGGTGGGACCATTACAAGGTGGGTCCATTACAAGGTGGAGCCATTAGAAGGTGGAAACATTACAAGGAGGGACCATTACAAGGAGGGACCATTACAAGGTGGGACCATTACAAGGTGGGACCATTAAAAGGTGGGAGCATTACAAGGTGGGTGCATTACAAGGTGGAACCATTAGAAGGTGTAAACATTACAAGGAGGGACCATTACAATGTGGGACCATTAAAAGGTGGGACCATTACAAGGTGGGTCCATTACAAGGTGGAACCATTAGAAGGTGGAAACATTACAAGGAGGGACCATTACAAGGAGGGACCATTACAAGGAGGGACCATTACAAGGAGGCTTAACCTAAAATGAAACCAAAAATTAAAAACATTACTTACCTGTATATGTACTCGTCGGCAGCAGGAGGCACCAGGGCGACGTGGGTACAGTCAATGGCACCAATGACGTTGGGCATGTCGGCGATATTATAAAAACCAAGCTTAATGGCATTTCTGGCTACCATATCATCGGGGAAAAAAATATATTTGGGGGTTAGGGTAGCCATGCCTTCCAAAAAATGTGATAGTGCGCGGCTCAGCGTAGGCTGTGAGATCCCCACGGAGAGGGCACCCAGCCTCTGGAACGAGCCGTTCGCCAAAAATTGCAGGCAGCCAAGCATCTTGGTCATACCTGAAATTGCATGCCCCTTCCTTGTGGTGCGGGCTAACCATGGCCGCAGCTCACTATACAATTTATGGAGGGAAGCGCGATTAAGCCTGGTCAGCTCGAACAGCTCAACGTCATGCATGCCATTGATGTTCATGCGTCGCCGCCGGTGCAATCTGGGCTCTGACCTCAAGATCCCATCAATGCCAAACAGAAGAAGACCTTGATGCTCTTCAAAGTCACTCTCCATCACGCTTGGCTGCCTAGTCCCGAGGTCAAAAAGGTGCCGTAAGACGCTCGACAAGGAAATGACTATATGGGCGTCGGAATACTTGCCAATCAGCTCTCTGAATTAATCGCCAGCCCATTGCAATGACGTAAATGATTTGACCGATCGAAACATTTTCGATTTCGAAGGAAAAAAGTCCCGAAGTTGCGTAAAAACACAAAATGAATTTCGATGGACGAACGAACATATACGTCTATGTTCGAACGTTCGTGCGAGTCGAAAATGGCCAAAAAAAAAGGAAAAAATGACAAACACCCAACAAAACTTTCGATTGCAAATACGAACATAATGACATTTGGGATTTTGAATCGAGCCTATTGTACGAAGGGTATATGCATTGGAAGTATCTATAATTAAAAATAGAAAAACAGGCAGAGAAGAAAGGAGTCCCAATATCGATGTGCGGGGACTACAGGGTTGTATCCCAATCGAACACAGCGACAAGAGAGTGAGAGGCAAGAACCCTCATATAATACACAGGGAGTCTTACCCATCAGCCCCCCCCCGCGACTGGCTTACCGAACCTGTGAGGCAGTGTCCCCACGACTTTGCTTGTAGACTGGCTACTTCTGCGCGGTCCACGCTTGTCCTTGGGTGCCGGCAAGAATGAGAGCGCTCTCTTCTTCTGCGGGGGAGCAGCTGTAGTAGCAGCAGGATCTTTCAGGCCGTGCAGAAGTCATGGCGATCTCCAAGTCTTGTGGAGTGGACGCTTCATAATGTTGATCCAAATAACTGAAAGAGATTTTAAGGGGAATCCCCACTTGCATCTGATCCCTTTTGCTTGCAAGATTTCCAGTGAGGGTTTC
Organism: Gastrophryne carolinensis; assembly: GCA_027917425.1. Taxonomy (NCBI): domain Eukaryota; kingdom Metazoa; phylum Chordata; class Amphibia; order Anura; family Microhylidae; genus Gastrophryne; species Gastrophryne carolinensis. Next base: position 347,348,301 of record CM051235.1, read on the forward strand.
ATAGCGCATCTTCTGGTAATGGTTTGGGGAGACAGGTCAGGTACTCAAAGTTCTGGAATTTAAGAGTTCCATAGTCACGAGCAGCTAACATAAGTTGTTCCTTCGAGCGGTCAAAGTGAAGTTTCACTAACACATCCAGCGGAAGACCGTCCACTCTCTTTTTCTGCAAGGCGCAATGGATTCTGTCGAATTCGAGCCTATCGATAGGGATGGCCGAGGCAAGCTCTTGAAAGAGGGCAGTAACAGTGGACTGTAGATCGGTGACTGCTTCTGGTATACCTCGAATTCTAATGTTGGCCCTCCGTGAGCGGTTCTCCATGTCTTCGCGCTTGTGGTGAAGGATAAGATTTTCCTCCTTCAAGGCTTCCAGATCTGTCCCGAGGGAAGATAATTTCCGAACCCTGTGCTGCGGATTTATTCTCTAGAACGTCGATTCTTTGGCCCAATTCTTTTATTTCAGCGAAAGGATTGACAGTGATCTGAGATGTGATATTTAAGGCCCACCGCTCGAGAGCTTTTTCAAGCATAGCTTCATACCTGTCCAGCGGTGGCGGTTGTGACTTCACTGGTGAACCATGTAGGGAATCATCCATCCAGGACTCGTCCTCAGGAAGAATGTCCGTTGGGACTTGAGGGTTGCTCTGGGACGGTGTGGAGGTTTCCATGTTGAAAACAAGTCTCAGCAGAGGTGTTAAGACAGAATACGGGTTCAATTGTTGGGCTAGATGAGTGGGGGCAGCCGAGACCAAAGGAGCAGCCCAAAAATCAACAGATGGGCTTAATTAGTAGCTTGAGTGATTTAACTGGTCAGGTATAGCAGACCGCACTTTTGGAGAGCGCCGAAGGTCCCAAACTCATCAGAATGAAAAAAGTTGTACTGTCCCTTTAAGAGCTCTTATAACTTGTCGAAGGTCTCCTTCTAATGAGCAGCTTTGAAGGATCAGTGCAGATAGGCTGAGGACCTTAATTATCCTGCTGTTGGAAAATCACAGGTGTGTGCAGGAGAGGAGGCTTGGTGGGAAGTAGCCTATATAACCCCCTTATTGTGGGAGAGATTGTGTGGCAGCTTCACCTCGTGCTGACTGCAGTGAGGAGGAGGAGGGAGGACACACTGCTATATGCCCCCTCGCAACTGGATGGGAGTGAGGCAGTCTGCTGGAGCCAGTCTTCTATGCTGGATGACAGCTCCTAAATGGCATGGGAGCTCTGAGGAACCCTGACAGGGGCTATTGCTGCTCGCCCCTGCGCAGTCGAAGACAAGATGGCGGCCGCCACTCACCTGCTCGTTTCGGAGGCCGGCGCGGATCAGCTCCAGATCAGGTAGGGGGGGTCCCCAGGTCTGCCCGAGCCTGGGGGGGGCTGTGTGGGGCGGGGGCCCCGGGTTTCAGTGGAGCGCAGTCTTATGCTGCCATCTGCGCTCCGCACGCATGTGCACTCATAACTGAGACATTTAAAAGCGAAGGGGAACCATTCCACAAGAGTGTTCCCTTAAATTAATTGGTCTTAAATATCATTTAGAGGAACTAGACTAGATATAGACAAACAAATTCTGTGCAGAATTACAATCTTATGATAAGAATCGATGATTATCTTAAGAGAGATAGACAAATAAAGGCCCAATTGGAAAGACTGAATACCAATTTTATTACATTCAAAGAGCGCAAATTGCAACAATATAGAGTGACATACAAATCCAATGAGGCCTATATCTGGCCTCCTTTACGACAGAGGGGATTGTGGGAACCCCCAGAACTTCTCAGACTCCTCCTCATTACCGGAACGAACCCAGGGGAGGGGGAGCCGAAGAAATGATCAAAGTAGATCAATTCAGGGACCTAATTAGTTAGATACTCTCAATACAGTGGTCCAAAGTGAGGGGGGAGCCATAAGTAAGGTAGAGGGCTCCCAGTGGGGGCCCACAGGTAATGAGAGGTATATACCTGCTACTTTTTTAGGAAGAATAGAAACAGAAAGAATAATTTTAGAAAGAGGAGATTACACAGAGGAACTAGACCCAATGACCCAATCCCACAAGAGACCAACATTATTCTCGAAATGACAGAGGCAACAGATCATGACAAAAGTGTAATTCATTTGTCCTCATCGTTCCTCACTAATGCCCAAATGGAGGCATTAAAGTTATGGTTTAATATCTGCCCAACACAGAATGTTGAGACTATCAAGAACATCAACTTTTTTGCACGGAAATTACTGTTGAAATGCCATTTCCCAAACAGAGGGGGGATGAATAGAGATCTTTTAGGAGCAACAGTAACAGTGTTTAAGCAATATGGAGGCCCTAACAGCAGATGCCCTGGGGAACTTACCTTCCTCTAAGGAAAGACAGAGTAGCATCCAGTTCCGAAACCATCAACTTCCCCCCTCTTTGTCAGCCAACCCTCATCTGGCAACATTTATTCAGATCATAACAAATTATATTGAATGCCTGCCTAAGTATTACTGTGGTAAATCCAATTTGGAACCTAAAATATGCAAGGGACTGAAAGAGTTAGAAGGTTATTCCAATATTATTATTAAACCAGCGGACAAGGGGGGGGCATCTTGGTTATAAATTGGCTTACCTATGAATAAATGTGCTTTCAGATCCTTCAGAACAAGGAGTGGTATGCACGGGCCCCTATGTCTAGACTTGCCACTTGCCAGGAATGCCCAGGAATATCAGGACATGATTCTCCAGACACACATGGCCGGTGTCATCGATAGTGGAACGGTAGACTACCTAGAGACCCCATGCCTAACTGTGGCCACCTTTTATGTGCTCCCAAAAGTCATAAAATATGCCACCAGGTCGATAGTGCCAGGCATGGGTTCCCTAACGGAGAAGGCAAGGTGTTTGGTGATGTGTTGACTTCCACCCACATCCCTTCTGGTGAAAGACACCAGAAACATTCTTCAGATCCTGAAATACATGACAGTCCCTCTGGTGGCACTCCTGGTAACTCTGGACATGGAGCATACCACACGATAAAGGCCTGAGTAGTGTAGAATATTTTTTGAATGAGATGGACATCTCGTTCCACAATCACAACTTATTTCTGCATAGACTAATCAAATTCATTCTCACCCACAACCTCTTCCTCTTTAAGGGGCAACTCTACCACCAGATTCAGGGGGCTGCGATGGGGACAACATGTGTCCCATCATATGCCAACCTGTATCTGGGGGGTGGGAGAGGAGGTTGTGGGTTGGGGATGAAATGTTTTTGAAGCTGTGTCAAGTTTCTATGTGGCACAGGTACATCAACAATATTTTTATGATATGGATTGGCTCGGAGGGAACTGAAAGTTCAGGGTTTGGATAGATTACATTTAACCATCAGGGAAGGTGACTTAAAATGTGCCCTGCTGAAAATTGAGGCATGTTGAATTTATAATTTGAAGGCAACTATATATCCTGGCCTCAATTATACCATGAGCTATGTCCCATTTTTGAACTGAGAACAGAGAACAAAACCCAACTGCTGCTTCCCCTACTTTCCCCTCAGTGCCCTGGAGAACAACAAGGCCTGGCTGCCCTAGGAGGAACTACAAGGCCCAGCTACCCCAGGAGGAACTACATGGCCCATCTAACCCTGGAGGAACAACAAGGCCCAGTTGACTCTGGAAGAATTACTAGGACCAGCTGCCTTTGGAGGAACTACAAGGCACAGATGACCCTGGAAGAACTACAGGAGGTCAAGCTAACATAGAAACATAGAAACATAGAAGGTTGACGGCAGAAGGAGACCATACGGTCCATCTAGTCTGCCCTTATGTGTATACTGTATGTACTCTTTATCTTAGGATAGATGTGTGCTTATCCCAGGCATGTTTAAATTCAGTGACTGTTGATGTTTCAACTACCTCTGCTGGAAGTTTGTTCCAAGCACCTACTCCTCTTTCTGTAAAATAATATTTTCTAACATTGCTCCTGATCTTCCCCCTGACTAGCTTCAGGTTGTGCCCCCTTGTTCTATCGTTAAGTTTCTTCTTAAAAACACTTCCCTCCTGAACCTTATTCAATCCTTTCACATATTTAAAGGTCTCAATCATGTCCCCCCTCTCCCTTCTTTCCTCCAGACTGTACAAATTAAGTTCTTTAAGTCTCTCCTGAAGTTTTAAGTTTAAGTCCTTCCACCATTTTCGTTGCCCGCCTTTGGACACGTTCTATTTGAATAATGTCTTTTTGCAGGTAAGGTCTCCAGAACTGCACACAGTGTTCTAGCTGTGGCCTTACCAGGGCTCTATACAGCGGCATCACAACCTCCCTCTTCCTACTGGTGATGCCTCGAGCTATGCAGCCGAGCATCCTGCTTGCTTTTCCCACTGCCTGGCTACACTGTCCACTCATCTTGCAGCTATCAGTAATCAGTACCCCTAAATCTCTCTCCTCCGAGGTCCTGGCTAACACAGTACTGCCCATACGGTACTCAGAGCAGGGATTCCTTCTACCCAAGTGCATGATTTTACATTTAGAGACATTAAACTCTAGTTTCCACAGTTTTGACCATCTATCCAGTAAAGCTAAATCATTTTCCATGTTGCAGACACCTCCAGGAATATCCACCCTATTACTAACCTTTGTATCATCAGCAAACAGACAAACTTTTCCTACCAAGCCTTCTCCTATGTCACTTACAAATATATTAAAAAGAATGGGGCCCAGGACAGAGCCCTGCGGCACACCACTTGTAACTCGCCTTTGTTCAGATTGCACGCCATTTACAACAACGCTCTGATACCGATCCCTCAGACAACTGGAAATCCACTGAACTATCCAGGGATTGAGTCCTACCTTCAATAACTTATCTATGAGCTCCTTATGTGGTACAGTGTCAAAGGCTTTGCTAAAATCCAGATAGGCGATATCCACAGCACCACCTTCATCTAACACTTTAGTGACATTGTCAAAGAAATCAATAAGATTGGTCTGACATGATCTGCCCTCAGTAAAGCCGTGCTGTTTTGGGTCCAATAGGTCATTAATTTTTAGATGGGAAATTATCTGTTTTTTTAAGAGTGTTTCCATTAATTTGACCACTATAGATGTTAAACTAACTGGCCTGTAATTACTGGCTTCTTCTCTACTCCCCTTTTTATGGATTGGTACTATATTGGCCATTCTCCAATCATCTGGAACCTCACCAGTTGAAAGGGAATGGTTAAGTAAATCAGTTAGCGGGGCTGCAATCACAAACCTAAGTTCCCTTAGAACTCTGGGGTGGATTCCATCTGGACCCATTGCCTTACTTACCTTTAGATGTGCCAGCTCAGCTAAGACATCAGCCTCCAGAAACTCCGGAGCTGTACTCTCCCAGCTGGATGTTGTGCTATGACCATGCCTGCTACTATCTGAAAATACCGAACAAAAGTAGCTATTCAGATGGTCAGCCACAGCCTTATCTCTGTCAATATATTTATTTTCCCTATTTCTAATTTTTGAGACTGCATTGTTTTTCTTCTTTCTGTCACCAATATATCGGAAAAAGGTTTTATCTCCCCTCTTCATAGATTTGGCCATTTCTTCCTCTTTTTGCCCTTTAGCAGTCCTTATAATTAGTTTTGCTTCCCTCTGTTTAATTTTATACGCCTCTCTGTCAGCTACACTTCCACTTACTTTATACTTCTTATAGGCAGACTTCTTATCTTTTATGATAGTGCTGACTTCCCTAGTAAACCATAATGGTTTCTTCTTCCTTTTATTCTTGCTAGTTTGTTTCACATATTGCTTAGTTGCCTTTAAGATGGCCATTTTTAATAGTGACCACTGGGCACTCACTTCTGCTACTCTGTTCCACTCACCTAATTTTCTTTCTACATACTCCGCCATTTCCTTGAAGTTTGTCTTCCTAAAGTCTAGCACTTTGGTTCTGGTGTGTGATTGCACAATGTCTGTTTTTATTCTGAACCATAAGCATTGATGGTCACTGGAACCCAGATTTTCTTCAACCCTGACCTCGGACACCAGATCCCCATTGGTCAGAACTAAGTCCAGAATGTTATCTCCTCTAGTTGGCAATGTCACAAGTTGTTTTAGAGACACTCCATTAAGAGCCTCTAATTTAGTCCTGCTCTTGCATGCTGATGCACTTGGGATATTCCAGTCCACATCAGGCATGTTGAAGTCACCTGTAATTACAATGTCCCCCTTCTCTGCCATTCCACTGATTTCATCTATTAACAGGTTATCTAGATCCTCAGATTGTCCATGGGGCCTATATATCACACCAATTCTGACCACAGCTCCCTCCTTAGTCTGCATGGTAACCCAGAGAGTTTCTAGTTCATTATGTGTATGCTGAATTATTGTTGATTGAAGGGTAGTCTTGACATAAATGGCTACTCCACCGCCCTTTCTATCCAATCTGTCTTTTCTGTACAATGTGTAACCGGGTATGGCTATCTCCCAGTCATTGTGATCCTTGAACCAAGTCTCTGTTATTGCAACAAGATCCAATTCATCTCTGGATATGATAGCCATTAATTCACAGAGCTTGTTGCCCAAGCTGCGAGCATTGGTACACATCATGTGGATGTTGTTGGTATTGTATTTTAGTGTGTCCTTGATCTTTTCCACCTCTAGCCTACCACTAACCGGGTTTCCTGCTTCAATGTCCTGCTTCATCCTAAATGGTAGGGGACAGAAATCACCCTCGCAAGTTACATCTCTGTCCCCTTCCTCTAGTTTAAATCAAAAAATGCTCTGAGTTCCACTCCAAGTTCTTCTGTGCCTTTCTGTGAAGGATGCAAGCCATCCCTCTTAAACAACTCATTGTTCGACCACCTTCTAACATCATGACTAATACATCCAAAGCCTTTGTCTTCACACCACTGACGTAACCACAAGTTGAACTTGGCGATGTTGAGTGCCTTTTTTCCCTGATTACATACTGGCAAAACTTCAGAAAATGTGATGGAACCTGTTATTTTGCAAAGTTCCTGACTAAAATTTTGGAAGTCCCTCTGTACAACAAACAAATCTTTTTGGGATAAGTCATTTGTGCCAAGATGTAGCACAATGTCCACTTGGTTATGTTTGCTTGCAGACTTCACAATATTTATAATACGTTTCTTATCCCTATTAACCGTGGCACCTGGGAGACACCTCACTTCCTTTAGCTCATCTTTATCCTGTCCAAAGTCCACACCTCTAATTGTTGAGTCACCAACCAGAATATGTCTTTTCCTATTGGTTGGCTTGGTAACTGTTCCTTGCTGCCCTTTTGTACTCCTTTTATATGGTCCCTTATTTAAGTCTACTTCCTTTGATCTTACCAAATCCTGCCCAGACTGAGCATTAGCAGATACATCCACATCAAGCTCAGAAAGAACAGCAAATGGGTTATATTAGCTTAGTCCAAAATGTTGATATTTTTGTTCTACAATGCGCAATCTTCCAGAGCCAACAGTCTTCCACTCTGCCCCTCTCTTGTGAAGTCTTTGTGGGAGTGGTGGCTGTATAACAAGCTGCTTTACTGGCTGGGATAGCTTCATAACTTCAGACTGAAGAGTAGAAACTAAAGACTGTAATTTTGAAATCTTGTCATACAACCCCTTCATTTGCATACAAATTGGACAGCATCGCAAGTTCCACAGAGTACTACGAAACACAACAGCCAGGCAAGAGTTACACTGCACCAAACCAGACATTCTAGATAATAAGAATAGGTACGGCTAAAAAGTAAATGCTGTACTCACCACTATTTCTTGTGTCCAACCCCTGCTGTTTTCAAACTACTGCAGTTTTTAAAACTACACACTTGTGTCCTGCTGCACTTATGTCAAGCTGCTCTAACCCAGAAGAACTACAAGGCACAGTTGACCCTGGAGGGACTCCAAGGTCCAGTTGCCTTTGGAGGAACTACAAGGCCCAACTGCCCCTGGAGGAACTACAGGTGGTAAGCAGCCTTTGTGTAATGTGACCAACCCAGCACCTTACCAGCCCTGTACACATTCATTTTACAATTTAAAAATGCACCCCCTAACGGCCATGCACTCATAGGCACATGCCTACAGATGCCTATGGTCCTGAGTGGAGGTCCCTGCTCGCTAGCGGCCACCTCTCGTTTTGGGTAGACAAGGCCAGAGCCCTGGAGCTACTTTATTGCAGGGAGGGTCAGTGGTGCTCAGTCTTTGCCTGCGGACACACTGAAATTCTGTCCACTTAGTCACCCACACTGGCGTAATTTTCAGTTTTCTGCTAACACACTTGCACTAATAACAATTAGCACTCGAGTGTCAGTACTCTGATAGCAATTTACTGCCACTGTGCTGTCACACCACTTTAAGTCAGTTTTCTGTAATAGCACTTGGATGTCAGTACTCTGATAGCACTTGAGTGTCAATACTATGATAGCACTTTAGTGTCTGTACTCTGTAATGGCACTTGATTGTCAGTTCTCTGATAGCACTTGAGTGTCAGTACTGTGTAATATCACTGCAGTGTCAATATTCTGATAGCACTTGTGTGTCAATACTCTGTAATAGCGCTTCAGAATCAGTACTCTGATAACACTTGAGTGTCAATACTATGATAGCACTTTAGTGTCTGTACTCTGTAATGGCACTTGTGTGTCAGTACTCTGATAGCACTTGAGCATCAGTAGTCTGTAATAGCATTTGAGTTTCAGTACTTTTTAATACTAATTATTAGTGGAGTGTCCCCTGGTTCTTGGCACTTAAGACCTTCTCGAAAATAAAAAAAAAGGTTTTGTGTAGTATCCACTGGTTCAGGGCACATGTGTGTCAGTGCTCTTTTATACTCTATTACTATTACTATATACTAATAGTTCAGGGTACCTGTGTGTTGGTGCTCTTAAATACCAATAGTACGGGGCACCTGTGTGTTGGTGCTCATTAATACTAATAGTGCAGGGCAGCTGTGTGTCAGTGCTCTTTAATACCAATAGTTCAGAGCACTTTGGGGCTCAGTGCTCTTTTATACCAATAGTTCTGGGCACCTGTGTGTCTGTGCTCTTTAATACCAATATTTCAGGCCACTTTGGGGGGGGGGGCAGGGCTCTTTAATACCAATAGTTCAGGGCACTTTGTGGGCTCAGTGCTCTTTTATACCAATAGTTCTGGGCACCTGTGTGTCAGTGCTCTTTAATAACAATAGTTCAGGGCACCTGTGTGATGGTGAAATTTAATACCAATAGTTCAGGGCACCTGTGTGTCGGTGCTCTTCAATACTAATACTTCAAGGCATTTTGGGGACTAGTGCACTTTTATACCAATAGTTCAAGGCACCTGTGTGTCAGTGCCCTTTAATAGCAATAGTACAGGGCAATGCTGCTGGTAGAGTGGTGAGGCCAGAACAAATGTGGGCAGTAGTAGATTATATGGCACACAGTAGTACCAGTTCCATGGGATTGCCGTCCATTGCCGTCCACCCACTCCACTTCTGCCGGGAGTGCTGAGCCCTCCACCTCACCCCCTTCAAATCAGCAGAGCCATCCCAGCCACAAGTCATGGAGTCAATAATGCTCTATGATGACACTCCTAGCTGACATACTGTGAGCCATCTACCTGTCCCTGCCCCTGCTCCAGTTGCAGACCTATGGTTCCAAAATGCCCAACAACTTATGTTGGAGGATAAGGATGTGGCCAGCGGACCATCACAGGACACCTTCGATGATGATGAAACCTTAGTGCCGACTGCTGCAGATTTCTGCAATGTTGAGTCCGAGAGGGAGGCTAGCAGAGAGGTGTGGGTGGAACTGGATGCCAAGGGTGATGATGAGGTACCAGAACCAATGTGGACTGAAAGCCATCACAGTTCAGAGGAAGAGGTGATGGTCACACAGCCCCAGGAAGCCAGGAGAAGAGGGAGAAGGGTGCCAGCAGTCAGCCAGTTGCTGCCTCTACCCACCACACCCAGGGATTTAGCATGCCAAGGCAGGCTCAAATGAGCTCACCAGCATGGCATTTTTTCAAGTGGTCCACAGTGAACAAGGTCATTTGCCACTAGTGCCTGAAACGAGGGAAAATCTTAATAACCTCAGCACCAGGTTCATAATCAGGCACCTGCAATCCAAACACCAGCTGTAATAGCAGAAACACCTAAAAATCATGGCAACACATGAGGCTCCCTCTGCAGCTTTCTTTGACGCAGATGCTACCACCACCTCCTAATGACAAGGTCACCTGTTTTCTCCCGAAAAGCGGATGTGGGACCACCACCACCTCCAGAAGCAGCAGCACCACCATCTCCAAGCCAGTTCACACCATCCCAGGGAAGTGTCCTCAAACTTTGGAGAGAAAGTTGATGTTGAGCTCATCCTGCCCACAAGCCCTGGCCCTGAATGCGAGCATTTCCAAATTGCTGGCTTTTGACATTTTCCCATTACACCTTGTGGAGACAGACAGTTTTAAAGATCTCATGAGGGCAGCAATATACTCATCTGTCTGTGCAAAAGACCCCTCATCGCCCAAGAGCAGAGCTGTGGAACGGCATCCAGGAGCAGACACATGAGTGGCTGTTGTTGTTGCACCTGAAGCCTGGCAAGGTGGTGTGCAACAATGGGCGCAAACTCGTAGCAGCCTTGGGATGAGCCAATGTTGAGGCAGTGCAGAGCTTCCTTGACCATTATCCAGACATGCTGGACCTGCGGAATAAAGTGCGTAGCGTCTGCACGCACTTTCTGTGTTTCTACACCTGAGTGCACTCCTATGTTCAACCTGGCCAATCCTATTTATATTTATATTTACAGTCTTTCCCTATTAATCTCTGTACCTATGGTCCCCTGCAGTTGATCACTGGTAGTCTGGTGCTCACAAACTTAACTGATCAACCGACTGGGTGTTCACACCATCCAAGACGAATCTCTGTCTTTTTTCTCTGACCCCGGTGAATCCCTCACAGTGCTGGAGTGTGTGTGCCTGTAAAACTTTCCACTCCATGCACTGCAATGGAGTTTGGTCAGAGAAAAACTAGAAGGCGAAGCTGGACTGTGCTGGGGACCAAGAGTGAGTATCTCCATATGTTTTTTTTAATTTGGGTGGTCACTCATTTTACTGTATTTTATTGAGATAATAGCGCTGATAGACCACAATGAGAATATTTTTTTTTCTCACTCATTATAAACTTTTTATTTCTCCAAAAAAGTAAGAGTTGTGAACGGCAGTTTGCAAGTCATACCTTAATTGTATTAAAGTCTGGGCCATTCCAACAGATCACTTTGCTTTGTCATTGTCATTCTAGAAGGTGAACCTACAGTATTGACCTGTATTTAGCTCCACCCACCTCCCCATCAACATAAATATTGGAATAAGGCATGTATGAAATTATTAAAGTAGTGGCCGGCCACTCTGGCTGGTGGTGGACACTCCGGACAAAATGTCTGTACTATTAATATGTTATTAAGGAATAGAGATTGGCGAACCCAAACCGCAAAGTTTAGATTTGTACCAAACTTTGCGAGTTCTCAAACCCCAAAGAGTGAGAAGTCTGTGTTCGAGGTCAGCATCCAGCCCGAACAAGGAAAAGCAGCACTTCTGCTACAACACCCCCACAGTCACCCCCCAAAGTTCGGGTCTCCATAGATTTCAATGGGATCCGGGTTTGGGTTAGGGTCCCCAAACATTTATTCAACGTTCAGCCGAACTTGCCGAACCCAAACTTTGTGGGTTGGCCCATCTCTGTTAAGGAATAATATATCGGCTAACTAGAACAATAACATTTTCCCTAAGGGGTTGTGAAGGGGAGAAGTTATCATCCCCTTCAATCCTTTTTTAAGATCTTCCCATCAGTGGCGTAGCGACCCGGGGGCGGGGGGGGCGGACCGCCCCGGGTGACACCAGACCTAGAGGGTGACACCTCTCGGCCGGTCACCCCTCGGTATAGAGACACTTACCTGCAGGTCCGGAGCGTGGAGGCCGGCGCCGCTCTCAGCTGTCATCTGAGGGCGCGTCATCAGAGGGCGCCTCTGATGACGCGCCCTCAGATGACAGCTGAGAGCGGCGCCGGCCTCCACGCTCCGGACCTGCAGGTAAGTGTTTGCTTTTTTTAAAAATGCCGGCATGGTGGGAGCGGGCCGGCCGGTTCCGCTGACAGCAGAGCGGGCCGGCCGGTTCCGCTGTCAGCGCGGAACCGGCCGGCCCGCTCCCACCATGCCGGCAAAAATGCTTTTTTTTTTGTTTGTTTTCTTTGGGGGGGGGGGGGGTTTGACACCATTGGGGGGGGGGGGTGGGGGTGACACCATTGGGGGGGGTGACACCATTTCCTACTGCCCCGGGTGACACCAGCCCTAGCAACGCCACTGCTTCCCATCAACTCTGACCAGCTTTCTGGTCCTTGCCGAAGAAAAGCATCCCCACAGCATGATATTGCCCCCACCATGTTTCAGAGTGGGGGCAGTGTGTTCGGGGTGATGTGCAGTGTTAGCTTTCCTCCACACTCTGACCAAAACACTAAGGGCCTTATTCATGAATGGATAGCGCCAGGTAGTGGCTCTTTAGTGACAGGTAGCGAGAGGTATCGGCAAGAGAACGCCGACCACAGCACGCAATTACACATTTATGAAGCCAATCCTGTTGAGCGACTGGGATAACACCATGTAGCGTTAGATTTACCATTATCCCAGCCTCAGCGTACAGCCCCGGCGTTCACACTTTCACAGCGCCACCTATTACTTCTCGCTACCTGCCGCTCTCCCATACATTTCAATGGAAGATCCTCAAATCCCATTTCTCATCCTATTTTTTTTTTTTTTTTTTTTAAGCATACAAGTGTTTAATTCATTTTTCCTGAATTGTATGTATGTTTTTGAAGGTTTTTATTTTATTTAAAAAAAAAAAAAAAAAATTTAGAGTCTGCCATTAAAGTGTAAAAGTCACACTCCTTGAACAATGTCATTCCAGTGTATTGTGCTTGCCTAATGTTGTTCGTGACTTTTAAAAATCATTGTAATCACACAACGACTGGCGCTATGTCCTCCATCCACACAATCTAGACGGACTGCATTCGGTCGCTGTAAATTTGTGTTGAATACAGTAGGATTCGCAGAGTTTCGGTCGCACTGAGCAGTCGCTGTCATTCGCAGCATGCTGTGCTCCATAGTTGTTAAATATGGATTTTGCGTGTGTGTCTCTAGCGGTGAACATTGGTATGCATACGCATTGTAAACTTTGCAATTCATAGTGGTATCATTGCCGTGTGTTAGCGTATTTTTAATGCGAGGATTGTCCACATTTTTGCTTTCACTTTCGTTTTTGGAACTTCCGGTTTGCCACCTACGAGGATCCACTATGCTGCCTAGACGCCCAGCCAGACCTCTCCCCAGCTACTCCTCCGATTTTTACTTTTTCTTTTTCTCTATTTCATAATGTTAGATTTTGTGTTGTTTCAATCAAATATGTTCTGTATTTTTGTTGTATGGAATTGTTTTTAAACTTATGACTTTTTCTGATCTGGTTAGTTAGAGTAAAAACAAGGATTGACATTGGTTTGTTTGGAATATGTCTAAAGGCCTTTTTTATACTAAACCCTGAAATGCAATGTTAGATTTACATATTGCTATGGGAATGTGTTAATATTTTTTTTGCTAATTTTTTTTTTTTTTTTTTTTATGTTTTCATAGGATTTCTGCATCAGAGAGTACGACTATGCCCTGAGGGCAAAAAGCATAGTGATGGAGGTGCAAGCCACCGTGTCCCGGCGCTTTAAGACCAAACTAACAAAAAGGTTATCATTCAGAAGTGGTCGGATTTTAAGCGCCAGGACAATGAGGGCGTTTACAGGCTCTATGATGCCTACGCATCAGGTAAGTGATACATCACCACATGCTTATATTTACTATAATGTTGGATGAGTAAGGTATTTTTGTGTGATGTGTCCTTTTTTTCCTTCTGTTTCCTCTCCACAGATAAGCATCCTCCCCTGGGGAAACATGGGAGGGAAGTCTGCAGGGGGGGGGGCCCCTCTCATCGGTCCCATCTTGAGGACCCAGGGGAGGAAGGGGATGATGCCCCAGAGGAGCATGCTGCTGGGGTGACGGCAGTATGGAGCCTCAGCTCCTCACAGTCCGACGCAGCTGAGTCCCTAACCCCTTGTGGCCACTCTCAAGTGGAGAGTCCCAGTGGGGTGGAGGTGAGGGACTCGCCCACACTCCCTCGAGGATCAGGGAGTGAGAGGGAGGAGGGTGGCCCATTGGGTTGGGGATCTGCTGGGACCATTGTGAGGAGTGGAGGCTCCATGTCTCCACCTCATAACCCTCCCTGGGAGACCAGCAGCAGCGTATCCCCTGGTGAGTGCATTTCTTATTGTTGTTTTTTCGTTCCATGTTGACCTTGTTGTTAATTAAATTTACCTTTCCACTATTAACTGTTTTACAGGGCATCATAGAGCCGGCACCTCCAGCAGCTATGCTGCAGATCCTGCACTCGGGCATAGTCGTGGTAAGTTATTTTTATGATTGTTTGGCATGCTGTATTTAATGTACCTCTAAAACAACTAAACAGGTATTATGCTAAACAACATTATATGGTGCCTGATTTTTCAAACACTTCTGCCAGACAACGCCATTGCATTGCAAATTACAATAGTGCAAAATAGGATTGATATTTATTTAAGCATGATGCTGCACTGCTAATGTTGTAGTAAATGTGCTTCTTGTAGTGCAGCCACATGCGCAAGTGTTCAATAACAATATGTTAACTGAGTTTGTACTACTGTCATTCACACTGCTGTGGCACTGTCTTGCAAAAATGCCTTAAAACTCAGGACAATGGTGTTGAGTGGACCATGTGGACTACTTCACTGAAACAGCTCAACTCATGAACCCCTAAATACCATGCTAATGTCTTCAAACCATGTCTTATTAGAACATTTAAAGACATGCCTGTGTAAATATTTGCAATCATTGTTTTAGCAGATTTTAATCCAAAAACAAGCAGGTGGATGTTGAATAATAATATTTTTCTATTGTGTTTTTGTCCAAACCCGGTCACCATACTCCCCACCCCAGCTCCAGGAACCCCCAGCAGCATGGTCCCTAGCCACAGCTGCGATGGTGAGCATAATGAAATGTTAACAAAACATACATTTAACCCTTTAACCGCCAGCCTACCTTGAGATGTTGTCACCCTTTGTTGCCAGACCATTTTGCACTATTTTGCGCTCCCCATATTCAACTGTGATTCTTGAAGGGATTTCCAGGGATTTCCCAGGAAAGTGATATATTGTTTTTTTCAGCAAAGTCTGGGCTTTAACATGAAATGTCTTGTTTGTCATTTTCTAAGTGTATTCTCAATATTTTTGGGTGAAAATTGTGCAAAGAAAAAAAAAAACTATTTTTTACAATTTGTAGTGTTTTTTTTGTAATAAAAAATGTAAGTTTGTCAATAAGATCTTATTGCGTGTGAAACCCCAATTTCTCCTGGCTACAGCGGAACCACATATGTATAGGTAGACAACCTTTCCTGCCCAGGAGACTCCCCCAAACTGAAACAATGCTTTAGGAGATTTTCAGATAAAATTCAACTATGCTATGCAATATGCGCACCTTGCAGTTTTTCAAGAAAACCAACCCTTTACATTTCAAATACCCCTGACAAACTATATATTCCCACCCTCCTCTCCTGTCTACCTATCTAGGTCTTCCTGCTCCTCTCTCCCCCCTACTCCTCTTTCTCCCCCCCTTCATGCCCTCTGTACCTTCTTTTTATGTTTCCCTTTGTATCTGTCCTAAGTCTTTTTTGTCGGTTGGTCTATGTTAAATGTCAGTCAGGTGATGTCCATCCTCGTGTCCAGACCTCAGCTCTTTGACTATATGCACTGGAGCAGCGAACAGTCTCTGGCCCATGTGGGCTGGGCTAGGGGGTGGCTCTGGGTGCCCAGTCCTGGGATACGGGTGCCTGGAAGGCCTGAAGAGCGACTCGATTGTTTTGACGGGGGTGCTGTTGAGTGGGAGTGAGACACTGGACTGGCCCCCTCCCCGTTAATATGACCGCGGCCCCTCGGTTCCCGGGGGTGGAGCCCCTGGAGTACTCCTGCCTGTTCATCTCCTCACATGTGCTATAGGATTACTTTCTGCACTTTGTATTATGCAATGTAAACAAATGATGTTATACAGTCTTGATGCCTTGTGATACCTGGACAATCTATATTTGTTCCATGTCTCTGTATTGTATTGTACTGAAAACCTTCAATAAAGATGAGTATGTTTAAAAAAAAAAAAACTATATATTCCCTAGAAATATACACCTCAGGCTTTCTAGGCATACCAGGCTTGTTGACATGGGGTGCAGTTTTCTGGAAGTAATCCCTCAATGTATTCTTTGGTTGCACAGGGTTTCCCTAAAAATGAATAAAAAAGCAGAATCAAAACCACATTTTCCTAAAAAAAATATATGCAAACCAGAAAAAAACTGAAGATCTGAAAAAGCAACATCCCCCAAACAGAACAATACCCAACATACCTAGGTTCTGTCAAGGAAAGAGTTGCCAAACACACCAAAGTAAAGCATGCGCATAACGGTAATTTTATTTCAAAATTTCAGCTCTGCTGACAAAGTGCGCACCTTGTGCTTTTTCTACCAAAACAACCCTTTACATTTGGAATATCCCCAATAAACCATATATTCCCTGAAAGGACACATGGTAAGCTTTCTAAGCGTACCCAGCTTGTTGTAGTGGGCTCACCTTTCTGGAATAGCTCGAAGAATTCTTAGGTTGCACAGGGTTTCACAAAAAAATTTATAAAAGACCAGTCTTGTTTGTATTTTTTCTACTTTTTTAATATATTTTTAAGTAAATAAGTAAAAAAATATATATTTTTTTAAATTGTCTCCTTTATTTTAACAAAAAGATTTATTTTATTCAATAAAACCATATTGCATGTGAAAGCCCCATTTCTCCCGATTACAATAATACCACATATGTATCGGTAGCCCCCCGTTCCTGTCCAGGTGATCCCCTAAACTGAAAAGAGCACTTTATAACATTTACAAATAAAATACAACTACTATCCACCTAATAAAGGGTTAAATAAAAAAAAAAATTGGTGTGGGGTCCCCCTTCACAGGGGGGGGGGGGGGGCACCATTTCTTGGGGGAATTTTAAAGGTTTTTGGGGAGGCAGGTAATGGGGGTCTCGGGGTTAATGGCAAGTCGCCCACTAGCCGCAGGTGACTTGCCAGACCCAGAGCCTTGTGAACTGGTATAGGGGTCTCATAGATCCCTTACCAGTTCACAAAGGGTTAAAAGTAAAAAAAACACACACAGAGACACACTTTTAAAATAACTTTATTAACATTTTTTTTTTTAATTATTTTTTTTTAATACTTACCTCCCATCCATCCCTGTATCCCATGCTAATCACTTAGGTTTCTGCTCTCTTGCTGCTGCTGGAAGCCTTTTATACTTACTGGGTTACAGGTAACATAAGGTTAATTTAAAAAAATAATGACATGGGGGGGAGGGGGACCCCATTTTTTATTTTGATTTTTAAGGGTTAAAACCCCTAAAAATCCCCCCAAAAATGTCGTGAGGTTCCCCCTACCCAGCGTAACTAGCCTGTGATCAGCTATGGGGGCTTGTAGAACAGGGCGCAGGGGTCAGCTTTAGTGGCCCCTGGCCCTGCCGGCTACAAGCCGTCATAGCCTAGGGCCACGGCTCTTCTGCCCCCCCCGGGCTTTGGGGAGGCAGGTAATTTGGGAGGCCAGGGGTTAATGGCAAGTCACCCGCTAGCCGCAGGTGACTTGCCAGACCCCCGAGCCTTGTGAACTGGTATAAGGGGTCTCATGGACCCCTTACCAGTTCACAAAGGATTAACAGTATAAAAAAAAAACAGACACAGCTTCCAAATATGTTTATTAAAAAAAAAAAAAAATTTACCTTGACTCACCTCCGATTTTCATATGCAGTGTCCCGCAGCGATCCGATGCAGGTGACGGCTGGTCAGAGAAGGGGGGAGGCAGGCGATCGGAGGATCGCCTACCTCCCTCCTTCTCTGCCCAGCCGTCACCGGCATCGGACAGCCGAACTGCCGAGTGTCCAGACGACACCCGGCAGTGACGTCATCGGCCTCGCCCCCAAAGGGGCGGGGCTAGAATTAAAGATCGAGAAGATCCGATGGAGGAGGGCTGTTAGGCCCTCCCCAGAAGACAGAATGAACAAAAGGGGGTGGGAGCAGCTCAATCCCTCTTATTTATACGAGATTATTCCTTCATACAAGATTATTCTTATTATATAACCCCTTATCATCCAAAATCATTATTATATATCCTCTTATCATCCAAAATTATTATTATTATATATCCTCTTATCATACAAAAATATCATTATTATAATTCAGGGCCTGGGAACTAACCCAGTTTAACCCTCTCATCATCAATCTCATCTGGTTATTCAGCACCAAACATGTCTAGCTATGTGGAAAGACAGAGATTTGGTTGCATATATCTGCAGATACATGTGGAATCCACACTGCCCCGACAAGGCACTCTGTATTTAGTGTGGTCCCTACTCTTAATTCTGAGTCCCCAAAGTTGGGACATGCAATGCAGACAAATATCTGAGAGCTACTCACCTGGGAAGCGGCCAGCCTCCCTTTAGAACACTTCACAGGGAGGAATCCATATTGACTGAATTCCCCCCTGCTTGTGCTCATGGCAATTTAAATGAACAAAAGGGGGTGGGAGCAGCTCAATCCCTCTAATTTATACGAGATTATTCCTTCATACAAGATTATTCTTATTATATAACCCCTTATCATCCAAAATCATTATTATATATCCTCTTATCATCCAAAATTATTATTATTATATATCCTCTTATCATACCAAAATATCATTATTATAATTCAGGGCCTGGGAACTAACCCAGTTTAACCCTCTCATCATCAATCTCATCTGGTTATTCAGCACCAAACATGTCTAGCTATGTGGAAAGACGGAGATTTGGTTGCATATATCTGCAGATACATGTGGAAGCCACACTGCCCCGACAAGGCACTCTGAAGAAGACAGAAGAGTGGGGGGGGGTGATTGGAGCCCCCCCCCCGTGAAGAGGAGGGTTGGCGGGAGCCAGCACACACGCAGGTAAGTAAATGTCATTATTTATTTTTTTTTTACAGGAAAGCCAGTGGCAGCTGAAATGGGGGGGGGGTCACCCCATTCCGGGCCCTCCCCTGCAGCCGGAGGAGGTCCGACGGACGATCGGAGCCCACCATGTTAAAGAGGAGACCCGGCCGAATCAAACGAGGGGTCAGGTAAGTGACTTTTTTTTTTACTTTTTATGCTATTAGTGGGGAAAGTCAGGCACGTAAAATTTATGTGGCTGGCGGTTAACTGCAGGGGAGGCAGCCACGTAAATTTTACGTTGTTGGCGTTTAACGGGTTAAACCATATGTCTAGATAGATGACCATGCATAAAGGTTAATGTCATTATGGGTTTAAGTTGGAGACATGTAGATAACATTTTGGCTAGTCACATTCATTACTGCATGTATGCATGCTAGATTGGTGTCTCTGCTTTGGGCAACTTTAAATACATAATACATGCAGGCTGTGAGTGTGTGTGGTTATTAACAAAATCCTTCACTAGTAAATTGGATAACTATAATTGTAATAGCTGAAGGATTTGTTTAGTACTATGGACATGAGTACTTAAGCAAAACAGGAAGTACACTCTTCAAAAGCTTAAGTAGCCCTTATCGGATTATTTCAGTTAATGTAAAAATTTAGCCTAGGGAAGAAAATAGCAAATGGTAGCCACAAACTAAAAGAATGAACAAAAATATTTCACTATACTAGCTTAATGTCAAATATCATTAAAATTTAGGAACAACAATATTTAAGGCCAAAAATTCCTGACCTAGCATAATTTGTTTTAGCTTTTTTTGATGTCCAAATAATAAGAACCTTTCTTTTTCCCTACAGCTTACAATAATGAGCATCGCAGACTGTGGCAGTACATCCGACGGACAAGATTTATGATGCTGGGGAAGAAGAAAAAGCCGTAGGGTGGGGGTATGGGGTTTGCCGCTATGCGGCTTTGACTTTTGCCCATGTTGGGCTTTTTTTGTAAATGTAATAAATATTTAAATATTTAGACTAACATTTGTTGTCGGGAGTTTATGTCATTTTATACACACCAAATAACAAAAAACAATTGGCAAAATAAGCTAATATTGCCTATGTGAGCATAGACAATATAAAATTATTCGAAGATTAAACATTCTAATAACATTACAACGCCCAGACACTATTAGATTTGGGTGAGTAATTGTACAGTGGCTTAATAGCGACTGCGACACATCATATTCACAATTAGAGGCCAGGTTAATATAGCGACTGAGGAGCCCTGTAATAGAGACTGACGGCTAATTGGGGCGGCCACTAGCGGCCAGTCATAGCGCCGCAATACAGATGCTCATCTGTCTCTACCTGGCGCTATTAGTAAATCAGCCTGTAAATGACATTCAGAAGGGTTCTATTTGATAATTAGTTGAATTCTAAAGGTAGTTTGTCACACTAGTTTTTTTTAGGGGTATCAGAATACAGGGGCTGAATACATTTGCATGTAACACTTTAGCATTTTTGTGGTTTTAATCTGAAAACACATGAATACATTTCTTTGCACTTCACAAATACTTGCTACTTTGTATTGCTCTATCATATAAAATCTCAATAAAATACATTTACGTTTGTAGCTGTAACTTTTAAATTATGGAAAGGTTACAGGGGTGTGAATTCAGGGCAATACAACGTTAAAGAAATTGGCAGGTGACTGTGTCCATGTTGAATACTGCAGACCCAATATATCTGTATTTTAGTGCAAAATCTATTACCTTGACTTGGGTTGTACAGCACATCAGTTCTCTCATTAGATCCTCAATACCACACAAATGAAATGTACATTGGCTCCCCTCCTTGGTGCCCTAAATGAGAGTATCCCATTTAAGCATAAAAGGGTTTGTAGCACCCTAAGATTTACCCTTCACTTTAAAAAGGTGCATGACAGGTTTAATGACAGAAAGAGACCATTTATGATGCATTAATGATGAATGTATTGAATGTGTGGAAGCAGATTTGAGTCTCTCTTAAAGTGGACCAAAACCCTTATGGTGGCACTCTGAGGCCGGTCGCTAGCTTTCCTCTGGTGCATTAAAAATTATGATGCCCCACTGTGTGAATTCCCCTGGGTTGCCTGCAAAACGTAGTCATTTCACTGGCTCATCTTTAGCTTTGATGTGTGTTCCCGCTCACAGTCATTCCAATAGGATAGGAATTGGAGTGCTACCCAGACTAGAGGAAATCCAGGGATGTTGCCAGTGGGCAGGTCATGTTATCTGGCATTTTTTAAATCAGCCAATTGGCAATATCAAAAATGCCAGGTGGGCATGGGCATGGCCATGGCGGTGGAAGAAACTGTTCTTTCTTTTTAAACTGGGCCAATGCCGAGCCGGCATCATCGCCAGAGGTACTCGGATGGGGAGGATGAGTAAAGGGCACGGGGAGACTTTATCGGGGTTTGGCTCACTTTAAGGCATGTACATTCATTCAAAATCTAAAGTCCCTGTCCAGACACACACTATCTTCCTCCCACCTTATCCCCCTTGGGAACAGTGTAAAATAAGCTATTTCAGAGTTTTCCCAGTCTATGATTATGTAAAAAAATACCTTGTGTATTCTAAGTGAAGCCACTTTCTTTACTTCAGTTTCTGTGCCATGCATGCAGCTTTGTTAGTCATGAGCATACTTTTCTGTGGTCAACCACTGAAACTTGCCATGCTCCCAAGGAGAGCACCAAGGGGTAGAGTGGCTGTTAGACAACATTTTTGTGTGGCCTTGAAGGAATGAAATAAAAATTTGGGGCAAAATTTAGAGGCATGCTAAATGCCAATGAAGGAGAGGTCCATGCAGTGAAATCATGCAATATAATCTCCTTTTCTACTGCATGATTTCTCCCCACAAAGCATTGTCCTCCCAACTTGTTTCCTCCAGCTACGCCTCATGCCTGAATTAGACTGCTACACAGCTACATTACACAAAAAATGCTGCTTACTGAGAAAAAAATGCCATAGGATGAAAATTGGGCAAACCTTGCACATCTCTATCTTTGCTGTATGACTTGAGTTAATGCCAAAAAAATGCAGCAGAAGCACGACTGCTGCTCTGTGATTGGCTGACTAGGCTGAGTCACATTTTTATTTTGAAATATCAGGATTTGGCTCAGCATGGGAGAAGGGGGTTGGATGCATGTGAGGCCTTTTTAATGGAAGCTGGACCTGCATTTGATTCATTGTAATTTATTCCTGGTTTAATTTTATTTTAGAATTAAGATTTTTTTTCAACTTATAACATTTATTTACATTTTAGTGATAAGCAAGATGGTTCCCTCAAGCCATGATTAAACCAAGGTTACTTACTGGTATATGAATTTTAAAGTCAAATGGTGCACACTTAATAGATTTGTAGGCTTTGATTCCATAAACTGTGTATGATATAACACGAGTTAAAATAAAAAGTGATCTACAGAAGCGATAACATGATACAGAAATGTAATAATGCATAAAAATATTCATATGACACTTATTAACACAATAATCTTTCACTGCAGGTCAGTAAAGAGATGTAGTGACTGTAAAACATAAAGTAAGTAAATAAAAGTAAATAATATAAACTCATTGCACTAGGAAAAGTTTTAGATGCAAACCACACCTCTAATGTCCTCTTTTTTCTGAATCATAATTTAAAGTGAACCAGACCTAAAGTCTATAAGACCTTGGAATAATAAAGATGCCCAGCATTTCTAACCTAAGCAAGTCCCAGGATGCTAAGCCACTCTTAGCCATTGAGGGTCTGCACTGCTGCAATAGCTGGTGGGACAGTGAAGGACCCAGGGGACTTGGATAGGGGACCTAGGGGTTATCCCGCTTAGACTTCATAGATGATCACAGCCAGCCCTGGAAGAAGGTGAGTAGGTGAAGTGAGTGGGGACAGGCCACCTAGGGATTAGGAAAAGAGGCATCAAAAGCATTTTTTGACATATGGTCCCCTTTAATTAAACTAAGGCAAATATACCTAGCTGCCTTGACCAGTTATTAGAAATATGTAAATAATGCAAAACCAGGAACTCACATCCTCCTACTAACAGTTATGGTTAGCCTTTGGAGTGTTAAGATAACACAAATTGCCATCCCATGGGTGCCAATGTGGACTCCGACTTTTTTATTTATATCTTTTTTTTTTAAATAACCCAGGTGGGGGCAAGGGGGATCTGCTCAGCTCAGGCAATGCCAGATGAATTTGGGGTGTTCAATGAATGACAGATTGTGTGTTTAGTCCCATGGGAGGGGGCTATGCCTGCTTTCCTCCACCAGATTTGTTGTTTAGAGGTGGTGAAGCCCCTTTGCCCTGTAAGGGGCGCCATCCCGCAGTCTTGGCTCTGCCAACCATCGGGGATACTATTAGGATTCTACTTTATTTAAATACTGACAAGCAGCAAAGGGGATGGTGAAAATTCTCTGGCCCTACCCCTAAAGTATAGCCGCTTTTGGAGTAATAGCATGATAATGAGCGGACCATCTCAATTAACCCATCCCATTATCCTCAGGCATTACAGCACAGTCTCTCCTGAATCCCATGTCCACTCTCACTTGAGGTTAGTAAATAAGGAGACACAATGCCCATTGTAGTTATTTGCTTCTTACCAGTTAGTTAAATACAGGTATTGCATATTTAACTTTTTCAGTGAAAGTTAAACTTAGCTATTTTTTTCCATAACAGTGAGCAAGAAATTTTTAAATATGTCAAAACAGGCTTTTCATTTTACTTCCTCCAACAAACAAGTTCATTGTGCAATCATCAGCCTCTTTATTCTGTGTCCACTGTTCTGTGCACATATGCTTACGCACCTACTGTTGAATTGTAATTACCCATCTGAGTTTTAATTTCCCCCAGGAAGCCATCAGTAAAGCAATACAAAGTTAAGCTCCAATAAGTATGACGCCTGAAACACAAGGTCACCATATTTTTCATTGCACAGGAATAGATCGCAGAATTAATGTTAACAGATCTGGTAAAATAACCAAGCAGAAATACAGTTTGTAAAGTAAAGTACAATGGTTTCTGACTAGAATTATTTTCTGGAAATACCTAAAAAGTTTTTTACAAGTGTATAGTTCATTGAGTTATGTATGTCTCTAAGGTAAGAGACGTAACCACACAGGCCATCAAAAAGTAGTGATAGCTAATATAAAGGCTTATAGTAAAGAGTCATTGACAGCAGTAACAGCAGTATACATGGCTTCAGGACAGCAAAGCTAGTATTTTGCAAATAAATCTTTCTACTATGCTTGAACAAAAACTTTAATTATTACAAGTGAATAATATCATAATCTTTACAATGCATCTTTACAATGGTATGGATTTAGGCAATTATTTCAGTGGTTGGTGTTAGCATAGTTAAAGTTTCTGTCCAGGCAAACCAGAACCTCCTCCCACTTTATCCCATTTTGGAACATGGTAAAATAAGACTTTTCAAAGCATCTCAAAATTTGTGAATGGTCATAAAAAAACTCAGTTCAATGCAAAAGTGAAATTGCAAGCCAGAACTCTCAATTGCTCACATGATTTAGGGGACACATGGGAGCCATCACTCATGTGCAAAAGTAGTCGAGAAAACTTTCAAGTTTAGTGATGGGCGAACCCAAACAGCAAAGTCGTCCCCAGTCCCGAACACGGGTTTCAGAAGTCCATGACGTGGTTTAGTGCTTGGCCCAAACACGGAAAATTGTAATTCTTTGGCCATTTTTGGTTAGATACAATTTTATCTAATGAAGAATAGCCTGACTTTTTATTTTTTAATTGTTTTTTAAAACTAAGAGAGCCCTAAGCCACTACCCCAGGTCTGTGCATGCTCCCGACGCCCATTGCATGTGGGGGATGCAGCTCTGTGCTTTCATGCAAGATGGTGGCACCCATGAAAAAATGGGGGCTAGGGCCACATTTCATCAATTGGGTATTATCTTTGTACTTACGTCCGGGAACATTCTCCAAGATCCAGGGCTTCAGTTGAATTCAGCCAAATCACAAGCGTTAAATATCTCCCTAACTGAAAGCACACTGAATACTACCAAGGCGTCCTTTGACTTCCAAAGGCAAAAACAATATATTATGTATCTAGGGGTACATTTGACATCAGACTATGGGTCCCTTTATGCGGATAATTTTCCTATGATGTTTAAAAACCCCAGGTCCTTGTTATCAAACTGGTCCAAGAGTAATCTTTCGTGGTTGGTTGGGATTGCTGCAGTGAAAATGTCCTGACTCCCCAAGCTGCTCCACCTCTTCCGAGTGCTTCCAGTGGCAATCCCTGCTGCAGTCATGAGGGGTCTTCAGTCTGATATGAACAAGTTTGTATAGGGTAGGCAGAAACCTCGGGTTACGCAAGCAACGATAAACAGAACTCAAGCAATTTTATGGTATGGGAGTACTAAAACCGCTCCATTATTATAATGCATGTCAGATTGCTCAGCTCTCTGCCCTATTTGCGGGAGCAGAGAGGCCCCTTTGGGTGGACATTGGAGACTCTGTCTGCTCCCCGGTTGTGGCTACCCACCTCAAGGTATAAATCTATTCAAAATCCTGTTCTGCTACACTTTCTTCATATGAGGAAGAGAACTGGGGACCGGGGAGCTAGTGTCGGCCCATTGCCCACTGCTCTGTGTATTGGGTAACCCAGAATTTCCACTATTGGCCTACTAGATCCTAGGGCATTTTCATGGTGGAAGGAAAACAATTTGACAAGGATTATGGATTTGTGCCTATCAAATAGGGTGACCACATTTGCTACCCTGGGAACCTCTAGAGAGTTCTTTCACTTTCTTTAAATTAGCCATTATGTTAAGACAAAACTAAAAGTCTGTTCCACTCCATTTAGTCTCTCAGCTGTGTAACTGTGTAGGGACAACCCTTTGGGGAGGGGGGTTATCTCACTAGTCTATAACCGGCTCTGAGCCCCAACTAGTGCTCGACTACCAACGTATTCTCTAAAATGGGAGGCTGTAATAATGCATATGTCTTTGCTCTGGTATAATAAGACCTTTGACATTCACAGTAAGGATATAGAAGAAGAGATTCATTTCAGAGGTCTTAGAAGTCATCATCAAAGATCTCAGGACAGTAAGGTGCTCAAGAGATGTTTCTAAGTATATGAGTGGGAGGTGGCTGCACCAGAAAAAGCTCTCTTTCTAGCTCAACAGGGTGGGGGTAGGCAATCCCACTAGCATAGAGATGGAAAGAGATGGAAAGAAAAGGAGTGATAGAATTTAGAACCAATAGCAGATTTGAAAAAAAAGAAAAAAAAGTATAGATAAACAACTATATACACAAAGAATAACATTTGCTTAATATGCTAATTTATGCTCTTTGTCCTGGGACAAGCCTGACAGTGGAAGGGCATCTCTTATAATCACCTCAGGTTGGTACATTGTACCTCCAGATAACCCCTGAGAGCATGAACACCTCCATTTTCCCCTGATATCCATTTTTAGATACCAATAATAAAGTTTCTCAAACCATTAACTGGGATGGCGAGTAGAGGCGCAGGTAGGGAAGATGGAGGTAGAGATCAGTCAGGCCACCCCCTAGGCTCAATCCCAACACACCGACCCATCTCCTGCCACCTGCGTCACATAGTGGTGCCTGGGAGGGGATTCCCAGCAGGCGCCCCCCCTGGCACAAGGGATAGCCTCGTACATAACTTTTGAATTTGTGTGTGACAGTTCTCAGCACTGGCTGAGTTGCTCAATGGGGCATTGCCCCATATCTGTCCGCTTGCACGTGTCAGTGCCTCAGCTGCCGATTTACGCACTGCCTTTATAAGCAGACATTTCCAAGACGGCCTTTGGTTGCCACACAAAGCACAGTTTATGAGAATAAAGCCTTAATAGCAAAAAAATGCTCCAGTACTGCATTAACATAGCTAATAAACAAAATAGTCAGATAGTGCATGTAGTCTTTTAGATCTTTTAGTCAGCACCAAATGCATACTTGGAGGTGTGCACTTGCTCCCTTGTGGGAGGTAATATTTGTCCTCTCATTAGAGAGCCACAAATGTCTTTCGCCTCACTATGCCCTCCCTCAAAGCCAATCCTACCTCTTTGTATCCGTCATCTTGATCTGTCCCTTCAGATCTGGTAGGCCAGTTAAAGCCAACTTCTCAATGTACCGCTCTGTGACCCAGACCTAGACATACCAATCACCCAGCACCCACGGGGCATTAATAGTTCAGAAGGGAAAGTACATGTGACCCCAAGAAAGGTACCATCACAATTTTGGAACTTTTATGCCACCTTATATAACAAACCAAACATGGCATGGAAGGACACCCACACTTCTTTGGCCCAAAAATGCCTACAAAATTCAGGTCTCTCCAAATTAAAGCAAGAGGAGTTAGATGCTCTAGAAGCCCCAATTACTCAATTGGACATAGCAAAAGCACTTAAGAATACTAGGGTGGGAAAGGCCCCAGGACCTGATTGCTTTCCAGCAGTGTACTGGAAAACCTTCCTGACCCCACATATATGTGAAGCAAATGAGACCTCATTGAGAGGAGGCTCTCTACCCACATCTTGCCTAGAGGCACAAAGTGTGGTTATTCACAAAAAAGTTAGGGACCAACAATCATGCTTAAACTACAGACCAATCTCCTTACTAAACATGGATGTGAAAGTGGAGACAGACAGGATTAGTGAATTTCTGCCAAACTGGATAACAGAAGATCGAGTAGTCTTTGTCCCCACAGAGAAGCAAGAGAAAATACCCTTAAGGCCCTGAATTTTCAAAACTGGATCTATTCAAAAAGCCTGGGCACGATATTTCTGTCAACAGATGCTGAGAAAGAGTTTCACAGGGTAGCCTGGCCCTGAATCAGGCACATTCTCCACTATATGGGATTTGGGAAGAATATGAATGGCACAAACTTTACTCGAGCCCCTTGGGTCAAGGTAAACAAAACAATGTTCTATTTGATCCATTCGCTATACATAATGGAACGCGACAGGGATGCCCCCTATCCCCGCAGATCTTTGCTCTCATGCTACAACCATTCATCAGGCACAAGAGAAATAAATGGGGGAACCCCCACTACCCCAAAGAAAGTTGCCCGGGGTACATAAGTGGCACCACTCTCAAAAGTATAAAAATATATCCCAATTTATTATTTACAATTACATATAAAGGACATAATAACACTTATACAGATAAACACAAAACATACATAAAAACACGAGGGGGCACCGGTGGTCTAATAAAAATCATAATAGAAAAGTGCCATTTTAATTTAAATAACAATATATAAATTCCCAATAAATTAGTTAAATTGTGCAAAATGCGCAATAAATGTGCAAAATCAATGCTGACCAATAGACATTTCTATTCTATTTACAACCATCTAATTAATGCTTATAGCTAACACAATAGAGCAGGAAAACGTGCCAGGGTGTGCAAAGGAGTAGCAAAACAAGGAAATGTGTATACAGACCAATTGGAGTACCCCCTCAAGAGTAAGATGCCAACGCGTGTCGTAGTGTCACCTGCACTACTTCCTCAGGGCGAATGGATGAGTCTGCATTCATCAGGCACATACAAAAAAGTTGTATTATTAGGGGACTCCAGATCTAGGCAAGGAATATAAGATAGCAGCATACGCTGATAACATGCTTTTTTATATCAAGCCCTTTGACTACTCAACCTTCTACACTAATGAAAGGTTTCTAGACCATTAACAAGCCAAATTCAAGTGTGACCGAAGTTGTGAGATTTTTCCCACACTGAAAAACTTAAAATGAGAATATTTGCTTGTGTCTGGGCTTGTGCACACATTATGCTTAAAAAACTTGCATGTAAAATTGTGCCTGCTGAATTGCACAATATACAAAAGTAAGGTTCTCGCACCAGAAACCATCTGAAAATGCATTCTCGCACGGTGCTGAATCCATCCTTGACAGCACAGTATTTTCCTGAGTAACAACATTATTGCTTTAAAAAGAAGATGGATAATTTAGAGATTTCTTTCAGTAAAAAAATTAATTCTTTTCTCAGGAGTAAAAAAGTGACGATTAACTTTCATTGTATTCCTATCTGGTAATTCACTAAAAGTGAAATTCTCATGCTTTTTTCTCATGAATTGAATATTTTACTACCATGATTTTTTTTCAACTCCTAATGAATCAAGGCCACTCCCCCCAAATACCAATGAAACCAAATTAAAGCAGACTAACAAATATTTGTAAGAAAATTGGTGTTGGCCACATTGCGCCAGGGTGGGAGGCCTCCTCTCTTGGCAAAATCAGACCATGATATTGGAAGAAGATTTCAGACAACTTAAAGGAGCACTATTGCGAAGAATAGCCCAATGATATAAATCCATATAAATATGCAGGATAGTGGGAGGACAGGTCACTTATATACCCGGTATCAAGAAATATCCACCCAGGCTTGTTTTTCTTTATTTTAATGGAAGGAAAAGGACACCTGGGGTGACAGGCTCTGATAGACTAAACCTGTCATCCTAGGCACTGACTATGTGGCCTTGGCCCCTGCGCCATTTTTATTGTAACACCCCTCCCCTGTCCTGCTACAGTTGTGGGCATCCACCTACATGAAGTTATATTGCAACTGGCAGTAACAACCAGAAACTCCATGTTTATGTTACACTTATGTATGGCTTTAAAAACATTTCTGTGGATCTCCAACATGGGGACATAACATAAAATATGGCATACAGGACTGGATAGGTATAATACACATATGTGATGAAGCCTTTTATGACCGATACCATGATGTGCTTGTTTTTTCCATTTTACTAACTGTGTTACAGAGGAAACTGCAGACGTGCCCTGTGTTCCATCCTGACATCCAACAGCAGGTGTGAATTGAAGTCCATGTTTTCAACAAGTTTTCTTGCTTCTATCAGGCCTAAAGAAAAAGGAGAAATAGGATATTTAACAGACAGATCATTTGCATGAAAAGATAAAAAAAAATATGTTTCACTATTGTAATATTCAAATAGACCGCATGTGTCATTTTCTGTGGCTGACACTATTTTCGAGGTAAGACACCACATAGCTATTACACAAATGGTTGCATTTCATTACCGACCATTACTGTAACTAGAAAAAAAAAGCTTTTTGAAATGAAACGAATGCATTTCCTATAGACACAATACAGAATATGAAGGATGTTTATTGGGTCTACTGATTATAATAATTTGAACCATTTATACCGGCGAAACTTTTATAAAATAGACAACCAACAATTTCACATTCAGTATTTACATGGAAATGTATTTTTATATTCAAAAAGATTTTTGGAATACATTTATTTGTAAACAGCATTTCAAATTTTATTATAGTTACACTTTCACTTTTTATATATTTCAACCCGTGTACCTTTGCTGCTTTCTAAAATAGGTACAACACTAATAGCTGCAACATTTTGGCATGCAAAAAAATTACTTTGAAGCCTTTCAAATATTATTTATAAATCTAAATTTGTGTGCATTCAACTATGCATAGACACTATTGTCTTAGTTAAGCCCCCTTGAGCCACCAGCCAAGCCCAAAACTGTGTTCTGCTATCTAAGTTCATTGAACTGGTGCCCCTTGAGATATGGCATGGCACTGGTGCCCCCTGAGAGTGTGTGTTCCAGCTCCTAGCAACAGCCAGTCATAGATTATCCATCCCCATCCACATGGACCTTGCTTCAAATAATTTTTAATATAATTAATTTAATATATAATTTCAATAATTAAGGTTAATTAGGTTAATTATTTTCTAATTTTTCCTTCTGCGCCTCACTTAGAGACCATTTCCACCCAAAGCACAACCAGAGTTGTCATATTATAGAGAATTACCGCTACATTGGCAACGTTAGTAATATTAGGTTGTATAAGGCTTCTGAGGCCATTTCTGCTGAAACTTCTGAGATAAGTGAAAAATCAGTTTATTGTATATTCTTAAATGAGAATATAACTTTTATTTTTATATATATATATATATATATATATATATATATATATATATATATATATATTTATATATTAATATTTTAGATCTGTTTCAGTGGTCCTAAACCTGGCCAGTAGGTGTGTGTTTTTTAAATTACATGCAGTGTTTAGGCAAAGTGGGCACAGGCTTCAGTCCCCTGTACAGAACTGCGAATTTGACCCCCTACTTACCCAGTTCCAAATGCTGAGGTATAGATTTGCTTTTCCAAAGAAGTCTGGAGTCTGACTGAACAGCATAGCCAAATTCATAATGGACAGGTCCTATTTTTTTTCTCAGAAGGATACCTTCCTTTTCCTTCTGTACCTGTCCTAGTTATGTGGTGGTGGGTCCCAATTGTTCTGTCTTGTGTACTGTATGTGCAAATAGTGAAGGGCATCTGGTCCATTGTTGCCTTATAACATCCCACCCACATCCTCATGCTTTTACCAGTCTGACTTCTGAATCCCCTAGTAGATGTGTTTATATGTGACTAAATAAAGCAATAATATCAAGCTTTTGAGTTTTCACAGTCAACATTCAACTGATTTATGACAGTACCACACAACCTTTTTGTAACAAAAACTATAAAGAGATTAAAAGGAGAAAAAAGTGTATATAGGCCCTTATTTGCTTTGCTTTTGGTAAAAGTGTAAGTGTGAGTTTTGTTTTAAAATATAAATCTGCAAATAGGAAAACCTTTATAGGCAACCTTTAAATCTGTTCTTAAAGAAGCAATATCACGGAATTGTGTAAAATTAAAAATCCATATAAATACATTGGCTAATGAGAGGAGGGGTCACTTATACACCCAAACTAAATCAAACGCCTGACAAGCTTGTGGGTTTCTTCTTCTGGTAGGAATAAAATCGAAGGGTGACAAGTTTAGTGTATTAGATTTTTTCTTCCTTCCATTAAAATAAAAAAAACAAGCCTGGCTGAATATTTCTTGATGCTGAATGTACAAGTGACCTCTCCTCCCTCCATCCAGCATATTTATATGGATTTTTATCATTTTTTCGCCATAGTGCTCCTTTAAATATATTTAGCTGACAAATTGTCCGTATGCTGAAAGTCATGTACACCCCTTTTCTAAATGCGATTTTGTTCGCTGTGCCTGTCAAATCAACTCCAGCCCTTTCTTAAGGATAATGGAATGATCATCCATAACCTGATGTTGATTGGATGTTACTGACAGATAGAACGTACCCTGGGGCTTTTGGTATAGCCTACTAGGCATTTAAGGATTGTTCACCAGTGCCAAATTTACAGCACAAACATACTGACATGTGTGAGTGTTCATGCTCAGTTCTATTAGAAATCATTCATTACAGTCTTTCATTACATTAGATTTGGAATAATAATAAAGCTCTTTGAGACTGCACTCTGGTCTCAAACACAGACTATTGTGCAGGTGCTAGAATACTCTAAGTCTTATTCTTAAATAAAGGTATTTAAGCTTTCACTTGGTATCATAAAAATACAGTATTGGATTTTATCAACAGCATCTAAGCAATTAGATGCAGAAAAGCATGTAGATGGGAGCAGGGGGCTTCATAATGCACATTTATTTATACATCTAAGTAGCTTTTGAACATATCCAGCTTAGTCCCAGTCAAAGGTGATCCATAATGTCCCTTTATGATGTAATAATCCATAATTTATTTGTGAAGACCTTTGTTTAAAAATATTTTCTGACGCATGTCCTCATTTTCTAAACCAGGTTGTATCTCTCACCATCATGCCTCAGTCCCCGGGGACTGGACAATTTACTTTAAGGTGAAGCCCACCAAGAGTGATAAGTGGAGCCGCATTTATGGCGACAGTGGGCCTTCAGTATCGGCAGCACTGGGCAAGGGTTGCGCTGGCCCTATCTTTTTAGCATCCCTGCGCTTGCCCTTCCCACCCAAGGCTTCCTGGTTTAATTAACTGGTCCTAGTTCCCTTTTTTAGGACCTGCCCTGGACATAGCCTTAACAGTCCACCTGCACTAACCTCTATTTGCAATTTCGACTCTGCCCCCCAGACAGATCCTTGAACTTGTGGTCACATGCCGGTGTAGGATTATTGGTGGGAGACTGCCTTAATTTTTATTTGAATTGGGAAACTTCTTTAATGTTCTAGAGAGACAATCAGGAAGCTTGCCTTGAGAATGTATGTTTACCTGCTTACAGTGTAGGGTGTAAAATTAACATGACACACCCTTCCTTGACATGACAAATTATTACTTCATGTTCAAATGGAGCTTCCCACAATGTGTTAATTCCTGTGAAGCAAATAAACGGTTAATACGTTTCCCAAAAGTGGTTTTGCGTATGTTGTAGTTTTTAACCGAGTTTTGAGGTTATTCAAGCTAACATAATCCCAAATCTTATTTTGGCGGATTAAAAGGTTGTTTGGTGTTAATTTGCCTGGTCAAGAAAGTCTGATCTGACTGATAGTAACAATGATATGCAAAATGGTGTTTCATGTTACTCAATGTGGGCGTAAACATTATACAGGCAAAGAACACTCACACCAAGACAAGCACATAAGGCTCGATTAAGAGGCACATTCGTCTGGACTTTCGTAGCTGTTTGTGAACGTTTTTGTGTGTGTTTGTCATTTTATTTGTTTTTTTTCGTTCATTTTTCATTTGTACGAACATTCGGGCTAATGCGTAAATGCGCTTTGAAAAACGAAAGCAACGAAACGAAACGAAAGCAAATCGGATCATTTGCGTGAGTTTGGATCATTTTCCTATCAAAATCTGATATTTTGCGTTCGTTCAGATAACTTACTTTATTGCTATGGGCTCATTCAGAGAGCTGACTGCCGAGGGACCACCACCCTATAAAATCGTTTCATTTGTGATCCCCTTACGGAACCATTTAGACCTCTGATACCCTTGCAATGAACCAGTTGTGTGCCTTTGTGGAGGAGCATCATGAGCTCCAGCTAATGGGAATTGAATGTGTCAGCAGGGCCGAGACCAGATTGCGCATGCATATCGATGGCATGGATGATGTTGAGCTGTTCGAGCTGACCAGACTTAATCGTGCTTCCCTCCATAAATTGTATAGTGAGCTGCGGCCATGGTTAGCCCGCACCACAAGGAAGGGGCAAGTAATTTCAGGTATGACCAAGATGCTTGGCTGCCTGAAATTTTTGGTGAACGTCTCGTTCCAGAGGCTCAGTGCCCTCTCCGTGGGGATCTCCCTGCCTATGCTGAGCCAGGCGCTATCCAAGATTTTGGAAGGCATGGCTACCATTAGTCAGAAATATATTTGTTTTCCTGACGACATGGTAGCCAGGAATGCGATTAAGCTGGAATTTTATAACATCGCCAACATGCCCAATGTCATGGGTGCCATCGATTGCACCCACGTTGCCCTGGTGCCTCCGGCAGCCGATGAATACATCTATAGGCACGTACAATCTGTCATTTTTTAATATAGTTTACCTAAATGATATTTTAAATATCTCTTAATCCCTCCTTGTAAATAGTCCCTGTGAAATAGCATAAAATGTATCTCTGTTAATCCCTCCTTGTAAATAGTCCCTGTGAAATAGCATACAATGTATCTCTGTTAATCCCTCCTTGTAAATAGTCCCTGTGAAATAGCATACAATGTATCTCTGATAATCCCTCCTTGTCCCTGTGAATAATTGGCCCGTATTTAGCTTATACAATGTTTTTCATGTCGCACAAAGGAAAACATTTTCATGTGGTCCCTAAATAGGCAATTTACAGTTAATCTTTACTTGATGCAACATACCTATCCTTTTTTTGGGCAAAAAATACTTATGTACTTAGTTAGTGTTATTTATATTGGCCAACAGGTTTTTGTGAGGGTGTTAGGAGTTAGTGTTTGAGTAGTTTACCTTGCCTTGCTAATTTTGTTTTTTTTTTATTTTATCCCAGGAACTGCAAAATGGGCCACTCACTGAATGTCCAAGCAGTGGTGGCCCCGGACATGCGGTTCCTTAGTGTGCTCGTTGGGTTTCCAGGCTCATCCTATGATGCGTACATCTTGTGACGATCTGGATTGTACCGTTGGTTTGAGTCTGGGGAATCCTCAGGTGTATGGCTCCTTGGTAAGTTGACGCCAATAACGTCATTCACTTTTCAATGTATGCCTATGAATATAGTTTATGACCCATGTCTGAAACTATGGTTTTACCCCTTTATTACATGTTAAACCGGACCTTAACCATTATAATTTGCAAACCACAAACTCTTTACAAATGTTGGACCAGCATTTCCAAAGAAGAAATGTCACCTTTCTAGAAGCATGACACTTACTGAGTAGAGGAGAGCGGGATAAAATACATAGGGTGGTTTAGAGCTGTGCTTGGCTCAGACAAAGCAGATCTGGGGTCCAGAAAAGGTAACACCTCCAAGAATGCTGAGCAGCACAGTCCTAAAGCAATACCTGTTAGCAGTCTGCCTGATTTGCCCTCATCTGCCATCTTGGAGGTTTTAATGGTCCGAACATGCATTAGATGGTGTTAGGCTGTTTTTTAGCAGAGCAATCTGTATGTTCAGGGAGTGGCTCAAATGTTACATAGCCTCTTAGTCATGGTGATGGCCCGTTTTTTTTGGTTTCAATTTAGGGAGTAATGTGTAATTAATGTTATTTTTCTCAGGGGATTCCGGCTATCCACTGCTTCCCTGGCTGCTGACGCCCGTCCTTTGGCCACAGAATGCGCAACAGGACGCCTACAATCGGGCCCACCGGAAGACCAGGGCCGTTGTTAAGAGGGCGTTTGGGCTATTAAAAAACCCGCTTCCGTTGCTTGGACCATACCGAGGGGCACTACAGTATGACCCCAAGAAGGTCATAGATATCATTCTTGCGTGTGCTGTGTTACATAACTATGCCATCATGCAGCGTGTCCCCCGGTATTTGGATCTGCCCCCTCTCCACCCAGCCCGGACCCCGAAGACCACTACCATGGCACACCTAGTGCCTCTGGCCAAGCATTTCGGGCCAATTTGATTTGTACCCATTTTTCTTAATTTGTTGTGCCTGTGTTTGTTTTGTGCCTGTTTTTTTTAATTTTTTAATCTAATTTTGCTTTGTTTTTTTATTTATGTTTTGTGCTGTGACAACTAGTAAAGATTTAATTACTAAAAAATTCACACATGATCTGAGACTCATGCCTTATTTTTGGCCCAGTTTGTTTGGGCAAACCCTAAGTAATCTAAAAAACACCTAAACATTAAGGCATTAACTTAGTCAACAACAGGTCAAGTCACA
The DNA here is from genome assembly GCA_027917425.1 of Gastrophryne carolinensis. Classification (NCBI taxonomy): domain Eukaryota; kingdom Metazoa; phylum Chordata; class Amphibia; order Anura; family Microhylidae; genus Gastrophryne; species Gastrophryne carolinensis. Next base: position 347,384,537 of record CM051235.1, read on the forward strand.
TTCATTTTATTTAAATTGTAAAAGTAAAAATTGGAGTGGATGGTCACTTCCATACTTCATGTACATACATGGTAAAACAACCAATTCAATTAGTGACAAATCATGGCACCTAGCAATTGGCCACAGGCAGGAGTTTGAATGTAATGCACTCCAGGCCGAAGTTTACATCCCAAAGAAAATACACACACATATGGAGCAAGCATTGGCATGTCAATATTTTGGCTCAAAGAAATAGGGACACATACACACCCTCTCCTGCTTGGCCACATTTGCCACAGGCACAGGTGGAAAGCAGCCATACCTATGCCACATCTACGCCTGTAAGTCAATGGGCCACCTAAACAAGAAGCCCCATTCCAAATCCAAGTCCAGTCCAATCTCTGCCAGGGTTCAAGGTAGTAGTTTGCCAGGGCAGAATGTCCCCCAATCATGCCTACAAACAGGATGAGCCAGAAGCAATGTAATTAGGCCAAAGCCTGCAGCGCAACAGCTTGAGTGGCAGGTTCAGTGAGGCTTGAGCCCAGGTGGCCCATCACCTGGGCATGTGTGGCATTCCTAATCTGCAACTGTTCCAACATGTTTCTATTGGTTGTTCGAACTTCCTCAAGAATGTCACTGAAATTAGTACTTAAGGTGGCCATGTTGGTGTTGCTAGTTCGTACTTCAGCCAGCATGGCACTGAAATTAGTACTTAAGGTGGCCATGTGTGTGTTGCTAGTTCGAACTTCCTCAAGCATGGCACTGAAATTATTAGATGAGGTGGCCATGTGGCTGTTGGTGGACCTAAATTCTGTCAGCATGGTGTTTAACGTATTATTTAAGGTCTCTGTGCATGATGCTGCTCGTTGTTTCTTTGATTTTGATGGCGAAATAAACGCCTCTCATGGTGCCATGCTGACTCCATGATCGACACGCGCCTCCCCTGGGAAACTGGGCGACGTAGCTGACTATGCCTCCCAATTCCCCGGGTTGGGGCGCGTGCAGATGATGGTCCTCTAGTTTGACCAACAGCCACAGATGTGCTTGGCAAATCCTCTGCAGCAGACCTACCACTGGGGACTGTAGGCTCAGTCTCTGCATGCTGCCCACGATGGGCAGACATGCAGACATCTTCACTCTGCTGCAGAGGATTTGGTGTAGAAACATGTTGGGACAGTTGCAGATTATGTTCCGGGGGGGCTGTAGTGAAAGTCCAATCAAGGTGCCATCCTTCTCCAGCTCCTGGATTTCCTCCATCAGTGTTTGGGTCTGTTGGGACATGTGAAATAAAAGGTTCAGTTTGGGCACTAAATATTTTATTACGCCAAATTAATCATGTTAATTCACATGCATCAGCAGATTCTGAAAAATACACTTACTGTATATATCGGATCCTGGCTCCTAGGTAGCACGGAAGTTGACTGCGTGGTCAAACTGGCTGAGGCTTCCACACTAGCTGAGGGATAATGCTGGGCTGCATTGTTTAAAAAAAGGCACGAAAACACCCAAAAAGCATTGTTGATCTGTATTACTACATATGCTTCACTAAAACGTGGGCAAGCAGGAATGGCAACTCCTCCAACGGTCCAAGTTGACCTTCACTATGAATGTCCTTATCTGTTAGATGTATTAATCAACATGTACATACACATTGGTCACCTTAAATAAAACTAACATGCATGTAGTGGGTGTTATGAGGCTTCACACATCCCTAAAGGGCCATTAGGGGCCCACACTCAGCTTGAAAATAGCATTTGGCTTAAGAATATGCTGGTTGCCATTCTACCTATGTAGACCTTTCCCTGACCCCAGATCAAGTATTTGAGACCAAAGCACAGCTCCAACCCAAGTGGCCTAAAGATAAAGATGTTGGATCTGATTGATTATATTCACATAACAGGCAGTCCTTTGCTAATATAAATACTTTAATAGTGTCCATAAATACTCTCAAAGGTCATGTATGGCCAAGCAAATTAGAACATTAACATTCCACAGACATGACACACCCTGCTAAAAATGAAACCTATACTACAAGGCACTCCCTACGGGCATGTGTTCATATATGCCTTGGAGCCTCATTTTACACGTTGCAAACATTTCAAACAATGAGTCTCCTCATTGTTTGCAGGCAAATCGGGGGACATTCTGGCCTGGCTGTGTTGGGGTGAAATGTATGACAGCTGGCTGGCTTCATATTGGACAGGACTTGGATAGGGACTGGGTGTTCGTGGCTGGGTGGCCACTGAACTAGCAGGCGTAGATGTGGCATATGGAGAGTGCCTTGCCACCTGTGCCGGTGGCAAATGTGGCCGAGGAGGAGAGGGTGGGCTGGATGAAGTAGGGCTTCTTGGCCTGTGCCTCTGTGGCCCCTTCAGAGTTGCATGCCCCTGGGAGGTTGTGGGATGTGCCTGGGGTGATGGCGACCTTGGGCTTCTTGGACTTCTTGCCCGATGGCTTAGCCTCTTGCCATGGGATTTTTCACCATGTGGGGGTGGTGATGGCAACCTTGGGCTTCTTGGGATTCTTGCTTGATGGCTTAGCCTCTTGCCATGGGATTTTTCACCATATGGGGATGGTGATGGCGACCTTGGGCTTCTAGGGCTTCTTGCCCGATGGCTTAGCCTCTTGCCATGGGATTTTTCACCATGTGGGGGTGGTGATGGGGACTTGGGCTTCTTGGGCTTCTTGTCCGGTGTCTTGGCCTCTTGCTATGGGATTTTTCACCATGTGGGGGTGGTGATAGCGACCTTGGGCTTCTTGCCTGATGGCTTAGCCTCTTGCCATGGGATTTTTCACCATGTGGGGGTGGTGATGGCGACCTTGGGCTTCTAGGGCTACTTGCCCAATGGCTTAGCCTCTTGCCATGGGATTTTTCACCATGTGGGGGTGGTGATGGGGACTTGGGCTTCTTGTGCTTCTTGTCCGGTGTCGTGGCCTCTTGCCATGGGAGGTTTGGCCATGTGGGTGTGGTGATGGCGCCCTTGGGATGCTGGGGCTTCTTGCCCGTGGGTTCTCCTCTTGGCATGGGAGCTTTTCCCACCTGGGTGGGGTGATGGTGACCTTGGGGGACTGGGGCTTTGCACCCTCTTGGTTGTTTTTTTAGCGGCCGTAGATGTGTTTTTGCTGGCCTGGGGCTTCCTCTTTGCCGCTGCCTCCTTTTCTTTGGTGGTTGTTGGTGCCTTGGCCTGAGCACTGCTTGTTGCCCGCACCTTACCTTTAGGCATTTGTGAGCGAGTGGTGGAGCCTGCAGAAGCCTCCTCATGCTTCTGTGGGTGTTTGCTGCTGCTGCCCTCCTTTGCTGCGGCTTTTTTGGGTGCCATGATTCACACAATCTCAAAGAGAATGAGCTGTGTGTCCAGGACCCTTTAAATAATAATGCCTGGGTATGACGCTTACAAGCCCCATACGCGTGCGTACGGCCGTTTGTCCGGCCGTGCGGAACCTGGAAAACACTGGGGCATTACTTATCTGCTGCAGACAAGAAGAAAGATGGCGCCCACAATCTTCACCTGCCAAAAACAAGAGATCCTTATGCTTGTAGGTGTATTTTCATGCCTTTTATTTGCCATATAAATGCATGCCTAGCACTTAAGGAAGCGCAGGAAGAAATGATTTGTTTGAAAAGTGTCTAAAACTCTGTGCCAAACTGAAGTCAGGGCCCACATGTGCAAACCAAGCTTATTACATCTAGAAGGATCATTTTAGTCTAGAAATGTGTCCGGTAATGTCATTTAGTCAAATGATCGATTTGTGAGCGATATTTGTATGCAGTTTGATCTAAATCCTATGTTTCTTTTGTGTTTTGAAGACGATGCTGGAGCGCAGGTACGACTACCTGCCCAACTCATTTGAGAAGAGGACCGTCGCCCTGGAGATTGTTTCCAGGATTCAACACCAGACGGACACCACCTTCACCCTGTCACGCTCGGGGTAACTCCAGCCCTCTTAATAAGCTCACAACCCCCAATCTCCACAGCCAGCTTCACCTGTAGGAGCCCCCGCTTGCCGGGACGCAAGATACGCCTACCCGGGATCGGTTGCCCCTAGGACTTAATGGCTCAAAGGATGTAAGCTTATATGTGGGAGGACTGGAGAACCAATAGCAAGAGCGTGAGTGACGGAAGTCCAGAGACAGGCAATAGGTCGATAAGGGAAGGCAGAGATCGTAGCGGCACCAGGGGTCAAGCAAGACGTAGTCGGGGTTCAGGCAGAGGTCAGCAACTGGGGATCAGGATCTAGAAGCGTCAGTTCAGGCAAAGGTCGGCAACAAGGATTCAGGATCGAGAGGCGTCAATACAGGCAGAGGTCGGCAACAAGGATTCAGGATCGAGAGTGGTCGTACAATCAAATCGGCAACAGGCTAGACTTCACAGGAGTAGGTAACACAGGGTTCTGAGCGCTATCACAGGCAATTCACAACTGAGAGGGAATTGCCTTTATAGGGACAGGTCTGAGGGAACCAGTGTACTGATTGGAGCACATAGGATTCCAAGGGTAGTTGGCTGGCAACAAGGGAGGAGGTAAGGCCAAGATATCAATGGGGCTGATTGGCCTGCAGAGCAGAAGAGGGCGAAGCCCTCAATCCCCTAGGATTCATTAACCCTTTAATTGATCCTCCGGCGGGTGCGCGCAGCACAGCACCGCCGGAGGGCATAACAGACACGTGCTCGCAGCCGCGCGCGAGCACGTCTACTGGAGGAGGAAGCGGGGGGCGTGGCTCAGCTGGGCGCCGCTCGAGCCGACGCTGCTCGAGCCGACACCGCCCGGCGCGGCCGCCGCACAGTGACAGCTGCAGCTGGCCGCCTGGAGACGTCGCTGGAACGGGGATCAGGTAAGCGGTTCCTGACACACCCACACGCAGATCATGCAGCATTGGTCGGACCTGAAACGGCTGCACATGCCCCGGGTGCGGCGCTTTTTCGGACTCCATTTCCCAAGTAAGTACATAGCGATTGCATGCTAGATGCAACTAATACAGAAGGTAGGCCTTTATTTAGAAATGCTTCTCTTTTCTAGTGTTGGAAATGGATTAACGAATCCGACGCACCCGGAGGCGCACAGGCAAACCAGTGCTGCATGAATCTGCAGCTAGGAGTGAAGGTGGTGGATCTCCAGGGCGATGGTCCTACCCCTCCTCTGTAGGGTCCTCCGACCAGCCCCTGGACCTTTCTATAGAGGAGGGGCGGCACAGCGTGGGCAGGCAGTCGTCCCCAGCGACGCAGCCATTAGCCTCTGGTATGTGACTCTTCATGTAACCGCACACACATACATGCTATTTCAAACAAAGCTGATTCCCTTAATCTCTTTTTCTAGATTTGGATGTAGCGGGTGAAGAATCTGTGGAGTCTGCAGCAGATCAGGCCCAGGAGGCACATGGAGAAGGTAGGTGATGTGACACACACATTGAAATTGACATTTTCTTACTGTTGACCAAGACATTATAAGTGACCCTATTTGCCATGTCTCTAGAGCCTAAACTTCACAGCAGTGGCAGGGCCCGGAACGGAGGGTGGTCCCCAATGACGCAGACGTCGGCCACCAACGAAGTAAGTTGTAATGTAATTCTCTGAGTATGTGGCAATTGACATGTTCACCAAGACACATAAAGCCATAGTCAATGGCATTAGCATAATGACATATGCCCACTTGTTTAGATTAATCACTTAGCATAATGACATATGTCGTCATGAGTTAGGTTGCCAACTAACAAACATTCCATCCACAGGTGAGAAACATGTATTTGTCTGAAAATAATGTATTTTTTGTTTTTGATACAGGGACCACACGTGCAAGAGTAGAAGCTATGAATCAAAGGGTTCTTCAGTTGGTGGTCGACGTGCAGCAGCTGCGTGACTCGTTGGGGACCACAGAAGAAGACTAGTGTTCTGGGTCCTGCCATTGTTTTGAATATAGTTTAAAATGTGGTTTTATCAAAAATATTATATATTTTTTTAATTTTACAATTTTTATATGAACCACAAAAAAAAATTTGGACATTTTATCAAAAAAAAAAAGCCAAAAAAAAAAAAAAATAACTGTTTCAGTGTAATTTTTTTACCAAAATACATTAACACAAAATGAATGGTCAAATAAATATTTAGAGATGAAGATTCAAATGACCGCGAAGTGGTTTGGGTTTTAGGGGTGTAAAATGGAAGAAGAACCTAACCACGAAGGGGTTTGGGTGAGCTTTAGGGGTGTAAAATGGTAGAAGAACCTAACCGCGAAGTTGTTTGGGTAAGTTTTAGGGGTCTAAAATGGAAGAAGAACTTAACCGCGAAGTGGTTTGGGTAAGTTTTAGGGGTCTAAAATGGAAGAAGAACCTAACAGCGAAGTGGTTTGGGTAAGTTTTAGGGGTCTAAAATGGTAGAAGAACTTAACCGTGAAGTGGTTTGGGTAAGTTTTAGGGATCTAAAATGAAAGAAGAACCTAACCGCAAAGTGGTTTGGGTAAGTTTTAGGGGTGAAACATGGAAGATGTAGGAATGCGCAAAGTGGTTTGGGTAAGTTTTAGGGGTCTCAAATGGAAGAAGAACCTAATTGCAAAGTGGTTTGGGTGAGTTTTAGGGGTCTAAAATGGAAAAAGAACCTAACCGCGAAGTGGTTTGGGTAAGTTTTAGGGGTCTAAAATGGAAGATAAACCTAACCGCGAAGTGGTTTGGGTAAGTTTTAGGGGTCTAAAAGGGAAGAAGAACCTAACCGCGAAGTGGTTTGGGTAAGTTTTAGGGGTCTAAAATGGAAGAAGAACCTAACTGAGAAGTGGTTTGGGTAAGTTTTAGGGGTCTAAAATGGAAGAAGAACCTAACCGCGAAGTGGTTTGGGTGAGTTTTAGGGGTGTAAAATGGAAGAAGAACCTAACCGCAAAGTGGTTTGGGTAAGTTTTAGGGGTCTAAAATGGAAGAAGAACCTAACCGCGAAGTGGTTTCAGTAAGTTTTAGGGGTCTAAAATGGAAGAAGAACCTAACCGCAAAGTGGTTTGGGTAAGTTTTAGGGGTGAAAAATGGAAGATGTAGGAATGCGCAAAATGGTTTGGGTGAGTTTTAGGGGTCAAACATGGAAGATGTAGGAATGCGCAAAGTGGTTTGGGTGAGTTTTAGGGGTCAAACATGGAAGATGTAGGAATGCGCAAAGTGGTTTGGGTCAGTTTTAGGGGTCAAACATGGAAGATGTAGGAAAGTGATTTAGCTAAGCATTGTAGTAGAAGTGAGTGAACCAAATATGTAGGCGAGCACTTTAATGAGTTAAGTTTGTAGTGCACAGGCGCAAGATCGTAAGGATTTCCGTCTGGACGATTATTTTTTGAAAAAGTGAAACAGAATCTAACGGGAAACGTAAAGGATTCGTGGGAGGAGACGATGGAAAAAGGGCAAAAGCGAAAACCTACGTTGTTACCTGAGAAAATGAAACGGAAAAGTCACGCTGGAAAATGACATCCTCGTACTCGTACTCTGCCGTACGAACGGACGGAAACTTGACAGAAGGATTGCAATGCATGCACAGAATCGCTCACACACTCATACGAGAGCGGGAAAAATAAAAAATAAAAAACAGATCGGCACAAAACGAAAGTCTTTTTTTGTCTCTCTGAATCATGTCTATAGTGCTGATTGCAGCATTAATGAAAGAACCATTTTCAGCGGTCATACTCTGCATGTCTTTTCTTTGATATTGTTATGCTTTATACACCTATTGTCATTTCACAGCATTAAAAATGTTTTTCCTTTTAAATGCATATTGCGTTCTAAGGGTGTTCAATCTTCCACTCCAGCCTAGTTCTTTACCCTTTCCTGACATGACAAATTATTACTTCATGTTCAAATGGAGCTTCCCACAATGTGTTAATCCCCGTGAAGCAAATAAAGGGTTAATGTGTTTCCCAAAAGTGGTTTCGCATATGTTGTAGTTTTAAACCGAGTTTTGAGGTTATTCAAACTAATATAATCCCAAATCGTATTTTGGCGGGTTAAAAGGTCGTTTGGTGTTAATTTGCCTGGTTCCAGAAAGTCTGATCTGACTGATAGTAACAATGATATGCTAAATGCTAAAAAAACAGTATACAGGCAAAGGTCCTCTAGGACAGACACTCACACCAAGACACGCACATAGAGACATGCAAACAGACAGTAGGACAAATCTGCTTTAGAGGACACTAAAATCTTGGCAATGATTTTAAAATCTTGTGGCAATGAGAGGAATGTGATTGCATGTCTATGGAAAGGTCTGTCATCTATGCAAATTCTATTATCTTGTCATCATCTGTCATCACCTTGGGTCTGTAATTTTGAGTTGCTGCATTATTGTTTTGGAAAAAAATGCTATACGATCATAGAAAAACAACAAGAACTTTTACACAGCAGCGGCCTATACATATTCAAAGGCCGTGAATATTCTGGCTACTCTCACTACTACTTTCTACCAGGCCACTCACTGGACCCTCCAACACTGGTATTTCTATGGACTGAGGAATCCCATGATTCCTTCTGCCTTTGACACTCTTTATTCCTTGCCGCTGAAACATACCTTCAGGGACGAATTATGAGGAGGTTGCAAGGGGTGCGCGCCCCAGGGCCTCTACCACTGCCCTGCAAAGATGGCCTCCACCAACCTTTGGGTTATGGTCTGGTCCAGAAGGCTTTTCAGTCTTTGGTCTGATGGTCTGCAGGGCCAGCATCTAAGCTATTGGCGACAGTGGGGGCCCCACACGCCTGGGCAAGCCTTTTTTTGTTTTTGTAAACCTGCAGCCAAAGCCACCACAAGGCAGGACCGAGAGTCAAGAGCAGCAAAGCTACAGTCAGCAACGTTACAGTGATGGGTGGGTGCAGATCTGTCAATCGGCAGCCGCTTACACACATGCACATAAGCCACCAAGGACAGCTGCTGGCAGCTCAATGCAGGGAAACTGTTTTCTGCTGGACCAGCTGGGCGATTACACTACCCCCCACCCAGAATGGTAAAGCAGGAGTTCTGTTGCTGTCGATCTGTTTTTCCAGTATGTGGGCGGATGCAAGACAACTACTGATCAATTACTTGGCTGGATATTATTTTAATGAGGAACTTAGGAGGCCCTGTAGTCTAAAAGACTGCTGGGCCGTCCGAGTTCCTATTCTTCCCGAGCATCCCTGCTCACCTCTAGCCATGTGCACGTCCGCGCCTGTGGGCTGTAGAGAAGATTTTACAAATAAGCAGATTCTACCCCCCTTGTGTTTCTTACAGTTCCTCCTATATACACACTAACCCAGAAGTTTTACTGCCCAGTCATAGCTTTCATCCAGGCATGTCTCGGTTACCCCCTCTATGTCATATTGTTCTTCACTTACTATCTGTTCTAGTTCATCCATTTTATTTCTCAAGCTTCTAGCAATGGTAAGCATGCATTTCAAATGCTTATGATAATTTTGTATACTGCCTTAAGCCTGCTACTAGGGATGAGCGAATCGATCCGGACGAACCCGGATTCGATCCGAATTTCATGAAAAATTTGTTTCGGATTGAATCCGAATTTCCCCGTGCTTCGATCGCTCGAAGTTTTCCTTTAACATCCATTCATTTACATTACAGGCATTCTAAGATGGCGGACGGGACATGTCCAGACATCTACCCCGCACCAGTGCAAGCTGGGGCAGTCACATGCAGCCTATCAGCAGCCAGCAAGCTCGGTGACGTCACAGTGCTATTTAAGGCGGCGGACATCTTGCTTTTCCTCATTTCTCTATTGCATTTGTGAGAGACAGGACGCTGCTGTAGTCAGGGAGAGACAGATAGACAGACAGAGACAGACAGGGACAGGCAGGAGACAGGCAGGAGACAGGCAGGAAGTCAGCGAGAAGCAGGGAAAGTTAGGAAAAATCGGAGGCAGTCACAGGGAGATTTTTTTTTTCATCCAGCCTGAGTGTTACTGGCTGGCTGACTGGCTTTGTTAGCGTTTTCAGGCTGCTTATACACTTACTGTGCATATATACTGAACTGATCTCAAGTCTGCTGTGAGGCATCCCATTCTGTGACTACACCAGCCTCTATTTACTATAACTCTTTGCACTTATTCTAAAAGTAATTTGGCCTGATAAAGACACTTTTGCTGTGCATAGTACTACTGCTGCCAGGTGCCCTCCGGTTGGGGCATCCCATTCTGTGACTACACCAGCCTCTATTTACTATAACCCTTTGCACTTATTCTAAAAGTAATTTGGCCTGATAAAGACACTTTTGGTGTGCATAGTACTACTGCTGCCAGGTGCACTCCGGTTGTGGCATCCCATTCTGTGACTACACCAGCCTCTATTTAATATAACCCTTTGCACTTATTCTAAAAGTAATTTGGCCTGATAAAGACACTTTTGCTGTGCATAGTACTACTGCTGCCAGGTGCACTCCGGTTGGGGCATCCCATTCTGTGACTACACCAGCCTCTATTTACTATAACCCTTTGCACTTAATCTAAAAGTAATTTGGCCTGATAAAGACACTTTTGCTGTGCATAGTACTACTGCTGCCAGGTGCACTGCGGTTGGGGCATCCCATTCTGTGACTACACCAGCCTCTATTTACTATAACCCTTTGCACTTATTCTAAAAGTCATTTGGCCTGATAAAGACACGTTTGCTGTGCATAGTACTGCTCCCAGGTGCACTCTGGTTGGGGCATCCCATTCTGTCACTACACCAGCCTCTATTTACTATAACCCTTTGCACTTATTCTAAAAGTAATTTGGCCTGATAAAGACACTTTTGCTGTGCATAGTACTACTGCTGCCAGGTGCACTCCGGTTGTGGCATCCCATTCTGTGACTACACCAGCCTCTATTTAATATAACCCTTTGCACTTATTCTAAAAGTGATTTAGCCTGATAAAGACACTTTTGCTGTGCATAGTCCTACTGCTGCCAGGTGCACTCCGGTTGGGGCATCCCATTCTGTGACTACACCAGCCTCTATTTACTATAACCCTTTGCACTTATTCTAAAAGTAATTTGGCCTGATAAAGACACTTTTGCTGTGCATAGTACTACTGCTGCCAGGTGCACTCCGGTTGGGGCATCCCATTCTGTGACTACACCAGCCTCTATTTACTATAACCCTTTGCACTTATTCTAAAAGTAATTTGGCCTGATAAAGACACTTTTGCTTTGCATAGTACTACTGCTCCCAGGTGCACTGCGGTTGGGGCATCCCATTCTGTGACTACACCAGCCTCTATTTACTTTAACCCTTTGCACTTATTCTAAAAGTAATTTGGCCTGATAAAGACACTTTTGCTGTGCATAGTACTACTGCTGCCAGGTGCACTCCGGTTGTGGCATCCCATTCTGTGACTTCACCAGCCTCTATTTAATATAACCCTTTGCACTTATTCTAAAAGTAATTTGGCCTGATAAAGACACTTTGCTGTGCATAGTACTACTGCTGCCAGGTGCACTACGGTTGTGGCATCCCATTCTGTGACTACACCAGCCTCTATTTAATATAACCCTTTGCACTTATTCTAAAAGTTATTTGGCCTGATAAAGACACTTTTGCTGTGCATAGTACTACTGCTGCCAGGTGCACTCCGGTTGGGGCATCCCATTCTGTGCCTACACCAGCCTCTATTTACTATAACCCTTTGCACTTATTCTAAAAGTAATTTGGCCTGATAAAGACACTTTTGTTGTGCATAGTACTACTGCTGCCAGGTGCACTCCGGTTGGGGCATCCCATTCTGTGACTACACCAGCCTCTATTTACTATAACCCTTTGCACTTATTCTAAAAGTAATTTGGCCTGATAAAGACACTTTTGCTTTGCATAGTACTACTGCTCCCAGGTGCACTGCGGTTGGGGCATCCCATTCTGTGACTACACCAGCCTCTATTTACTATAACCCTTTGCACTTATTCTAATAGAAATTTGGCCTGATAAACACACTTGCTGTGCATAGTAGTACTGCTGCCAGGTGCTCTCTGGTTGTTGGGGCATCCCATTCTGTGACTACACCAGCCTCTATTTAATACCATAACCCTTTGCACTTATTCTAATAGAAATTTGGCCTGATAAACACACTTGCTGTGCATAGTATTACTGCTCACAGGTGCACTCCTGTTGGGGCATCCCATTCTGTGACTACACCAGCTTCTATTTTCTGCTGTAACCGTTTGCACTTATTCTAATAGAAATTAGGCCTGATAAAGACACTTTTGCTGTGCATAGTAGTACTGCTGCCAGGTGCACTGCTGACTGTTGGGGCATCCCATTCTGTGACTACACAAGCCTCTATTTAATACTATAACCCTTTGCACTTATTCTAATAGAAATTAGGCCTGATAAAGACACTTTTGCTGTGCATAGTAGTACTGCTGCCAGGTGCTCTCTGGTTGTTGGGGCATCCCATTCTGTGACTGCACCTGCCTCTATTTAATACTTTAACCCTTTGCACTTATTCTAATAGAAATTAGGCCTGATAAAGACACTTTTGCTGTGCATGCTACTACTGGTCCCAGGTGCACTCCTGTTGGGGCATCCCATTCTGTAGCATACCATACCCCTCTTTATTTACACTAAGCAGCTCTCTTATTTACACTAAGCAGGCCTGTTGGAGGCTGAGTGTTACTGCTCACTTTTGGTGTGCATTATATTCTGTTTCATATAGACCCACCGCTGCCCGGGGTTTTTTTAAATATCACCTACTACCACGCCAGTTAGACTATGTCGGGCAGACAAGTGCCTGGAAGTGAAAAGAGGAGGGGCAGAGGCCAAGATTCCGCAGGCAGAGCTCGCATCAGACTGGGGGCCAGTAGCAGCAGGAGTCACGCTGAGAGACCTAATCTGCCAGTATCTGCTAGCGGTCGGGTCTCCACCAGTAATGCATCTGCCGTGGTAGATTGGTTGACGCGCTCATCAACAACATCATCACAACTTACGTCTGAGACCCCCAGTCTAGGGTCGGTAGGTTCCTCTGACACAACCCTGAGTTGGCATGCCCCGAGAGCAATCCCTGTCCTCCCATTGCCTCTGTCCTACGCCGTTCCCTCCCCCAGCGACGTATCCTATGCTTTGGGTTCAGCTCCACTCTTTAGTGAGGAGGACGATCAGACAGAGGACAGTCAGCAGCTACTGCCCAGCCAAGAAATGGAGGTGCCTTCTTTAGCTAGGCAGACAAATAGTGATGTGGACAGTGTCGTGGGTGCTGCGAGCGTTCCAGCTCCTGCGCCAGACACTGTTGACGAATCCACGAACATCAGTGACGTACAGCCAGAACTCGGTGATAATGATGATGACGATGAAGCCGATCGCACTTGGGAGCCGGGTGATGAAGGGGCTTCATCGTCATCATCAGGAGAAGAGGGGCGCAGTTTGCCCCGGAGTCAGCAGCTGAGGCAGCAAGGTGGTAGCAGTCAGCATGGGGGCACAATTCCAAAGGCTGGAGCCGGCCGGGGCCGGGGTAGACCACCTGCTGTGCGGCAGTCTACCTTATCGGGAGGTAGTGGAGCAGGGGTTCCTGGAGTTGGCAACAGCAGCAGTGAATCAGTGAGGCCAGGGGGTGGGAAAAGTAGCTACTCGGCAGTGTGGCAGTTCTTCCTGAAGCATCCGCAGGAGGGTAACATGGCCACATGCAAGATATGTAGGCAAAAGGTGAAGCGTGGCCAGGGTCCAAATGTTGGCACCACGGCCCTGCGTCAACATATGATGCGTCACCATAATGCGACCTGGGAGAACCGAGGCTCCCAAGGGGTGGTCCAGTCTGCTTCCTCACCAAGTGGCATGCCGCTCCCAATTTCTGCCAGCCAAGGCTCCAGCACCTCAGCCGAAGGCAGCTGTGCGTCATACCCATCCTCTGTCGCTCCTGCTCCTCCTCCTCCTCCTCCAAGTCATGCATCCTGCCAGCAATCCATCAGCGAAGCCATGTCCAAGAGACAGCAGTATGCGCCCACTCATCCTACGGCGCAGAAGCTGAATGTGCTCCTGTCCAAGTTGCTGGTGCTGCAGTCGCTCCCTTTTCAGGTGGTGGACTCTGCACCTTTCAGAGAACTGATGGCTTGTGCCGAGCCGAGGTGGAGAGTCCCAAGCCGTCATTTCTTTGCCAAGAAGGCAGTACCAGCGCTGCACACTTTTGTTGAACAGAAGGTGGGCCAGTCCTTGAGCCTGCCGGTGTGTAGCAAAGTGCATGGCAGCGCCGACGTCTGGAGCTGTAACTACGGTCAGGGACAGTACATGTCATTTACGGCCCACTGGGTGAATGTGGTCCCTTTGCAGCAGCAGCAGCAGCAACTTGGACAGGTCACGCCGCTTCGGCCTCCGCGCTCCCTGCCCCTGGGCCTGTGACACCGTGCGACTCGGCCTCCTCATCCTCCGCCATCTCCTCACCCTCCACTGTAGGCTCAAGTCTCAGTGCCCCTCCAGTCTACCATGTGTGCAGGGCACGGAGGTGTCACGCAGTGCTTCACATGGTTTGTCTTGGCGAACGGAGTCACACAGGGGAGGAACTGCTTAAATTTATTCATCAGGAAATCCAAACATGGCTTACTCCAAGAAAACTTAAAATGGGAATCATGGTTACCGACAATGGGAAGAACATTTTGTCTGCGCAGCGCCAAGGAAGCCTGACCCATGCCCCCTGCATGGCTCACGTCTTCAATCTGGTTGTCAAGCGGTTTATGAAATGTTCCCCCCATCTGCAAGACATCCTAACAACTTCAAGGAAACTTTGCATGCACTTCAGCCACTCATACACCGCCAAACACACCCTTCTTGAGCTACAGCGTCAGAACGGTATCCCCCAACATAATCTGATTTGCGATGTTTCCACCCGTTGGAATTCCACCCTTCACATGTTGGACCGATTATATGAACAGAGAAAAGCCATCACGGATTTCCTGATGATCCAAGCAGATAGGGGGACTCCCCTGTGTAACTTCAATGTCAACCAGTGGCAGCTCATACGTGACACCTGCCGTTTGCTCAGGCCCTTTGAGGAAGCCACTTTATTTGTCAGTCGGCAGGATTACGGGATGAACGACGTGATTCCACTGCTTCATGTACTACAGCACATGTTGGAAACAATGGCTGGTCGGGGCACTGGAGACATGGCGTTTACATCTTACGGCCACATGAACCCCGTTGGAGCTGAACTGGAGGAGGAGGAGGAAGAGGAGGAGGAGTTGCCCAGCGAAACACAGTTTAGGCTTGGCGAAATGGCTGGTTTATCTAGTCAGCGGACAGGAGAGGAGGAGCAGGAGCAGCCAGAGGAGCTAGAGGTTTTTGAGGAAGGCGAGACAGAGGACCTGGGCACACCGTGGCAGTATGCAGTGGAGATGGAGACAGGTAGTCCATCCGAGTCACTTGCACAAATGGCAGGAAGCATGCTCACGTGCTTGCGTAGTGACCCCAGAATTGTTTCCATCTGTCGGCGGGATGACTTCTGGCTGTCCACCTTATTGGACCCTCGCTTCCGGCACAAAATGGGGGCATTTTTTAAACCCACCGAGAGGGAGGACAAACTGAACTACTACAAAGACATTCTACGTAGGCAGTTGGCCGATGCCTATCTGCGCCATGGTCCATACTCTCGCAGGTCTGACTCGAGGGGACCTCTGCGCTCGCCTTCCACTGCCATGGCCGCTGGGGGGGTTGGCAGGAGCAGCAGCAGCAGCTCCATCAGCAGCAGCCTCAGTCTTCAGTCGCTAATGAGTAGCTTTCTACACCCGCATAGTGAGGCTACTCATGAGCAGCAGGAAGACCTGGAGCAGGACCTGAACCAGCAGGTCATGTCATACTTTGACATGACCATGCCAACACACCTTGAGGATCCGCTGGACTTCTGGGCAGCCAAACTTGATTTGTGGCCGCAACTAGCAGAGTTTGCCCTGGAAAAGCTGTCCTGCCCGGCAAGTAGCGTGCCATCTGAGCGGGTGTTTAGTGCGGCGGGGGCCATAGTTACGATGAGGAGAACTCGTCTGTCAACAAAAATGTGGAGAGACTCACCTTAGTCAAAATGAATCAGGGATGGATCAGTCAGGATTTCCACCCACCAATGCCTGATGCATGCGACTAGATTCAGCATGGTGCCACGTTTTACACTTTCCAAATGGTGAAAAACATATTTATGTCTTTAGGCCAATTTTTGGGCTTCTGCTGATGCCAATTCCAGGGTGTGAATCATCCAATTTTTGGGCTCCTGAAGCCAACCCCAGGGTCTCTTTAAAGTAATATTTGGGCTCCTGCTGCTGCTGCTGCCAACTCCAGGGTGTGATTCATCCAATTTTTGGGCTCCTGAAGCCAACTCCAGTGTCTCTTTAAAGTAATATTTGGGCTCCTGCTGCTGCCAACTCCAGGGTGTGAATAATCCAATTTTTGGGCTCCTGAAGCCAACTCCAGTGTCTCTTTAAAGTAATGTTTGGGCTCCTGCTGCTGCTGCTGCCAACTCCAGGGTGTGATTCATCCAATTTTTGGGCTCCTGAAGCCAACTCCAGTGTCTCTTTAAAGTAATGTTTGGGCTCCTGCTGCTGCTGCTGCCAACTCCAGGGTGTGATTCATCCAAATTTTGGGCTCCTGAAGCCAACCCCAGGGTCTCTTTAAAGTAATGTTTGGGCTCCTGCTGCTGCTGCCAACTCCAGGGTGTGATTCATCCAATTTTTGGGCTCCTGAAGCCAACTCCAGTGTCTCTTTAAAGTAATATTTGGGCTCCTGCTGCTGCCAACTCCAGGGTGTGATTCATCCAATTTTTGGGCTCCTGAAGCCAACTCCAGTGTCTCTTTAAAGTAATATTTGGGCTCCTGCTGCTGCTGCTGCCAACTCCAGGGTGTGATTCATCCAATTTTTGGGCTCCTGAAGCCAACCCCAGTGTCTCTTTAAAGTAATGTTTGGGCTCCTGCTGCTGCTGCTGCCAACTCCAGGGTGTGATTCATCCAATCTTTGGGCTCATGCTGCCAACCCCAGTGTCTCTTTAAAGTAATGTTTGGGCTCCCGCTGCTGCTGCTGCCAACTCCAGGGTGTGATTCATCCAGTTTTTGGGCTCCTGAAGCCAACTCCAGTGTCTCTTTAAAGTAATATTTGGGCTCCTGCTGCTGCTGCTGCCAACTCCAGGGTGTGATTCATCCAATTTTTGGGCTCCTGAAGCCAACCCCAGTGTCTCTTTAAAGTAATATTTGGGCTCCTGCTGCTGCTGCTGCCAACTCCAGGGTGTGATTCATCCAATTATTGGGCTCCTGAAGCCAACCCCAGTGTCTCTTTAAAGTAATGTTTTGGCTCCTGCTGCTGCTGCTGCCAACTCCAGGGTGTGATTCATCCAATTTTTGGGCTCCTGCTGCCAACCCCAGTGTCTCTTTAAAGTAATGTTTGGGCTCCTGCTGCTGCCAACTCCAGGGTGTGATTCATCCAATTTTTGGGCTCCTGCTGCCAACCCCAGTGTCTCTTTAAAGTAATGTTTGGGCTCCTGCTGCTGCTGCTGCTGCCAACTCCAGGGTGTGATTCATCCAATTTTTGGGCTCCTGAAGCCAACCCTAGTGTCTCTTTAAAGTAATGTTTTGGCTCCTGCTGCTGCTGCTGCCAACTCCAGGGTGTGATTCATCCAATTTTTGGGCTCCTGCTGCCAACCCCAGTGTCTCTTTAAAGTAATGTTTGGGCTCCTGCTGCTGCTGCTGCTGGCAACTCCAGGGTGTGATTCATCCAATTTTTGGGCTCCTGAAGCCAACCCCAGTGTCTCTTTAAAGTAATGTTTGGGCTCCTGCTGCTGCTGCTGCTGCTGCCAACTCCAGGGTGTGAATCATCCAATTTTTGGGCTCCTGAAGCCAACTCCAGTGTCTCTTTAAAGTAATATTTGGGCTCCTGCTGCTGCTGCTGCCAACTCCAGGGTGTGATTCATCCAATTTTTGGGCTCCTGAAGCCAACTCCAGTGTCTATTTAAAGTAATGTTTGGGCTCCTGCTGCTGCTGCTGCCAACTCCAGGGTGTGATTCATCCAATTTTTGGGCTCCTGAAGCCAACTCCAGTGTCTCTTTAAAGTAATGTTTGGGCTCCTGCTGCTGCTGCTGCTGCCAACTCCAGGGTGTGATTCATCCAATTGTTGGGCTCCTGAAGCCAACCCCAGTGTCTCTTTAAATTAATGTTTGGGCTCCTGCTACTGCTGCTGCTGCTGCCAACTCCAGGGTGTGATTCATCCAATTTTGGGCTCCTGCTGCCAAATCCAGTGTCTCTTTAAAGTAATATTTGGGCTCCTGCTGCTGCTGCTTGCAACTGCAGGGTGTGATTCATCCAATCTTTGGGCTCCTGCAGCCAACTCCAGTGTCTCTTTCAAGCTATGTTTGGGTTCCTGCTGCTGCTGCTGCTTGAAACTCAAGGGTGTGTCAGTCAATTTTTGGGCTCCTGCTGCTGCCAACTCCAGTGTCTCTCTCAGCCAATGTTTGGGCTCCTGCTGCTGCTTGCAACTCCAGGGTGTGATTCATCCAATTTTTGGGCTCCTGCTGCTGCCAACTCCAGTGTCTCTTTAAAGCAATGTTTGGGCTCCTGCCCCTCATAGTGATGCCACTTCAATTCTCTGCAATTGTGCCGCTCTGCGATTCTATTAGCGATGCCTCTGATCTGCATGTGATATTTATTTACAGTATTATTTAACTAACCCAGCACGCATCCTATGCGTGTTACAGCAAGGCAAAATGGAAAATGGTTTACAACCCTATTGAGGCTCTAGGAGGCTCAGAAATAGCTGTTTTAAATAGCGGTTCGTCGCGAATAAATTCGTGTCAAAGCGATTTTTGTCGGAAAAGTCGGCGAATCAGCCGAATCGAATTTTTCAAAAGTTTGCTCATCTCTACCTGCTACATATACTCCCCTCTCCCCACCCCAGTTTTATTTCTACACCCACTGTCTCTTTCTTTCCTGCCTTTCTCTCTATAGATGGATATATCCCCCTCCCACCCAGTACTTAGTTTAAACACTCCTCCAAATCTTTTAGCCATCCTCTCCCCCAGAACAGATGCACCCTCCCCTTTGAGGTGCAGCCCATCCCTGACAAAGACCTTGTAGCCCAATGAAACGTTGGCCCAGTTCTCTAAGAACACAAACCTCTCCTTTTTACTCCAATTTTTGAGTGATCTGTTTACGCCCTAATCTCACTCTGCCTCTCTAGTGTGGCTCTTGGTACTGGTAGTATTTCTGCAAATACTATATTACAGTTGAGGTCCTTGCCCTAAGCTTATGACCTAAATCCCTGAAATCATTTTTAAGGACTTTCCTATGTCGTTGATGCCAACATACACCATGACCGCTGGGTTTTCACCTGCCCCTCCCAGTTATCTATCAGCCCGATCCGTGCCATGCTGAACTCTTGTCCCAGAAAGACAACATTCTATTCAGCTATCTCGGTCTTTGTGACAGATTTCCTTGTCTGTTCCCCTAATAATAGAGTCCCCCACTACCAGCACTTGTCTTGCCTGCCCTGTTATCTCATTTCCCTTCCCCTGTAGCAGACAGTGAGGCACCCGTTCCTGATTAGCCCTGTATATATGAGGGCTGAATAGCTCTGGCAACAATCCTAGGGCTCACTGGCCGGTTTAGACTATCGTCCGGTGGCCTAGCTGCCTGCAGTGCTGCTGAATGGCATAAATGTCCAGTGTACACACACACTGAGATGCCAGGGATATAGGAGGAGAACGCACGCAGCGCTGTTCAAGTCAGCGCTTCTAGAGCCTGCATCTTAGACTGACATGTCAATGGCCAGCTCAGTGTACCCAGGGTTGCCACTGGACTGAGGACTAGGTGAATGACTTTCCATGACAGCCTTTATTAATTTTTTCCCCACTACTTACATCCTTCCATTGCCGATGCAATCACATGCCTTCTGATCCTTAACCAAAAGTGAGCAGTGAAAGCCAGGAGCAGGAAAGAGCATTGGTGTCCCCTGCCCCAATCCTAGCTTCTGCCTCTCACTTTGGGCTTTGCTGCTCACTTCTGCTGCAGGGCAGGATGTTTGATACCAGTGGAGTAAGCTGCCATCAGCTTACTCGCCGGTACAAAAATCCCCTCCTTGCAGTGGCGAGTGAGAAACTGCCAGCCACATAGGATTTACATGGCTGACACCTAACAGTTGGAGATGCAGCCCTGGAAATGTTATGTGGCTGGCATTAAAAGTGTTAAAACCTGTACATGTTTAATTACTGTATTCTAAAAACTGTGATTTTGACCTAACTTGGGAGTTGAGTCCAATCTTTTTTTGACATTTTAGTCTTTAGCCCAAGGTCTGGGGCATTCCTGTGGTGGTTGCAGTATAGGAAACCGAAAACAGAGGGCAGACAGTAGACAGCACAACAGACAGACTAACAACTGACACCAGATGACTGGAACTATCCAGAGGGTAGTGGAAGGTCTAAGTCCACAAAGGTACAAAGGACGCAAGGCCTTGGGCCCAGCACAGGGATTAAAAAGATTAGGCCTTATAGCAAGACATGAGATCAACAAGGGTATCAGTGGGCTGGATGTGCTACATAGAGCACATGGATACTCAGGCAGCATGATGCAATGATCCTCACGACTTTGTAAGACAGACAGAGACACAGGCAGGTGGCTTAATAGGGAAAGCAATAGATTCACAGATAGATCATACATTAGTATTTAAATGCTCCGCTGATGTAAGTCCTCACAGTATAAAGGGAATAATGCACATCTTCAGCCCCCCCCCCCCCCCCCAAACAAGTAAAATAGTTTTTGATGTTTTTCTGTGCTCTCTAGTAATTGTGACCATCACTTGCTGGCCTACATGCAAAAAAGGAGGAAGATCGAACACCCAACAAGCGCTGCTAGATTTTGAGAAAGTTTTTAATGCTGGTGCAAACATGAATAACAAGGATGCTGCATAGCATGATAAGGTGTATATACAATCTATTTACAGATAGTGCAGAAAGTGCAGAATAAACACAGTAATAAAGATGACATGGACCACTTAGTACATGGTGAAACTACCGTGCCCAGCTTAAAGGGGGGCAAGCTGCCGGATGACCCAGTAATGTATATAACAGTACAATCAATGCATAAGAGCATACAGGAAAAAAAGGCAATATACAGGCTTAAATATGGCAGATTGTTCCCCAATGCAAAACTCAAACTAGCAGAGCTAACAGTAAACAAGTAACACATATAGATAATAATTGCAAGGCTTACAGGCAAGACACTGAGTGGATACAAGATTAACCCTCAACGTTTCGGCTAGGGATAGCCTTTCTCAAGAGGAGCGGTCCTCTTGAGAAAGGCTATCCCTAGCCAAAACGTTGAGGGTTACTTGTTTACTGTTAGCTCTGCTAGTTTGAGTTTTGCATTGGGGAACAATCTGCCATAATTAAGCCTGTATATTGCCTTTTTTTCTTGTATGCTCTTATGCATTGATTGTACTGTTATATACATTACTGGGTCATCCGGCAGCTTGCCCCCCTTTAAGCTGGGCACTGTAGTTTCACCATGTACTAAGCGGTACTTTCTCCTTTTTTTCATGTATGCTATGTGTGGTGCGCAGGGTGGACGCACTGTGGAATATCCTGAACCCCTTATCTTTATTTTACTTGTTTTCCTTCCTCATATATTTGGTCTAATCCTATAAGTGTGCTACAACTTTGGATCTAACATCACTTGCTGACCCCCACATCCCATCGCGGAAATCGAATCTCTCATGAAGTACAAATGCACCTCTTTGAGTCTTCTAAGCAAAAGATCAATGGCATTCCAGTAACTCCACATACTTGTGCTGCCACATAACAGTGGAGACCAATAACACAGCCTGTTAGCTACTAAACAGGTCATTCCCTAATCAGATATAGCTTGAGTTTAAAGGGACAGTCCAGCTTATATAACTCTACTGGTTCATGGGAGCAGCCATGATGGGATTAATGTGGCATGCCGTCCCATTGACATTTATTGAGAGGAGAAGGGAGGAGGGCAGTGCTTTGTTTCATACATAGTAGAGTATAAGTCAATGGAGTGGCATGCAGCAGTAAGCCCATCGTGGTTGCTCTCACAAACCAAAAGAGTTATTTAGAATGGACTGTCTCTTTAACTCCTTTTTGTCCTTTATGATTACAGACTGTTTCTAGACAAACAAACCCAGATCAATGAGGTCCTACTGATATGCCCTACTGATACGCCCAACAAAAATAACCTAATCCTAGCCAACAGTCCCTCTCATCAGATCTATTTATGGGGGATGATGGTTTGAGATGAGCGAATCGGTTCTAACAAACCTGAATTCGCACCGAATTTCAGCACGAACCCGAATTTTTGGTGGTTCGTGCTGACCGAATTTTCCCCTGAAATGAAAAAAAAAAAAATGCCGGCATGGGGGGAGCGGGGAGGCCGGCTGCGCTGTCAGCGGGCGGCGGAAGCCGGCTTTCGCCACCCGCTGACAGCGCAGCAGGCCTCCCTGCTCCCACCAACCCCTGAAATTAAAAAAAAAAATGCCGGTTTCCGCCCCCCGCTGACAGCGCAGCTGGCCTCCCCGCTCCCACCATGCCAGTAAGTGTTTGCTGTATAGTGGGAGCGGGGAGGCCGGCTGCGCTGTTAGCGGGCGGCGGAAGCCGGCTTCCACCGCCCGCTGACAGCGCAGCCAGCCTCCCCTAAATAATTTAGTAATATGAATACATTAATATCAGACCTGTAATATCAATTCTGTACAAAAAAAAATATGTAAAATGGCAGAAGTGGTCACAGAATTTTTCACATTTAAAAAAAAAAAAAAAAAAAACATTAATAACAATTAATTATTAATATTTAAAGATTGTTCCATTGAAATGCATCTCAGTCGCTAAGCAGGATTGGCTTGATAAATGTGTGATTGTGGTGGGGAGCCGGCGTTCTCGTGGCGGGGCTCGTCATTACCGGCCGATCACCAGTCGATACCTGTCGCTATTCCTTCATAAATAAGGGCCTATATTATTAGCCACATGCTGTATATACATGTTTGTGTGTCTACATGTATCCAGTTGTTTACTGTAGGAACATCCTAACTTGCAATGTGTGCCTAGGAGTAAGAGTTGTCATTTTGAAGGTTTATTGCTCTGTGGCTACTTGCCTATTAGGGAATTTGAGAGTGGTAGCACCACATACACGTGGAAAAGTCTATTTTTGCATGTGAAATGGCCATACTTACCAGGTAAATGGTAGAGAAAATTAAATTTCTGCATACCTTGGCACCTTTTTATAGCATGGGAAAGGTCAGGTAACTCTGTAACTCTGAATTCTGCGAACATGCAATTACATACACACACATTTTCTCATGTGAATATATTTGCCAATATACATATGCATGTTTGCACTTGATTCGCCCAAAAAATTTGCAAAGGAAAAAGTGGTGCTAAGTTGCTAAACTGAAATATAGCATGTGAAAATGCATACTCTCACAAAAAATAGCGTGAAATTCAAATTCTGACAGTGCTGAATCAGCCCTACAGCCTGTGTAAATAGACAAATATTATCACAGGTTCTGGTATTGGTATGTTTATCTTAGGATAAAATGAAGGTTACGTCATATGAATTAGGTTGCTGGGACAAATGTATTCTTGGGTACTGGTGTTGGTTTTGCCATTACATTCTCAATTGTGGCGCAATTGCGATTAACTGCGCCTGTGAAACAAAGACCCCAGTGTACCCTGTTTGTAATGTTGAGGAGCATGTCTCTTCCTCCTCCCCTTTGTTAGACATCAGACGTTGCGTTCGTTACACCACCAGCCTTGGAAAAGATGTCAGTGCGGCAGGAATAGGTGCACTCATTTACTCAGACAACAGCACGACTGGGATGCAGGGAAAGGAAGAATCCTCCCCTTACTACAAGATAGCTGCAACCAGAAAAAAATAATGAGGTGGTGTTTAAGCTTTGAGTGGATGCAAGAGCAAATGTAAGTGCTGACAATGATTCAGTATGATGTATGCAGATGGGGCAAGTGAGTTTTGGGGAGTGCAGATCTGTTGGTCTGGTTTAAACTGTCATCAAGGAGTATCAACAAGGCTCAGATAGAAGTGTATTTTAATCCAGTGTTCAATCTGGTTAAATATGGACTTAATCCTAGCTTTTAAAAAATGGGTGTTGGCATAAATACAATGTGGCGAGGCATTGTACTCGCCAATACTTATGCCCCTGTTCATACCTTCAGGATTGGCCACCAGCAGTCATGTGGTCCTGGGCTGCATTCATCTGCAATAAACACTGGGTGATTGATCACTTTAAGTCTGTGTCCTGAATTCGGCACTCACCAAAACTCAAAGATTTGAGATAAAAGCTTCCTTAAAATGCACCTTTTCAGAAAAGCATATGACCTGGTCAAAATAACCCTTATAGAAACTGCCATACTCAGTGCATACCATTTGTGACCATTTGTGACCTACCATCTTCTCCTTCGTCTCCATTTCTTATGCTTTAGATTGTAGGTTCATAACTCCTCCTATTGTATCTTGTTTTCATAGCATTCACTTTGAACTTTGTAGCATCTTGTTTGTAATAGTCTATGTACTATTGGTTTTACCCTGTCTAAACC
This sequence comes from Gastrophryne carolinensis, assembly GCA_027917425.1. Lineage (NCBI taxonomy): Eukaryota > Metazoa > Chordata > Amphibia > Anura > Microhylidae > Gastrophryne > Gastrophryne carolinensis. Next base: position 347,408,992 of record CM051235.1, read on the forward strand.
TCTTTGTACAGGGCCACAGATGCAGATGGTGCTACATACTTAAACCGGACCTTCAGCATAATTAATTGAAAAGCCCCAGCCTCTAAAATGAATGTATTTACATTTTAGTCACTTACTTATTATTTTTTCCCCCACTGAGCTGCAACTCTGTTTGGGACAGAAATAGGCGCCGCCATCTTGCCTCAGAAACCTCACTTACTGAGGAAAGAAGAGGGAGGAAAACTGCAGGGGGTGGGTTATAGCTGTGCTTTGCTCAGACAGAGCAGAGCTGGGGTTAGGAAAAGGACAGCAATCCCAGAATTCAGAGCTGTACAGCCTGAGACTCCTTGGACCGCCATCTCGGATGTTTAAAGGCTCATAAAATGCAGTAGATGCTGGTAGGATGATTTTTAATGTGGGAAATCTGTATGTACAGAATAGGCTAAACATATAAGAGATGCTCTTATTTACGGTGAAGGTCTGGTTTAAAAATTATATTTGTTTTGCCAAATATGATAATTGTTTTTTGCATAACATAAAATGCTTATTCCACTGTATTTATTGTAAATATATATAATTAAATGCTACAACAACAATGATTTAATAATATTTTTTTCTTCCCATTGTTACTTAACTCAGCAAAACATTTCATTTTTACAGACCAAAGCTGGCAATTACTGTCTGCAAAGCCCATCACAGGGTGACTTGCTGAATTGTAATGTTTAAATATTGAGTCTTGTTCTTTGTACAGAGAGAAATGAAAGCAGCCAACAATAAAGCTCATAATGTAACATGGTCCTGGGTCCAGTAGATGATTTTGATATGCTCTTTTCTAACTCAGTCAACGCAGGCACTACATCTAAGAGACGAGGAGGGCAGCTGGGAATCTCAGAAATAAAAAAAAGGCTTTGACATGCTAATACCAGCTTTGTGAACAGCATTTTTCTGCACTGAAATGACAATGACGAGTAACCTCCCCACTCCCCTTGTCAAGCTCATATGGTCCCAAGAGCTCATCATATCTACCTTCATCTTTTGCCTCTACTGTCATGATGACAACCCACAGTTTTTCACTAGCCTTACTAGTGTTTTAGCATATAACATCAGTGCCAGGGTTTTCTTCCTACTATGTACAGGATTTCGAACGGGCAAAACATTTTATGTTGTAGATGTGTCAGTTTTATACTTTGTCATCTGTGTTACAAGTAGAACAATTTATTTTCTTATCTATCTGCAACCAAAAAAAATATCCCCAAAATAGGTGGAATAATATTGGTGGAACATATTCAAAATCTAGGGTCTAGATTTGTAACCATATCTTCAAACCACCTCCCAACTTCCTATTTAAGACCCAAAAACAAAGAATCGCTATATATATTAAACACATTCAATTTTTTTCTTGCTCACATGACATGACAGTCAAGTGACAATGGATCCCTGGCCTGTTCAGAATGTTTTTTACGTTCATAATTGTACTTAGGTTACCTGCTGCTAAGATGCGTTTTCATGCCTGCCAATCATGTGTCATGTCATTTGTATGTTTCCAATGTCATTCTGTGTGTTTTCGGTCACTGTGCTGCAATCCCCAGTTAAAGCCTTTTTTTATTGCACATGGTGCTTTATGCCTAGTATTGAGTATTGTGCTTTCACAACGCCCGCGGTGGCGCTGTTCATTTACATGTTAATACAATTTCTGGCCCTCCCCACCGACACTACCTGTCGCAATCTCTATTGGAAAAAAAGAAACAAGACACATCATCACAGGTAGCCTACAGCGCCAAACACTAACTGCACCATCTGCCTGTGGCTGGTGTGGCAGCTGAGGTGCTAATAAGGTCTCTCCACAGATGCTCAAGTTAGTTGTCTAGCTGCAACCAATTAAGTTAAAACATAAAAAAGTTTACCATATGAGCCTTCAGATGGCCCCATTTAATATTCGCACCAGGGTCCCGTCACATTTTGTTATACCAAAAAGGGTACTTGCCTTTTGTCCCTCGCAGCTCCAAATCCTAATCAGCAATACACCTTATTACTGGTTTGTGGACCAGAACAAGTGGCTGGCATTGATGGCCTGTCATGCTCACAACACACTATCAGTCACAGGAGCACTGCCACGCCATCTCCTTTCATTGCAATGGAGGGCTTGTGGGATCCAGCAGGCAGTGTATAAGCACACCTATTAGCCAGACACTAATGAATTGTCATTGCAGCAAATAAAAGGTTAACAATAAATAAAAAAGTTAGCCAGATACTATACATGAAGGGTCTGGATGGTCCCCAAGAACCCCAACACTATTAGAAATAGGCAGTATACAACAAGACAGATAGTCAAAATGCATACACAAGAATAAAGCTTACAAGCAGTGCCATTGGATAGACAAATAGTAACTCTCAATGTTTCGGTTTGCACCTTTCTCAAGAGGAGAAGCACTCCCCCTCCTACATCTTCCCTCATTAAATTCCCTTCACTTTTGTTACATTTAACTCATAGTTGTTCGTCTATTTCATCAAAAATATTAGTGGCATGAGCTGGACACAGAAGCATCGGTGAATGGAGTTCGGGCCCGAGGCGCCGTGAGATGCGGGATGCAATCCAGCAATCAGGTTTGTTGCTGATTGCTGGACTAGGACCAATCAGCTGTGGGGGACAAAAGATGAGTGCCCTTTTGTTTTTTTCATTGGGTGTTGAATCACTTTAAAGGGGAACAAAACCCCTTTCTTCCACTGCAGCTCACCCCACCTGCCCTCCCCACCTGTTGACTTGGTGGCGGTCTATTTTTTTTTTTAAGAATTTTTTCCACCAATGCACACTAGGCATTTTTGATATCGCTATTTGGCTGATCTCAAGAGTGGTGGGCGATGAGCACCAGCTGGCTGACCGCATCTCCGGCTACGTGCTGGGATGCTGGAGATACAGCCTCCGGCAACAGCATCATGGAAGCTGGTGCTAAAGATGGGTTTACCAGCTATCCCCAGGTATATGGGTCTTTTGGACTCCAGAGCTGTGTTGTGAGGGTTTTGTACCACTTTAATGTAGCATAAATAAACCTTACCACAATGAAATTGAGTCCTGTAAGCTAGTAGGAGTAAATCATTATCTACTGCATGATCATTGCCCTTCGCAGGCTACCGCTTCCAATATAACCTTTCAGTGATATTTATTATTTGATGAGTACTGAGCACCAAGTATAGATGGGTTTGCTGTTGGTCTCCAAACATAAAGGGGTTTATTTATTTACAAACGCTAATGCTACTACAAACGCTAATGCTACTTAGTGCAAAAGGTTTATTTATCAAGTCAAAAAGCCAGATCGCCTCTGATAGATAGTGCCAGGTAGTGTCCCATCTAGTCACCCCATTACCAGCGCTGAGTTCCCTACAGTGCCAGATAAAACCAGTGTGTATTACTTTATTTAACTTTCTTTTATACAAGCAAAAGGCAGCCAGGTTTTGTGCAGACCAGCACAAACACTGTTCACACAAAGGACATTTGTTACTTATTACAGCTACTGCCATAGCAGGGTAGGTTGCTGCAGGTTATTAAAATTTGCGCTAACTTCTCTTGCACTGCAGTACCCTGAAAGACTGTCAAAATAGGTTTATTTAAAAACCATGCAAGCATGCGTGTGAGCCAAGTGAGCCACCCCCCCCCCCCCCCATTTGCCGTGTACTCACCTTGATCTCCTGTCGCACACGTGGGCTTCTCTATCCATGATTCGATGTTGCGCATATTAATGCCTGGCAATGAATGATTAATGAATGGATTGTGGGATGATTCACAGGGGTAAGGTTTGAGGTGAGACTATGGGTCAACTGGGGTTTTACACTGCAGTGCATCCCAGATAATTAGGTGAACTAGGTTTTGGTCCACTCTAACTGTAAACTGTAAGGGTGACCCAAGTCAGCATCCCACAGCAACAATTTTTATTTTAAGGGACCTAAAGTAATTTTAGATTTTGGTCCGCTTTTAACATTGAGGACCATGGGCAAAAATAGCAGAAGACTTCTATTGTATTAGTATGATGTGCCTAATACATTGTTGGTGACCGTATGCTTGCTTTAGAAAAACATGCATGTCCATATGTGCCTAAAGTGCCACATTAATGCCCTTATTCATCAAGCGATAGCGCCAGGTAGTGTCTGACGAGCGCCAGGTACCGGCAGCTAACGGCGACTACCGACTCAAGTACGCCCGGCGGCGGTCACAATGACGCATTTATCAAGCAAAATGAGGCTAGCGCCGGCGAGAGCGACGGATAGCGCGGCATTCATCATGAAGCCGCCTGGACCGAACAGCGCCGCTGCAAATTCCCTTACAGCGCCAGGTATGAGCTGTCGCTCCCTGGCGATGTCCAATGCATTTCAATGGAGCAATCTATAATTAATCATAATTAATTGGTATTAATTTTTTTTTTTTTTTTTAATGTCAAAAAATCGGAGAACACTTCTGCAATGTTAGGATTTATTTTTAAGTAAAAAAAAAAATTAAAAAAAATATGTGCAGAATTGATCTAACAGGTCTGAGATTAATGTATTCATATTACAAAATGATTCTAAAAACATGTATAATGTTACATTCAAAAAATATGGTTGTTTAGGGGTTAAAAACTAGTTAATACACATCGCCGCCAGCGCTCTGGGGTTTCAACAAGGAATGGACAGCGACAGCACATTCGGAGCGTGATTTGTTGATGAATATGAAGCTAGCCGTTCGCTCTGGCCATTCGTTGTCAGGTGCTCACATACAACGCTGGACCTGTGAAACAGCGACCCCCCAGCCCGTATTCAACATTACCGCACACCGACTGAGTCGCTGTCATCAAGCTAATGCCGGCCAAGCACAGCGAATACTGGCTGGCGCTGGAAAAATCACGCTACAGTCGCTCATCTGTCGCTACCTGGCGCTATTGATGAATCGGCCTCTAAGTTTTTATGCAGAGCTTGGTTAATGGTATTAACATTGCACTTAAAGCCAAGTTGGCCCACAGGACCATCTCAACCCCACAATTTAGGATAGATGTCCACTGATCCCCCCCCCCCCCAAAACATGCCTGAGAATCAGTCCCCTGGGATCTGTTGGTTACTGCTGGTGCTCTTGTTGCAAGTGTGCATTCACTGTGCATGTCCTTTACCTGTGGTTGGGTTTAAAAGTGCATCAGTGTGAGATGCGTTCAATGCATTCCACTTTTCTCAAAGCTACAAATGTCCTGATAATAAAAATACTTGAGACATCAATGATATAAACTTTTTTAATAATATCAGACAAAGTCAACGTTTCATGAAATCAACAGTAATAAATTCCCCATTTGATGCAAAAGAAACATTTAACAACAGTAAACAGACCACCCCCCCCCCACCCCCATGCCCTGCACAGAAATCCAATTATGCCCCCCTGGCCATACCACCTGGCCCCGGGGAATACTTGGGCTTTCCACCCAGACAAGCCACACCAAGCCACCTCAGACCTCCCGCTCCAAGAGACCATCCAAATGACCGCCAGGTCTGCCAACCACTTTCCATAACCTTGAAGCCAACTGGCCCAACATCCAACCACTTCAAAGTGAGAAGGGACCATGCCCCCTTTGCTGGGACAATGCCATCTAAGAAACAACAGCCATTAGTTACATCATTAGTTATACAACTTTATCAAGAATCCCCTTTGTATAAACAACCAGGGCTGCCAATCGGTCTCCGTAATCTTAAAGCCAACTGGCCCATCATCCAACCACTTCAAAGTGAGAAGGGACCATGCCCCCTTTGCTGGGACAATGCCATCTGCTAATAAACAACAGCCGTTAGTCATACATCATTAGTTATAACATACATCTTTAACAAGAATCCCCTTTGGATAAACAACCCCCATCACCCAGAGCCTCCCAACTACCATCCAATAGCAAAAAGGAGAAAAATAAAATAAAAATGAAGAGAGGGAGGGTGGGACTCTCCACTCCTGCCTCATGTGTCCCAGTCAAAAAGAGGGAATCACAAAGCCCCCACACTCATCATTTACTCTCCCCTCCTCCACATTCCACTTCCTCCCCCATGAGGTCCTAGCACATTACCCCCTTCCTACCATACCCTTTGGTTGGGATGCTTTCTATGGAACGCTCCCAGTCATCTTGCCCCAGCACCCCATCCTTGTAGTTGGGTGGGTATGGAGCTTGAGGTGTCCTGTAAAAATGCAGTACACACAATTGTACTGTGCTGCATTGTACTCCTGTGCCTGCAGTGCAACATGGAAAAGCCCTAGCTTTAAAGAGCTAATTCATTTTGTAATACCTCTTTCTGTCGATAAGATATGGAATAACATGTATCACTTATTCCCCGCAGAAAGGGTAAAGAATAATAATGTCCCTGACTCCTAAAATTAAATATCACCACCAGTAATACCATAGATTAGAAATCCAATTTACTGCTTAGCAAGAGGTAGACATCGCCTTTTGATTTAATAACGCAATCCATAAAAAACATATTTATGATAATATAAGAATGAATGCATCAGCTACTTAAGCCTTTGATCTTTTAAAAACAATATTTGCTTATTTTATTGGCTGAAAAACAAAACAATACTATACTGCGCTATAAACATTTCTGGCTTTCATTTACATGATAATTTTCTTGATGATTTCCCAAATGTACTATCTATAAACTATTAAGTAGTACTGCATTACACTAGATACGGCAGGGAGTGTCTTATTGCCTATCCAACAGCACCACTGCCTGGGACATTCAGGAATAGTGCAATTCTGAAATTTAAAATGTCCTTTGCAAGGGCTTAAAATGTCTAATTCCCTTAAAGCAGGGGTCCTTTCTTACCTTGGGAGCCACATTAATCACCTTTGCCATGGCTCCCTCAATGAGGTCAAATAAAAAAAAAACCCTTACATTTTTACCCTGTATTTTTATAAAACGACGTGTGGCCTCTCCTATCCCTGGGTTCCTTCCCGACAGGGCCCTTTATCAGGCATAGACCCTCGCACTCTAAAATATTTTATCCTCCTGTGCCATTCTTTTTGTTCCTGCCATTTCACTGATTTTCCCACCACCTCAGGCTTTTATACCTAGACCCACCCAGTGAACCTATAATGAACTCCACCTACTGTTCCTCTGGTACATAGGTAGGCTTCACCCCTTTCCTGTAGCTTAAAGACTAACTATTCCTCTTTATCCTCTTATTAATGGGAATCCCACTCTCTTCTCTCTGATTATAACATAACTCAACCCACTATCTACCTGTTTTATAAGAAAACTCCACCTACTTTCCTCTTTTTAATGGGCAGCTCCTCCACCTGCCCACTTCTCTACCATCCTAATGGAAGACAACAGCGGAGAGGGGAGGGAGTTGCACACAGGGAGGATCCCTGGCACACAAGGCCATTCTCCTCTACGAAAACCTAGACCCCCTAGGTGTGTCCCAAACAAGGGATCAGTGGGGCATCATAGCTCTCCAGGCCTGGAGGAACCTGTTCAGCCAGACATGGCTCTGTCCTCCTTGCTGTCCCGGGACTCCCACAAATCCACACTGTGGGGATGGGTGAAGCCCTGCAAGAGCTTCCCAAGAAATCCCCATGGCACAATGGGGCCACCATCCACCTCTCCGCCAGGGTAAGCTACACTTTCGCCATCCCTCTACCAGCCTAGGGAAGCCACTGTGCCCTCCTTACTAACCTTACCCACTCACAGATGCGGAACAGGACATGCCTGAATGTGACAGGGGCACCCAGGGGGGTTGCGGGGACCCCTGGGATGGCAAGGAGGATTTGTCATCCAAAACCACCAATGACTGGGGGGTATAGTTTGGACTCACATCACTGTTTATGTACCCACCTGATAAGTGAACACTACATGTCCATTTTTTGGATGCCCTTGGGTGGGACACTAAACCCTGTTTCCTAGTAACTGGATACCTTTCTTTACTATGACAGGCACCTACATCCCTTATTTCTTCCCATTCCCAGAAGACAATATCCCAGTGGACTTGGTTAACTCTACCCTACCAACCTCCTACCCAGCTAACCTTTTTGTTCCCCTATATAAATCCCCTTTTAAGTGAATAAAGGGGACTGGGGTGGTTTTTCTTACTACTCGCATCGCATAGCCCTCATGGACCATAGGGTTTTCTGCACCCCCCTGAACTTTGGGGCTCCAAGTAATGGGTCAGAGTCACCCCCTTGCTGGCAGGTGACTTGCCAATGCCCCCCTGCCCTGTGGTCTCAAGGACCCCTTACCAATTCACAAACAGTTAAATGTAATAAAACAAACTGACGCAGAAAAAAAATGTTTATTACTTTTCCCTCATAGCTACATCTAATCTATTGCCTGAGAGATTGGCATAAGTCGAGGTAACTGGATTCTGCGGAGACTGGCGCTGGAGGATGAGGACATCGCCCAGGGACTGGGGGGAGGAGGCAACGGTAATCTTTTTTTGCTCAAATCATTGTGTGACCTCTCCTGGCTTCAAACACTTTTATACATTTTTTTGACTTTTTATATTGTTATGCAGAATTGTCATTACAGGTCTGGCACTAAAGTATCATTGTCACAGTGTTAAAACAATGTCATTCCATGTGTTTTCCATGTGTTTTCGTTTGTTACAGGGGTATATGTGTTCAAAAACAGACTTTAATCACACAGCATCTGGCGCTCTATGCTATAGCGCCCAGATTTAGAGCGCCAACGCTGTGTGTGTGTCCATTTTTGATAAGTATGGTGTGGGGAGCTGAGAGTCGGTCGCACTCAGCTGGCGCTACCTTTCGCTCCCTGCTGCGCTGTACTGGTGTTAGAGCACCCAACATACATCACATTTAACAATGCCAGCCAGGTTACAAGCGCGACTGAGGCGCTATGTTACAGCTCCCGATACCCGCTTACAGTGTCTACTAGGGGTTGCTCTAAGCGCCGCTATGGAGATGCTCATCTGCCAAAACCTGGTGTTGGTAATGAATCAGCCTCCACATTTGTTGAAAGATTTTTATTACTTTTGTATTAACATTCAAGAACATTCAAGAAAGATAAATCAATGCAATAAAAAAAAAATTGTTCTAATTTTTCCTAAAAAGAATCACCTGCACATGTGATGGGGCATTTTTACAGTTGAGGTGCATGCTTTTTCTAATGAGGTAAGACCATAAGAAATCTTTAATTTTGAAATAACAGCACCAAATGGGATATACTAAACAATTTGCCAAATATTTCTGCATAGCTCATAGGTTGCTGTTGTTTCCAAACTTTACTTCACAGGGAAAATGATAGGCCTAACGTATAAAAATTCCCCATTACAGGCGCAGTTCATCTTTGGGCAATAAAGGTAGATAAACTTTTTTTTTGCCCTTTTTTGCCCCTCAGGAACTGAATGGCTGGGCATCGGAGTACACCTTAGTAACTCGATGCTGGGTACGTGTCTGTGACCCACCAAAGTTCAGTGGAATCACCAAACTGGTAAGATCATTAGGGGGGTTCACACAGTGGGGCATCCCAAACCTGTTTTGATTTGCTTTGCGACTCCTGGGCTGACCAGTGTTTTGGTTTGCTTAAATATTCCAGCTTTAGCACTCTGATGGTCCAGTGATAGTACTGGGAATGACTGGCCTTTGGATCTTATTTAAATAGTTCATTGCAACAGATTCCAAATGCAACCCACACCTAAGACCATCTGTCTTTTACCAGATTCTGTGGTAATAAGAATACATAGGGAATTACCAACATTTGACCATGGACCTTGTTTTTTGTTCTTTTAATTTTAATTTTAAATTTGATTTTTTCGCTGTCCAAGTATCTAACTGTATTATATTGTATCACTGTTCTTCCTTTGCTTACCATCCTTTCAATTTTTTTTAATAAGGCTACAGGTTTTCACTACAGCGTACAGTTTTGAAAAATTGGATGGCATTTAAACCAGACCAACAGCCTGGCAAAGTTGGAAAAAAAAAAGGTAGCGGTCCTCTCCCAGCATCTCAGTCATGCTGCTGCCTGGATTTACCTGACATAACCGACAATGCACAGTAACAGGAAGCCCAGCAGCACTTCCTGTTTGTTGGTGGCCTGCAAATGCATGAGCCGCCTTTTTGTTTCTAAAACTACCCACAGCAGGCGTTAGAAAAAGGTAAATTCATTTTTATGTGCAGCAATCTAAATTGCCCTGGGAAGGGATGCATATGAGCACTGTTTGTTGTGTTGGTCTGGTTTAAGTCATTATTGATTGTTGGTCTGCTTTAATTGCTTGTTAGACAGCTCACAGCCCCACTTTTGAGTGTTTTGTAAGAACAATTGTAAAAACTCTCTGTCCACAAACTGCAATTCTACAGGTGAAATGCAAAATGTTTCTAATGAAGTGGATATTTTATTTTACAAACTAAAAGCAACAGATTATCATTCAAAACACCCTACATATGTGTTTGAATTTCCTTTAGGAAAAATGTTCCGTAGAACTACCCCATTGCAAGTTGAGGTTCTCAACGCAAAAACTACAGAGGCTCTATAAATCATTTGACTTTGGATTGAACTTTGGATATCACATACACAATGTTGTTCTGGGTTTTTTTCGCAAAAAGCCTTGCCTGCTGTGATTTCTACACCAAAACATTTCCAATTTCAGTTCGTTGAATTAGGAGAAAAAACACAATTTGGGGCCAGAACGCAGCAAAAACACAATCACGAATGCAAACACCTCATGATGTTAAGGCAGGATGGGCTGTTCCAAATAAAAAAAGAGCTTGTCTGAAATACAGCAACATTCCCCCAGTGTTTCTTGTCTTGGCGGCAGCCATCTTGGGGAGGCTGGCTGCACAGAGTGGCATTCCCTTCTCTGTGCACATGCCTAGCCATTCACTTTAATGGAGGGTGGACGGGAGCACACATAGAGCAGGGACATGGGGCCCACTCTGTGCTTCCGTTGCTCAAACATCAATGCCAGCACAAAGTTACAGACAAGGTAATTCTGTCAACAAAATCTGTGTGTGGGTGTTTGCTTCACCTACCCATAAAGGGCCAGGCTCAGGTTGGGAGTCCAGAGGTGGAGGAGGGGTTGGACTCCTCACAACTCCATGAGGTGGCAGTAGGGAGAGTGGAGGAGTCTGGCCCCTCCGGTGGTTCAAATTGGGGGAGCAAAGCCCACACTCCCTCCCCTAACAGCACCTCACCCCCTGATGAGAAGGCTTTGCATATATTATTGTGTTGAACTATTTTGGAAGTGACAAGTGTGTGTTTAATATGTTTATTGTTCTAATTCTTACTGTTTCAGGGCATCATAGGTCAGTGATCTCCTCCACACCCCTTTCCGTTTTTTTCTTCTGGTGCCAGGTAATTAGGCCATGCACAAACACACAGAAGTGTTTATATGTTGAAAACATACTTCACGGATAACTTCATAATATTTTTGTTTGTTTTTGTCTTGGATTCTCACAGTTGGCACATATATTGTCCCCCCCAAAACTGTATTGTGCCTACCAGCATGAAGTTGGGTCCAGCAGCATAGGCCAAAGCCAGAGCTGTGATGGTAAGTTACATATACCCTGGGTTGTAACAGTAGCTGCCTTGCTGATCTCTCATTCTTTTTATAGGAACTCCCAAAGGAAAATTTTTGAGACATTACCAATTATGTTGTTGTGAGTCAAATTTTTGTGCCTGGAGGAATGCTTCTCTCTGTGCTATGTTTTTTCATGTATGCAGGTAGGAGTGCTAAATTCTTCCAAAGCAAGCTTCTCAGAAATCCTCCCCCTGACTGTTTTTTGGCATAACAACATTATTGACAACTGGTGTTGAGTCACTCAGATAGCGTTGTGTTTTAAGCTAACAACATTGGTTTTTAACATTTGGGATGTATACACATACTTAATCATGTGTTGTCCCAGCCAGTACCTTGTTTATGTGTTTCACATACATTTTGCGACATTCATGTTATTGGCCCTGTAATTAGCAGAGTGCAATGTGTTGTTGATTCAAACATGCATCCCCTTTAGCTACAGAGTTTAAATAATACTAACAGTTTTTGTTAAAATTAGAGCTTTCTTTACAAAAAACACCCAAAAATAATTATAGATGTGAAATGGCAAAAGTATTTAAACAATTTAATTCAGGAAGGTCATGCATTTATATATGACTTTAGCAATCAACGTTACACTATGGTATATGTAACATACATTTTGTGGCCCATCTCAATTATTTAATTATATGGTTAATCAGCACCTAGTTACTGGTTGCGTCTTACAGGAATGCAACATGTTACTAACATATAGGGACACCACATGTACATGTAGTTGTCATGGAGGCTGATTCATTACTAACACTAGGTATCGGCAGATGAGCTTCTGTATAGTGTGGCTTAGAGCGACCGCTAGTAGACGCTGTAAGCGGGTATCGGGCGCTGTAACATAGCACCTCAGTCACTGTAATAACCTGGCCGGCATTGATGAATGAGATGCATGTTGGGTGCTCTAACACCAGTACAGCGTTGCAGCGAGCGAAAGATAGCGCCAGCTCAGTGCGACTGACTCTCAGTGACTCACACCATATTCAACAAAAAAACAGACTCACAGAGTGTAGGCACTCTGGATCTGGTCGCTATAGCATAGAGCGGCTGACGCTGTGTGATTAAAGTCTGTTTTTGGACACCTATCCACCAGTAACAACGTGAAAGCACAAGGAATGACATTGTTGTAACATTCTGTTTAAACAGAAAAAAAGGAACGTCCATTGAAATGTATGGAAGAGCGACAGGTAGCAACAGGTAATACCAGGCGCCCTGGAAGCTAGAGCGCCGACACTATACGCTGAGCCGGCTGTAATGATAAATCGTATACTACATGGCGCTGTTAGAGTCGCTCACCAGAATCGCATTCATAAATGTGGTATTGCATACAGCGCCCAGCGGTCACCAGACGCTGCCTGCCGCTACAAGGCACAACCTGCCGCTATCCCTTGATGAATAACCCCCTTAGTGGCTAAAAGTCAGACTAATTATGTGATATCTTTATATCTTGACCAATGCTGGAATTCAAGAAGCATCTTAATGTGTTTTTTGCTAGTGTTTTTTTAAAAATGATATCAATTTTCAAATTTTCTTCACAGCTTACATACAGGAGCATCACAGACTGTGGCAATACATGCTTGAGTCACGAGCTATGCCGCTGGACCTGGGTGAGAAGATGCTGGGTGGGGGCAAAAAATAAGATGTGCAGCCCTTTATTTTACTATTGGGCCATATAGTCCTTTTTGTTTTGTTTTTTTTTTAAATAAAAAAATTAAAAAAAAACTCTCTACCTGCCCCATCATGCCTACCCTGTTTCCCCGAAAATAAGACATCCTCCGAAAATAAGGCCTAGTGCCTGCTTTCGGAGGATATCGTTATATAAGTCATCCCCCGAAAATAATTCCTACCCGAAAATAAATCCTCCCCCGAAAATAGGGCCTCACCGTTGGTACAGTTCCGTCCACGAAATGTTGCAGAAGGTTCCGGAGCTTCTACCGTAGAGACCGTTGGGGCGGTGGCGCCTCGCAGCTCACTGATTGGCTGCAGCGCTGTGGAGCAACGCGAGACTTCGGCCGGGTATTTGCTGAGGGACGGTGCGCAGGGGGATGTCAGAAAACCCTGCGCGAACCTGAGGAAAAGCTGCCGCCGCCTGCTCCCTGTGACCGCGCCGCCGAGTGTGCCCCAGCGAGACCTGGACCGAGACAATACGGTACCGGTAAGCAGGCCCGGATTAACGTAGGGGTGGACGGAGCTGCCGCTCCAGGCCCCTACGTTAAAACAGGCCCAGCAGCCTGCAGACACGGCCCGGCTGCCGTGCGGGTCCCAGGCTATAGGCTATAGCAGGCATACTCAACTAGCACAGCTGAGCAGCCTGATGCTCTGTGCAGCCTGGTATTGTAACCACTAGGGGGCGTAATGACGGGGCACGTAAGGGGGGAGCTCCAGGGAGGTGGAGGAGACGCACGCTGCCTGTCTTCTGTCAAGACATCCCCCGAAAATAAGGCCAAGTGCCTTTTTCCGGGGAAAAATTAATATAAGACAGTGTCTTATTTTCGGGGAAACAGGGTATATGTTATTTGACCATCATGGTTTGCTATATCCAGGGATTGTCAGCCTGGATGAACAAGTGGTCTTGTTGTGGTTGAAGTTTTGGCATTGTGTGCTGGTGGGTTGTACCCAGGCCTGGCCCCTAATCAAAACAGTGCCTGGAAAAAAATGTTTTGCTGCTGCACCTGCTGGTTGAGTACCTGCAGTAAATATGCAATTTCTCACCCACTAGCAATATACAATAATTACATACCTCATCGAGCGATGTGAGTATCCGGTCCCTCCTATCTGCTCCCGCACCTCCCGCTCACCATGCCACCTCCCGGTGTAATAAATGCGGGCTGCTCGCTGTGAGGGCCTGGCTCACCAGGATGGTAAAAAGGGTGCACCCGGGAGGATTGTGGCATATATACTCCCAGATGTAGCAAGATGGCAGAGAAGGACCGAGGTAAGGTGGTAAGTAATTAATAAGCATGCGGCGGTTTGCATGCTTATTAAAGACCTTTTTTTGTATTTTTTTAAATGTAAAAGTTAAAAAAAAACTGGAATAAACTGTTGGTCCACTTTAACTGTAGTCACTATATGCATTTTCTGCTGTGTTGTGTTTCCTGTATATTAAAGTGCTTATAAGCATCCTTCCCCAGAGCAATTTAGATTGCTGCACATAAAACTGAATTGACCTTTATCTAACTCCTTCTGTAGTAAATTTTAAAAACAAAATGGTGTCTCATGGATCTGCAGGCCGCCTGCAAACAGGAATTGCTGCTGGGTTTCCTATTATTGCGCATTGCCAGTCATGTCAGTTGAATCCAGGCAGCAGCATGGCTGAGATGCTGGGAATGGAAGCTCCAAAATGCCTGATATCACTAGCAAATAGGCTAGGAGGCATTTCAGCTTTAAGTGGATACATGAACAAATATAAGTACTGACAATGCTTCAGTATCATGCATGCAGATGGGGCAAGGGAGTTTTGGGGAGTTATCTTTTCCAACTGTGACAGGATGTAAGTTTAGCTGTTCTCTATGACTTCCTGTGTGACTCTATGACTCCACCATGTAATGTGACACTCTCTTGTATTTCATGTTCCAGTAAAGCCAGTTCCTGTTATACCACTAATGTCTATCTGAATTTGTTTCTACTGCACCCAGCACTCACACTCTGCAACAAGCCCTTCGAGTCAAAAAAAGGTTTTCCGTTTCTTTTGAAATCCATTTGGCATTGTCAGCAGCCTACTAAATGGTCATTGAGTCAAACATGCACATGAATTGAATCACTTATTTCCTGTAAGAGTGTTAAAAATAAAACAATGTGGATTGTAAAAAAAAAAAGTTTGGTTGGCTGTAAATTGTTGCAATTCCACACTGCACAAGACAGGGTGATAACCTACATAACAACATACTTTGCATAATGATAAAATAAAACATTTGTTTAGATAACTAGATTTAAGTATTTTTTAATATTTAAATGTCCTTCCACTATGAAGTGCTAAATTATATGTACTTGTAGCATCATGGGGTATATAACTGGCTCTGAAGCCAGTTTAACTCTTCCTTCCCTGTTTGGTATTCATATTAATGCTTGATAATTTAACTATATATTTTTGTATAGTTAAATTATGCAATTATGCAAACCGGTGCATGCTATTTAATGATTTACTCACCTTACCTCACTCCTGCACTGCCATCTTGCTACATCTGGGAGTATGTATCCCACAATCCTCCTGGGTGCAGCCTTTGACCCTCCTAGTGAGCCGGCCCCATACAGAGAGCAGCCGGTTTTTGTTACCCTGGGAGGTGGAGTGGCGATCGAGAGGTGCAGTAGCAGATTGGAGGGACCAGATACTCTCGCTCCTAAATGAGATATGTAATTATTGTATATTGCTAAGTGCTATTCTCTGGAGAAAGTGTGTTCTCCATTTATTTGGTTGTGGTTTTCTGGAAGATATTCTGATTCCACTTAACCCTTAAAGTGCTCCTGCAGGCAAAGGTAATTGTTACACCATTGTGTCGGGCTACATTTGGCACTATCCAAAATGTTTTCTGTTTTTAAATTGAGGCAGAAATGGCTGAGATATTAAGGTTTACAGGATCAGCCAATGACATTCTCTTTTTCATACCATCCCCCAATCAGCTCAGCAGAACAGGATTGTTGGTCCCGCCCTCCTCCTGCCCCTCCATCCGCATTCTTCTCCCTCAGATTCATCACACTGCTGCCAGTGGAGAGAGCTGATTATGCTGCAGCATTGCAGCTTCAAAGGCCACGCCCACTTTCTTCACAGGAGAATTCATGAGGTAAAAATGTAAACCCCAATATCTCAGCCATGTTTTCCTCAATTTAAAAAAATGGAAACAGTTCAGGCAGTGCCAAATGTAGCCCAACACAATGCTGTACCAATTACCTTTGCCTGCAGTTTGGTTTTCATATTAATGCTTAACAATTTAACTATAATTTTTGTTAAGGTTTTTGCTAAACTTTGAGGCCCAATATCCACATTTTTATTGGTTTGACCTTAATTATTGTGATTTTGGACAATTTTTTATCATCTTATATCAAACAAAACAAAAAAAAAAGTTCAATTCCTAAAAAGAACTTGCAGTTGACACTTTCATTGTTCAAAAACATACTAGACACTGCCATTTTCGGAATGAATGAGCTTGTTGCTCATTTGCTGGAGAAAATTCGCTCTTCAAATTGCCACATTTGTGCACGCTTTTCTGTCCTCTAAACATACTATAAATCAGGCACCGCTGACAGTTTGGTGCACCAAAATGGCACTAGAGGAAATTTTCTGGTGCAAATTGACACATTGGCGAACACTAGTATGCAAATTGGCGCAACCAAAAAATGCACATCCCATTTTGACAACCATGATTCAGACGGCAGCCCGAGTGCGATCTGGCACTTCAAAAGACATGCTCAGATTTGTTTGCGCACCACCATGAATCGACCTTAATGAGAACTGCTTGCCGAATGATGTAGCCATAGTGGACAGCTCTCATTGGTTGAGAGACCGTGCATGTGCCGTTGCAGCAGGGAAAGAGTGTTCATGGGCGAACTGGGGGGGTTTAACACAGCGGGGCATCCAAATTCGGAATCTTTTAGATTTCAGACTGGCCGCTGCTGGGTTTTGATCCACTTTAATGTGCAGTTATACCAAGTACAAAGACATATAAAAAGTAAGATGATAGTCATTCTGAGGCTGCTGGCCCCCATGTAATAGGAGCATCCATCAGATGCTCTATACAGTATATGAGAGGGACTGTATGCATCCAAGGCAGGCTGACCATAAGGAGAGCAAGGAGAATCTACAGTGGAGCCTCCAGCATGCAGTCCAACTCATCAGAGCCTGCTAAATTGAACTTATTACTCTTTCTATACTACCCCACACTTGCCTCCCGAGCCCCGCCACAGTCCATGTTTTGCCATTTCAAGGAATGCTTAAGCCCCAGTATGATGGCTATTGGGAGGTATACTACATATATGCGTCTACAATACAAAAGCTTCAGTACCTTCTCTTTCAGAGTGGCCATATCCACCATGCTCATGATCTGTTTCTAATAGTGGTGTGGCCCTGGTGCAAACATTAAATGGTTCCCTTTCAAAGGCTCATACATTAACCTTTTTTATTTTTGTTTTTTAACTCAGTTGTATGCAGCTGGACAACAGCATAGACAAATGGTGCTTCCCTTCTCTAAATGCCATGAGAGCAGAAATATGATGAATAAGGTGGAGGAGCAACAATGTTGGGGTCCCCCTGACCTCAGCTTTAGCTACAGAGGACACTTCATGACTGACTGGGAAGCACATTGGGAACAGGACATAGTGGCTTGGGCAAGGCCATTAAAATCTTGCCCTTATTTTTGCCCTCAGACCGCATCTGTATGTTACTCTAATTTGCAGGGGCGTAGCTAGGGAGGAGCAGGGGGGGCACATGCCACAGGTGCAAAAGGTCAAGGGGGCACCAATGGGGGCCCTGAGCACAGGTAGGGGGCGCCATTTGATTCTTTGCCCCGCTTGCCAGAAAGCCTAGCTACTCCTCATTACATTAATTGCTGGCCCTATTAAAACAGAAACCTGTCCGGCCCATTGGGCAGTTTAATACATAAAAAAGATAGTAAAAATGTTGCCAGACTGGTAAAAACAAACATTTCTGAAAATAGGAAGGTTAGAAACAAAAGTAACATTTGCCAGGGGCAAACAGGCTCCATCTAAATTCTTGAGTTCCATTCAATCTGCACTATACAGTACTGATGATCTGATCTGGTCTGGCCATGTGGTCGACATTTTAGTGTACTGAATGCAAATCGGATAGAGAAAAAAACTGCCAAATTATTTAGTTGTTTTTTACCTAAGTTTTATCTAGTAAAATAAAAAAGAGCCCCCTACTAGGGATGAGCGAATCGATCCGGACGAACCCGGATTCGATCCGAATTTCAGGAAAAATTCGATTCGGATCGAATCCGAATTTCCCCGCGATTCGATCACTCGAAGTTTTCCTTTAACATCCATTCATTTACATTTACAGGCATTCTAAGATGGCGGACGGGACATGTCTGGACATGTATCCCGCGCCAGTGCAAGCTGGGGCAGTCACATGCAGCCTATCAGCAGCCAGCAAGCCCGGTGACGTCACAGCGGTATATAACGGCGGCCATCTTGCTTTTCCTCATTTCTCTATTGCATTCGTGAGAGACAGGACGCTGTGTAGCTGAGGCAGTTGGACAGGCAGGGACAGACAGGGACAGACAGGGACAGGCTGGAGACAGGCAGGAGACAGACAGGAGACAGACAGAAAGCCAGGGAAAGGTAGGAAAAACGGAGGCTGTCACAGGGAGATTTTTTTTTTTTTTCATCCAGCCTGAGTGTTACTAGCTGGCTGACAGGCTTTGTTAGCGTTTTCAGGCTGCTTATAGTAACTAACTGTGCATATATACTGAACTGATCTTAAGTCTGCTGTGAGGCATCCCATTCTGTGACTAAAGCAGCCTCTGTTTAAGACCATATAAGCATTTGCTCTTATCATATTTGAAATTAGGCCTGATAAAGACACTTTTGCTGGGCATAGCACTACTGGACCCTGCCAGGTCCACTTCTGTTGGGGCATCCCATTCTGTGACTAAAGCAGCCTCTGTTTAAGACCATATAACCATTTGCTCTTATCATATTTGAAATTAGGCCTGATAAAGACACTTTTGCTGGGCATAGCACTACTGGACCCTGCCAGGTCCACTTCTGTTGGGGCATCCCATTCTGTGACTACAGCAGCCTCTGTTTAAGACCGTATAACCATTTTCACTTATCATATTTGAAATTAGGCCTGATAAAGACACTTTTGCTGGGCATAGCACTACTGGACCCTGCCAGGTCCATTCCTGTTGGGGCATCCCATTCTGTGACTAAAGCAGCCTCTGTTTAAGACCATATAAGCATTTGCTCTTATCATATTTGAAATTAGGCCTGATAAAGACACTTTTGCTGGGAATAGCACTACTGGACCCTGCCAGGTCCACTTCTGTTGGGGCATCCCATTCTGTGACTAAAGCAGCCTCTGTTTAAGACCATATAAGCATTTGCTCTTATCATATTTGAAATTAGGCCTGATAAAGACACTTTTGCTGGGCATAGCACTACTGGACCCTGCCAGGTCCACTTCTGTTGGGGCATCCCATTCTGTGACTACAGCAGCCTCTGTTTAAGACCGTATAACCATTTTCACTTATCATATTTGAAATTAGGCCTGATAAAGACACTTTTGCTGGGCAAAGCACTACTGGACCCTGCCAGGTCCATTCCTGTTGGGGCATCCCATTCTGTGACTAAAGCAGCCTCTGTTTAAGACCATATAACCATTTGCTCTTATCATATTTGAAATTAGGCCTGATAAAGACACTTTTGCTGGGCATAGCACTACTGGACCCTGCCAGGTCCACTTCTGTTGGGGCATCCCATTCTGTGACTAAAGCAGCCTCTGTTTAAGACCATATAAGCATTTGCTCTTATCATATTTGAAATTAGGCCTGATAAAGACACTTTTGCTGGGCAAAGCACTACTGGACCCTGCCAGGTCCATTCCTGTTGGGGCATCCCATTCTGTGACTAAAGCAGCCTCTGTTTAAGACCATATAAGCATTTGCTCTTATCATATTTGAAATGAGGCCTGATAAAGACACTTTTGCTGGGCATAGCACTACTGGACCCTGCCAGGTCCACTTCTGTTGGGGCATCCCATTCTGTGACTAAAGCAGCCTCTGTTTAAGACCATATAACCATTTGCTCTTATCATATTTGAAATTAGGCCTGATAAAGACACTTTTGCTGGGCAAAGCACTACTGGACCCTGCCAGGTCCACTTCTGTTGGGGCATCCCATTCTGTGACTAAAGCAGCCTCTGTTTAAGACCATATAAGCATTTGCTCTTATCATATTTGAAATTAGGCCTGATAAAGACACTTTTGCTGGGCAAAGCACTACTGGACCCTGCCAGGTCCATTCCTGTTGGGGCATCCCATTCTGTGACTAAAGCAGCCTCTGTTTAAGACCATATAAGCATTTGCTCTTATCATATTTGAAATTAGGCCTGATAAAGACACTTTTGCTGGGCATAGCACTACTGGACCCTGCCAGGTCCACTTCTGTTGGGGTATCCCATTCTGTGACTAAAGCAGCCTCTGTTTAAGACCATATAAGCATTTGCTCTTATCATATTTGAAATTAGGCCTGATAAAGACACTTTTGCTGGGCATAGCACTACTGGACCCTGCCAGGTCCACTTCTGTTGGGGCATCCCATTCTGTGACTACAGCAGCCTCTGTTTAAGACCGTATAACCATTTTCACTTATCATATTTGAAATTAGGCCTGATAAAGACACTTTTGCTGGGCAAAGCACGACTGGACCCTGCCAGGTCCATTCCTGTTGGGGCATCCCATTCTGTGACTAAAGCAGCCTCTGTTTAAGACCATATAAGCATTTGCTCTTATCATATTTGAAATTAGGCCTGATAAAGACACTTTTGCTGGGCATAGCACTACTGGACCCTGCCAGGTCCACTTCTGTTGGGACATCCCATTCTGTGACTAAAGCAGCCTCTGTTTAAGACCATATAAGCATTTGCTCTTATCATATTTGAAATTAGGCCTGATAAAGACACTTTTGCTGGGCAAAGCACTACTGGACCCTGCCAGGTCCATTCCTGTTGGGGCATCCCATTCTGTGACTAAAGCAGCCTCTGTTTAAGACCATATAAGCATTTGCTCTTATCATATTTGAAATTAGGCCTGATAAAGACACTTTTGCTGGGCATAGCACTACTGGACCCTGCCAGGTCCACTTCTGTTGGGGCATCCCATTCTGTGACTAACGCAGCCTCTGTTTAAGACCATAGAACCATTTGCTCTTATCATATTTGAAATTAGGCCTGATAAAGACACTTTTGCTGGGCAAAGCACTACTGGACCCTGCCAGGTCCACTTCAGTTGGGGCATCCCATTCTGTGACTAAAGCAGCCTCTGTTTAAGACCATATAAGCATTTGCTCTTATCATATTTGAAATTAGGCCTGATAAAGACACTTTTGCTGGGCAAAGCACTACTGGACCCTGCCAGGTCCATTCCTGTTGGGGCATCCCATTCTGTGACTAAAGCAGCCTCTGTTTAAGACCATATAAGCATTTGCTCTTATCATATTTGAAATTAGGCCTGATAAAGACACTTTTGCTGGGCATAGCACTACTGGACCCTGCCAGGTCCACTTCTGTTGGGGCATCCCATTCTGTGACTACAGCAGCCTCTGTTTAAGACCGTATAACCATTTTCACTTATCATATTTGAAATTAGGCCTGATAAAGACACTTTTGCTGGGCAAAGCACTACTGGACCCTGCCAGGTCCATTCCTGTTGGGGCATCCCATTCTGTGACTAAAGCAGCCTCTGTTTAAGACCATATAAGCATTTGCTCTTATCATATTTGAAATTAGGCCTGATAAAGACACTTTTGCTGGGCATAGCACTACTGGACCCTGCCAGGTCCACTTCTGTTGGGGCATCCCATTCTGTGACTACAGCAGCCTCTGTTTAAGACCGTATAACCATTTTCACTTATCATATTTGAAATTAGGCCTGATAAAGACACTTTTGCTGGGCATAGCACTACTGGACCCTGCCAGGTCCACTTCTGTTGGGGCATCCCATTCTGTGACTACAGCAGCCTCTGTTTAAGACCGTATAACCATTTTCACTTATCATATTTGAAATTAGGCCTGATAAAGACACTTTTGCTGGGCATAGCACTACTGGACCCTGCCAGGTCCACTTCTGTTGGGGCATCCCATTCTGTGACTACAGCAGCCTCTGTTTAAGACCGTATAACCATTTTCACTTATCATATTTGAAATTAGGCCTGATAAAGACACTTTTGCTGGGCATAGCACTACTGGACCCTGCCAGGTCCACTTCTGTTGGGGCATCCCATTCTGTGACTAAAGCAGCCTCTGTTTAAGACCATATAAGCATTTGCTCTTATCATATTTGAAATTAGGCCTGATAAAGACACTTTTGCTGGGCATAGTACTACTGGACCCTGCCAGGTCCACTTCTGTTGGGGCATCCCATTCTGTGACTAAAGCAGCCTCTGTTTAAGACCATATAAGCATTTGCTCTTATCATATTTGAAATTAGGCCTGATAAAGACATTTTTGCTGGGCAAAGCACTACTGGACCCTGCCAGGTCCATTCCTGTTGGGGCATCCCATTCTGTGACTACAGCAGCCTCTGTTTAAGACCGTATAACCATTTTCACTTATCATATTTGAAATTAGGCCTGATAAAGACACTTTTGCTGGGCAAAGCACTACTGGACCCTGCCAGGTCCATTCCTGTTGGGGCATCCCATTCTGTGACTAAAGCAGCCTCTGTTTAAGACCATATAAGCATTTGCTCTTATCATATTTGAAATTAGGCCTGATAAAGACACTTTTGCTGGGCATAGCACTACTGGACCCTGCCAGGTCCACTTCTGTTGGGGCATCCCATTCTGTGACTAAAGCAGCCTCTGTTTAAGACCATATAAGCATTTGCTCTTATCATATTTGAAATTAGGCCTGATAAAGACACTTTTGCTGGGCATAGCACTACTGGACCCTGCCAGGTCCACTTCTGTTGGGGCATCCCATTCTGTGACTAAAGCAGCCTCTGTTTAAGACCATATAACCATTTGCTCTTATCATATTTGAAATTAGGCCTGATAAAGACACTTTTGCTGGGCAAAGCACTACTGGACCCTGCCAGGTCCACTTCTGTTGGGGCATCCCATTCTGTGACTAAAGCAGCCTCTGTTTAAGACCATATAACCATTTGCTCTTATCATATTTGAAATTAGGCCTGATAAAGACACTTTTGCTGGGCAAAGCACTACTGGACCCTGCCAGGTCCATTCCTGTTGGGGCATCCCATTCTGTGACTAAAGCAGCCTCTGTTTAAGACCATATAAGCATTTGCTCTTATCATATTTGAAATTAGGCCTGATAAAGACACTTTTGCTGGGCATAGCACTACTGGACCCTGCCAGGTCCACTTCTGTTGGGGCATCCCATTCTGTGACTAAAGCAGCCTCTGTTTAAGACCATATAACCATTTGCTCTTATCATATTTGAAATTAGGCCTGATAAAGACACTTTTGCTGGGCATAGCACTACTGGACCCTGCCAGGTCCACTTCTGTTGGGGCATCCCATTCTGTGACTACAGCAGCCTCTGTTTAAGACCGTATAACCATTTTCACTTATCATATTTGAAATTAGGCCTGATAAAGACACTTTTGCTGGGCATAGCACTACTGGACCCTGCCAGGTCCACTTCTGTTGGGGCATCCCATTCTGTGACTACAGCAGCCTCTGTTTAAGACCGTATAACCATTTTCACTTATCATATTTGAAATTAGGCCTGATAAAGACACTTTTGCTGGGCAAAGCACTACTGGACCCTGCCAGGTCCATTCCTGTTGGGGCATCCCATTCTGTGACTAAAGCAGCCTCTGTTTAAGACCATATAACCATTTGCTCTTATCATATTTGAAATTAGGCCTGATAAAGACACTTTTGCTGGGCATAGCACTACTGGACCCTGCCAGGTCCACTTCTGTTGGGGCATCCCATTCTGTGACTAAAGCAGCCTCTGTTTAAGACCATATAAGCATTTGCTCTTATCATATTTGAAATTAGGCCTGATAAAGACACTTTTGCTGGGCATAGTACTACTGGATCTTTTTTGGGGGCATCCCATTCTGTGACTAAAGCAGCCTCTGTTTAAGACCATATAAGCATTTGCTCTTATTATATTTATATTATAAGACACTTTTGCTGGGCATAGGCTTACTGCTGCCTGCCAGGTGCACTTCTGTTGAGGCATCCCATTCTGTAACATAGCATACCCCTCTTTATTTACACTAAGCAGCTCTCTTATTTACACTAAGCAGGCCTGTTGGAGGCTGAGTGTTACTGCTCACTTTTGGTGTGCATTATATTCTGTTTCATATAGACCCACCGCTGCCCGGGGGATCTTAAAATATCACCTACTCCCACGCCAGTTAGACTATGTCGGGCAGACAAGTGCCTGGAAGTGAAAAGAGGAGTGGCAGAGGCCAAGATTCCGCAGGCAGAGCTTGCATCAGACTGGGGGCCAGTAGCAGCAGGAGTCACGCTGAGAGACCTAATCTGCCAGTATCTGCTAGCGGTCGGGTCTCCACCAGTAACGCATCTGCCGTGGTAGATTGGTTGACGCGCTCATCAACAACATCATCACAACTTACGTCTGAGACCCCCAGTCTAGGGTCGGTAGGTTCCTCTGACACAACCCTGAGTTGGCATGCCCCGAGAGCAGTCCCTGTCCTCCCATTGCCTCTGTCCTACGCCGTTCCCTCCCCCAGCGACGTATCCTATGCTTTGGGTTCAGCTCCACTCTTTAGTGAGGAGGACCATCAGATAGAGGACAGTCAGCAGCTACTGCCCAGCCAAGAAATGGAGGTGGCTTCTCTAGCTAGGCAGACAGATAGTGATGTGGACAGTGTCGTGGGTGCTGCGAGCGTTCCAGCTCCTGCGCCAGACACTGTTGACGAATCCACGAACATCAGTGACGTACAGCCACAACTCGGTGATGATGATGATGACGATGAAGCCGATCGCACTTGGGAGCCGGGTGATGAAGGGGCTTCATCGTCATCATCAGGAGAAGAGGGGCGCAGGTTGCCCCGGAGTCAGCAGCTGAGGCAGCAAGGTGGTAGCAGTCAGCATGGGGGCACAATTCCAAAGGCTGGAGCCGGCCGGGGCCGGGGCCGGGGTAGAGCACCTGCTGTGCGGCAGTCTACCTTATCGGGAGGTAGTGGAGCAGGGGTTCCTGGAGTTGGCAACAGCAGCAGTGAATCAGTGAGGCCAGGGGGTGGGAAAAGTAGCTACTCGGCAGTGTGGCAGTTTTTCCTGAGGCATCCGCAGGAGGGTAACATGGCCACATGCAAGATATGTAGGCAAAAGGTGAAGCGTGGCCAGGGTCCAAATGTTGGCACCACGGCCCTGCGTCAACATATGATGCGTCACCATAAAACGACCTGGGAGAACCGAGGCTCCCAAGGGGTGGTCCAGTCTGCTTCCTCACCAAGTGAGCTCCCAATTTCTGCCAGCCAAGGCTCCAGCACCTCAGCCGAAGGCAGCTGTGCGTCATACCCATCCTCTGTCGCTCCTGCTCCTCCTCCTCCTCCTCCAAGTCATGCATCCCGCCAGCAATCCATCAGCGAAGCCATGTCCAAGAGACAGCAGTATGCGCCCACTCATCCTACGGCGCAGAAGCTGAATGTGCTCCTGTCCAAGTTGCTGGTGCTGCAGTCGCTCCCTTTTCAGGTGGTGGAATCTGCACCTTTCAGAGAACTGATGGCTTGTGCCGAGCCGAGGTGGAGAGTCCCAAGCCGTCATTTCTTTGCCAAGAAGGCAGTACCAGCGCTGCACACTTTTGTTGAACAGAAGGTGGGCCAGTCCTTGAGCCTGTCGGTGTGTAGCAAAATACATGGCAGCGCCGACATCTGGAGCTGTAACTACGGTCAGGGGCAGTACATTTCGTTTACGGCCCACTGGGTGAATGTGGTCCCTTTGCAGCAGCAACTTGGACAGGTCACGCCGCTTCGGCCTCCGCGCTCTCTGCCCATTGGGCCTGTGACACCGTGCGACTCGGCCTCCTCATCCTCCGCCATCTCCTCACCCTCCACTGTAGGCTCAAGTCTCAGTGCCCCTCCAGTCTACCATGTGTGCAGGGCACGGAGGTGTCACGCAGTGCTTCACATGGTTTGTCTTGGCGAACGGAGTCACACAGGGGAGGAACTGCTTAAATGTATTCATCAGGAAATCCAAACATGGCTTACTCCGAGAAAACTTAAAATGGGAATCATGGTTACCGACAATGGGAAGAACATTTTGTCTGCGCTGCGCCAAGGAAGCCTGACCCATGCCCCCTGCATGGCTCACGTCTTCAATCTGGTTGTCAAGCGGTTTCTGAAGTGTTCCCCCCATCTGCAGGACATCCTAACAACTTCACGGAAACTTTGCATGCACTTCAGCCACTCCTACACCGCCAAACACACCCTTCTTGAGCTACAGCGTCAGAATGGTATCCCCCAACATAGTCTGATTTGCGATGTTTCCACCCGTTGGAATTCCACCCTTCACATGTTGGACCGATTATATGAACAGAGAAAAGCCATCACGGATTTCCTGATGATCCAAGCAGATAGGGGGACTCCCCTGTGTAACTTCAATGTCAACCAGTGGCAGCTCATACGTGACACCTGCCGTTTGCTCAGGCCCTTTGAGGAAGCCACTTTATTTGTCAGTCGGCAGGATTACGGGATGAACGACGTGATTCCACTGCTTCATGTACTACAGCACATGTTGGAAACCATGGCTGGTCAGGGCACTGGAGACATGGCGTTTACATCTTACGGCCACATGAACCCCGTTGGAGCTGAACTGGAGGAGGAGGAGGAGGAAGAGGAGGAGGAGGAGTTGCCCAGCGAAACACAGTTTAGGCTTGGCGAAATGGCTGGTTTATCTAGTCAGCGGACAGGAGAGGAGGAGCAGGAGCAGCCAGAGGAGCTAGAGGTTTTTGAGGAAGGAGAGACAGAGGACCCGGGCACACCGTGGCAGTATGCAGTGGAGATGGAGACAGGTAGTCCATCCGAGTCACTTGCGCAAATGGCACGAAGCATGCTCACATGCTTGCGTAGTGACCCCAGAATTGTTTCCATCTGTCGGCGGGATGACTTCTGGCTGTCCACCTTATTGGACCCTCGCTTCCGGCACAAAATGGGGGCATTTTTTAAACCCACCGAGAGGGAGGACAAACTCAACTACTACAAAGACATTCTACGTAGGCAGTTGGCCGATGCCTATCTGCGCCATGGTCCATACTCTCGCAGGTCTGACTCGAGGGGACCTCTGCGCTCACCTTCCACTGCCATGGCCGCTGGGGGGGTTGGCAGCAGCAGCAGCAGAAGCTCCATCAGCAGCAGCAGCCTCAGTCTTCAGTCGCTAATGAGTAGCTTTCTACACCCGCATAGTGAGGCTACTCATGAGCAGCAGGAAGACCTGGAGCAGGACCTGAACCAGCAGGTCATGTCATACTTTGACATGACCATGCCAACACACCTTGAGGATCCGCTGGACTTCTGGGCAGCCAAACTTGATTTGTGGCCGCAACTAGCAGAGTTTGCCCTGGAAAAGTTGTCCTGCCCGGCAAGTAGCGTGCCATCTGAGCGGGTGTTTAGTGCGGCGGGGGCCATAGTTACGGCGAGGAGAACTCGTCTGTCAACTAAAAATGTGGAGAGACTCACCTTTGTCAAAATGAATCAGGGATGGATCAGCCAGGATTTCCACCCACCAATGCCTGATGCATGCGACTAGATTCAGCATGGTGCCACGTTTTACACTTTCCAAATGGTGCAAAACATATTTATGTCTTTAGGCCATTTTTTGGGCTCCTGCTGCTGCTACTGTCAACTCCTGCCAACTCCAGGGTGTGATTCATCCAATTTTTGGGCTCCTGAAGCCAACTCCAGTGTATATTTGGGCTCCTGCTGCTGCTGCTGTCAACTCCTGCCAACTCCAGGGTGTGATTCATCCAATTTTTGGGCTCCTGAAGCCAACTCCAGTGTATATTTGGGCTCCTGCTGCTGCTACTGTCAACTCCTGCCAACTCCAGGGTGTGATTCATCCAATTTTTGGGCCCCTGAAGCCAACTCCAGTGTATATTTGGGCTCCTGCTGCTGCTGCTGCCAACTTCTGCCAACTCCAGGGTGTGATTCATCCAATTTTTAGGCTCCTGAGGCCAACTCCAGTGTATATTTGGGCTCCTGCTGCTGCTGCTGCCAGCTTCTGCCAACTCCAGGGTGTGATTCATCCAATTTTTGGGCTCCTGAAGCCAACTCCAGTGTATATTTGGGCTCCTGCTGCTGCTGCTGCCAACTTCTGCCAACTCCAGGGTGTGATTCATCCAATTTTTGGGCTCCTGAAGCCAACCCCAGGGTCTCTTTAAAGTAATGTTTGGGCTCCTGCTGCTGCTGCCAACTCCAGGGTGTGATTCATCCAATTTTTGGGCTCCTGAGGCCAACTCCAGTGTATATTTGGGCTCCTGCTGCTGCTGCTGCCAACTTCTGCCAACTCCAGGGTGTGATTCATCCAATTTTTGGGCTCCTGAAGCCAACTCCAGTGTATATTTGGGCTCCTGCTGCTGCTGCTGCCAACTTCTGCCAACTCCAGGGTGTGATTCATCCAATTTTTGGGCTCCTGAAGCCAACCCCAGGGTCTCTTTAAAGTAATGTTTGGGCTCCTGCTGCTGCTGCCAACTCCAGGGTGTGATTCATCCAATTTTTGGGCTCCTGAGGCCAACTCCAGTGTATATTTGGGCTCCTGCTGCTGCTGCTGCCAACTTCTGCCAACTCCAGGGTGTGATTCATCCAATTTTTGGGCTCCTGAAGCCAACTCCAGTGTATATTTGGGCTCCTGCTGCTGCTACTGTCAACTCCTGCCAACTCCAGGGTGTGATTCATCCAATTTTTGGGCTCCTGAAGCCAACTCCAGTGTATATTTGGGCTCCTGCTGCTGCTACTGTCAACTCCTGCCAACTCCAGGGTGTGATTCATCCAATTTTTGGGCTCCTGAAGCCAACTCCAGTGTATATTTGGGCTCCTGCTGCTGCTACTGTCAACTCCTGCCAACTCCAGGGTGTGATTCATCCAATTTTTGGGCTCCTGAAGCCAACTCCAGTGTATATTTGGGCTCCTGCTGCTGCTACTGTCAACTCCTGCCAACTCCAGGGTGGGATTCATCCAATTTTTGGGCTCCTGAAGCCAACTCCAGTGTATATTTGGGCTCCTGCTGCTGCTGCTGCCAACTTCTGCCAACTCCAGGGTGTGATTCATCCAATTTTTGGGCTCCTGAAGCCAACTCCAGTGTATATTTGGGCTCCTGCTGCTGCTACTGTCAACTCCTGCCAACTCCAGGGTGTGATTCATCCAATTTTTGGGCTCCTGAAGCCAACTCCAGTGTATAT
Organism: Gastrophryne carolinensis; assembly: GCA_027917425.1. NCBI lineage: Eukaryota > Metazoa > Chordata > Amphibia > Anura > Microhylidae > Gastrophryne > Gastrophryne carolinensis. The sequence goes on from CM051235.1 coordinate 347,438,568, forward strand.
TTGGGCTCCTGCTGCTGCTACTGTCAACTTCTGCCAACTCCAGGGTGTGATTCATCCAATTTTTGGGCTCCTGAAGCCCACCCCAGGGTCTCTTTAAAGTAATGTTTGGGCTCCTGCTGCTGCTGCCAACTCCAGGGTGTGATTCATCCAATTTTTGGGCTCCTGAGGCCAACTCCAGTGTATATTTGGGCTCCTGCTGCTGCTGCTGCCAACTTCTGCCAACTCCAGGGTGTGATTCATCCAATTTTTGGGCTCCTGAAGCCAACCCCAGGGTCTCTTTAAAGTAATGTTTGGGCTCCTGCTGCTGCCAACTCCAGGGTGTGATTCATCCAATTTTTGGGCTCCTGAGGCCAACTCCAGTGTATATTTGGGCTCCTGCTGCTGCTGCTGCCAACTTCTGCCAACTCCAGGGTGTGATTCATCCAATTTTTGGGCTCCTGAAGCCAACTCCAGTGTATATTTGGGCTCCTGCTGCTGCTGCTGCCAACTTCTGCCAACTCCAGGGTGTGATTCATCCAATTTTTGGGCTCCTGAGGCCAACTCCAGTGTATATTTGGGCTCCTGCTGCTGCTGCTGTCAACTCCTGCCAACTCCAGGGTGTGATTCATCCAATTTTTGGGCTCCTGAAGCCAACTCCAGTGTATATTTGGGCTCCTGCTGCTGCTACTGTCAACTCCTGCCAACTCCAGGGTGTGATTCATCCAATTTTTGGGCTCCTGAAGCCAACTCCAGTGTATATTTGGGCTCCTGCTGCTGCTACTGTCAACTCCTGCCAACTCCAGGGTGTGATTCATCCAATTTTTGGGCTCCTGAAGCCAACTCCAGTGTATATTTGGGCTCCTGCTGCTGCTACTGTCAACTCCTGCCAACTCCAGGGTGTGATTCATCCAATTTTTGGGCTCCTGAAGCCAACTCCAGTGTATATTTGGGCTCCTGCTGCTGCTGCTGCCAACTTCTGCCAACTCCAGGGTGTGATTCATCCAATTTTTGGGCTCCTGAAGCCAACCCCAGGGTCTCTTTAAAGTAATGTTTGGGCTCCTGCTGCTGCTGCCAACTCCAGGGTGTGATTCATCCAATTTTTGGGCTCCTGAGGCCAACTCCAGTGTATATTTGGGCTCCTGCTGCTGCTGCTGCCAACTTCTGCCAACTCCAGGGTGTGATTCATCCAATTTTTGGGCTCCTGAAGCCAACTCCAGTGTATATTTGGGCTCCTGCTGCTGCTGCTGCTGCCAACTTCTGCCAACTCCAGGGTGTGATTCATCCAATTTTTGGGCTCCTGAAGCCAACTCCAGTGTATATTTGGGCTCCTGCTGCTGCTACTGTCAACTCCTGCCAACTCCAGGGTGTGATTCATCCAATTTTTGGGCTCCTGAAGCCAACTCCAGTGTATATTTGGGCTCCTGCTGCTGCTGCTGCCAACTTCTGCCAACTCCAGGGTGTGATTCATCCAATTTTTGGGCTCCTGAGGCCAACTCCAGTGTATATTTGGGCTCCTGCTGCTGCTGCTGTCAACTCCTGCCAACTCCAGGGTGTGATTCATCCAATTTTTGGGCTCCTGAAGCCAACTCCAGTGTATATTTGGGCTCCTGTTGCTGCTACTGTCAACTCCTGCCAACTCCAGGGTGTGATTCATCCAATTTTTGGGCTCCTGAGGCCAACTCCAGTGTATATTTGGGCTCCTTCTGCCCCTCATAGTGATGCCACTTCAACTCTCTGCAATTGTGCCGCTCTGCGATTCTATTAGCGATGCCTCTGATCTGCATGTGATATTTCTTCAAAGTATTATTTAACTAACCCAGCACGCATCCTGTGCGTGTTACAGCAAGGCTGAATGGTTTACAACCCTATTGAGGCTCTAGGAGGCTCAGAAATAGCCGTTTTTAATAGCGATTCGTCGCGAATTTATTCGGGTCGAAACGATTTTTGTCGGAAAATTCGGCGAATCAGTCGAATCGAATTTTTCAAAAGTTCGCTCATCTCTACCCCCTACCCCCCTAGGATAACAGACTGTTGCACCAGGTTATAGGGGGTGGTAACCCAGAGCTTGGCTCAGCCCCAGCCTAGTACCAGCGTATTGTATAGTGATAGAATGGAGTCAGATTTCCCACGAACACCTTTAGTCAAATCAAAACATCCTTAGCAGATTATTTCTTAGTACCTTTATTATTAGTGTTTCCAGAAGCTCATTATTGAGGACAAAGAGATGTTGGGGTAATAAAGTGACTTGTTTAAGAAGCGCTAACGCCACGTAGTACCACGTAGCATTAGGTAAATGCCGGACACGGTATGTGAAACCATATATATGAAAGCCAAACTGGTGAGTGCCTTTAACAGCATCATGTAGCATCATATATATCACTAGCGCGACATAGCACCTGACGCTCAGTTGCTCTCTCCCATACACTTCAATAGTGTATATTTTTGTTGTGTAGAAATCACATTTGGATTACATCTTCTGTATTTTTTAACATAAAATTTGTATCTTGGCTATCCAGGGCAGCAACAAAAGACTTTAGCTCGGCTCAGAGCGTCCAGTTTTAGATCGCCAACCGGATCTTCAGTGCTGAGTGGTGGCCGCTCTTCACTGCCACTACCTTTCATTCGCTGCAGCGCTGTCCTGTTGTTATATGTGGCATTACCTTGGCCTGCGTTCCCTCGGTACGCTACATGAAACAATAGCAGCATTGGTATGCTCAGGTGCTGAAGTGAATCAGGGAGAATGCTTCCACGTTTCCATGTCCCCCAGACATCACATTTATCAATGCTGGACAGGATAATACAGTGTCACTTGTCCAGCGGTGAAGCTAGTTCACAGTGCCAGAGTCCCGTTTCAGTGTCCACTCCCAGATGCTCTGAGCGCAGCTACATAGATGCACAAATGGCACCCCCAAGCACCACCGCCCCCCAGATTTTGGACTGACACCCCAGACACCACTGCCCCAGACACCAAATGTTTGAGCTAGTAATATGAGTAATATGGATTTTCTGTTGCATATGACCAGTTCTAAAATCATCTAGGAATTCAACATTTAGAACATTTTTGTTTTCTTAATGCAGATTTATTGTAAAGATGACCTAATATAAAAAAAAATAAACACAAGCCTAGATGGCAAGAAGGTTTTTTTTTAAGCTTGATGTTTTCCTCGACTGAAAGAAATTCTTGATTGTACTATTCTGTCTTTAGAGGCGCGGACTGATGAAACAGGTTCCCAGTTCCCTGAGCGAGCCTGTGGGAAGCAGTAGCATTTAATACTGAATTATGCTCAAAGCACTGAATTCTAGGTTAGATCATCTAAAAGAAAAATACTAGCTTGCCTTTTCAATCAAGAAGTAAAGATAGGCCATTAACTTGTATTTTATCACGTGTGACTGAGCATATTTAAATAACAATTAAAAAATCAAATTCTAGATCACGAGTCAAACTCAAGGCCCAGGGGCCAGATGCAGTCTCCCAAGCTTTTTTATGTGGTCCTCTGTCAGGTACCATGGCTTGGCAGTGCCCTTTCTAGCTGGCCCAGTCACTCTAAGGCTTCTGACACTGGCAGCAGGTCCCTGAGTCTGTGTGAGGTGCAGCAGAGTGACGCACATTGCACTCCACTGTAGAGCACAGTACTATCTCTAATCCCAGGTGTGGTGCCTATAAAAGCAATTAGTACATGTCTGTTTAACATTTTGGGGGAGAAGGGAGTAGGGTCTGCAATTGTAAGTGTAATCAGCTCTCACCACACAAGGGGGGGGGTCTAACTCATCAAACTAACTGCACTACATCTGCTACACGGAGGAAAAAATATTGTAGTGTTGTTCTGGAAATAATAGCTCGCCATTTGTCCTGGGCAAAATAGTTCTGCATCTGTTCTGGGCAAAATGATTCTGCATTTGTCCTGGGCAAAATTATTCTGCATCTGTCCTGGGCAATATAATCCTGCATCTGTTCTTTGGCAAAATTATTCTGCATATGTCCTGGGAAAATTAATTCTGCACCTGTCCTGAGCAAAATAATTCTATGGCTGTTCTAGACAAAATATATCAGTGCGTGTCTGCATCTATCCTAGACAAAATCCTTCTGTGTCTGTAACCATACATTTGAATGGTCGTGTATGGTCGTGTATGCCTTTTACAGTCCCCGTTTGACACCCCTGTGCTAGATAGTAAGTAGAAGAGGGGGAGAGCTGGAAAAATGGCAGTACAATGGCAGTAGGGTCTGCAACTGTTAGTGTAATCAGCTCTCACCACACAAGGGGGGGGGGGCTAACCCATCAAACTAATTGCACTACATCTGCTACACGGTGGAAAAAATATTGTAGTGTTGTTCTGGAAAATAGTCAAACCACCCAAATAATCAATCTTTTTAAAGCGTTACAGGCGCTCTATGCCGCAGTCAGCTAAAAACAGCGCCCACGCTATATCCTTGAACTTTCTTTATTATCAGTGTTGTTGCGGCGAGGGCCAGTCGCTATGCCGAGTCGCTATGTTTCGCATGCGGCGGCGCTGTGCTGATCATACATGTTTTTTTTTTTTGGTTGAATGTTCTTTTAACGCCCACAGTCGCTGTTGTTGAATACGCAGCAGACACGGGCGCATCTGACTCATCACTACCATGACTGCTATGGGTTTTTTTTTTGTTTTGCGTATGCTAGCGATTTGGAAAGCGTATGTTAGCGTATTTTAGCAATGAGTGTCCTTTTTTTTTGCCTTTCACTTTCGTTTTGCAACTTCCGGTTTCCACCTCTGAGGATTCACCATGCGGCCTAGACGCCCTGCCACATGCCTCCCCAGCTACACCTTTGATTCTTCACCCCCAACCCCTCCCCATCTTCCCCTCCCTGTCTCCCCTTGCCCCTCAACATCCCCTGTGTCCCCCACAACCAGCAAGCTGTGCCGCAAAAGGGTGGATCCGCGTGTTAACGGCCAGGTGGTTAAAGTGAGTATATGGTCCATTTATGTTGTGCAAGAATATAGCTTGTTATATGTTTATTACTGTATATATATATATATATATATATATATATATATATATATTGATGTTTTTTTTTTTAATGTGTTTTTTTATAGGATTTTTGTGTAGTGGAATATGACTATGCCCGTGGTGCAAAGAGGCGCATAGCGTTGGAGGTGAAGGCCACTATGTCCCGGCGCTTCAAGACCAATCTCAGTGTCCGGTCAATTATACAGAAGTGGTCGGATTTCAAGCGCCGGGACCCGGAGAGCCTTTATAGGCTCTATGATGCCTATGCTTTAGGTAAGTGTCACCTCACCACATGTAAATCCATACAATAATGTTGTATTATAATGTAGTAAATTTTGGGGTTTATCTACACAGATAAGCGTCCTCCCCTGGGCAAACGTGGGAAGGGTTTCGTCCCCCGCAGAAGAGTGGTGGGGTTGGATGAATCTGCGGGGGAGGGGCCCTCTCGCCAGTCCTATCTTGAGGACCCAGGGGAGGAAGGGGATGAGGCCCCACAGGAGCGTGCTGCTGGGGGGAGGGCAGTCTGGAGCCTCAGCTCCTCACAATCGGACTCAGTTGAGTCTCAAAACCCTGTGGGCCACTCTCAAGTGGGGAGTCCAAGTGGGGAGGTGGAGTTGGACTCACCCACACTCCCTCAAGGATCTGGGAGTGAGAGGAAGGAGGGTGGCCCATGTGTTTTGGGATCTTCTGGGCCGATTGTGAGGAGTCGAGGCTCCACGCCTCCTCCGCAGAGTCCTCCCTGGGATACCAGCGGCAGTTCATCCCCTGGTGAGTGCATTTCTAATTCTTGTTTGTATGTTACAAATTGGATGAATCGGAGCATTTTCAATAATCCTGTGCCCTTGTTATCTGGTTTTTAGGGCATCATAGAGCCGGCACCTCCAGCAGCTATGCGCCAGCCCTTGCCCGCGGGCATAGGCGTGGTAAGTGTTTGTTGTTCTCACTCACATGGCATATGTAATGACATTGCAAACTACATACACATGTTTGCTGCTACATAGCATAATATTTTTGTCTAATTAGAAGAATATTCTGGAACCCCACTCCAGTTCAATCCAAATGCAACCAACCCCAAAGTTACTGTGTACACTATGATGCTGCCTATCCATTTTTTTTTCATTTGTTTAATGCAAACACATGTTGCACACTCTACTATGAATATGATCAGCTCAACTTAAATTACTGCATTAGCATTGCACTGTAAATGTTTGCGGCACATTATAATGATGTGTCCATGTTGCACACCTAAATTATTCACCTGACCTCACGGACCTGTAAATATGCTAATGTATAGCAAACATGTGTGTAAACATAGTAGCATGATTTACCAGACCCCCTAAACAGGTGGATGTATAATCTTAATTTGTAAGCGCAAACCTTATGATTGTTTTTGGTTTGTTTTTTCCAAACAGATGTTTCCACGCAGACGGACCCTGTGACCATACTCCCCACCCAAGCTCCAGGGACACCCAGCAGCATGGGCCCGAGCCACAGCTGCGATGGTGAGTACACTAACTTCATATCCAAACATACTTTGCCCACCTATGTGTCACCCTAAAAGCTAGAATAATTAGCAATGTCCCTATGTGGTTAATTAGCACACATTTAGCTGACATTTGCATGACCCACAATCATAAATGCATATCTGCATGCTAGATTGTTGCATCCCCTTTGTTTCCTTTCAAACCCATAATACATTTTGTTTAAAAAATGTTGGTGTCCAAATTAATTTTTTTTAAAAATAAGGTTGAGAACTAGAATAGGAATAGCTGAAGGGTTAGAATCTTTAGTACTTTGGACATGATGTTTGGACCAAAATAAGCCAATCAATGCCCACAATCTTACTTCACCCTTCATTTAGTACAAACGGTTACTTCAATATGTAGGGTATTGCTGATGAATGCACATGTAAGGCACTAGGGCCCAGTTTGCACAAATGTTAATGTAGTTGGTCACATTCTGAGACCAAACTAGATAATGTGAAATCATCTGTGTAAGTTTGTCTCACGTTCTATTGACTAATCCATTTTTGGGTCTCCATACAGCTTGAGTTAATGAGCATCGCAGACTGTGGCAGTACGTCCGGCGGACGCAACTTATGCTGCTGGGAAAGAAGAAACAGCGGTAGGGTGGCGGGTATGGTTTTTTGGCCATGTTGGCCCCTTTTATAAAAAATAAATGTTTTTTATGTTTCTACTTTCAGTGTGTCATGCCTTTTAAACCATATGTTAAGTGTATAGTAACCCATTTTTTTGTGTTTCTTAAACATATCGTTCTGCGTTTCATTTTGTGAACATAGTAATGTATGGCAAACAATTACTGTAGTAAATTCCAGTCAACATTAACATATCTAGATATAGAGAGGTATCCCTGACTGTGTTTGTAGGTATGTATTTTGGTAACCCACACAAATTCTAGCGTTTACAAATACATTTATTTAAGTCAATCAAGCCAATACAAATTCAAGCCTTTCAAATGGCTAACAACTGGACCAATTAGTTCCTGGGTGGGCGGGGAGGTTGCGACTCATGGCTAGGGGCGGTGTTGGGGGACAACAGTGCAGTAAAAAAAATAGACTGCTGCTGTATTAGTTGCTGTAACAACTAGAGATGAGCGAACTTTTGAAAAATTCGATTCGACTGATTCGCCGAATTTTCCGACAAAAATCGTTTCGACCCGAATAAATTCGCGACGAATCGCTATTAAAAACGGCTATTTCTGAGCCTCCTAGAGCCTCAATAGGGTTGTAAACCATTCTGCCTTGCTGTAACACGCACAGGATGCGTGCTGGGTTAGTTAAATAATACTTTGAAGAAATATCACATGCAGATAAGAGGCATCGCTAATAGAATCGCAGAGCGGCACAATTGAATTCAAGAGAGTTGAAGTGGCATCACTATGAGGGGCAGAAGGAGCCCAAACATTGCTTTAAAGAGACACTGGAGTTGGCAGCAGCAGGAGCCCAAAAATTGGATGAATCACACCCTGGAGTTGGCAGCAGCAGCAGCAGGAGCCCAAATATTACTTTAAAGAGACACTGGGGTTGGCTTCAGGAGCCCAAAAATTGGATGAATCACACCCTGGAGTTGGCAGCAGCAGCAGGAGCCCAAAAATTACTTTAAAGAGACCCTGGGGTTGGCCTCAGGAGCCCAAAAATTGGATGAATCACACCCTGGAGTTGGCAGCAGCAGCAGGAGCCCAAATATTACTTTAAAGAGACCCTGGGGTTGGCTTCAGGAGCCCAAAAATTGGATGAATCACACCCTGGAGTTAGCAGCAGCAGGAGCCCAAATATTACTTTAAAGAGACACTGGGGTTGGCTTCAGGAGCCCAAAAATTGGATGAATCACACCCTGGAGTTGGCAGCAGCAGCAGCAGGAGCCCAAATATTACTTTAAACAGACCCTGGGGTTGGCTTCAGGAGCCCAAAAATTGGATGATTCACACCCTGGAGTTGGCAGCAGCAGCAGCAGGAGCCCAAATATTACTTTAAAGAGACACTGGGGTTGGCTTCAGGAGCCCAAAAATTGGATGAATCACACCCTGGAGTTGGCAGGAGTTGACAGCAGCAGCAGCAGGAGCCCAAATATACACTGGAGTTGGCTTCAGGAGCCCAAAAATTGGATGAATCACACCCTGGAGTTGGCAGGAGTTGACAGCAGCAGCAGGAGCCCAAACATTACTTAAAAGAGACACTGGGGTTGGCTTCAGGAGCCCAAAAATTGGATGAATCACACCCTGGAGTTGGCAGGAGTTGACAGCAGCAGCAGGAGCCCAAATATTACATTAAAGAGACCCTGGGGTTGGCCTCAGGAGCCCAAAAATTGGATTAATCACACCCTGGAGTTGGCAGCAGCAGGAGCCCAAATATTACTTTAAAGAGACCCTGGGGTTGGCCTCAGGAGCCCAAAAATTGGATGAATCACACCCTGGAGTTGGCAGAAGTTGGCAGCAGCAGCAGCAGGAGCCCAAATATACACTGGAGTTGGCTTCAGGAGCCCAAAAATTGGATGAATCACACCCTGGAGTTGGCAGAAGTTGGCAGCAGCAGCAGCAGGAGCCCAAATATACACTGGAGTTGGCTTCAGGAGCCCAAAAATTGGATGAATCACACCCTGGAGTTGGCAGGAGTTGACAGCAGCAGCAGCAGCAGGAGCCCAAACATTACTTTAAAGAGACCCTGGGGTTGGCCTCAGGAGCCCAAAAATTGGATGAATCACACCCTGGAGTTGACAGCAGCAGGAGCCCAAATATTACTTTAAAGAGACCCTGGGGTTGGCCTCAGGAGCCCAAAAATTGGATGAATCACACCCTGGAGTTGGCAGAAGTTGGCAGCAGCAGCAGCAGGAGCCCAAATATACACTGGAGTTGGCTTCAGGAGCCCAAAAATTGGATGAATCACACCCTGGAGTTGGCAGCAGCAGGAGCCCAAATATTACTTTAAAGAGACCCTGGGGTTTGCCTCAGGAGCCCAAAAATTGGATGAATCACACCCTGGAGTTGGCAGAAGTTGGCAGCAGCAGCAGCAGGAGCCCAAATATACACTGGAGTTGGCTTCAGGAGCCCAAAAATTGGATGAATCACACCCTGGAGTTGGCAGAAGTTGGCAGCAGCAGCAGCAGGAGCCCAAATATACACTGGAGTTGGCTTCAGGAGCCCAAAAATTGGATGAATCACACCCTGGAGTTGGCAGGAGTTGACAGCAGCAGCAGCAGCAGGAGCCCAAATATTACTTTAAAGAGACACTGGGGTTGGCTTCAGGAGCCCAAAAATTGGATGAATCACACCCTGGAGTTGGCAGGAGTTGACAGCAGCAGCAGGAGCCCAAATATTACATTAAAGAGACCCTGGGGTTGGCCTCAGGAGCCCAAAAATTGGATGAATCACACCCTGGAGTTGGCAGCAGCAGGAGCCCAAATATTACTTTAAAGAGACCCTGGGGTTGGCCTCAGGAGCCCAAAAATTGGATGAATCACACCCTGGAGTTGGCAGAAGTTGGCAGCAGCAGCAGCAGGAGCCCAAATATACACTGGAGTTGGCTTCAGGAGCCCAAAAATTGGATGAATCACACCCTGGAGTTGGCAGAAGTTGGCAGCAGCAGCAGCAGCAGGAGCCCAAATATACACAGGAGTTGGCTTCAGGAGCCCAAAAATTGGATGAATCACACCCTGGAGTTGGCAGGAGTTGACAGCAGCAGCAGCAGCAGGAGCCCAAATATTACTTTAAAGAGACCCTGGGGTTGGCCTCAGGAGCCCAAAAATTGGATGAATCACACCCTGGAGTTGGCAGCAGCAGGAGCCCAAATATTACTTTAAAGAGACCCTGGGGTTGGCCTCAGGAGCCCAAAAATTGGATGAATCACACCCTGGAGTTGGCAGAAGTTGGCAGCAGCAGCAGCAGGAGCCCAAATATACACTGGAGTTGGCTTCAGGAGCCCAAAAATTGGATGAATCACACCCTGGAGTTGGCAGAAGTTGGCAGCAGCAGCAGGAGCCCAAATATACACTGGAGTTGGCTTCAGGAGCCCAAAAATTGGATGAATCACACCCTGGAGTTGGCAGGAGTTGACAGCAGCAGCAGCAGCAGGAGCCCAAATATTACTTTAAAGAGACCCTGGGGTTGGCCTCAGGAGCCCAAAAATTGGATGAATCACACCCTGGAGTTGGCAGCAGCAGCAGGAGCCCAAATATTATTTTAAAGAGACACTGGGGTTGGCTTCAGGAGCCCAAAAATTGGATGAATCACACCCTGGAGTTGGCAGCAGCAGCAGGAGCCCAAATATTACTTTAAAGAGACCCTGGGGTTGGCTTCAGGAGCCCAAAAATTGGATGAATCACACCCTGGAGTTGGCAGCAGCAGGAGCCCAAATATTACTTTAAAGAGACACTGGAGTTGGCTTCAGGAGCCCAAAAATTGGATGAATCACACCCTGGAGTTGGCAGCAGCAGCAGCAGGAGCCCAAATATTACTTTAAACAGACCCTGGAGTTGGCTTCAGGAGCCCAAAAATTGGATGATTCACACCCTGGAGTTGGCAGCAGCAGCAGCAGGAGCCCAAATATTACTTTAAAGTGACACTGGGGTTGGCTTCAGGAGCCCAAAAATTGGATGAATCACACCCTGGAGTTGGCAGGAGTTGACAGCAGCAGCAGCAGGAGCCCAAATATACACTGGAGTTGGCTTCAGGAGCCCAAAAATTGGATGAATCACACCCTGGAGTTGGCAGGAGTTGACAGCAGAAGCAGGAGCCCAAACATTACTTAAAAGAGACACTGGGGTTGGCTTCAGGAGCCCAAAAATTGGATAAATCACACCCTGGAGTTGGCAGGAGTTGACAGCAGCAGCAGGAGCCCAAATATACACTGGAGTTGGCTTCAGGAGCCCAAAAATTGGATGAATCACACCCTGGAGTTGGCAGGAGTTGACAGCAGCAGCAGGAGCCCAAACATTACTTAAAAGAGACACTGGGGTTGGCTTCAGGAGCCCAAAAATTGGATGAATCACATCCTGGAGTTGGCAGGAGTTGACAGCAGCAGCAGGAGCCCAAATATTACATTAAAGAGACCCTGGGGTTGGCCTCAGGAGCCCAAAAATTGGATGAATCACACCCTGGAGTTGGCAGCAGCAGGAGCCCAAATATTACTTTAAAGAGACCCTGGGGTTGGCCTCAGGAGCCCAAAAATTGGATGAATCACACCCTGGAGTTGGCAGAAGTTGGCAGCAGCAGCAGCAGGAGCCCAAATATACACTGGAGTTGGCTTCAGGAGCCCAAAAATTGGATGAATCACACCCTGGAGTTGGCAGAAGTTGGCAGCAGCAGCAGCAGGAGCCCAAATATACACTGGAGTTGGCTTCAGGAGCCCAAAAATTGGATGAATCACACCCTGGAGTTGGCAGGAGTTGACAGCAGCAGCAGCAGCAGGAGCCCAAATATTACTTTAAAGAGACCCTGGGGTTGGCCTCAGGAGCCCAAAAATTGGATGAATCACACCCTGGAGTTGGCAGCAGCAGGAGCCCAAATATTACTTTAAAGAGACCCTGGGGTTGGCCTCAGGAGCCCAAAAATTGGATGAATCACACCCTGGAGTTGGCAGAAGTTGGCAGCAGCAGCAGCAGGAGCCCAAATATACACTGGAGTTGGCTTCAGGAGCCCAAAAATTGGATGAATCACACCCTGGAGTTGGCAGAAGTTGGCAGCAGCAGCAGCAGGAGCCCAAATATACACTGGAGTTGGCTTCAGGAGCCCAAAAATTGGATGAATCACACCCTGGAGTTGGCAGGGGTTGACAGCAGCAGCAGGAGCCCAAATATTACTTTAAAGAGACCCTGGGGTAGGCCTCAGGAGCCCAAAAATTGGATGAATCACACCCTGGAGTTGGCAGCAGCAGGAGCCCAAATATTACTTTAAAGAGACCCTGGGGTTGGCCTCAGGAGCCCAAAAATTGGATGAATCACACCCTGGAGTTGGCAGAAGTTGGCAGCAGCAGCAGGGGCCCAAATATACACTGGAGTTGGCTTCAGGAGCCCAAAAATTGGATGAATCACACCCTGGAGTTGGCAGAAGTTGGCAGCAGCAGCAGCAGGAGCCCAAATATACACTGGAGTTGGCTTCAGGAGCCCAAAAATTGGATGAATCACACCCTGGAGTTGGCAGGAGTTGACAGCAGCAGCAGCAGCAGGAGCCCAAATATTAATTTAAAGAGACCCTGGGGTTGGCCTCAGGAGCCCAAAAATTGGATGAATCACACCCTGGAGTTGGCAGCAGCAGGAGCCCAAATATTACTTTAAAGAGACCCTGGGGTTGGCCTCAGGAGCCCAAAAATTGGATGAATCACACCCTGGAGTTGGCAGAAGTTGGCAGCAGCAGCAGGAGCCCAAATATACACTGGAGTTGGCTTCAGGAGCCCAAAAATTGGATGAATCACACCCTGGAGTTGGCAGAAGTTGGCAGCAGCAGCAGCAGGAGCCCAAATATACACTGGAGTTGGCTTCAGGAGCCCAAAAATTGGATGAATCACACCCTGGAGTTGGCAGGAGTTGACAGCAGCAGCAGCAGGAGCCCAAATATTACTTTAAAGAGACACTGGGGTTGGCTTCAGGAGCCCAAAAATTGGATGAATCACACCCTGGAGTTGGCAGGAGTTGACAGCAGCAGCAGGAGCCCAAATATTACATTAAAGAGACCCTGGGGTTGGCCTCAGGAGCGCAAAAATTGGATGAATCACACCCTGGAGTTGGCAGCAGCAGGAGCCCAAATATTACTTTAAAGAGACCCTGGGGTTGGCCTCAGGAGCCCAAAAATTGGATGAATCACACCCTGGAGTTGGCAGAAGTTGGCAGCAGCAGCAGCAGGAGCCCAAATATACACTGGAGTTGGCTTCAGGAGCCCAAAAATTGGATGAATCACACCCTGGAGTTGGCAGAAGTTGGCAGCAGCAGCAGGAGCCCAAATATACACAGGAGTTGGCTTCAGGAGCCCAAAAATTGGATGAATCACACCCTGGAGTTGGCAGGAGTTGACAGCAGCAGCAGCAGCAGGAGCCCAAATATTACTTTAAAGAGACCCTGGGGTTGGCCTCAGGAGCCCAAAAATTGGATGAATCACACCCTGGAGTTGGCAGCAGCAGGAGCCCAAATATTACTTTAAAGAGACCCTGGGGTTGGCCTCAGGAGCCCAAAAATTGGATGAATCACACCCTGGAGTTGGCAGAAGTTGGCAGCAGCAGCAGCAGCAGCAGGAGCCCAAATATACACTGGAGTTGGCTTCAGGAGCCCAAAAATTGGATGAATCACACCCTGGAGTTGGCAGAAGTTGGCAGCAGCAGCAGCAGGAGCCCAAATATACACTGGAGTTGGCTTCAGGAGCCCAAAAATTGGATGAATCACACCCTGGAGTTGGCAGGAGTTGACAGCAGCAGCAGCAGCAGGAGCCCAAATATTACTTTAAAGAGACCCTGGGGTTGGCCTCAGGAGCCCAAAAATTGGATGAATCACACCCTGGAGTTGGCAGCAGCAGGAGCCCAAATATTACTTTAAAGGGACCCTGGGGTTGGCCTCAGGAGCCCAAAAATTGGATGAATCACACCCTGGAGTTGGCAGAAGTTGGCAGCAGCAGCAGCAGGAGCCCAAATATACACTGGAGTTGGCTTCAGGAGCCCAAAAATTGGATGAATCACACCCTGGAGATGGCAGAAGTTGGCAGCAGCAGCAGCAGGAGCCCAAATATACACTGGAGTTGGCTTCAGGAGCCCAAAAATTGGATGAATCACACCCTGGAGTTGGCAGAAGTTGGCAGCAGCAGCAGCAGGAGCCCAAATATACACTGGAGTTGGCTTCAGGAGCCCAAAAATTGGATGAATCACACCCTGGAGTTGGCAGGAGTTGACAGCAGCAGCAGCAGGAGCCCAAATATACACTGGAGTTGGCTTCAGGAGCCCAAAAATTGGATGAATCACACCCTGGAGTTGGCAGCAGCAGGAGCCCAAATATTACTTTAAAGAGACCCTGGGGTTGGCCTCAGGAGCCCAAAAATTGGATGAATCACACCCTGGAGTTGGCAGAAGTTGGCAGCAGCAGCAGCAGGAGCCCAAATATACACTGGAGTTGGCTTCAGGAGCCCAAAAATTGGATGAATCACACCCTGGAGTTGGCAGAAGTTGGCAGTAGCAGGAGCCCAAATATACACTGGAGTTGGCTTCAGGAGCCCAAAAATTGGATGAATCACACCCTGGAGTTGGCAGGAGTTGACAGCAGCAGCAGCAGCAGGAGCCCAAATATTACTTTAAAGAGACACTGGGGTTGGCTTCAGGAGCCCAAAAATTGGATGAATCACACCCTGGAGTTGGCAGGAGTTGACAGCAGCAGCAGGAGCCCAAATATTACATTAAAGAGACCCTGGGGTTGGCCTCAGGAGCCCAAAAATTGGATGAATCACACCCTGGAGTTGGCAGCAGCAGGAGCCCAAATATTACTTTAAAGAGACCCTGGGGTTGGCCTCAGGAGCCCAAAAATTGGATGAATCACACCCTGGAGTTGGCAGAAGTTGGCAGCAGCAGCAGCAGGAGCCCAAATATACACTGGAGTTGGCTTCAGGAGCCCAAAAATTGGATGAATCACACCCTGGAGTTGGCAGAAGTTGGCAGCAGCAGCAGGAGCCCAAATATACACAGGAGTTGGCTTCAGGAGCCCAAAAATTGGATGAATCACACCCTGGAGTTGGCAGGAGTTGACAGCAGCAGCAGCAGCAGGAGCCCAAATATTACTTTAAAGAGACCCTGGGGTTGGCCTCAGGAGCCCAAAAATTGGATGAATCACACCCTGGAGTTGGCAGCAGCAGGAGCCCAAATATTACTTTAAAGAGACCCTGGGGTTGGCCTCAGGAGCCCAAAAATTGGATGAATCACACCCTGGAGTTGGCAGAAGTTGGCAGCAGCAGCAGCAGCAGCAGGAGCCCAAATATACACTGGAGTTGGCTTCAGGAGCCCAAAAATTGGATGAATCACACCCTGGAGTTGGCAGAAGTTGGCAGCAGCAGCAGCAGGAGCCCAAATATACACTGGAGTTGGCTTCAGGAGCCCAAAAATTGGATGAATCACACCCTGGAGTTGGCAGGAGTTGACAGCAGCAGCAGCAGCAGGAGCCCAAATATTACTTTAAAGAGACCCTGGGGTTGGCCTCAGGAGCCCAAAAATTGGATGAATCACACCCTGGAGTTGGCAGCAGCAGGAGCCCAAATATTACTTTAAAGGGACCCTGGGGTTGGCCTCAGGAGCCCAAAAATTGGATGAATCACACCCTGGAGTTGGCAGAAGTTGGCAGCAGCAGCAGCAGGAGCCCAAATATACACTGGAGTTGGCTTCAGGAGCCCAAAAATTGGATGAATCACACCCTGGAGATGGCAGAAGTTGGCAGCAGCAGCAGCAGGAGCCCAAATATACACTGGAGTTGGCTTCAGGAGCCCAA
This sequence comes from Gastrophryne carolinensis, assembly GCA_027917425.1. NCBI lineage: Eukaryota > Metazoa > Chordata > Amphibia > Anura > Microhylidae > Gastrophryne > Gastrophryne carolinensis. The sequence goes on from CM051235.1 coordinate 347,454,495, forward strand.
AAATTGGATGAATCACACCCTGGAGTTGGCAGAAGTTGGCAGCAGCAGCAGCAGGAGCCCAAATATACACTGGAGTTGGCTTCAGGAGCCCAAAAATTGGATGAATCACACCCTGGAGTTGGCAGGAGTTGACAGCAGCAGCAGCAGGAGCCCAAATATACACTGGAGTTGGCTTCAGGAGCCCAAAAATTGGATGAATCACACCCTGGAGTTGGCAGGAGTTGACAGCAGCAGCAGGAGCCCAAACATTACTTAAAAGAGACACTGGGGTTGGCTTCAGGAGCCCAAAAATTGGATGAATCACACCCTGGAGTTGGCAGCAGCAGCAGCAGGAGCCCAAATATACACTGGAGTTGCCTTCAGGAGCCCAAAAATTGGATGAATCACACACTGGAGTTGGCAGCAGCAGCAGCAGGAGCCCAAATATACACTGGAGTTGCCTTCAGGAGCCCAAAAATTGGATGAATCACACACTGGAGTTGGCAGCAGCAGGAGCCCAAATATACACAGGAGTTGGCTTCAGGAGCCCAAAAATTGGATGAATCACACCCTGGAGTTGGCAGGAGTTGACAGCAGCAGCAGCAGCAGGAGCCCAAATATTACTTTAAAGAGACCCTGGGGTTGGCCTCAGGAGCCCAAAAATTGGATGAATCACACCCTGGAGTTGGCAGCAGCAGCAGCAGGAGCCCAAATATACACTGGAGTTGGCTTCAGGAGCACAAAAATTGGATGAATCACACCCTAGAGTTGGCAGGAGTTGACAGCAGCAGCAGCAGCAGCAGGAGCCCAAATATTACTTTAAAGAGACACTGGGGTTGGCTTCAGGAGCCCAACAATTGGATGAATCACACCCTGGAGTTGGCAGAAGTTGGCAGCAGCAGCAGCAGGAGCCCAAAAAATGGCCTAAAGACATAAATATGTTTTGCACCATTTGGAAAGTGTAAAACGTGGCACCATGCTGAATCTAGTCGCATGCATCAGGCATTGGTGGGTGGAAATCCTGGCTGATCCATCCCTGATTCATTTTGACAAAGGTGAGTCTCTCCACATTTTTAGTTGACAGACGAGTTCTCCTCGCCGTAACTATGGCCCCCGCCGCACTAAACACCCGCTCAGATGGCACGCTACTTGCCGGGCAGGACAACTTTTCCAGGGCAAACTCTGCTAGTTGCGGCCACAAATCAAGTTTGGCTGCCCAGAAGTCCAGCGGATCCTCAAGGTGTGTTGGCATGGTCATGTCAAAGTATGACATGACCTGCTGGTTCAGGTCCTGCTCCAGGTCTTCCTGCTGCTCATGAGTAGCCTCACTATGCGGGTGTAGAAAGCTACTCATTAGCGACTGAAGACTGAGGCTGCTGCTGCTGATGGAGCTGCTGCTGCTGCTCCTGCCAACCCCCCCAGCGGCCATGGCAGTGGAAGGTGAGCGCAGAGGTCCCCTCGAGTCAGACCTGCGAGAGTATGGACCATGGCGCAGATAGGCATCGGCCAACTGCCTACGTAGAATGTCTTTGTAGTAGTTGAGTTTGTCCTCCCTCTCGGTGGGTTTAAAAAATGCCCCCATTTTGTGCCGGAAGCGAGGGTCCAATAAGGTGGACAGCCAGAAGTCATCCCGCCGACAGATGGAAACAATTCTGGGGTCACTACGCAAGCACGTGAGCATGCTTCGTGCCATTTTGCGCAAGTGACTCGGATGGACTACCTGTCTCCATCTCCACTGCATACTGCCACGGTGTGCCCGGGTCCTCTGTCTCGCCTTCCTCAAAAACCTCTAGCTCCTCTGGCTGCTCCTGCTCCTCCTCTCCTGTCCGCTGACTAGATAAACCAGCCATTTCGCCAAGCCTAAACTGTGTTTCGCTGGGTAACTCCTCCTCCTCCTCTTCCTCCTCCTCCTCCAGTTCAGCTCCAACGGGGTTCATGTGGCCGTAAGATGTAAACGCCATGTCTCCAGTGCCCTGACCAGCCATGGTTTCCAACATGTGCTGTAGTACATGAAGCAGTGGAATCACGTCGTTCATCCCGTAATCCTGCCGACTGACAAATAAAGTGGCTTCCTCAAAGGGCCTGAGCAAACGGCAGGTGTCACGTATGAGCTGCCACTGGTTGACATTGAAGTTACACAGGGGAGTCCCCCTATCTGCTTGGATCATCAGGAAATCCGTGATGGCTTTTCTCTGTTCATATGATCGGTCCAACATGTGAAGGGTGGAATTCCAACGGGTGGAAACATCGCAAATCAGACTATGTTGGGGGATACCATTCTGACGCTGTAGCTCAAGAAGGGTGTGTTTGGCGGTGTAGGAGTGGCTGAAGTGCATGCAAAGTTTCCTTGAAGTTGTTAGGATGTCCTGCAGATGGGGGGAACACTTCAGAAACCGCTTGACAACCAGATTGAAGACGTGAGCCATGCAGGGGGCATGGGTCAGGCTTCCTTGGCGCAGCGCAGACAAAATGTTCTTCCCATTGTCGGTAACCATGATTCCCATTTTAAGTTTTCTCGGAGTAAGCCATGTTTGGATTTCCTGATGAATACATTTAAGCAGTTCCTCCCCTGTGTGACTCCGTTCGCCAAGACAAACCATGTGAAGCACTGCGTGACACCTCCGTGCCCTGCACACATGGTAGACTGGAGGGGCACTGAGACTTGAGCCTACAGTGGAGGGTGAGGAGATGGCGGAGGATGAGGAGGCCGAGTCGCACGGTGTCACAGGCCCAATGGGCAGAGAGCGCGGAGGCCGAAGCGGCGTGACCTGTCCAAGTTGCTGCTGCAAAGGGACCACATTCACCCAGTGGGCCGTAAACGACATGTACTGCCCCTGACCGTAGTTACAGCTCCAGATGTCGGCGCTGCCATGTATTTTGCTACACACCGACAGGCTCAAGGACTGGCCCACCTTCTGTTCAACAAAAGTGTGCAGCGCTGGTACTGCCTTCTTGGCAAAGAAATGACGGCTTGGGACTCTCCACCTCGGCTCGGCACAAGCCATCAGTTCTCTGAAAGGTGCAGATTCCACCACCTGAAAAGGGAGCGACTGCAGCACCAGCAACTTGGACAGGAGCAAATTCAGCTTCTGCGCCGTAGGATGAGTGGGCGCATACTGCTGTCTCTTGGACATGGCTTTGCTGATGGATTGCTGGCGGGATGCATGACTTGGAGGAGGAGGAGCAGGAGCGACAGAGGATGGGTATGACGCACAGCTGCCTTCGGCTGAGGTGCTGGAGCCTTGGCTGGCAGAAATTGGGAGCTCACTTGGTGAGGAAGCAGACTGGACCACCCCTTGGGAGCCTCGGTTCTCCCAGGTCGTTTTATGGTGACGCATCATATGTTGACGCAGGGCTGTGGTGCCAACATTTGGACCCTGGCCACGCTTCACCTTTTGCCTACATATCTTGCATGTGGCCATGTTACCCTCCTGCGGATGCCTCAGGAAAAACTGCCACACTGCCGAGTAGCTACTTTTCCCACCCCCTGGCCTCACTGATTCAATGCTGCTGTTGCCAACTCCAGGAACCCCTGCTCCACTACCTCCCGATAAGGTAGACTGCCGCACAGCAGGTGCTCTACCCCGGCCCCGGCCCCGGCCGGCTCCAGCCTTTGGAATTGTGCCCCCATGCTGACTGCTACCACCTTGCTGCCTCAGCTGCTGACTCCGGGGCAACCTGCGCCCCTCTTCTCCTGATGATGACGATGAAGCCCCTTCATCACCCGGCTCCCAAGTGCGATCGGCTTCATCGTCATCATCATCATCATCACCGAGTTGTGGCTGTACGTCACTGATGTTCGTGGATTCGTCAACAGTGTCTGGCGCAGGAGCTGGAACGCTCGCAGCACCCACGACACTGTCCACATCACTATTTGTCTGCCTAGCTAAAGAAGCCACCTCCATTTCTTGGCTGGGCAGTAGCTGCTGACTGTCCTCCTGTATCTGATCGTCCTCCTCACTAAAGAGTGGAGCTGAACCCAAAGCATAGGATACGTCGCAGGGGGAGGGAACGGCGTAGGACAGAGGCAATGGGAGGACAGGGACTGCTCTCGGGGCATGCCAACTCAGGGTTGTGTCAGAGGAACCTACCGACCCTAGACTGGGGGTCTCAGACGTAAGTTGTGATGATGTTGTTGATGAGCGCGTCAACCAATCTACCACGGCAGATGCGTTACTGGTGGAGACCCGACCACTAGCAGATACTGGCAGATTAGGTCTCTCAGCGTGACTCCTGCTGCTACTGGCCCCCAGTCTGATGCAAGCTCTGCCTGCGGAATCTTGGCCTCTGCCACTCCTCTTTTCACTTCCAGGCACTTGTCTGCCCGACATAGTCTAACTGGCGTGGTAGTAGGTGATATTTTAAGATCCCCCGGGCAGCGGTGGGTCTATATGAAACAGAATATAATGCACACCAAAAGTGAGCAGTAACACTCAGCCTCCAACAGGCCTGCTTAGTGTAAATAAGAGAGCTGCTTAGTGTAAATAAAGAGGGGTATGCTATGTTACAGAATGGGATGCCTCAACAGAAGTGCACCTGGCAGGC